>FR989905.1:341193-1592279 GCA_905404115.1 Pheosia gnoma
TCATAAGAACAATGCTCTTTAATTACAGTGCAATATAACTCATTTTCCTTGTCAGAATATTCGATTTCTAGGATATTGCCTACTCAATCATGGTGACTCATTCAAAATAAGCAATCAGAGCTAGAATTAAATACATTCAGGCATTGTTTTACGGAAATCCATAAACTAAATTATAGTGATTTTCGGCTTAGGGGACGTTGTATTAATGTTAATCCAGCTAGGACATTCTATTTATATAATAATAGTATTTAGACATATGATCCTAATAATGAATAAACGTCACGACATCGCATGTAATATAACACCGGTATGTTTCTGTTTGCCAATGACTGGGAGATAAATACCACTACTCGACATGAACACTTGTGTTTTGTTTATATATTGGTAACATTATTAGTTGTTTTGTGTGACGAATTAATCATCAATGAAGTTTCAGCAATTTAAATGGCAGGCTTGCTAAACGAGCTGTTAGCTGGTTTAGTTTTGCCTAAAACTAACTCCTGAGACAGTTCAATCATAGTTCACTATAGTCTAAACTTGGCTCACTTAAATTTTAGGATCAATGAATGAGTGGGTAGAATTAAGGTCACTGGATCAGGAACCGGTTCAATTCACAACATACCAGCCTAGTTACGTTTATTTGCGTCCACAGTTTATTGCGCTTAGCGTCATTGACTTTGTCATGCATGACACCAAAAATATAATTGTAAAATGTGAAACGTGACTCGCCAATAGACAGCTTATATGGATTGGCACCGCTTGTGTGAATTACTAGCATTTGACACTGCTATGGTTCGTGGAGATGTAAATTGTATCATGTTATATCTTGGCTCAATGGAGAAAAATTATCCTTATGAGTATGGTTAGTAATGATAACCTTAGAGCCTATGCACAAGATGCCTTTTCCCACGCACAGTTTGAGCGCTTTATATGCAACTAGAACGCGAGCTGCAAACGCGATACATTTGTAAACTGTTAAAATCAAATCCTTTGCAAGCTTCTCAAGAGCCGTTTGCAGCGCTGTTCTAACCGTCTAATGGGAGGGTCCATATGGGCTACTTCTATTCACTCCAAAAACGCTACAGGTATACTGTTTTGCCCATTAGGAAGAATTAATGCTCACAGATTATTTCACTAGATAAATAATACCTGTCTAATCAATTTTAAAATGAGTAAATGAACACACTTAAATAGCGTATCATTGATTATAGCACGAGTACAGTAATTATCAGCGATAACGTTGACAATCGCGAGAGCAAGACGGGGAGAGATAACGCTCATATAATGAGCTAAATATTTGTATTGAGGTGTGTCAGCCTAGCAGGTACTCAATGGCTGTACGTAGGTAATGACTGTGATATATGAGATAACATATTCCATTTAAAACATGTTTCAAGTTGATTAGCTTCACACAACTTGCATGCAGTTAAATGTCATAACTCATAAAACATTATTAAATATCATATACAAAAGATATGACACTGGTGTTCATGCTAGGCGCGAGGCTGGGTCATGAGGAGGCCAGATACTTATTATTAACAATTAGGTTTAGTGAGGAGTGGGAAACGTGTGCATGCTGTGGTACTAGAGTGTGTGTATGTGTGTGTGTGAGTGAATGTGTATGTGTGTGTGTGTGAGTGTGAGTGAATGTGTATGTGTGCTTGAGTGAATGTGAGTGTGTGGTGTATGTGTGTATAATAACTACATCTTTAAGTACGTCGTCATACTACCGAAGAGGTCTTAACATGTCTGACGTGTCGTCATAAGTAAGTTATTTCCCATAGTTTAAACAATAACTAAAATTATTTTTTTTGTAATGTCGTGATAGCAAGTAATAATATAACATTTAATCATTTTTGTGTGAATATTAAATAAATAAATTTACTTACATCATTTATTGCCTTTCATTGCTTTGTAAACATGAAAGCACAGTCCAGTATACCCTGCTTTTTGAAATAAACCGATCAGCTAACTTACCTGAAAACAAAATAAATGTACATCATTGAAACATTCTTTAAAATACCTTAAAATTGGGAATATAAAATGGCGGTGGGCTAATACTATCCAACGCAGGACCGACAACCACGGGGGTAAATGCCTAGAGTGGACGCCACGTACGCAATGACGACTTTGTCAAAACTCTTCTGTTAACGACTGACAATGATGTTAGAATGTCAACCGGGTCTGCCGACTTAATGTGCCCTCAAAAGCACCTCAAGTGCAAGAAGTATTTTAACAAAAGCGAGACTATCTAAGTTAGTTTGTCTAGTCAGCATATCAGAGGCGTTAAATTATGAAATAAGTAGTGATTGAAAGGGAAAAGATATAGGTGTACGCCAGCGGCGGGGACCTGTTTTCTACGCGGCATAATGCGCCCCAAGTTTGCGGGGCGGCGAGATAGAGGACGAATTTAACAAAACAAAAAACAATTTTCAACACAAAATCTTACTCCTTCCATTGTGCGTCGACCTTATAATAAACTACAACGTAATTCTATGAGTTACGCACGCAATTACAATTGTAATTTATCTACTTGTGTAATTGTTTATTACTGTGTATATTTATAACGGTCAAGGATCAAGCGCGGTTGGCGCGGCTTTGAGAAAAATCCCCTCACTGTTGCTTACATTCAAAATGCTTTAATTAAATAATAATAAGCTTTAAATTTTCTTAAAAATAATCTTGTATCATCCACACTCAATCTTTTTATGTTGAGATGAGTTAAGATGTTGAAAAAATAATAATTATCAAATCATATTATGGTTCAGACCGAATATAGACAGTCCATATTCGGTTTGAATTGAAACATGATTTAGCAGTCAGCTAATTGACTTGTAAATAGAGCAGTATTGACGTCCTTATCCGCACCGGTCAGTCTAGGACGAATGGCTAGGTCTAGAAAGCTGGCCGCTAAACGGATTACTGCGTTAAGGCAATAATCGATAATACAATGGTAATGAAGGCAGTCTTAAGCCGGTTGAGTACATGCTCAGAGCGCTGTGCGGCTTCACCTATTCACTTCCTTGTACAAATCACGCAGATTCACCCATCTATTCCATTGAGCTTAAAAATGATGATGCATGAATATGGATAACAGACTTCTATCATAAGGGATGACATTTTCAATGCGACACAATTATGAAATAGTCGAGTTGTGCCCAATCCAGGCAACCTCTATTTCAGGAATAAAAAACATAGCAAACCGCATTACACTGAAAAATGCAACAAAACACAAGGGCGCACTCACGCGCACGATCACACCACACGGTCGACAGATACGGCCAACCAGAGGGGCGAGATAGACGCTCAATGATATCATAACAGTATGGCTGATACGAGCGTGGTGAGTAGGCTCGCGACACGTCATGCTGTTGCGCAAGAGTTTGCTATTGTGTGTGACACAATTGGATTTTCTTACTAACAAAGAATTAAGTAGACGGCTGATTGGCAACAGTCACCAAATTGAAGAATTGACTAAATCAAAAATGTGATACCACAACATGAATTGATAAAATCTATTAGATTTTTGGCTACATATATCAGTACTTGTATCAATAGTATATAGTAAATATATTGATGCAGTTAAGTTATTGACTGCATCAATATATTTACTAAATTATTTACTAGTTCTGTCTACGAATACAATGTAAAACAATAAAGTATTCGACAACACGTCCAAGGTAATGCGACCATTTGGATGTGTGTGAACGAACTCTTATCTCTCTGCCTGCGCTCCTACTACGCGCAACATTGTTTTGTGATATGTATTAGACTACGATAGGGAGCAGTGCCAAAGACTTAAACTAGGGCCAAGTAAACAAACAGAAGTTTCCGTAATAGTTTTAGCTAGTTTTATTATTACCGATTTATAGGTACCTTCTATAAAATCTGTCAAAAAGCCATATCAATGATCATTTATGATCTATGGCCACTATGGAAAACCCACATTGAGGCTTGGGTTGGGTGATAACATAGAAGTCCTCAAATGTAAATAAATGAAATTAAATGATGTAGAAAACTATTTTCAGAGAAGGGACACTGGCAATTTAATAATATAAGCAGGAAACATGATTAAAGTTTGTTTAGCACTTTCTAAAGTACTGGTTGTTGTGGCGGATGACGTATTATATACGTAATCCTTTCTAACTCGGCTCGTGAAAGTCAGACAGCCGATCGACGCATTATTAACTATTATGTACAAAATACAACGTCATTATTGGTATAATTTCAACAGCCTTGCCTATCGTACTCCTATCGTCAGATTCCAATGTTATTTTACTGAAAAGAACTGCTGAAAATCCTCTCGATGGTGATTTATAAAAAAAGAAAAACATTGTAAGCGGTTAGGTTGATACCCCCAACGACTTCCAAAGTCTGTAGATCAAGGTGCTTTTGATAACGAAATTATTTAAATATACGTAGATGATGTTTTAAATTTAAATGTATCGCAAATTTAGACTCCAATTTTATGGAAACCACCTAGCCTACGATGCGTGGAAGAATAAGCCAATTTTTCTTTAGTCTTTTTAAATATGTCCACTTATGACCACATTGATGTAGCTCGAACTAAGATTCCCTGTATCTAAGGTAATTCTAGTGCCTTAGATACAGATATTCAACGTCCACGACTGGGCTACTAACATTAGTATTAGTGCTTATCACACAATTTGCCCCTACCGGGATTCGAACCCTGGAACCTAGGCACAGAAAGCAGGGACTCTATCAACTGAGCCAATCAGGACGTCAACTCTCAGTAAAGGAAGAAGCTCCTTTACCTAAATATTTAATAGATATTCCAAGTAATCCATAAGCACTCTATGACAAACATTTGGTATCTAAATCACTTCGAGGGGTATCTGCGTAAATACTTATTGATAATTAAGTCGTCAGCAGTTAAATATTAACTAATGATAAGAGAATACTTATAATGAGTACAAGTAGTGGTTTTATAACTCTTGGTACGTTCAAATGGAGCTATTAGAGTCGAGATACTGTAGTTAATGAATGGCGGATGTCACGTAGCAAAAATAATATTAACTTAATATGTTGGTTTTCGATTAGCTTTAACTGACAGTTCTACTAGTATCATCCAGATGAACCTCGAGTGAAATAGTTCCATAGGTAAGTAATTATCCTGCCAAAGAGCTTATTATTCAGTGTTTTATCGATTGTATTTAGTCCTTATTTCTTTAAAAATAAGAAACCTATCCTTGAAAGCATATATTCCTTACACGGAGTAAATGTTTTCAATTCAATTTGAAAGCAAGAAATCAACGACCTTTAAATCTATTAATATCAACATCTGTATTTGGCCGGCTGGCGCCGACTCTTGAGCATGTCAACGCCCCGCAATAAATACGTCTGCCTATCCCACCATTTAAAACCGCATTAAATACGTAGGCGAATATTAGAACACTCGGGCTGAATCCAGAATGGTGAAACAGGATATGGAACACTCCTAAAATAGTACAAACTACGATTTAGTAGAGCCGACTTGGCATGTTGGTTTGAAACTGATCAAGGTACATGTCTACATAAAGCAGGTTGTAATGATGGAGAGGGGTTACAATTACCAGAAGAATACAGCTTGTTTCGTAGATTTTACGATACGGACTAAGTTAGGGTCGTACACACAGTTTTAGAAGTAACCTCTGATAGAGGGTCAAAGACACAGTTTTGAGATAGATATTATATATTATCATCTTTATCTCACGATATGCTATCAGTTTGTGCCGCTACACCGTCTGCTACGTCATTCCGCACTTATCGCGCGGACTCCATTCGTTTCCTAGTGTAGATAACTTAATTTACATACAAATTAACGTATTTGTATAATGATTGGGTGAATATTAATTGAGTTTTGAGAAGCGAAGTGAATTGTGATAAGATAACGTGTAATCATGAATTACGTCGAGATAGTTTATGTTCATTGTTCTATAAAGAACCTCGAATGTATTGAAATAATAGTGCAACAGAGAGCTGACAATATTATCGATACAGCGACCGAATCAGCCATTATAGATTTTTTTTTATTTTGTCTGTATGTTCATTTGTGTAAGTACGCTCACCACGGGGAAGTGAATAGGTATCCCGAGTATCAAAAACTATCATTCAAAATTCACTATTCCGATTAAACTGAAACCTGGCATGACGGTAGCATATATTCTGAATGCTGTTTATCCCGGAAAAATAAAGGGGGTACTCCGGGATGGTAAAATTCTATAGTCCATGCGTAAGAACTACAAAATAGTCCACGCCTCTCCGGCACAGCGAGCCAATAATGAACTTTTGACAAAATCCAGAAACAAATTAATATAAAAACACATTCCAAGGTCACATCTGGATACATTGAAGTTCTTTCATCAGATCTCTATTTTTCCTTGTGTGAATAATCTTTTCACAAATATTTATTTGTACGCATCACTCAATCCTTTCCTATATAACATCCCGATGACAGATAAGGTGATAATGATAAAAATAATTGTTTTTCATTTGCCTGCTATCTTGTGTGACGTCGAATTTCTTATTAATGATAAATATGACTACGTAATTAAGAGACCTGTCTTAGCAGAGGCGCTGGAGAGGAAGACAGGTGAAATGATGGGAAGACGATTTACCCACAGGGTGGCGATGAACATGCCTACATAAGCACAATGACACCTTTTGGAGGAGGCCTATGTCAGAGGACAACCTGGCCAAGTCGAAGATATTGATGTCACATTGTCATTTAGTCGGAAATGTATATAAGGTGTAACAAAAAAGTATCAATATTTTAAGAGGTTAACAAGTAGGTCATAACGATCACGTTTATGAGAAAGCGAGCCAGTACCGTTTCACTGCGCACTTAGTATGTGTAGTTATTTTTAAATTGCAAACAATTTGAATACATTTTTTTGGGAATGTGACCTTTACAATAGCTAACTGATGGACTTCTTAAATTATTTTACATTATTATTGTTACACTGTATATAATTAGAGTTGTAGTTTTATAAGGTCAGCGAAATAAAGGTTATTTTAATTTTAATTTAGAAACGGAACAGTATTGTATACGAAGTTATATTAGGTGCCATACAAAACACATATGATCTGGAGATTATTTAACGAGACACTCCAAGTTACACTGCTACCGCATCCTAGCCCAACGATTAGTGACCGGTTCAAACCCAGCCTTTAAACACTGATAGCATCGTCTCCCACTCGCCACGCCCATCGAATCTGTAGCGAAATGGTACGAACACGACAATTGGCCGCGCTCGCCGCAAACTGGATTATTTGTCCACATTAATGGCAACCGCACTTTACCGGTATCTGAATTGAATCCGTACAAGCGGACACTTGTGTCATATGACGTAGAGCGTTACGTGTTGTGATCGAGAGCATCTCACCTTCATGAACAAAGAATGACGTGTATGTCCATAGTATGCTGCTCTAGGGAACTTGAAGACAGACACAAGCCAGCTATCAGCGCCAATTATATCTGAGTAGGTACATCTTTTTTACAATTATAAGTACGTTAACTTCATTTCTAAATTAAACATTTGTTTGTACGCGTCTCGGGCGAGTGGCTCGCCTTGAGGTGCGCCCGCGCAGGCGCCGCGCCGCCCGCCCGCCCGCCGCCTCCGCTCCCAACGGACACACTTGGCTTCACGCGCAGATTTGATCATTCGATTGCGTTTTCGGATTACTGGAGTTTAACATAGTGGAGAAAAATTATGTATTAAATTTCAAGTACCCATCGAAGTATTGTATTAATTCTTGGCCCCTAATGAACATGCGCTACAAAGAAATTAATAAAAAAAAAGAAAACGCAATATAATATTAATAGTTCATTAGCAAATATGAACACAATGTTCTCTACATTATTCTTGTTATGTGCTCGTACGATAAATTGTTGCAAAGCCGAAAGCAACCTATTCCCTCGCGATGTACAATTTATGGTCACCACCATTACGCTAAGTAGGTAACACCTGATTAAACAACGTAATTAAAAGCCAAAGAACTCTGAACGTTAATTAAACATTCTATTGCCTAGTTTTGATGTTTTGTAGGTTAATGACACTTTAATCTTTGGTAATTCGAGCATACAGATAAAAGGTATGATATGTATTATAATTCCTTTCGGATCATCGTTGACTTTTTGAATTATACTATATCAAATTATATCGATTACGTAAAGTAATTGCCTCTACCGATATAAGAACCTGGGCTCTCGCCACAGGAGGCAGGATTACTATCAACTGAGCTAATCCGCCTCATGATTACATATCTTGCGATGGCAATAATTTTACAATATTTGCTTTCAAATCGCCAATTCTTATTACGTGGCGCTGCGTAAAACAAGGGATTTGAGAGCATATATTTCGCGGTTTTCGCTGTCGCTTTGCTATCTCTAGTCTATTACAAGGTAGGTAGGACAAATAAATATGAAGCACGCTAGGCGACGCTTGTTCTACGGGTAGATTGATGCTACTACAATCACACCCAGAGCAGCACAGCATCACAAAAAGTTCTTTAATAAAGTCACGTCGCTTCAAAGATAACTAACTGCGCACACGCACGCTTGTGCGCAGCAACATCCGACCGACGACGCACGCGCTCCGCCACAATTCAATGGACCGACTTGATAGTAATGTTTATTGTGAGCTCATTAGCAGCATGATTAAAAATGTTGCTCAGGTTTGATCAACGTTCTTGAGGTTTGATGTAATAGACGGCCTTTACAATTTGAAATTACTAATTGATAAGGCTAATTGCTTACAAAGATTATTGAATGGTTTCCATTAGTTACATAGGTTCATTATTGCGACTTAAATGCGTTAGTTAAAATGATTTATGTGGTTACCTAACCTACCCTATGATTATGTTATCTGTGGGTATATACCGCGTTAGGAACGGCTTCCCCTACTAAACATCAGCAACTGATTCACAAACAGACTTGGTTTTACTACATCCACTTTTACTTTCAATACCGAGCCGTTTCGTGCGTATTATAAAAGAATAGCGAAAGTGTTCGCAAGTTCGTTATTCTACCATGGCGAAGCTACTCTGAATGGCCCTGATCACACACAAAGCGTCGCTAATAAACGTCATACACAGCTGGCCACTGATGCTTGTTGTTTGCTCATAACAAAAGCAAAAAAAAACGTGTGAAACAATACTTTTTGTGTCAACCTTGATAACAAAAAATGTAGATAAGGCCAATCCGTAAGAGCAAATAAATGACTACAACCAAATGCCGCTCGTACGTCTCGGAAAACTGTTCGGCTCACAAAGGACTGGTTTTGCTGTCCTGCAAAAATTAAAACCCGACCCGGTTCGCCTTTGTCTGAGAGCGGACCAAAAAAACACGATACTGACATCAAGGTTCCAATTATTATTCGAGTTCGCACCAAAATGACCATCCTTTAAATGCTGTGCGAAAAGCAAGTGAAAAGGCAACATCCGTAGAGAGTAGTGTTTCAGAGTGGATGACGTAGCGTTCAAGATAAAACTCAAATCACCAAATTTATAAGAAAAATACTAAGTTTTCTTGTGACAAATGAATTAAATTACAAAAAAAAGAAATATTGAAGCCTAAAATAAAAGCTTATAAAAAATTGAAGTATAGCGATAAAATCCGTAAAATTAGTTTTATTTCAATGTGTAGTATTCGCATAAATATAAGAAATCAATAGCTTATTAAAAAAAATTGTCAAAAGTTCTTTATAATGCTGTTGTAAACTGATGAATTCTTACTAGGAGGTAAGTGTTACGAGAAGACCATGCTCAGATCATCAGCATTAAAATGATATAGTTATGTAGTTAATATCAGCCTATAATAGTCCGTTCCGGAAGTTACTCCATGCCACAAGCTCATTTAAAGGTCTTGCATACCAGCATCTTTAATAGACTTCCATGGAACAATGAGACTGAAGCTAACAGACTTATTAATGTCGTTATAGAATGCTCATATTAAGCAAATTATTCATGTCCTTAATAACAGACCTACTTGAAGTTTTTGCTCCGATATAGGTATATAAGGAAACGATAATACCGTGGTTATTTTCCCATGCAGTACAGGAAAATCTGTAATTCCAGTTAATTATAGCAACTTATTCATCGACGGCATCAAGTTTTACCTCTGCTCGTAATTGGGTCAAAGCATTTAGTGCCCACGTGCATTCTTATTTATATTCTATTTTATTATTTAAGTAATTAATCCAAAAATCAAACCCCAAGAGCTAAGTTCGTGCCTATTATGTAAAATTATTGGCAAATTAATAACTATTATTATACGCCACGCTTGATGGAAGAATTGGTTTCAAAGAAAGATAATGAAATTTATAGTCTGAGGACAAAGGTGATCGCTGCTTATGACCGAAAGTAAATAAAAAACTATGCTATAGAAAAGCTACCATAACCTATGCACTCTATAGCTACCGAATGCCCATGCGTGGTGCAATAAAACCGCAATGGGACCGGTCCGGCGCCGGTCAGCCAGGCCCCACTGTTAGCAAATTCAGCAACAGGTTTAGTTCCAATCATGGTGTAAGACTTAGTTTCGTTATCGTTAAATATGTGTTTTCATCCCACGTCGTAAGAAATACGCAACGATTTTTTATCAGCTACATTTGGCCTTTAGCTGGTCTGATTAAATTCAATTATTGACCAAAGAAATCGCGTATAAACCAAATAATATAATTTTAATATTGGTTAGCAAATATAGCTAAGTTGAACACTTGACTCGATAACGAGGATCGCAGATTCAAACTCCGGCTCGCACCTCTGGGATTTCTGGATTACATATGCGAATCTCATTTTCAACCATGATTATGTGTGTATCATATATGTGTATCAAAAATTTTGCAAGTAATATGATCCAAGCATACACAAATATTGACACAAAACACCATACTTGTAAAATCTTCGGAGTGTGTAAGCACGTTGTCAGGAATATCAAAATAGCCGGGCTGTAAAATTTGCCGCGACGTTATACTCTAATAGGTATACCCATGTTGGGCGAGTCCCTTGCTAATACGATTAGGACTATATCGAGCTAAACAAGGGGGTGATTGGATGACCAAGTACTATCATCACGGTACACTACCCTCTGCGGTGGTTGCTTGGCCGTTCACTATTATTTATACAATTATCAAATAATATGATGAAATATGACCAACTGTTTATGATTCCTTAATAATACATTTCTAGAAATATTATGACATTTTTCATATATCACAACATAACACACCTGATTGAAACAAATACTTGTAGATGGTAATCAATTCTTTATTTTACATAAATGTCAAATACCAAAGCGCTCATAAATATTAGCATATTAAATTAGGACTTCAGGTTAAATGGTTTTAAGAAAAAAACTAAGACATTATTAGGAATACATTATACATTAGACCTTGGCTTGGTATTATTCGAGAATTGTAAGTGATTAAAAAAGAAAGAGGTTATCAATGAAACGCCTCTATTCTTTTGTATTGTTACCAAGTAGCTCCCTCATTTGTGAACCGATTAGTTTGATAAGCGATACTCCAGGGTAGTCCAACATTTTTTTTTTGTAATAACGATTATTCCAATAAGTTTTTGAATACCTCAGTTAACTAGAAACTTGGTAAGATTAAAAAAAATTAACACCTTTTGTTGGGATGAAATGGAGTGCAGGGCTATTTTTTAGTCTGTGCCAATCCAATAGATGCGTTACTCTACTGCGGTGATCAGTACATGGATTAGTTGCTGTCGACAGCGCGGCGCTGCGTCTGCTCTGTATTGCGAAGCGCCTCGGTAGCGACGCCAGCGCACACTACACATTTCCATCTAATTTCGTTAAGAAATTAACTGTGCGAATCATATATTTTCCGACATATTTCAAGTGTTGCTAGACTGAGACAAAAAAAAACCAAACTTTTGTTATTCCAAGACCTAAACCATTAAAATTAAAGATTCAGAATATGTACTGAATACATTGATATGCCTCTAGGCTTAGGTTTTCTAGATACCCAAACGCTGATATAGTCCATATCAACATCAACACAATGCAATCGTAACAAATAAATATTTTTAATAACAAAAGCGATACTACGCGGTGATAAGATAGGGGGACAACTGCAAAAATATTATTGCTAAGATAACGACTTCAATGCGTATTATTTTTGTTAAATACTTATAACGGTGGCTGAGAAGAGGTAATATTATTATCCTGACCAGCGCAATGTCAATGACACCATACCACACAAAGCACTCGCACGGAGGCCTATAGTAAGTAGTCATCACGAGCCACAAGGGCTACGATTCGTACGAAGAACCATGACTCGACTCATCTGTGTCTTACGCAGAATCCTCACTCTGACTTGGGTCATATCGTCTCAGTGATAAGACTCTTGCTTGACCAAGTGATCGTGATAACATAATAAAAACACCATCACGCGTATTATCTGCTATGTGGTAGGTAGACCCAAATTTCATCCATGGAGTTTCTTGTGCGTGCTTCTCCGTAGGATCGGCTTTCCGAACGGGTGGTAAAGTTGTAGCTTAGAATTTAGCAGGTTTACAAGAATACATCATATTCTACTTCTGATTCGTCTGTGGTTTTAATTTAGGGGGTCTGTCTCATGGGTCGAGGCCTCTTAGGGACCAAACTATTGATTTTCCAAAGCTCACAAGAAATTGTATGAACAATAAGTTCTTGTTTGGGGTATGAAGCGTCCATAATTCATACCTATAATTGTTCTATTATTTCCCGACTTCATGTTCGCATTCAATTCGTCACAATTTTATCATTCACGACGACCTTGTTTTATTTATAAGCCCTTGTATACGAGTGGGAATCGTCTAGAAGTCTGTTATCAACAGAAAGTTCCAATGTACGACACAGTTGTACCAATTTATTGTTTGATTACGAGATCCAAAATAATACGACCGCGTCCCGGTGGTAAATGGTTCGCAATATTTTGAATAAACAATAAGGAATATGACGTATCGGGTGCGGTTGTAAGAAAATCTATGTTGATTTCACGTATGCTCCAAAAATATGGACCGTTGCGGTAAAGGAAGACATTGGACATTATTGCTCTAGTACAAAATCGTCACGTACTTGAACCCTAAAGTTCTTTAAACATGGTTGCACTATTTAACACATGTTTATCCATCTCATAGTCATAGCACTGAACCGACTTAGGCCTGGTTTCCACCAAAGCGGAGAGGACAGGAGAGGCGCGGGGACAATCTGATCGGTCTCTCCGCACACCTCTCCTCTCCGTTTTAGTGGAAACCGGGCCTGAGCAACATCAAACGAATATTGTAAGGCTGTACATGACATGATAATTACACACTGCAGAAGATAAAGTAATTTAAAATTTACATACATAGGTAATGATGCCTTTACGATGACCTAACGCCATCTTAAAAAGACTTACGGTAACTTATCATTAACTTATGGTAAAGACTGGGCATAAGTTAATGATAAGTTACGGTTAGGCCTTGCCATGCATGGCTGGCTCATAATAATATCCTGAGACCGCACCTACTTGTCATGCTATCTTACTCTTTTTAGTACCTGTGGTAGTTTTAAAAACATGACGAATGTCGCTTTCCCGCACAATGTCGGAAAACCAATTACAGCAAATGAAGACTATTTAATAGTTCTTGAAAAGGGAGACTTCTTTTTATACCGCGAAACAAAAGCAGTAAATCACACACAGTGAAGAACTTCTTTCTGTCATTCATAATACAAGTAAATTGCCCTGTCAGAGAAAGTAGTTGTATGTTTTGTGGTGCGTTGAATAACATATGCAATTTCGCAATACATACTACTGTACTTGCCTGCGACTTTCTACATATTTGTCATTTCAAAGCATCGTCTTTATTAGGTCTCTTTTTGGCTCACTTGAAGATACAGACTTAGACCAGTCTTAAGATCTAAAGACTCTAGGTGCGGTTACAATATGCCTGAGACTTCATAGTCCTAGTTATAGGGATCACGACCGAACACCGGTAGGACATAGGACTTACTGTAGTTCTTAACGATAAGCTACCTATATAATTATTGTAAACTTTTGAGATTTGCGTAATATTATATGCACTGTGTATGGTGACCTACCCCAGATTCCTTCAAACACAGAGTAAAACCAGTTATTTGTAGCCACCTGCATGCTCACAGCATCCTTACAGAATAAAACTACAGCTGCGGTCAGTTTTGGCATCAACCGTTTGGACCTTCATTGTTATAGCCCAAGATTGTAATGTATGCACAATATCTACAAACTAATGCTTAACACTGGAGGAAGCTGGAACTGAAATAGGCTGAACTGTCAACCGACAATAACAAAACATTGTCACATACCAATTTCTTTCCTGGTATACCGCCTCTGCTCGTCGTTGTGTGAATTCGTGGTACCGAACGCTTGCCCCATCTTCTCTTATTTATCACAGAACAGAGATCACAATTCAAAAAATATAAAAACAATCAGCTGATTACACTTTACGTATTGGCGTTGTTGTACGCATGCGCGGGCTCATAACACGGAGACGTGCGCGCCCCGCGGCGTCTCATGCAAAACTGAGCTGAACGCGAAGGTCTGAACCGTGTGAAAGGGACGGCCTGATCTGTGACCGATAAGCTCCTTGTTGACCTACATGCAGGCCGGTGTGCGCGAGAGGGACGGGCGTAGCTGGTGCTGCACGCAGACCTGGTGCATTTGCACTGACACGGTCTGTTTACATTCTGGGTAAATGCAAAATGGCTACCGAGTGGACGTCTCAATTTGCACGTCGTGTTGCAAATATTATCATAAACAATACGATTCTAGCTCTTTGTTTTATGTATTTAAATACAATAACAGAAGCAGCCGGGCGTATCTTTACTTCCTGTCGCCATTTTCTGATAGTAGCATATTGCGTTATGCAGCGCCACGTAACTTGAAGGCTAAGGTATTTGAACAGCAAGTTGGTTCAGTTTCTCATCATAGTCTTACTATAAACTCACAGATCTCGTTAAAGACCCTAACAAAGCTACTAGGGAAAATATGAAGACTCTGACGTTATCTTCCAAGTCTAATATGGAGAATCTAGTGGTTCTACTGGTAGCACATCAGGATGTCAAGAGACGCTAGATTTTAGCACACATAACGTTGAACCGTTGTCATTAATATTCCGCTGACACGCGTTTCCCGGTGCTTCGCCACTCGAGTCATGCTTAATTCAAGAGGCCGGGGACGCTTATAGATTTAACGACACGATTTTCATGTTTACAAGTTACAATTATTATTTATCTACTACTTTATAAGAACGAGGATTCGTATTTATTTCAACCAAAGATTATCTGGGTACATTGCTTTTTTGAATATCAACAAAACCATGAAATAGCAGCTACTGCTGTAAGAAGGTATGTTAAATGTAAAAACATAATATATTCAGGGATCCATTTATAAAGAAATATATTTATTAATGGACAATTGTCCAAACATGGTACCCATAGAAATTTACAATACAGTTTTCCGTTTACTTATTCTTTATGTGTAGAGTCTACAGCTGATTTTGTCTTCTTTTCAACTGGTTACACTTTTATTTAGAACTCTGTGCTGTAGTTATAAGTTTAAGTAGCTATTGTTCTTGGTGCAGCAGCAAGAGTTCGCTACGCGCTGCGAAAACCAGACATTGATTATGATAAAAAGCAGCAGCACTTTTCTAAAACAAATATATTATTGCAAACGGCGGGCGAGGCTCAGCTCCGGTTACAGGAGCTATCGAACGCTTTGTGGAGCGAGGCTCCAGACTCTTCGACTGTTGCGGTTACGCTAGAGGCCATAACTATATTGGGATTAAGACCTCAATCGATTTACAAGCTAGTAGAAATAATGTGATTGAATTTGAATTTTTGTTTTGAGTTGGATTTAGTCAATCCACTCTTACGTTGTGCTTCAAATGTTCACCTTGTCGTGGCAATGTTGCACCCGCCCTCATTGCCCTTGACAGGACTAATGCAAGTCATTTGAATGAAACACTGCGCTACACAATTTCTTTGCCTCTTTTTTCGTGGACCCAAAATGTTTAAAACAACCTTTCCTGTTGTCACATATTACCTGACCCAAGCGGAAAACCTGTTGCAGAAGCAAATTGCGTACTTTTGAAAAGGTCGGTAATATTACAACGTGAATTAAAATGAACGCAAACCCGAAATTAGGTTGTACATAATTAAGAGTAGAATGTATTGCAGTATTTTAAAAATAAAGTACCTACTGTTGTTACAGTGATTTTTGTTATCAATTACCCAGGTACAATATTATAGCGATTTTATTTATTATTATTGAAAGTGACTTCACTTTGCTAGTGGCAACAAGTCTGTGGTATATAAATACTCTTTGAAAGAACCACTCGCCATTGAATCCAATTTGCGTGTGTTGTACAAAACAAAACATTGGGCAAGTGCCTCGCAAGTGTGCCCGTGTGTTCAAACACTGAAGTGTGAAATTGTAAGGTTTGAGTAATATTTGCCTTTGCTTAGTTAGATTTAAGATTGCTGATCATGCGATGTGGAACTTAGTTTTTGGGTCAATGACTGACTATTGTTTGTTTGTTTCTTTGGGGTTATAATGTCAATTTTTAGGGTTCCGTGCTAAATGGTAAACGACTCCGACTATGTCCGTCGGTCGCACCTAATTATTTGTATATCATTATGGTCTAGTCCAATCCAGTAAGCGGATTATGCCCGTCCATATTAAAGCATATACAGCACTCAGCGTTAGACATACGTGATTAGCAGATTAGCAAAAGAGCCGCATATATGATGATGAAATGTACTATAATTTATTCTTCATTTGTAAATGTTTATACACATCTCACAGCCAATATTCAGTAGTTTGATCAAGTGTAAAGCACTCCTCCATTATGAAACATGTCATATTTAATTAAAATTCATAGGTGAAGTACCGCACACACTTGTCCGGGACATCCATATGTGAATAACCACCGCGTGGTCACCTGGCATCGGTCTTTGTGCTAATTCCAAGTGCCGTGACAAACTGTGCTCAGAATGAGATGTGTGATGACGCGAATGACGTCACAGCGGTAAATAACTGGCACGACAACTCCTAGACGTTGAAGGTGAATGTTTCAAATAAATACTACAATAGTAGGATTAAAAGAATACCTAATAATTATTGTTTAAATAAATTAGAACTTACGATTGCAACTGCTTCACTCTTGCATTACTACCATTGCCACTTACCTAGAACAAAAATATTATAAACATATTAATTTTCATTTAACATAACTAATGACATGCGTAAGTAGGTAGGTAGGTAATCATAATCCTCGTAATATACTAACACTTATAAAAATCTTATAAACACGTAGTTTCTTCTCTTTAGAAAAATATGACAAATTTCTTTAAGCAACAAAAGCACGAAGTGATTGATAGGTCAAATAATCGTCCGTCTACTCATACTGAGCGCCTGAGCGTTCTATCACAGCAACCATTTGCAAATTGTTGCCATCACTTTTGTTGTAGGCGCCCGGAGAAATTTACGAAAACCTACGAGCGCTCGCTGCGGCTGTGAAAGTTTTGGAATAGGACATTCACCATTCTAAATTGAGGATGATTTAAACTGTAGTTACTCTGTGAATAGAGCTTTTATAGCTCGAATATTCTATATTCATCAACCACCTTTTGATCTCATAGGTATATGTGAATACACAAAAAAAAACAACCATTCTGAAACGGCGATTAGAAGAAAAAAACTGTCTGCATTACTAGAGATTGTAGTTTTAAATCGTTTCTATATCAGTACCTGCAGGTGGAGTAGTGGCTTTACGTCATTAGACGCGTATTTAGTACCTACTTCAGCTTGACTTGGTGCGTTGTGTTGTGCTGCGGCCAATCGAGTTCAGAATGTACTCGAGATTGATGGGTTCATTCACCCCTTTTAATGTAAAGGTCGGGATGATTT
This sequence comes from Pheosia gnoma, assembly GCA_905404115.1. Classification (NCBI taxonomy): domain Eukaryota; kingdom Metazoa; phylum Arthropoda; class Insecta; order Lepidoptera; family Notodontidae; genus Pheosia; species Pheosia gnoma. The sequence continues at coordinate 359,130 of FR989905.1, forward strand.
TGTTGATGAAAGTAAGTTTAGTTTATCATAGGGTCATTGCTTGTGACTTAGTACATTTGGTAGATTACAATAAAAACCTTAGTCTCGCAATGTTACAGATGCTGTTACGCCACCCATGAAGCCTAGTGTATAGCTCAGACTAACTACTTTACCAAACATTCTTTCAATCTCGAATAAAGTCAGTATCTTTCTAACATTATATTTCACTGAAATGTGGGTGCAGTGCAGTGAACCTTTGCCTACCCTGTCAAGTAATACAGGCGTGATAGTGTATTAATTTCTTATATCCACTAATATACGCCGTTCTCCGAATTCGACGTCATCAAATATGGTGAGATTAGATACCGCGATACCGACGAATATGAATCGAGGTTTGACTCATTATCATCGCGAAAGAAACATAAACATCGTATCTTTCCTCGGAAAATATTGGCAGCACTACACTACACCACAATTGCGTCTTATTTAACTTTTTTTATTCACGGAAATACTTAAAGTCACATGTGTAGATGAAGCCGCAAGTGTGTAGGTCTCTAAGGCTAGCACCTTAAATTCATTCACAAATAAAATGTGATTAGATTACCTCGAATTAATTGTATATTTGAATGTAATATATGCAATCGACACATATAATGTGTGATATGCTTCAAAAATCTAATTTAGAGGCCTATGCCCAGCAGGCATAATTAAATAACACATATACCGACTAGCTACCAATAATAACCCATGTAACGAAACCATAGCGCGATCTCAAACTACCCTAGCGACATCTATCGGTATTCCGACGTACTAAACGACGCATACTTTTTTACGTTGACATATTAGAAACTATTTTATAGTCCCTCTAACTCGGTAATCGTGTCAATATTTTTCACGTATCACGAATAAACATGACTATAACATCAACGCTAAAGCCGAAATTAGTTGTAACAACGAACTACCCAATCAGCTAATTGCGTTGCATTTGCACAAATACAGACATGGCTCCTAAATCACTTGATTCAGTGACCCGTAAAGCCGTCAAGGTATTACCGCAAATGAACCAAATTGAAAGCGATCCTCAAACAAAGGACTGCCAGATACATTACCCTCGACATTAATATGAACAGGCCCGCAAAGGATGTCGACAGTGCGTGGACCATTCAACTGGTTTTTGGACAAATATGGAAACTGGACATTATATCGATAGAATAAATAAACCCGTTTCCAACCAAGGTGATTTCACAAATAATAATCCTCTTGGTTGTTTTTTTTTCTGCAGGTGTATGTGAATAACAACAGCCGAAAGGTAAAGTCAGTAACCTCTCTAATTGTAAGCCGTAATGATGGAAATATATAAAGCTTCCCTACATATCTACGTTCGAAAAAAAATCCTAAGAATTACTGTAGCAAATTGATACCAAATAAAACTCAAACCCTAATCTCAGACGATTGGATTCTTCATAAGAATACCACAAGAACGACACAATTAGTCAATAATGTGTTGATAACCAATAAATTTTAGTTTCTGTCCACATGTTTGTTTGTGCAAACAGATTGCGATTTGAACGCCGCCTAGCCTACGAGAGAGCAACGCAAGACTCAGACATGCGCACAGAGGCAGACAAAACAAAGGGAGAGGCGCCCTCTATAAATAAACTGGCGAAGCTGTGGAGCTTGTCACCACGTCTTTATACGGCCACCGACCAGACCTTGAAATAAAAGGTATTTAGGTATTGCCGAGAGAAAGGAATTTCGGTATGGATTAAACAAATTTTTGGGTTAAGTTATTTCGTAAATGTAATCAAAGATTAAAATTGATGGTTATCAAAGAAACACAATTGAATAATATGTCAGAAAACACTGTTTTTGTAACCTCATACAGCACTTTATTTTTTTTAACGATTGCATCATTATGTTTAAAGATATTGCCATGTGTTTATTTAACTACAAGAATCCATACATTACAACAATTCATACAGCTAAAATAATAATATTTGGACTGATAATTTATTCCGCACAATGTGTCCTTGTAAAACATTAGTGGGATATAACAGTGAATAAATCAAAAACAACGGTTGGACAAGATTCGCATTTGCATTGCAAACACGGTGCGGCGCGGCGGCGCGGCGCGCGGCGCTCGCATCGAGCTGAGGCGATGTTTCAACGTGAACCGATACTAAGGGGGAAAAAAGATTGTAATTTCTTGAAGTTCTTAGCACTATATAGCTGTATTTTATACAAAACTAGCTGCCCCGGCGAACTCTGTACCACCACAGAGTCAAATGTATGAGAATATTAATTATCTTTATTATTTTTTGTGGACATTTCCCCAGTGTTATAGTTATTCTGCTAATCAGGGCGGAGACAAATTAAAAAAAAACAAAAATTATAAAAATCGACCTACCCTTTCTTGGATTATAAATGGTGCAAATAACAAATGACTTTTATTTATATATATAATACTAAAGAACCTAAGGATAAGTATTTAATTTTCGTACTATCTAACGCAGTAACTCGAAACTAGAAAACGTCTCAAGAAAACGTTAAATGCTTTTAGCTGTCTACATCCATGCAGAATAAAATTGGCAAATGCTCAAATAAAGATCACAGATTTACCAAGTTTCAAATGCCAATAGAAGTATCTGTTTAATCATAACTAGCAGAATATATTTCATTTACCACACATTAATAGACTATGACGTCAAACCACCAACTCACGAGTTCATCCACAAAAAATAAACTACTCTGCAGATAAGACGACACGTGTAGATTCAAAACTCTGTTACATACAAGTTAAACATACTGATCGCAGCAAAGCATTACAGAAGCAGGAATTTGTTCAAGTAACTATTTACGGTAAAATTTAGAAGCGATGAGGTTTCAAATAAAGAGGTTAAAAAACGTATGTACTAATATTATCTTGGGAGCGGCGGCGTGAGTTAGCGGTTGGTGTTAAAATAAACTGTACGTTGTTACAAGGTCACAACTGACCGAATAACGCCGCAGATTGATCCGGTTTGAGGAAAATAAGTGCATTTACGCGAAACATTCATTGGAAACAATATTGATGTCTGTTTTCTGAGAACTCTGTTGAGAATAACCTAAAGGCTTTTGAAGGTATAACTAATCAAAAAAATTTCTAATACATACAATCATATTCCGAAAACCTCCGCGGCATTTTATTGTGATATTGCTAACTTAACCCACACGATCACATTTCTCATACAAAACCCAACAAGCAACTGATACACATAACCTATATTGATAACTCCAATAAAGTAGATGACCGCATTGATTAACACGCTATTATAATTCAAATTTACAGAATTACACAATAAGAATAATCTTTATATTTTTGTAAGATAAATGAGACATGTGTTTTTTTAACTAGCATTGGACCGACATCTGACACTATCGGCTTAATTGAAACATCAATGCAAGGATTTAACTTATCTCGGCTGCGTAAATACACCCAAGTAATAAACCAAATGTTTGATAGGCTATTTGGATATCTCGTTGAATGGATTTTTTAAAGTTATTTTCTTGATGTCTGATTGTTCAAGCAATGATAATGAATGCGTACCAAACAATTATATCCATATACAATCATATTAGCTACTAAGAGCATTTCATTTGAAAATATAGATACTCGAGACAGTTAATTATCATCAAAATTTACAACCAAATACAATCGACTTAGTTATATTAATCGACACAAACAAAGAAGACATTAAGGGGTTTCCAACACGCTCGTAATATCTCCCTAAGGGCGGCGGCGGCCGGCACACGTATGTACTCACATCCCTTGTGAATAAACAAAGCGAAATCTGTCTGGCGTTCGGGCGATTCCAAATTCGCGACTGACACAACTTTACGACTGTCGGTGCACTCATAAAACATTCGTGCTTCGTATGTAAGGCGAGAAGATAATCAAAATTGTGTTAACTGTACAGCAGAAACAATTGTATGGTTTTCCCCTACTCACCTCAAATTCACTTCACACCCAAGGACATAAAATGAATGTTTTTGCAATGAACACGTATGACGTGACAACCAGCAATACAAAGCGCAAACGTATACGTCCAAAGTGAAACAGACATTTTGACATCTCATTGCACAAATGAACGAATGACTTATCCGCTCAAATATTTTCCAATTACGCTAGTCGTACAAAATGTACTCAAGAAGCAAAAAGGCAACAATATTAACGAGGCATATAAAACAATTGAGCAAGTCGCTGGAGAGGACACAAATAAGACACATCATACCACATTATCTGGGACCGACTCGAGCGAGTGACAGCCGAGCTAACTATACACGGCGTCTACACGCGCGATTAATGATCCTCGGTCAACATTCAACGCCCCACGATATCATCCAAATCGACGTCGACAAATGATCCACAAACTTTCACATGAATTTCGGAAAGTAAAATAATGTTAGACTGTTTTAAATCGTCCTGTTTAGATAAACCGCTTCCAAACTATTCATCCATCCATCTGTAACAAACAAACATCCAACATTCTACAACACCTGTCTCTTATATCACTCGTAGAGTGTTATGGTTTCAAGAAACGTGTTAATTGTCGCAGAACCTAACTCCATCTTTAGCTGTTGCCGACGTAATAATTTCGCCATTAAATTAAATTAGTTCTAAGCTATGTTAGGCCAGACTGAAGCCAAATGAACCCATACAAACCTTTCGGTTTGACTCCCAAACTAATATGATTTCACAATATGTAGAGGTTTTTTAAAACTATTATGCGACCCGTGATCAAAGAGAAACAACAGGGCAGCGTTTACGTCCGTTCATAAACGTGATACTGACATCGACTGACAGCGCGAAGAGATTAATGACAGTTGCGAGTTGCCCCGGCTACCCAGCGCCGGACAAATTTTCCAAAACTTTCCTACATCGCACGCTGGCGAAATTCTCACCAAGGACTTTTGGTAACTAACGTTTTGTTTGATGGATAGTCTGCTTTGGATTTTCAGTGAAAATGTAAAAGGTTATATTTATCAGATATTGTTTTTCAGGAAGATCGTGACGGGAATGGTGAGGTGTCTACTCTCAAGGAACGATTATCTATATTATCTGGCAAAAATCAGACTTCTTTTTAATAAGTGCTATGACAACAGAAAAAATAATCAAAAAAATTAACAAATTAAATTTTCTTCAAGCCAACGAAATGAAATTTCCTATTATAATATTTCAAACCACAAGAAATATATAATTTAAGTACCTACTTAAGTAATAGATAAAGCTATGTTTTTGGCTGCAGAGTTATTATTTATTATATTCCAAATCCAAATTATTAAATTTCTAACAATCCGTAATAGCTTGCATAAAGATATGTATAAATGCGATCGCACATGACACCACAATGGTATTGGCAAGTGTTGAAGTACAAGAGACACAAAGAATATTAGAAAGCGACTGGAACATAATAAACTGAGGATCAGTGGGTGTGCTGGAGTCACCTCAAACGAATGCGTCAGAAGTAATATATTTTATTTTCAATGCTTACTTGTTCCGATGGATTTGATAGAGCATGCAGTTTGCACAATTTAAACTTGCATTCCAGGCGGTGATTTCATGTTTCTATTATCACAAATATCCATTAAGCTGGGATGTGCAAAATGTTTAGTAGAATGTTTTAGATAGAGACACTGTCGTCTCTTGACAAATTGAAAAATCTGTTAAAGACAACTTGTCAGTTTTTATTACGTACACGTCTAAAAGTCTTTTTTAACACATTTCCCTGGCATATCCTTAACTACCAATGTCAGAATGTTAGTGCAAATAATATCCGCTGTAACAACGAACATTGAGATGTTTATTAAACCGTAAGACGCGCTGAAGTTTTTATATCACCGTTTATATCCCCACGCAATACGTAACAAGCGATTGGGGAAAATAGGTTACTGTTATGTATTACGCGACGGTGACTTTATCTGAGCGACACAATTCTACGAGATATCATTACATAATAGTCTATCTATCTGTGCCGTCATCTCAAACGACTTACAAGGAATCTGAAGAGCGGCAATATTTCTGATGAAAACCTCAAGATGTTTTAACTATCAACGGATGATGTTTAGGAGTAAAATGCACACTACGTACAATGGCATGTGGTATGTCTCGTGATTGTACACAGCAGTGGACTGACGAAGATGATATTATGAATGTCATTCTGCTATAGATTCAGCCAAGTACTACACTGAATTTATGAACAGAGTTCGAACGCAATCAAACTGAATCTGCATACACAAGCAAAAAAAACACATCGCTTTAATGCTACAATAAAATCAGCGAAGAGTTACAAAATGCACGGCGGGTGCGGGACATTGTGCATCAAAAATAGCGGGTCATCCCAATTCCTACAAGGCCAGACATATGCTTTATTTTAGTTGTAAGCCGATATACCTAGTGGCCGAGTGGGAGATAACTGGGCTGCATCACAGGTGGGGAAAGCTGGTATTGTGTATTTTTAACTGTTATTACGTCAGGGTTTCTGTTATTTTTTTCCAAAGCGCATGCTATTATAGCCTCAACCAAAATCTAAGATGACTTTATTTAACCACAACAAAAGGATAATATCGAGGTATGTTAATTAATAGTTTTAGGAAATCTATACTACAAATAAATAAAATTGGAGTGTCTGTTTGTAATATTAAAATAATCGCTTTTTACTAAGTGCATTTGGATGTATACACGGTACCTATACCAAAACAACATTTTTTACAATTTTTGTCTGTCTGTCTGTCTGTTTGTTCCGGGTAATCTCTGAAATGGCTGGACCGATTTTGACGGGACTTTCAGTGGCAGATAGCTGATGTAACAAGGAGTAACTTAGGCTACTTTTATTTTAGAAAAAAACATAGGATCTCACGAAAAAAAATTAAAACCAATGTTGCAGCGTTGCGCCTGATTAAGTTTGATAGCAACAACCTGAAATGCGTCCCGCAGGCTCAGAACGCGCGAGCAGGCTGTTGCCAACGGTTGTGTCTTTGTTAAATATCACGCGAACGAAGTCGCGGGTAACAGCTAGTTTAACATATGAATAAACTAAATGAGCCTAATAATACGAAGCGAAAACCAAATGATTAAAGATTTATAAATTCTTTTACTTTCCAGCACATTTTTATTCACATTTAGTTCTCAAACATAGCTGCCTCTTATGCAAACAAACCACCGTGTTACCGCATACTACCACATTTACAAATAAATGTAGGCAGCAACGTTTTATAGCGGTATAAATCAGACCTGGAGAACCATGGCTTCCGCGGAAACATCCATGACATCGAGGGTCAAGGTCCAATCTAATCGATGAACTTCACGGTCACGGGCCCGTCAAGTTTACAGCAGTCAGTGGAGGATGCAAAGGGCATCTTATGTAACATACTGCCATTATTATAAACGTTAATTTTGGTAATCTTACGATTTAAAGACGGAATGAGGTTTACTCGACTTGTGCCTCATAGTGTAATAGAGGAATCGTTGCCAGTATCTTCACCGCCTCCAATATCCATTAACGTGTATACTGAGCAGCTTGTTATCCACGAATTAAATGAATTATTTTAAGAAATCTTTTTAAGTAAATTGTGACGACATGAATAGGTAAATCAACCAAAAGAATTACAACGTATAACATTAGATTTATCTAGCAATTGATTGCATGAAATAAGGATTTCAAGGACGAAATTAACATGTTCGTTCGTTACCAAACACACGGCGAGATTCACTGGGTTAATTTAATAACGAATGATTATAAGGCTATTTATAAAGATGACAACATTATTTCCTACACTTCATAAAGAGAATATTAGCACAGATTGAATTTGAAAACCCGACAACTTGGTATTGATATATGAAGCCTTAAATACTTTAGCGGCGAGGTGAAAGCTTAACTTCAAATAAAGGTACACATTATGGGATTAATACCCATTGCCAATTTTATTCAGTAACCAAACTTAACTCAACATGTATCATAAGTATGGAAACCATTCAGTCCAGGCGCAATGTTAGGTTGGTTAGGTGCTTATAGGAATCATTGATTGAACTCGTGACAGACAGTTTCTCGACTAACATGTTAGAGGAGGTCAGTGTTGTTGGCTTTAATTATCGATCAACTTGTTTGGTTTATGATTGGAAAAGTTGACAAGCCGAGGGGCAGTGGTGGGTTCCTCTTCCCCCATTTGCTTATAGGAATGCTTAGATATAAGTCTGCATTGGAAATCAGGATCACTTACATTTTATATGTATATAGATGATACGCTCTTTTGAACACGAACACCGATCACGGATGTTTGGATCGTATGTATGGACGGATATTAGCAGAGATCTTGAACAAAGTTCAACCGATGTTCATGAACAACTATCTTGTGATTTTCACTGTCAGTAGCCACGAGTACGCCGTTGAAAGTGGACGACAGCGAACTCTTGTTACCTATCATTTATTAAAATTCTTTCAAATTACTGTATACAGTACGTTAGTGGTCCACACATGCAAACAAAGTGGTTACGTATTGTGCAACGCACGCAACGTCTCTAAACGGTTTAGAGGTGACTAAAAAAGATGTATTTCAAAGATTACCTACAAGAAAGAAGATTGCAGCTTCGACACGCTGTAGGTGAACAAAAATATATCGATATTGAAAAGAGAAAGTCCCTTAGAAGTTAAACTAGAGTAATTTCTGCCTAGCGATGACCTTCGCAGTAGTATAATTATAATCAGATTAACAACGTTCGAGTCTTAACATGATAAGTTCAAACAGTATACGATGGCGTCACATCCGACAGCAAGAAAACATAAATCAAGCTCAGAGTTGATAATAATTAGCGTAAGAGACGTTTTTATGTAAACGAAGAGGGGACCAGCGGCGTTTTGCGTCAAGTAATAAATTGCAAATTTGGCTCCAAACCAAAACATCATGTAAGTGATTCGTCTATCTCTATTAACGGATCGATGCGGAATATATCATTCGCCTATCACTATTAACGGATTGTTGCGGAATATATCATTCGTCTATCGCTATTAGCTGATTGTTGCGGAATATATCATTCGTCTATCGCTATTAAAGGATTGATGCGGAATATATCATTCGTCTATCCCTATTAACTGATTGTTGCGGAATATATCATTCGCCTATCGCTATTAGCTGATTGTTGAGGAATATATCATTCGTCTATCGCTATTAGCTGATTGTTGTGGAATATATCATTCGCCTATCACTATTAACGGATTGATGCGGAATATATCATTCGTCTATCGCTATTAAAGGATTGATGCGGAATATATCATTCGTCTATCGCTATTAGCTGATTGTTGCGGAATATATCATTCGTCTATCGCTATTAACTGATTGTTGCGGAATATATCATTCATCTATCGCTATCAACGGATTGATGCGGAATATATCATTCGTCTATCGCTATTAAAGGATTGATGCGGAATATATTATTTAGGATCGTTCCTACGGCATCAACCGGCACTAAATTGGGTGTATATCCAGCCCCAAGCTAGATACTGTATAACTAGACCACTTGTTCCTAACGATCCTGCTTTGTACCTAACAGTCAAAGCATTTACAATACGGGGGAAGAAATAGTAGAGATTACATCAATAATGATATCTCTATCTGCGGCACGGTTAATCTATCTAAAAGTACCTACATATACATATAGTATGGCTATCGTATGATCCCGAACCTTTATCACCCTATTATAAATTCCGTTCAACGAAATGCTCAAACACGTTCAGTTTAAATCAATAGTTGAATTGAATAATAGATTTTCATCGGTGTATTTGTCCAGCGTAACAAAAGAAGGATTGGTCGTAATGGAACTGATAATTATGAAAATATCAATTAGGTACGCAAATGAGAGATAGAAATTTAAAATAGTGACATAGAATTTAAATACTAATATCGGAAACGTAATCTTAGTACAGTATGCTGCCCGTAAGCTAACTATAATTATGAAGATCAATATTTTACAAATAAATGTTGCCAAGAACATTCATATTGGATATTACGTATTGTCTGGGCGATGAAGATGAATGAATAAATATGAATTGCCCGTGACCCCGACATTGAGGAATATGCTACAATATACAGCGAGGAATCATGATTATGATAAATATGACAGAAACAGTCTGGGAAGGTAATTAACGACAGGAACGAATAAACATAATAATGTAGTTGCACTAAATTAACTGATGCAAGCCTGCCTAGCCGTACCTACATTGTTCTCAAATAGTCGTAACAATATACTACATAATATAGTGCATGACTCTCTTGAAAAGAGCAACCATGGGTTTTTTTGCCCGTTCTTTCCATAGATAGGAACGACATTCTGATCGGGTGATAAAGTCGTAGCTAAGCATTTTGATACATTTTTTACGATTCATAAGTACTGTAGTGGTTTTTCATGAATAAAAAATATTCTGATACTGATGTAAATGTAACACAATGAGACATTTAAAAAATATAGCAGCAATCAATTGCAATCACTTTAAATCTAATGTATATTCCTCCTAATGTAATTATTACTTCCAAAAACCATTTGTACAATACAAATGAAAACGTATTCTAGGTTAGCATCATGGCAGCTGCGCCCTTAAAATTCAATTTCGGAAGTGTCTACTTACCAGAAAATAACGTTTCAATATTTCCGATTCTTTTAAGACGAATCTATCACGACAGTCGAGAAACATGGGACGTGATTTGATTTGGACGACATGATTTATCTTTTTTGTTTTTTAGCCAAAATATGAACGTATATATGTTTCGAGTTTTTTCCAACACTCTTTAAAAATACAGTCGTGGTTAAATAGCGATGTTACCTTTTTGCAAAAGTTAAATACAAATCTAATGAGCTACTTCTGCAGACGTCTTCGCGACATGGGTCCGCGAGGATTATTTCTTGGTAACTTTAGTGCTCGACATAACAAAGGCATGAAAGCTCATTTGTAAGTTAATTAATTTCCGCCTCATCATGAGACAGTACCAGAGTTTATTAAGACGGTACGGTATTTTATAAAGACAGTCTTTATCCTTTACAAATTATGTTCAGCATGAAAATAATTAATACTTAAAGCCTTCGATTTAAATATAATGTTTCCATTTTCAAATGGGGCCCGCAATTCGTACATGCGTGCCCCAAATACAAAAATAGGAATGATGCACGCATTTTCCTGAACGTAATGAATCTGCCTGCATTACTTGCTTGGTTACTTGCAGATGCTACGGTGATCGCGTTTATATTTAGCCTTGTAAAAAGTTCAATTGATACGAATGTTCACAAGTTCTTAGACCGGGCCAGCTAGCGACAGTGCCAACGCAACTGCGTTCGTTTTTATAAGTTATTGAGCATTATAACTAGTAATGATAATGTACAACTTGCGATATATTATTAAACAACCCGCAAGTTATTCGTTGTTCTATTTCTATATCGTTAAACATTTGCTTGTCACGTTTAAATATTGTGAGAATTTTCAGTTTATTGCTATCTACGTTTAAAATTTAAATAAAAGTACTGTACAAATGTCACGACTGTAGCTTTCATGGCGTAGGCCGGGAGCTATAGCAACTTTATACTTCCATTTGTACACACAGACTTATAAACAGTAGCCCGATCAATACACAAACCATTACAGGCAATATAAACGCTGAACGTAAACTTTAAGGCACTGAGTAAACCTTAGATAGCTCCGAACTCATCGGTGGATCTCTTTATCTATAGAAGCCTTGGCATATTTTCACGGACAATGAGCCGGTAGAGAAAAAACAATAAACAACACTATCTTGATCGATTGTTATTATAGTCTGGAGACAATTTCACTGGGCACGTGAGTTATTTATTTTTAGTTAAACATCTAAATTATCTAAGAAACAGCTGTATTGGAAAATTAATGACAATTTGTTTAAAAGTCCGGTCTAGGTGACAATCTGAGTGTTGGAATCAAAGTATTTTGCGGAACCTACGATACACTATATACAAATCTACTTACACATTTCATTCATGACAATGACGACGATAACAACGATCTGAAATAGCTTGGTCTAGTGCAGTCTTTCCCAACGTGGGCGATAACGCCCCCTTGTGGGCGCTGCAGGCCTAAAGGGGGGCGGTAAGAGACCCAGAAAAAAAAGGGGGCATTGTGTAGGGCTTTGGGATCGATTTATAATTTCATCTATCTAGCTAGGAAGACTCTTAGACACCGACTGAGCTCTCGACTCTCATATCAACTAATATTAATTAAGATATAGCTCAAACTCGGTTCGATATAAAAGACCGCGGGCAATCATGTTTTAACAAGTTTTTGTTAAATAATCCGAATTGTACATTCCTATACCAATCGGCTGGTTCTATAATACTTGTTCTTGCTTGTCGAGTACGATTGGGCGTCGAATGAGATAAACGAGTTTATGCACGTTTGTCTTATTCCTGTTGGTGCGTGCTGCTTATGCAATCCTATATAAACGACGTAAATTTATTTTATTTTCATTTGCGGTTTCGCGCATAATAGATAAGCAGTACTTGATTTCAACACTTACGTATTTCTTAAAACAAAACAATGTCGGAAGTAAAAAAGAAGAGACGGCAATACTCTGCGGAATATATTAAATTCGGATTTATTGAAAATCCCACAAACCCGTCGTCGCCTTTGTGTCTTCTATGTCTAAAACATTTTCGAACGAAGCAATGAAGGCTTCAAGACTGCAAGATCATTTGAATAAAATGCATCCAGATAAGACAGAAAAGAATGTAGCATATTTTCAAGACCTAGAGAAGAAGCATAATACTCAGCCAAGTGTATCAAAACTATTTTCGGCGGCTGCTAAGCAAGATGACGACGGACTTCGAGCTTCGTACAATATCTCTTTGTTAATTGCTCAAAAAGGCAAACCACACAACATCGGAGAAGAGTTAATTTTGCCAGCAATAAAGGAAGTAATAACTACTGTGCTTCATAAACCGGCCGCAGATATTATCCGAAAAATTCCTTTGAGTAATAATTCTGTGCAAAGACGAATTGATGAAATGGCTGAAAACATTGAAGAATCATTGTGCAATCATCTGAGGACTAGTCAATTCTCAATTCAGCTCGATGAGTCCACTTTACCAACGAATGAAGCGTTGTTGCTATCTTACGTGAGGTTTATTAAAGATGAGAAAATACGTGAAGAACTATTGTTTGCCAGAAATTTGGAGACAGATACAAAAGGCGAAACCATATTCAATACATTGGAAAAGTTTTGTGAAGAGAAAGAGATTCCTTTGAAAAATATTATATCAGTTGCTACGGATGGCGCTCCGGCTATGAAAGGGCGCCATAAAGGCTTCATAGCATACTTAAAGAATAAAATTCCAGATGTCCTTGCTATACATTGCGTTATTCATAGACAACATTTGGTTGCTAGAAACTTAAGTGAACGACTATTTCAATCACTGCAATATGTCATCAAAGCAGTCAATAAAATCCGTAGCAGCTCTTTGAATGATAGATTATTTCATCAGCTTTGTGTTACTAATGACGAAGATTTCAATCGTTTGTTGCTTCATGCTGAAGTTCGTTGGCTGTCAAGAGGCAATTGTCTGATTCGATTTTACAACCTGTTTGACTCTATGATAGAGTTCTTGGAAACTAAAGATACAGAACTGCGCAACAAGCTCATAACATCAAAGAATGATATAGCTTACATGACAGACCTGTATAAAATGTTCAACGACATGAACCTCCAACTGCAAGGCGATGAACTAAATTTAATTAAAACAAAAAATGTCGTTGCTGCTTTCGCAGCCAAACTGCTTCTGCACAAAAAGAATATGGGCAGACGTGAGTTTCACAATTTTCCGAATTTATCAGTATACTGCAGTAACGACGACTTGTTTGCCTACTGCCAACATTTGGAAAACCTCCACATTGACTTCACCGAACGATACCAGGACATTTTAAACTTGGAAATACCAGACTGGGTGTTGGATCCGTTTTCAAATGTCAACACAGCAATGTCACCTTAGCTGGAAGAAGAACTTATAGAATTGACAACAAACGAAGAAATAAAAATCAAGTTCAAAAATGGATATCAAGAATTTTGGCTACAAAAACCGATCCCGCAATTGTACCCTGGATTTTTTTTTTTTATAGGGACTAGGCCCGCCACACACTCCCACCACTGCTACTCCTGTAAGCCAGGATCTACAGTGGTGTCCAATGAAGACACCGAGGTTTGACCCTCGGCGAGTCCCGGGATAAAGTTAATTGTCTTGGAACCCGCACGAAATTAATCGAAAGATAAATAGGAGGAGTTGGAAGAAAATTATCCACTTCCCTCCATTGCAAAGCGGGAGACAAAAAGATCTGGTAGACAAATGTCCACAGAAGTAAGACTCTTACAGCTGGACTAATTCCAGGTGTAAGGCACCACGGAGAGTTTAAATACTAATTGGTCCTAAACTTGTGAGCTGATTAAACTTGATTCCAGTAGTAGGTATGGCAAAAACGCTTGAACGCACGGAAGTTATCCCTGGTTTCCACAAGGTCTGTGTAGTATACAACTCCAGAAGTTATTTGCAAACTATTAAGCATAATGTTCCGTTCGTTTTGCCAGAGATTGCACTCCCAGAGGATGTGATGTGCAGATTGCTCGATACGGCGTTGAACATTGACACAGAGGCGAGGTGTACCCTGTGTGTACCCTGGATTGTGGTCAATTGTTCAACGATTTTTGATAGCATTCCCATCGTCATATTTGTGTGAACGTGGATTTAGTGCTGTGGCAACGCTGCTTACTAAAAAGAGAAATCGTTTGCGTGTTACCGAACGTGGCGACTTGCGGCTGTTTTTGAGTAAATTGGAACCTGATATCAACAAACTTATTGAACAGCATCAGATCAACCTTCACATTAGTTTTTATATAAGAATTGATTATGTTTGTTTTATTTTCAATAAAAGATACTCTGTCCGAATACTATAAATTTGCGTTTCAATAATCAGTTATAAGTACTTAGCGGTTTTTAAGTATGTTTAAAAAGGGGGGCGTTAAAAAATATTTTATTCTTAAAGTGGGCAGTAGACAAAAAAAGGTTGGGAACCCCTGGTCTAGTGGTAGGCAGCTCAGCCCACTGCACCGGGAGGTTTGATTCCCGCCTAGGCAAATTTCGAAAGTTATCTTTTCATAATTTTAGCTGGTCTAGGTGTCATTGGGTTCGCTCCCAGTCTATTATACTGTACCAATAATACAAAATGCCAACTACGTTCAGAATGATGACCAGAATCCCACAGCTGCTGAACGTATAACACCCACATGGAACAAAATATTTCTGTCAATTTTAATCCCTGGAACAGAGGTACACAGCAATCGTTACTGCTTGGGTTCTAACAAAGTAGCAGATCGGCACAGCCCAACAATTCTCGCGTTAACGGAACTGGTAACAAGGCAAGGATGCTAAAAATACTTGCGGGCGGCACGACAGACCAGCACGGCCGGCCTTCGAGCCGATATTATACGAAAACCGGTATTGCAATCCGATTACGCCAATATTTTAAACACTTGAGGCGTTAGAGAAAATATTTTTAGACGAATATGAAGGTTAACATATGTAATACTTACATAATATGCTAGCAATTATCACTTTGAATGATATAAAATAAATCTCATGTTCTAAAATTATTATATTTTTTTTTTTACTTTCTACCACTAGAAAATAATATCGCGTCGATACACATTTTACGAGCTACTCTCTAACTAAAATTACATCAGTAGAGCCGAGGACAAACTGACACAACAATATATTCCACGATAGTTTCTTTCAAACGGCTCTCTCACTGAAGCGTTATATAAATATAGACAGGGATTAGTACTATATACTCACTAGAGTCGCTTAAATCTATACATAACTACAATTAACAATTTTTAAAATCTTTCAGCGCCGTTGTGAAAATGGCAGAGAAATAGAGTTGCCTTCGTGTGATTCAACAACATGTCAGCAGTTTCGTCCACATTCATACTGATCAGTGCTCACTCACTCATTTATACACTCGCGAGTGTATAAATGAGTACTCAAGTACTGAGTACTCCGTTACTGCCGAGTAAAGTCCTGAATCATCTTACAAAATTCTAATAGGTAGCTTAAATGTAATTCCTAAGAAACCCATGCGAATGATGAAGCCAATATTTTTAAACGTATTTTCCTATTTTGATTAGAAATCTATCAAAGGCAATGTCATAGAATTAAATTAAGTCCTTCACAAGTTTCGAGACACCTCAACGTACATATATGTGTAACTAAGTGCTCAAATGTATTAAAAAAATAATTACCTTAAATATTATTATGTTTTGTGAATTTTTCCCATATTTTAATACTTATTCTGCTATTCGGGGAGAAGATAAATACGAAAAATATAAGATTGAAAAAAACTAATTTTAAGGATTTTATGGCGTTTATTTTATGTTTTTACGTTCCCGACATTTCGGCTTCTTTATAGCAACCATTTTCACGGGAGGACTGAGGTGTAGACGTCCTAGTGTCATGGTTAGAACTGGGGTACCCTCATAATTATTTGTTTTTGCGGTCCGATCTACGCAGAAAGTGCTCACAGTGTCTTGAGGTCTTACAATGGTAAAATCGCTCCACCCGTTCTTGAGTAACAAACGTAATAATCACGACTTTATTTCATATACGGATAAGATACACCAAATGTATCTTAATTGAGCGAACATTACTCCGATATGGTTGTTATTATAAACCGAATTTTCTCGACATCCCCGTTTCCGGGAAGCTTCAACTCTTCAAGGCTGTTGAACCTCAACCGCTGATTGCGCAAATGGTTCGCACGTGGGATACCTAATCTAAATGTAGAAATTTTTAATTCGCGGCGAAACGGGAGTGCACAAACAACGCCCCCTCTCTGGACTTGCAAACGAGTTCTAGCTATATAGGTATTCACCGCACATTGGAAAACCAATAATTTCCCATATTTTACAGTTGATGATTGGGAGATCGCAGTAGATATCTCTTGATGGTTATGAGAACCACACCTTTTGACTCCATGTGGAGCATGCTACCAACCAAAAATTGGGAAAACAAAACAGACACGTACAGTTGGATCCCCATCATCAATGTCTGCGAGTTGGATGAAGGCCATTCGTTGGCTTGGAGTTCCTTATAGTCTCTATAACCTATAAATAACTGTAAGGAAAGTTTTCTTTGCATTCACTGCAAATAAATGCAGAAAAATAAAAGCTATAAAAAATCCACAACTAAGACGTCAATAGACTGAACTCTTTATTTCCCGAGTGCACAAACCGAGGTCACAGGCCGTCGACACGGCATTTAATCCGGGCTCGATAAACAAGCGACCTGGCGGTATTCCAAGCTGGAACCGAACCGCCACCACCGCCCGATGTGGGTGCATACAATACAATGTGCAGTGCTTGATTTTTAATTGCGAAAACTTGAATTAACAAAAAAATTAGAGGTGACACCCGGATGGAATGAAGTTCCTTTATTATTTTTTATTATTTATTATGTACAATAAATCAATAATTTTGGGAAACAAAAATATATCGCCCCCGGGTGGGCTCGAACCACCAACCTTTCGGTTAACAGCCGAACGCGCTAGCCAATTGCGCCACGGATGCACATGTGCAATGTCTCGAAAATACTGACCATTATGTAAATGCAAACGACAAAGATAGCAAAAAGTGTCGTTACAACTTTTCGTGATATTTTTTTCCGTCTAGCCCCCTTTCGCAACGCGCGATAAGGAACTTCGTTCCAATAGTATGTAGAAAGGTAAGGGAGGTACTCCTTTGGAGGAACTCAAAGGTTCGGTTAGACTTTTGATTCCCACTAAGTCGGCTTCAATATAATTAGTATGACAATATGAACATATTTAGAAAGATGATGTCGCATTTGACATTAAATAAGTGTTAATGAACTTGCCGTATTCGTGGAAATCCTGCGAAAATAATTTGATGAATGCTAAGATGTTCTTAATATAACCAATGCGAGGCATTTGTCCTGGTTGACCTGCAGGGTTATTTTAGATCACTCAAAATCTATATCGGAAACGGAATCTAAAACTTCCAAACTGCATTACCCGAATCACTATTAACATTTTTGAATTTGATGATTTTTGTCATCTCTCGATGGAAATACAAATTCGTGTTGTCAAAAAGTTTCCGTCGGGAAGCCCGTCGGGGGCGACACCGATAGCGGAAACTTTCAAATGCGTTTCAGATTCCGAATGATTTAAAATAACCTACTTGGTTCTGACTTATTTGTGATATACTAGTAATAATACGAATGCTTAAAGTTAATCTACTGACAACTGGTGCTTAGGTGGCACATTGTTTCATAAACATTTGAGATTTAGACGTAATTGATTCGACCTCAATATTGAGATCTAAATGCAAATAAAGGAGAGGTATTGCACTAGCAGTGCGCTAGAAAAAAAAAAATAAAAGCCAATAAAACAGAACGAAAAAGTTCACTTGTTAGTATCAAACTTTATACAACAATGTGACGCTTAAAACTCTTCCAGTGAGAGATTATTTTAGTGTCTAAATTTAAAACGGTCGATACATCTACATAATTAATTTAAACGAAAGACTTAGATACAAAATTTTGACAGAAGCTTCTTTATTGCGTACTTTTACTAGCTTGTGACACGGGTAGTTTCAATATAACTCCTTCTAAATCGTTAGCGATTTGATTGTACAATGATTTGCAGAAAATTCGCGAACAAAAAAGTCAATGAACTCGTCACGAAACAAATTCTTAGACAATTATAAATTATCTTTGGCCACACTCTTTGTCATATAATGAAATTACCTAAATTTCTGCATGACAACAAATTGTTCTAATTACACTGGTGCTGAAAAAGTTCGCGTGGAACTGGTCCAGAAGAGAACTTGGGTTTTAACCGAAATTTAAAACATAATTAATAAATAAATCATTGAAAACGGAAGTTAAATATACAGCGATATCGAATTACCATTACAAATTAACAATTACATACAGAAATCGACATCTGCCAATAACGCAAGTGACTTGGTGCCACCGATGCGCGTACGCACTATTTAAAGCAGATATAGGCCAAGTCAGTGGGTCGGCGGCAGCGCGCGCGCCTAGTGCCAAATATTGGCCAGGTGGCAACCGGCGCGCCGGTTCAATCTATTTTAAACAGACTATAATCGTTTTAACTTAACAATGGGTAGATATAAAGGGAGATATATGTCGTATTCTTCGTTTTCTATTGAGTTCAATTCACTATGATTTGGTATCACTTTATCCTAGTTATAAGTGCTGGGAAAATTTATATTCTTCTGGTAAACGACCACGACTATAGTCTTCAAAGGGGTTGGCAAAAGTGCCCCCTCATTTCAGATAATTATTATTTAAGTATTAATTGGGGTAACAGTAGTGACAAAAATAAGCATCATAAATAAATAAAAAGATCGCTGAGAACGATGCGAAGTTAGATAATAGATAACAATATTATTATCTTAAGGCAATATAAAACAAAGCAACGGTCCAACTGAAGAGTAATGCTCCAAAAACTCTACAATTTATTATATTAGAGGATAACACAAATCCTAAAATTGTTATTGAAGCAGCCCAGCTAAATCTAGGTCTAGATAGCTTACAAAGAGAATGAAACGAAATAGCTCTTTTGTTACCTTTGCATTCATGAATCAATTCGTAACTCTACAATAATGGCCGACCTGATTTTTATACATACGTGTATAGACAATACACATTAGACATAAAAGCAGCTATTGTATTATTTTCTAGGGCAGGTGTCTGTCAAATGTTAATACCTAGCACAAGCGCGTCTGAGTGCACGGAGACGAATTCTGTTATCACTGTGAGATGTGCACCTTATAAAATATATTTTTGGTATTGTTGGATGTTAATGGGCCTTTTCGTTGAAGCATCCATTTGTTTTAGACCGTAAACTACTTCAGGCCACTTAGCGATACAATCTCCTAATGATTATAACGAAACCAACAGACCTCGATACACGCGGATACATTTCTAAATTTTTCCAATCTCTGATCCCAAAATGACAATATTGAAAAAGTGCCAAAACCAGAATGTGATCTGATACACTGTCTGTTACAAGCATGCTAGTTAGCAGCCGAATGCAAATTCCCTGCCTAATTGGACACAAAAATACTTGAGTTCCGATAGAGACTGTTTAAACGCGCTAATTTACACCACTTGACAACCGCAATAATTTCCATTCTACATTGATTGAATAAAGAAATCAAAATAAAAAGTCAAAATAAAGTTAACATTTGAAAAAAAAGGCTATGGCATCTTTGTTTATCTTAAAAGAAATAACGAGGTTTGAAATTGAAAATATTAGCTATTTATGGGTGGCCTTTAAACAGCAGTCTAGAATGTCGGCTCCCAACAATACGTCATGCCCTACAAGACCTTCGTTTATCACTGAATTGTCTTAGAGCCCCAGAAACTTACCAGAAAAAAATTGCAGTAGCTAGAAAGTAAGTTTAGATATCATTCCCCCGTAACAAGAGAACATTAAGCTAGTATATATATCATGCCCTTTCAAAAATATATATCACATAAACACGTTCGCTTCGCACCCGTTTGCATGGGAGGATGATAAATGGAACATTAAGGAGATGGAACTTCCTCAGTCCTCTCCTGTATGTACTTCCACTAGAGTTGTTGGTACGATTGTCGATATCCGACATAGTCGTTGTGCGGATAGCTCTTTTGCACACATATATTGCTTAGAGATGGGCTCGGTTCAATATAAAATGTCGATTGATTTGAAATTCCTTTTAGAACCTTCGATCGCTATCGATAATTATGTATAAGTAGTTTTGCGCTTGGAAACAATATTTCCTTTTTACGAAACACTAACAATTAATCAAATATTGCTACACTGACTTAATCACACTTGAATCAATACAATCTTTCACTTTCATTTACTGAGAATACTAGACTTTATATATTAAACTACCTATAATAATCCCTTAACAAGAGTACACATGTAATTAATACCAAGCCATAGAGGGTCAATATCAATAATAGTGTGGGCAAAATCTAGTCTGGCTAATAAGCGAATCAGTAACATCAGCAATTATTATTTTGAGATTCGTACAAGTGCTTACATCTGACAGTCACATCTGTATTTCCCTCTAAATCGTAAAATATTAGAATTAATATCTGGTTGGAGTGACGCGCGATTTGATTTAGCTTTTACGACATGCGGATCAGACGGCCACTAAATGTCGAGCCGTTAGCTCCGGGATCCAACATGCTTACATTGAGTGGTTGCCTTCTATTTGGATTCATTTGCAACTATTCGCAGTCATTGCGTCTCCTGCGATTTCATTTGCGTCTAAACCTATCCCATTTTCTTTTATGTTCCTCGCCAATTTCCTAAAATTCTTACTGCAGAACCTCGGCTAACTTTTTTCTCCTTTAGCTTGGAAGTATAATGATACAAAATACAAAGTGTCACCGAATTTCTTTCGATTCACGGATAAGAGAAAATCTCATAAAATTAACCGCTTGTTTACATCTCAGGTGGCAATCAATGACTAAAAATTCTGTCGACATCATTAGCATGCTCTCGTTTGACACAATTATGTCAAGAACTCCATGCTAAAACCGTACTTGTTTAGACAGAAATTAGATTAAGCTGTATATTAATAGAACAATGTTAGAACAGCATGCTTCACTAACAAAACATTGGCTAATAGCAACTATGTGTATCAATTTTCACAACATTTTCGTAATAACTAAGTTTTTGCATTTCTTGACAAAGATCGAAAGGACATTGGACAATAGATCTAATGCCACGCCGAATAAAGGTTCACACACTTAATTCCACTTTACAGTTGGGAGAAATAACAAAACCGTTAAATCTTACACTTGACGCGTGATGACATTATGCACCAAAAAAAAGCAGACTCAAAAAAATTCTTGTATTCTCAGACAGATGGTAAGTGACGTTTCGGTGCAAAGCTGACATTCTTAAAAATACGAAACAGATCAAATATTATATGAGCTACAAATCCAACTTGCATTCAAAGAAAATATTAAGAATAGACAATACTAGGACTGAATAACGAACCCGCTTTGCCTTTCTTAAAATCGATCAGAATTAAAAACAATAAATTAAGATTAAATATCAAAATTATTCACAGTTATTTCTATCTACGAAAAACTCAAAGTTAATCACACACACACAAACGCACCTTGTGCGGTACCGGCGTTTTCATACTTGGATTTGAGCTTAGCGGCTGTCGCACGCGCATCTGATCTAACTGTATCTGTTGCTGTGGTACTCGTTGTGGTTGTTCTGAACGACAATGTGGTAGAGAATGATGAGGAGAAGGAGGATCCGAGCCCCAGGCCGAGGGTGGTGCGGTACCGGCGTCTATACATGGCGGGATGAGAGTATAGTGTGAACGGGACGATTGTTCGTTCGCGACTGGACGGCCGAGCGGCGTAGGCGCAACGCGAACCCGGAAAAGCTTTCGCTATTTATTATAGTACGTGAAAGTCGCCAGCCAGACGCGTAGTCGCACGGTTTGTGGGTTCAGGAGAGGGATCATACTCTTATAGTGAAATAATCCTTAAAAATGTTGGTGTGCTATTTTTTCAGGTCTTAATTTTGGAAAAAAGAAATGCGATTCAGTCAGAGGCTAATACTTAATAACTTTTTCAATACAAATCCTGCCTCCAGGCGTGTAGGACGCACTATGTTAAAAACCACTGCCAAGAAAAAACGTAAACACAGCTTATACCCACAGAGGGAGGCAGTTACAGACATAGGTGGGTACAACATTTTAGCAGTATCTCCAAGATGGATGAAGAATTTACAATAACATGAATATCTCATACAAACACAGGTTGTACATAATGAAGATATTAATAGCTTATCAGATATGATATTTCATTGATTCGTAACTTATCTCAACAAATTAACAGGTTTACAACTAGCGCCATCTAGTAACAATTGCTAGCCTATGTAAAATATGTGCATAATTCATTATAGTTATATATACTAAATCTATCTTTTTTAATGTTTTCATGAGTTTAGTAAAATATTAGATGACAAAAATGTGTGGAAAATAACAATTATTATAAAAAAAACAGACCATCGAGCATGAAAATAATAATATAATATAATGTAAAAATAAAATAATTTATCAAAAAATATATGTGTGTTGATGTTAGGATAGAGCATTTATGGTTGGTGAATTAATGATGAAAGCATCATATAACACTTAGGAGTCTATGGGAATTGACTCTTTCCAGATGTTGGAGCTACCGGAATACAGTCAGTTTACTTAGACTCAACAAAAAAAACAAAGAGATATCACAAATTAACTATAATTTTTGAAATGTCTTAGTTTTGAATCTTGAATAAGTATATCTAATTAGAATTAACATTCACTATTTCCATCATAAGGCTTTTAAAAATTATGATTTCTCATTAGGTTCAAATAGGAAACTGATTTATTTGAATTCATTTGAGATTTTAAAAAAATACCTAACATTATCCACATCACTCTAGCTATGAATTTGGTTTATGATCATACATTACATAAGACTTCTTAATTTTCTTATTAAAAATCCTATATGTTGTTTTGATGGTTCAAAGAATTAGAATTCATATTCACATCACATCACATGGTCTGTTTTCATCTATTACAATTCTTTAGTACCTATCAACATCATTTACATATCTATTGTTATTGACAAAACATCCCGGCTGTGTAAATGTATATTTTCTGAGCTACCTAATCAATGAAGATACAAACATACTAAAGGTCATCTGAACTACTCACCATTTATAGACCAGATATGTGAGGGTAGAGAGTGCGCCGCGTACACCCTGCCCAGCGCGAGGGAGGTGCCAGGCACCGGGCCCACCTCCTCGTTCGAACTCGTGTCCGTGTCGGGACTAGCCGCGGCCGAGGCCTCGTAGCTTTGAGAATTTGCCGGTATCGCGATCGCCTCATGTGAGGCGTGCAAGTCCGGCACAGAGGACAGCGACCTGGCCCTCTGGCGATCGTTCGACACCTGGATCCCGGGTATCGCCCTCAGCAGACTGAACCCTGCGCTCCCCGACACTACGTCCGAGCCGGAGCTCGTCGAGAATGTCCTCGTACGAGGACTCTGCCCCCCATTCGCGGTACTCGCCTTTGCGCCCATACCGACTCCGTTACGCAAAACTCACAGCCGTCACGAACTAAAACCGAGGATCACGAGCACATGCGCTTCGCCAGCACGGTGCTGGCGAAAGACATCGTACGAAGCACAGAAACTAGTAGCGTTACGCTAATAAAACAACACAGTGACGGCTAACACAATATGTAGCGGAATTGTAAACAGCCCTTGCATGTGCCTTGCTGCAAAATTTTGACAGTTTCTGCGTTTTTTTAATAATGTGAAGTTAGAAACGAACGATTATTGTGATGAATGCGCTAATTTCGTTCAGAAACATAATTCAATAAATTTATATTCATGTTTGTTGTTCCTAGGTTCTCCCTAGATTCAACGCCCGGGGCCTGGTTAGCCATATAAACCTATGAACATGTTTTGATTCGGTTTTTTTAAGACTTAACTGCTATTAGATTTGACTTTTACAGTACTCAATAACACGAGGTAAGATATGAAATGTATGTTTGGATTCGGCTAAGCTAATTTCTCTCATAGACAAAGTTAGATTCTAATATTTTGAATTAAACCCCAGGGAACCCTTGGGACACCCCTTTATATGGGAAAGTTAAGTTATTCAGCCAGTCATTCGCTATGTAAGCATGTTTTTAGGGAATCCTGATTAATGATGTACCCTTTGACTGACTGTAGCTCATTGAATGACTGGTCCGTGTCGTGTGGGGCAAAGACTTTAAAGTGTCCAGGCATTGTGTTGGATTGACACGATTGTGATAGATAATACTGATAGTGTGAAAGTCGCCCATGTACCAGACTGAGCGCGTTCCATAACACATATGATTCTAGTTCCATAGAATTATTTGAGTGTTTGACTTTTCTAGCAAATGTAACTTATATCTAGCTATCTCTATCTATACAAACTGTTTACCATGTGTTGTTAAATATAAAACTGACTGATCGATGACGAATAACGTAGTGTAAATTGTGTACGAAAATCAATTAAAAATATATATTTGTACGTTTATTTGAAGTAAAATAAGCAAATGAATAATCCAGCTATGAATTCCGCAACTGTGAGTATAATTATGAGCCCAACATAAATCATTTCAGTATGTTTCAACCTGCAAGTATTACTTAATATTATTATGAAAATTTATCATATTTTACACTTTCTGATTTCATAATGAGTGCCTACCATATCGGATAGTAATTTAAAGTAATATTCGCTAAGTAAATCAATATTCATCGTACATAGCTGTTTTGATTTGCTTATATCGTAAATTTGTTTTGTTTACTAAACGAGATAGGCTTGCCATCTGCGCGCATTTAACTATTGCTTTATCAGTGAACTGACTGCATAATGCCTTGGAAACCTTTCATCCTAAAACCGATCTATCTACCACGAAACACATATCTTCTTTTCTTACCTGGAGATTATAAGAGAATGAATAGGCAAATCATTACCTCAAGTTATAACACCAAAACAGATGGCACGTCTATAATATCCTATGTGTTATGAGTTAGCTTTGCACGGCTTGTGCTGACGTAGTGTTGTTACCGCGCTACTTACAGCCAGGTGTGCCGCAGGTCCCACTTCTAGACGACGACACCATCGCCTTCGGTGAAGAGGACAACGCTGGTAAACAGTTTGTGTAAGTATTAAAGTAATTGGAGGAGCAACTATCACGTAAAACTTAATAGTGCTGCTCAGGTTTTGTGGTGTTCTCTGGGAAGGGCTACTTGTAATATGTTGGATAACATAATCATAATGTCTCTTTCAGTACCAATACATCATATGTCTCAATAGCCTTTTGGTCAGCCTTAACACATTTGGAAACTAATGTAGAGAATTTACTAAAACATTGCATGTCCATACTACCAGGGTCAATATCTAGTACACTTTCTGGGAAAATTAAAGTGTTTCCACACAATGGTCCCAACGCAAAATGTGACACATACAAAACCTACATTCATGTTGGTCATATAAGCACTTACTAAGAATGTTGCTAAAGTTATGGGCTTAGCTAATACTTAATTAACATACACTTGTGTATTCCAGTCACCCGTACATAGTGTTCTTCCACCTGGTTTTCCGGTGCTCGGCCATTGTGGTATACATGCTGTGCGGATGGTTCTCTGACTCGTTCATCGCCAGCTTCGTGCTAGTGGTGCTTCTGCTCTCCGCTGACTTCTGGACTGTTAAGAATATCAGTGGTATGAGAGCATTAATTGTTTTTACAGATTATAGATTTAAGTAAAGTGGAGGAGTTATGTGGGTGTTTTCCATATTGGTGCATATGTCTTGAGTGTTTTGGTTGGCTGGTTTCTCTAGTAGCCAAGGCCAGGTTAAGCCATATAAAGGCCCCTAGGCAATGCAAGCCTTAGGTAGATAGGTCGCCAGGTAGTAAGTTAAACAGGTTTGTTTACGAATATGAGCTTTTGATTTACAAGCAGAATCTTAGTGGATTTTATTATTCTAACTGGCATGAGATTAATATAACAAGACCTTCAAACTTGGGTATTCCACTTCTTGTGAAATAGTTTGTCCTTTTAAAAACTACCTAGCCATATTTTATCACAGGCCGCAGAGGCCTTAAACCGCGCTGGGTCCATAGGCCAAGTGCGTATATGATTAATTAGGCACTGCTAGCAGTAAGCCTATCACAACGTGCTAAAAAAATGTTTTCGTCAATAACAGACCCTCACCCTGTCTCGTATTACAGTTATTCTGTAAACTATGTAGTTTCAGTAATTTAATGTATGTTTCAGGACGACTCTTAGTAGGTCTAAGATGGTGGAACTACGTGGATGACGACGGCAAATCACACTGGGTGTTCGAAACTAAACAAGTGAGATGATTAAATTGTGTTTGAACTTAATTATGACACTATATATACACAGGAATAACCTTTTAAATTGTGCCCCCAGAACCGCGTCAATCAAAACGAGAGTCGTCTATTCTGGATGGGTTTGATCCTGTGCCCAGTGGTGTGGTCGGTGTTCTTCATCTTCTGTCTATTCGGGCTCAAGTTCAAGTGGATGGTATGTGTTCTGGATTTGTATCCAAAACCTAATTTACTGAAGGGTCGACCCCCAGGAGTTAATACACACCACAGTAACATATGTGAAGCAATTCGTATAGTCGAAAATAGGACGTCGACGAAGATATTCCACAAGTCTAAGTGGTACTCATTTAGTGCGTCATAGATAAAATTCCTTCCAAAATTTGGTGCCGGTTAGACAATTATCTTTCTCAACTGGGGTCAAATCTCAGTGTCTTTGTTGGAGTTACTGTTAATCCTGAATCACAAGAGTGATGGGGTGACCTTCGTTAATTGATGTAGTATGATTTGGGTTCAATCCCCTCCCTGGCCATTAAATTATTGATGGAAGAAACAAACATGATGAAGAAAATAACAATCATTCATGCAACCCATAGACGCCGTATGGTCGTTGCCTAATTTCTATGTCATGTCATGTCATGCCTAAACATGTGTACATAACTTGATAATTTGGTGTAGATTGCTCGCTAAACGTTTAGATATTAAATGCATATCACTTGTTTTGATAATCGGTGGGCGTGGCCAGATAATGACACTATGGATAGATGGGACACAGATTAGATTGCTTTTTATTTAATAAATCTTTTCAACATAAGGTAATAAATTACTCCTTAGAGCTTCCATATGCCCTGGGAGACCCACACACCAATTGCTGTTCGAAAATATTCTCAATACGGAGCCCAATATAAACTCTTAATCTATCGGGAATACTAATATCTCAAACATTCATATGTGTGTACTTGAACAGTGTTTATTATCTTGAAACCTAAAGTATTTGTCTTTGATGGTATCGTTTTGAATGATATCTTTGTCTATTGTTCCAGCTCCTGGTGCTCATCGCACTGACCCTCACGGGAGCCAACCTGTACGGATACATCAAGTGCAAGTTCGGTGCCAAGGAGAACCTTAAGTCGGCCACCACAGAGTTCGTCAGGAACCAGCTGCTGCAGAACGCGACCTCGTTTATGTTCTCGCAGCCAGCGCCACCTACCACTGGCAACACTGGGGTCGTATAGAATACATGTGGCTGTTATTAATTTTAATAATCAATTAATTAATTATGTACATTAAATATAATATATTAAGATTCAGAGATGTTTGACTTGTTTTCAGCTATATATAGCATGAACACGAATGGTTCTCTCAGGGAACACTGCGCATTACCAGAATAAAAATCCGAATTTAATATTCCATGCACTTCTCAAAGAGGTGGAGTTTATTTACCTCTAATTAGGTTTACAAGTTGGTATACTATAAAAATAAATTTTAATCCTATTATTAAGATCGGATCCTAAAGATTTGAATTATTTTTAAAATAATTGTATTTAATTAAGTATTACAAAAATATACGTTGTTTAATACTCTAGCAATATCAGCATACAAAAAAATGTGTATATAAAAAATTTGCTCCAGGTGAGGCTCGAACTCACAACCCCGGCATTACTCACACGTACACTGTCTTATAAGTACCGTGCGCTAACCAATTGCGCCACTGGAGCTCTATCTGGCGAGGTGAAAACACGAATCCAACTCTACTGGACTAAAAAGTCAAATCACATACTCTTTAGTGATAACAAACGTCAAATCTCATTTGAGAATTTTCTTCTCGTGATATAAAATGGCAATTGCGTGATTAAATAATTAATATTTACGAATATTCTAACTAAAATAACCCAAGAGATTTTATAAATCTATGTTAAAAATTGCACGTAAAATAATTTGACATTGCAAAATTTCTACGAAAACACATAAACAA
This sequence comes from Pheosia gnoma, assembly GCA_905404115.1. Lineage (NCBI taxonomy): Eukaryota > Metazoa > Arthropoda > Insecta > Lepidoptera > Notodontidae > Pheosia > Pheosia gnoma. The sequence continues at coordinate 388,114 of FR989905.1, forward strand.
AATGGAAACGTCATCTGGTTTGTTGTGATTAATTGTCGTGTATTGCCATCTACATTCTCATAACAAACGCATTACACTATCTAATTTAAGGGTATTTAATCGCCCAGTGTTATGTTTGAGCTGTGAAAAGTGCAGTATCTAATGTGCCCACAGAATGAATTGGTTCGATACGTCAGGACTGACGAGTCTCGCTAAGACTGCGCTGAAAGAGGCTCAGAAGACCATCGACAAAGCCCTGGATATCCAGGACGAGAGCGGAGAGGAGCTCGAGGACGAGTCTCCGTCTAACAGTGACGTTAAATCTAACAAATCTTTGCCTGAGAGCAGTGATTCACCACAGAAAGACAACTCTGATTTCTTCGCCTCCTGGGGTTTGACGGTGAGCGCAGAAAGTGCAAAAGATGACCCGATTAATGAGCAGCCCGTTGTTACTGAGAGCCCTTCTAAATCGACATCTCAGAGCCTGTGGGGATCCTTCGCGGGGTCCTTCTTCGAACAACCGAAAAAAGAAGATTCCACCATCGTTCGACCACCCAAAGCTAAGTCCATGAATCTAATAGCAGATGGTTCATACGACAGTCAAGATGACTTGTTCTCTAAAAGTCAGCTCATTATGTCAGATACTGAAATTTTTGATCATAGAATTACAAAATCAATGAAGGATGAAGTACCTGTTGTTGATGAAAGACGGGATTCATCGAAGTCCAATAGATTGTCACTAATGTCAAGTAGGAATAGTTCAGATTCTGTAGAAGTGTTATCGCATAGCTTGAAAACCACTCCTGATTCTGAAGCATCAGTTCATTCAATGTCACTCAGCAGTGGTGCAGGCCAGAAAAACTCAGATTCTGTGGAAATATTGCCAGACAGCCTTGTAAGTCCGAGTTCTATTGAGTGTCTTGGTTTTGATAGCTACAGTAGTGACAAGAACAGTAGTTCATCATCACTGTTGTCACCAGAAGATAATATTGACAAGAAGTCTTCTACCATTGGTGACCGCACTGAGAAAGCAGAAACTGCTGATAGTGTAAGCCTAGTTGCCGATGATGATGAGGACACAATGTCATATAATTCCATCTCAGAATGCACGGCTCCTACTGTTTTAGACACTGAAAAATCTGTCAGTCCATTCCCAAAGTTAGTCAAGGAAACAGTAAGAAAAGGCATAGACAAAGAGTTTATACATCTAGAACAAGCAGTCGTGCCACAGCACATGCAAATAAGTGAGAACTCCTCAAATGATGGCTCCTGGTCTGACAGAACGTTGAATGCAGATAATGACAGTATTACCCTGGACATAGCTACCGAAGAACAGAAGAAGGAAGAAGATATTATTATGGATAAGTTAAGTGATTCATCATCTTTTTACAATGTGAATGTTTCAAGTGATATGCTAAGGTCTGAAAGTTCAGCTTTTGTCAATGTAGAGAAACAGCAATGTAATGTCTCAAGCAGTAGTTCATCACAAAAAGAAGGTAGTATAAAAGAGAGGACATCGCCAATCAGTTCAGATAGCAAAAGTGACTTGGTCAAGATTGGTTCAGATAGAACATCAGGGCATACATCTGGGGATGAAGTAGAGACGGCCACATCCTCAGACATAGAGATCATTCCCAGTCCTAATGGAGACAATGGGCATGGTTTCCGAAACAGTCCCGCTAAATATGGTTGCAAGCAATCCAAATTTGATGGTAACACATCACCTAATTTAGTAGACCTAGTTCTAGGCAAGTCCTTGGCTACAAAGATTCGAGGGCATAATCGGGAGCTCTCTGAAGCTTCAGTTCAGAGTAACACCAGTGATGAGAGCCAAAGTTCAGAGAACGAGCGTCTGATGCGCCGTTTATGCGAAATGACTGAAATCTTGGAAGCCAGGGAAAACAGACTGATGGAAGTTAGCAGAAGTAATGCAGAGTTAGCTGAGAATAATGCAGACTTGAAAAGTCAGGTGGAATCGTTTATGGCTAAGCATGAAGGAGGAGACATCAATATGATCACAGAGGATTATACACAAAGAATGTCGGCACTGGAGAAGAAGTTTCAGCAGGCAATCAGAGAAAAGGTAACAAATAATTAAAGCCTTTTTCATCTAATAACAATGGTATGGTGATGTTAAACACCATACTGATGACATGATGATGGTTTTATACAAGTAGGTCATCATTGTCACTTCAAATACAAATCTTGCTCTCATTACAGGACCAGCTCCGCAAGCAACTGGACACCCTAAAATCAGAGTCATCGTCACGCAAGAACTCCTCGGAGCTGGAGAACACGCTGAAAGAGAAGGATGATGTGATCGCACAGCTGCAGGAGGAAGGAGAGAAGCTGGCGCGCCAGCAGCTGCAGCACTCGAACATCATCAAGAAGCTGCGGGCTAAGGACAACGACAATGAACTGGTTATTAAGAAACTAAGGTCAGTTGCACTTTTGTCTAAATTAAGATCTTTTGTGTCAGCTATTGATACAGATGCCTCATTCACTCGCATCAGTATAACATACAAATTCTTTTAATTGCACCACAGACCTCGCAATCTTTGAGGATGCGCTACGGCATGAGGCGACATAGCGGCGAAATGGCGGCAGAATGATGACATAATTGTGATCTAGTCTTTGCATAACCTGAAACTAGCTGTCTTTTGTAACTATTATCAATGGATTTATTTGAAGAAATGTTCCTTTGTGTGTTGAGTTTACCACAGATTTATGTAGGTGTTTACAATGTTTTGTTTTTGGTTCTATTCTCAAGGGCAACTAACAAAAGCCTCTGTATGGTTTTCATTTACTCGTGAATCCCGCGGTTCGTACTGAGCCCTTTTTCAGCGGGACTACACGGTACCGAATATATGTTCATTCGTTTTTTCCCATAAAGTACACCACCCGCACATTGTTCAACTCCGCGTATTTGTTTCAGGGACAAAATAGCCGAACAGACCGCCGAGCTGGACCGGCTGAAGCGTTCGATGGCGGCGAAGGAGGAGCTGGAGGTGAGCCAGATCGAAGCAGTGTACCGGCTCACCACGGCTAACAAGAAACTGGACGCTGAACTCAATGAGGTGAGACTCGGACAATGTTTCTTCAGTTATAGACATTAAAACTTATTTTGAGACACTTTCTATTGCTTTAGCTAAGTACTGTTCTTATTTTTCTTTTCTTATGATTTACAAACTGGACATTGACATGGGTGTCAGTGCAAGTAGTGGAAATAGAAGCTTTTAATAGAAGGACTACTGTGTCTCCAACCCGGTAAGGAAACCTTCAAATTGAGTGACAGTGTTACAGCTTACAAGGTCTTGATAGATGATCATGTTGAGATTAATCAGAATAATTCTTATAATTTGATCATGATATACTAAAGTACTTTTCAGTCGCAGTAGGGTAGATTGGAAGTCAACACCAATGCTGCAAGAGACTACAAAAGAATGGTATCCAACATGAAATGAGCAAGTTGCTTAGTAAACTGTGATTAGGCAGTACATTTCCTCTTATCAGACGACCGCCGCTTATCACGCAGTGATGTAAATACATGCGCGCAAATATGTTAAATAGGTACGATTCACCGACATTGTGTGTTTTGTATTTTGTTTCCGTTTTACACCATTTTATACAGTTGATATTTTGATATTTAGAGTAGAATTATACCTACCTTAATAAAATTATAGAAACTTTTCGTTCGTTTACATTAAAAAACCTCTTTTGTATGTAAAACTGCGATGTAATTTTTGATTGTAGATTGGTTGGAACCTCTAATATTCTGTTTACTTACGAAGTCTGTATATCTAAGACTAATTTATGGTGCTAAGATAATGACTAGTTTTCTAATGAGATCGGTAGTTCGCACACCAGCCCTGTGGTAAAGATCTGATCCTGCTGCACCTGGGCATCCTTAAGAACCGTTGGTCGTATAGGGAAAGTGTCGATATTATAAACATTGGAGTTATCGTACAAACGAACTTGAAAAGGTCAGAGCAGCTCCATAACATATAAGCTTGTTATTTACGGTATTTATTCGTTGTTATACATTGGAATATTATGTTGTACTAGCAGCTGTGTTTATATAGCAACAGTTTTGACATGAACTACCTACCTACCATAGATTGACTCCGTTACTTGTTATAAAAAATATAAAAATAATCGGAGAAATGGGGGGAAGAGGGACCCTACACTGACCCTCAGCTCGTCATATATCCCAACTATAAACCAAACAACTTGATCGATTATTAAAGAAGCCAACAAAACCGACCTCCTCGAAGATGTCACCCGAGAATCTGTGTGCCATGAGTCGGGACCCTAACTAATATGCAATCTTCAGTAGCCCAGCCGACCTGAGGATGCCTCGTTTAGGGACGAAACACGTGTCGAATACTTATTTAGATTCGGTTCGTACCGCGGAAAATTGCATATTATTTAGGGTTGACACTCATGGCAGACAGATTCACCACTGACGTCTCAGAGGAGCTCAGTTTTGTTGGGTTCATTAATTATTGATCAACTATTTGGTTTATAATTGGGAAATTTGAAAAGCCGAGGGTAAGTGGTGGGTCCCTCTTCCCCATTTGTCCGCCAAGTAACGCCTAGTTCCATCAATTATATAAAAATACTTCATTCAACACCAGATAGAAAAAAGCAGTGATAGCCTTGTTGGTAGAACGCCTGCCTCGGTATCTTGCATCGCAGGTTCAACCCCGGCCTGCACCTCTAGGATTTCTGGATTTTATGTGCGAATCTTATTTTCAACCATGATTATTGATTGATTGATTATGATTATCACTTGAACGGTGCAGGAAAAGATCGTGAGGAAATCTGCACGACTGAGAGTATCCCTCTAAAGACGTGTGAAGTCCGCCAATCCGCACTCGGCCAGCGTGGTGGACTATGTTTTTATCCCCCTCGTATTTAGGGAAGGCTCGTCCTAACAGTGAGCCATTAAAAATGGATTAATATTATATGTTTTAATAAACATCAGACAAAAAGCGCCCTGGACGACGTGAGGCAGGCGCACGAGGGGTGCCGCGGGTCGCTGGAGGCGGCGCGGCGCGAGCTGCTGGAGCTGCGCGCGCGCGGCGCCGAGCTGGCGCGCCGCCGCGACCAGCTGGCGGGCGCGCGCGCCGCGCAGGCGCAGCACGACCGCGAGCTGCGCGCGCGCACCGCCGAGCTCGCGCAGCTGCGCATCGACATGCTCAACGGTGACAACTTTATAAATTTATGTTTATTTTTACAGTTTGCTGTCTTTGTTTATATTTTTCGAGTATTCTTTATCTTTGAGTGTTTCAGCTTTATGTAATTTATGGATGAATCGGTTAAACGTTTTTGGATGTATTCAGTGTGGCGAAGTATGGAAGTCGTTTTAATGAAGTCCCGACCGTTTCCATCATTTTGCTACTCCTTAATTGAAGTTCCAATCGCTTTACAAAGTTCTCGCAATGGACTAGGTATGGTCGCTAAGGTCGTGGAAACTGCCGGTCACAGTTACCGTCGCCTGTTCATATGATAATATCTTGACTCTTAAGTGAGGTTTAAGAATAAGGTATTTTCTCATTTACTTAGAGGAGAAGAAATGGGTGGGTCGCGAGGAAGCCCTCCGGCGGGAGCTCCGCGAGGCGCGCGAGATGTGCTCGGCGCTGGAGGCGGGAGGCGCGGGGGTGGAGGGGGCGGCGGCGGGGCAGGGGGCGGGGGCGGGCGAAAGCGGCGCCGCCGCGGTGCTGGCGCAGCTCGCGCAGCTGCAGCGCGCCGCGCTCGACCGCGAGCATGCGCACGCGCAGGCGCTGCGAGCTAGAGCGCTGCAACTTGGTTAGTGGCCTTCTAACACGGTTGTATTTAGTTGTTCACGGTGAACATTTTCTAATGAATTTAACATAATTTTAGCTGAAGTGGAGCGCGCCCTGGCCGCGTGCGCCGAGCGCGAGCGCGTCTCCCGCGAGGAGTGCGAGGCGCTGCGGGCGCGCCTGGCGGCCACGGAGGCCGAGCTGCGCGCCGCCAGCGCCGACCTGCAGCACCACGCTGCGCACGCGCAGCAGCAGGCGGACAGGACCACGCAGCTCGAGCTGGAGCTGACCAGGTGAGACCAAGAAAGTATACCTTTATGTATTTAACTCATATCATTTATTCGTATTACTTATATGGGAATATTAATTCTAATATATAATAAATAAATATCGCCAGACGAACACACCAAGTATACGGACCCACCCACGACCCACAACGAAAAGCGTATATTCCGTATTAAAACCCCCCTCCCCTCACACCCGCCTTCAGTTGTAGTTGGTTTCCAGCAAGTGTCGCGAGGTGGACAGCTCGCGAGCCGCGCACGAGGCGCTGGCGGGGGAGCTGCGCCGGCGCCTGGCGGCCGCCGACCAGCTGCTGGCCGCCGCCACCGACGCGCTCGACACCGAGAAGAAAAGAAACGCCATATTACAGGTGACACTTTTTAATAAACTATTATTTATATTATTACTGTAGGTACAACATTGATCTGGCACTTCCAGGGGGCCAGTATATATTATCATGTTGTTTAAACATAACTTATTATGGCTTTATTTTACCTTCGTTTCGTGAGTATACCCTATCTAAAACATATTTGTCATATTCCCCATGTAGATTCTGCGCAATACATTTTGTATAGAGTTTTAAATCACTTTTTGTTTGTTGGTTGCGCAGGAGCAGGTGGCGGGCCGCGGCGACGTGTCTCCGCCGCACTCCGTCGCGTCGGATTCCTTCTCCGTCTCCCTCTGGCATTCGGTAAGTGATCGCTAATTAATTGCAAAACATTTACGCCTTAATGCGGGGATTCCCAAACTATACGTAGTTTGGTTAAATAAACTGACTGAAAACGTTTAGTTAGACGAACCAAATACGCCCAAATTAATCTCCCGCTAATCTGACGAAACCTATGAAGCCCGCGCATTTTAAGCCTCTGGCTGCTGGCTTCATGGAGAGCCAGTAGGATTTTTTCGTGACTGTAATACATAGGGTTTTTTTTGGGATTTTATTTGTTTACTATGTTCATCGGCACGCTCCGTCTAATTGACCTGCCGCGAACGTAGAGTGATACCTGTAACTATATTTTATTAGCTCCATGGTATTTGGTGGTGAAATAAAACGCAGGCGACGTCGTGTGCACGTATCTCTGCACTGTTTTCGCTCTTCCTGATGGAAATGTCTCTGTCTATTTTATTTGAGCGTGTATAACGACGAACGATCGGTTCTCTCCAGGAGGAGGGCACCGCGACTCCGCCGGGTGTGACCGCGCACAGCATGGAGGAGAGCCTCGCGCAGCTGACGCGGCGCGACGGCGAGCTGCGCGCGCGCATCGCCGAGCGCGACCGCCTGCGCGCCGAGCGGGACGCGCTCCGCGGCCACGCCGCCGCGCTGCAGGCCGCGCTCGACGACCAGCAGGTGCCTGGGGGGGCCGCGCTCAGGAGTGGCCAATAGAAACGCTGGCCCGGTATCTAATAAAGTGTTGTTTCCAGAGCGTGCAGGAGCAGTACGACGCGCTGCTGCAGATGTACGGCGAGAAGGAGGAGCAGCTGGCGGAGCTGCGCCTGGACCTGCAGGACGTCACGCAGCTCTACAAGGCGCAGCTCGACGAGCTCGTCGCGCTCAAGCAGCGCCGATAGCACCGGCGTCCGGGGTATATCGAGAGACGAGAGTGCTCGACATCACTATGAGAGCTAAGAGTTTGATATTTGGAGCCATGAAACCTGAACTCTCAATATTAAAAATAAAAGTGTGAAATTGGGATTACTTTAAAAAAAAACCTATTTCTCACACATTTTGGTCAGATCACGAAATTCTAAAATGTTTTGAGCAGCATATAAAGCATCCGCCTGATCGCTAATGTCGCTGCCGGGCTCTTCACAGCGAGTAACTCTTATTATAGTTTTCTTTTAAAAAATATTTTGAACATTATCGAGTGTTGAGTACTCGATGTGACAACATAACTGATTCGGTCAAAAAACGGGTAAACATATTTTCACTAACCATTTTTAGTTGTATAGCCGTCTCCACCTGCAGGTAAGTATCAATCTTTTTTTTATAGTTAAAAGATTGGTCAATCGACAGGTCGTATTGATTGAATTAAAAAAGAGACTGGAATACTTATTAATACACGTTAAATATTACTAGAAATTGTTTGTTTGAGATAAATTAATTAGAAGTTAGCAATAAAAACATTTTTAGCAATACAACGATCAGACATTTTGTGGTTTTTAAGTTTTTCACACAATGTTCCTGTAAATTACACCTCTTGTCTATCTGTGCAGGTATGATAAATATGTATAAAATTGCACATATATTTAAATTATGTACATTTATTATTTAAATAATATATAGTGACATCATTTATATAAACGCAATAAAAATTCAAAATCCTAAAAGCGATGTAACTGTTTACTATATGTAGAGCTCCACAGTCGGTTAAACGTGATGTAACTGTTTACTATATGTAGAGCTCCACAGTCGGTTAAACGTGATGTAACTGTTTACTATATGTAGAGCTCCACAGTCGGTTAAACGTGATGTAACTGTTTACTATATGTAGAGCTCCACAGTCGGTTAAACGTGATGTAACTGTTTACTATATGTAGAGCTCCACAGTCGGTTAAACGTGATGTAACTGTTTACTATATGTAGAGCTCCACAGTCGGTTAAACGTGATGTAACTGTTTACTATATGTAGAGCTCCACAGTCGGTTAAACGTGATGTAACTGTTTACTATATGTAGAGCTCCACAGTCGGTTAAACGTGATGTAACTGTTTACTATATGTAGAGCTCCACAGTCGGTTAAACGTGATGTAACTGTTTACTATATGTAGAGCTCCACAGTCGGTTAAACGTGATGTAACTGTTTACTATATGTAGAGCTCCACAGTCGGTTAAACGTGATGTAACTGTTTACTATATGTAGAGCTCCACAGTCGGTTAAACGTGATGTAACTGTTTACTATATGTAGAGCTCCACAGTCGGTTAAACGTGATGTAACTGTTTACTATATGTAGAGCTCCACAGTCGGTTAAACGGGGTGACGAGTTAAGGTTTGTCGTTGACTGTTGTGTATAAAGCTTGTATTGTGATATCGCCATGTTATATGATTTACGAGAGTATTTTATGTTATTTATAAAGCATATAGAATAAGCGCGTGTTACAAGAGTGTGGGGCACGGGGGGTCAGCTGTACCGAAATGGATTATAAGTTTAATGACTGGAGAACCGAATGAAAATATCGATACCGATATGGAAACGATGCGTGTGTGTGTGAATTTTGTTTTCCTTTTCTTCTGTGCAATAAGATTGTACTTACTTATATTTTAAAGATGGTAGAGTATATACTTACGCACATCCTCAATTGTGAAACGGCTACCTATTCGCGTTCGCCGCAACTATGACCTGTATCTCACTTTTGATTTTAATTTTACACTAATTATTCATCCCGACAGAATAAATTCAAATTATCACATTGTATCGCACATGTGATTTTATGTAAATAAATATAATTGCCAATACGCGTGCTTGTTTTTCTAAAGGAATCCTAATTTTACTAATGAATTAAACAACTCGTTGTTACATACACCATTTATTATAATAATGAAGCGATACAAACATACCGATACATGCATTGTTGTTTTAGAACAGTTTCTGATACATAGGGACCGAAAGCACTTCAATTCACCCCTTAAGGGAAATATAGGCATGTTGGTGTTTTGTAGTCTAGCTACTATCTACTTTCCACTGACAAGATTTTAAGCAATATCAAGTTATAATGTGGTATTATTTGTCAGATTTTTTAAATACAAGACAAACGTAGACAACGTCCGGAAACTATTAGTCTTGTTTGGAAAAATTGTGAATTTGCTATTCGGTCAAAAGGTGGTACTACAACATCTGAGTAGCCAATGCATGCACCGTCACAAACACACCGGGCTCGCATTGAGCAGCCACAACGACCACGCGCCAATCTCTCGTGAAGGGTTACATCATGCGGGTACATATTAGATTATATAATATTATAATTGTGTACTCATCTCCTGTAAATATGAATTAGGGTGGTAGGATCTCAACCAGCACCTATGGACGTAGGTATGGGGTCAACAACCACAGATCATTACAATTAGGTTTGAAGTGACGACGTTCCATTAAAAAGTATTGGTGAGAGACCTTTCCCCAGTAAACTGACAAATAATAATTATTTATCGAATATTTGTTTTATACATAGTCTTCATAAATAACGCTCAACCGTAGATACGCCATTTATAGCAGAATTGAATCGTTATTTACTGATTTGTGTGCACCTTTTTTCTAAGTTCTTATCAATGAATAACTGATATGTTTGTATTTTGAGACAAATTACCTATAATCGATATTTAGTAATAGTGCATCGGATTGTCCTCTCGATTATAAACAAACTAATCGCAGGTTTTGCGTTAATCTACACGTTCTAGGTGGTACAATGCAACTTGTGTATTTTGTCCAGTAAAATGTATTCAAAATAGGAATATAGGCATTTAAATAATTTAAATTTTACAGGAAATGAGTGAACTAACGTCTAGGTCTAACATTAACATCTACGCCGACTGTAGCTCGCTCACTGATGCTGACGCTTTCAGTGGCGCGTCGCAACGGTTCTGCCGAGATATGAGCAATAAATGTGTAGGGAGACCGATTTATTCAAAGTTCTCAGTATACAAGCAGTACTATCTACTGCAGATTTTAACTACTTTTATATGATCACTGCCTGCATACAATAGCTATTATATGGGTATCGGGTATTTTTCAACAGCGTAAGAAGTCTATGCGCCCATAAGGCAGCGAAGTGGCTTGAATCATTATGACAGCACATCTGAAGACATTAATATTATGATTACACAAGTCTCATTAATTTTAAGTGTTTCTTAAACTTATTTATATGAACTTCGATATTTTGTAAATACATCGATATTGTATACTTTGTCATAATGACACACAAGACTAATAACATTGAGAAACGATGTGAAACAATGAATAAATCAGTGTTAAACTCTGCACATTAAATAACATTAAGATGTTGTTGTCTTGCAACTTCAAAGTATTTTTTACGCCCGTGATGTTATTGACGTTCGTTATTTGTTGCCAATCGTATTGTAGACAAACCGCGGGCTCATGTCCTTACGAAATGTATTCCCAGTTTTTTAAATACTTACGAAGATGTTTAAATATGAGGCATCTTTAACATTATTATTTCTTAACAAGAATCGTCAGACATTCTTCTATAAACTTTCAAATTAAACCACTATTTATGATAAGCGATGACTGTTCGCGAACATACGACTTTTTTATAATTTCTTGCCAAACAATTGTATCTGGCAATACGTCAAGTTGTTTATAATCGCATAAGTCGTCTGCGAAACGATTATCTAAATAATTGTATCGGCCCGGCGTCCGACTCGCGATGTAAATATTTCTACTATAGTGTATACCGACATTACTGACATGCTTTTGAAGACTGCTTTAATGCAGCTTAGAAATTTATTTATAAACACTCAAATCATTGTTTGACTGAATTAAGTGACTCAAGGGATATATTTTATTAGAATTAAATTTGGAATGACTACCATATTAAAATTGACTATTAGATCCTTCCATAATAGAGACAGACTTATTAGTATCGCGGTCACCGGGCCGGGCGGCGGTAAACGAAACGAAAAGAGAAAAAAAAAGATACGAAACAAAAGATAAAACTACATAAAATCCGGGGTACCAAGAGTGAGCTTAAATTACTTTCCTCGCCGTTATACTAAACACCGATGCGTCCCCAGCGCGGGGCGGTGTCCCTCGTCGTTCCGTCGAGCGTGTCCGGGTGTCCGGGTGTCCGGGTGTCCGGGTGTCCGGCGGTGTCCGGACCGGCCGGTGGTGTCCGGTGTCCTCGGCTGGCGCGCTGGCCCGGGGCGCGGGCGCGGCCGAGGCGGCTGGTGCGGCAGCTGCTGCAGGGCGGCTGGTGCTGCGGTGCTGCAGTGCTGCGGGTGCTGCAGGTGTCGGCGGCGCCGGCGGCGAGGCCGGCTCTATACCCACGCCATCCAGCCCTCGTACATCATGCACAGATTCTCTGAGCTAGTCGCTTCCGTTATTATGTAGTCCACCTGGGTGAGACACATGGCAGGTGTTATGATACGTATACAAGTAGAATCAGTATTGCTGTTGGTCAGCATGACAACAGTAGGTCCTTGTGTATGTGTGGAGTGCGGGGGTACCTGGTCGTGCGGCGCCTGGCGGCGGGCGGCGTGGTCGTCGCGGCCCTCCAGCTTCAGCCGCACGCGCTTCCACACGCCCGCGCCCACCGCGTTGCGCTCCCCGCCTGGGGGGGGGGGGGGGATGCGGGATTAGAGAAGATAAAAGCATAGAATAAAAGAGTCTAACGTATATTAATGTAATGAAGATGGTAAAGAAATAGGCTTCCTTGTTAAAATGAAGCTGACCGAGTTACAATTTAATTTAACGACTATTATTATCTAGTAATAGTGACAATAGTGTTGCCTGCACATGCGTTGCTGTTACTGGCAAAGTATGTATACTTCTTTTTTATAAAAGTTGTCCCATTGAGTACCATTGAGGTTAATGCTAGCTCATCGCAATGGAACCAACAACGCTCCGACCCGATAGTAGATTCTGACGATTCATAAGAGCTTTTTTTGCTTACATAAATAAATCAAAATGATTTTAATTAAACAGCGCTCACTTAATGTTTGCGTCCTTCAGCCGCAGTATGTGTCATATCTATAATATTAATAGCTCAACATTTCAGTCGATAGCCAAAGTAACACGTAAAGGAAGTATGTATAATGATATGTGTGAAGTGTGTACTGTACCTTGCCGGGAGCCGGGCCCGGCGCGGCCCGCCGCGGCGGCCCCCTGCCGCGTCAGCTTGCGTCCGCTAAACTCCGCCGGCCAGTTGCTGTGCAGCCTGACAACCAAACAGCAAAACATTTCAATATCAGTGTATTGGCTTCCAGATTTTTATGGATTAAAGGCATGGTATTTCTCTTGGAATATTGCATTAATGGATGTATCGAAGTTGACAACTTTGACCCGTTATCGGGCTATAAATAATGTACATTATTTACGGAGTTTATAATCTTAGGAACGAGGATTTTAATGTAGGCTGTGCTAGTAATTAAATTTCAAATCCATTCAGAATATTTATCACACACTTTTACTTTTAAATGGTAGAATGTTTACCTCAGAGACGAGTGTTGTAGGTTCAAACCCCAGCTCGCACCTCGGCGATTTCTGGATTTTCACGTGCGAATATCCTATTCAACCATGATTATCACTTGGTAAACGGTGAAGGAAATCATTGGGCGGAAATCTAGTGAAGTCCGCGAGCCCGCACGGGGTCAGCGCGGTGGTCTATGGTCTAATCCCCCTCGCATTCGGTGCGATATTAAAAAGGGTTACAATTATTATAAGTTTGAAATAATGTGTATTGTCCTCACGTGAGCAGTGTGTCGGTAAGCGCGGGCAGCGCGTGGCGCAGCGCGGCGGCGGCGGCGGCGGCGGCGCGCACGCCGGCCTCCGCGTCCACCACCAGGTTGATCGCGCGCAGCTGGTCGCACGCGCTCTTCTCCCGGGACAGGTACTCCGCGGCCGGGTTCGAGCCCTGGGGGACACACATTTTAGTTTCACTGAGGTAATGCGTCACCTGGACCTACGAAGCCGCTGGAGCGTGCGACTCACGTCATTGACGGTGTGCAGGGTGGCGAGCGGCGCCTTGAAGTCCTGCAGCAGCGCGGCGCGCGCGGCCTCGTGCGGCGCGTGCGCGGCGGCCGCGGCGCGCAGCGCGTCCGCCGCCGCCAGCGCGCGCGCGCGCCGCGCCGCCGCCTCGCCGCCCAGCTGCGCGGTCATCTCGCGCAGCAGCGCCGACACGTTCTCCACCTGACACACGCACTACGTTACAAACCGTGCAGAGTAAATACGCGTTTTGTACACTTTTAAAACAATGGTACCAAACTTTTTGTCTACAAATTACGATCAATATTGGAGGACAAAACGTAGATGGCGCCACCAGGAGGATGATTACGATACGACGATTAGGAACGACATACCCATTGTGTATCTATGTTTCCCTCCGGATGTAACATCTCCATCAGGGACTCCTCCACGGGTGACACTTGCAGCGAGTATTTCTGCGCCAGAGTGCACGCCTGCAATGTACAATTCATATTACATTGTGTGTTCATGAACGTGCACGAGTGGAAGAAATTAAAATAAAACAGTATTTTCGAGTTCTCCCAAGATGTTCAGTATATTTTCAGTTAAGTAAAACAGCATTACTTATAGTTGTACGCGATTTATTTCACCATCGTCATCGTCATCTTTATTATGTCACCAACATTATAATATTTTAAATAAGCAAGAAAAAATTTACTTGACATCGGTAAAAATCGCACTATTTTGTAGCCAATTGCCGGCATAAAAAGGAGAAGAAAAATGTGTAATGTAATGGGGCACCTTCTCCCAGTGGTGCAGCGGCGTGAGCAGGCGCGGCAGCTTGTAGTGGCGGGAGCGCGCGCGCATGGCGGCCGTGTGCGCGGCGTGCGCCCCCAGCGCGCGCGCGCACGCGCACAGCCGCCGCGCGCGCGCGCTGCTGCCCGCCCAGCCGCGCTCCAGCCCCGCCACCACGCCGCCCAGCGCCGGGTTCGCGCCCAGGCCCCACTTCACTCTGCAATGCCAGACACAACACTATAATATATGGTGCCTAAATTCACGGGAATCCATTCCAAGATCGCTCGACCGTCTCTCGTCTTATAAGAAAAAGTTTAAGACCCACGATAAAGTACTACTGTAAAATGGAGCCTACCTCTGATGCGCAGCCGTGACCAGCGAGTGGGCCTTGCTGATGGCGGCGGTGAGGCGCTCCACCGCCGCGGCCAGCTCGCGCGAGCGCCGCGCCAGCGCCGGGCTCGCCTCCTGCGCGCCGCCCAGCACCTGCCGGAGGCAGCGGAAGTGTGAGCGAACGAACCGTAGAGGTATAGAGTGTGTGTGGGTGTGACACACATACCTCGGCGTGCAGATGCGCGTGCGCGGCGGCGCGCAGGCGCGCGACGTGCGCGGCGCTGGCGCGGCGCGCGTGCTGCTGGTGCGCGCGCGCAGCACGTGCGGCCCGCGCGCGCGCCGCCTGCACGCCGCGCGCCAGCGCGCCCGCCCGCTCCGCGCCGCCGCCGCCCCCGCCCCAGCGCCGCGCCTTCTCGCACAGCGACTCCAGGGACACGCTCCACGATGCGCCTGCGCAATACAACATTCATCAATGTAGGTACATGTCTCCAACTACATTTATAATCATATTATAGTCAGAATTACGATACGCTGATTTACAAAAGCAAGTTCTCTCCCAAAAAAACAACTGTCGCCATGACGCTGTATATGTTTTTCACAGCAATTTTAACCAGGCAAACCCTCAACGCAAACCGTCGGAACGCCACGATCGACCTCATTAAGCAAACACTTGAAAACCATGTGTTACCTACCTATTTCCTTCTGTTCGACCTCAGCGTGCAGATCCAAGCGCGCGCGTCGCAGCAGCAAGCACAGAACGCTCGCGAGCGCCTTCGAGTGCACGCCCAGCACGCACCTCGACACGTATTCTGCCGTGAACCTGACAACCGTACACATTCATTGTAAGTCACACATAAACCTTTACTAGCAGCCGAGACTGAATAGACTCCAATAAAAAATATATACTTATGTCCGTGTCCAACGATCCCAAATAGATTCTCTGCCGTCCACTAACTCCGTAGCTAGTTAGGTGAGTAATCTAAGTACCGGTTTTGATGGCGTGCGACCCCTACAACTCCTACATTTAACGATAATCGAACATCTAATTGCACACAACTCAGTATTGGCATTCACCTCCTGACGGGCTTGCAGAGCGCGGCGTCGTCGAACAGCGTGAGCGCGCCGGTGCCCTTGAACGCGCACGCCATCTGCGCACACATGGCGAACACCTCGGCGATGGTCTGCACGCGCCGCACCAGGAATATGTCCTCCAGCACCGAGCGCAGCAGCGGGCTTTGGAGGGCCGCCTGTGAACCAATCGACTACTATTGACAAACAACGACAAAAATTTGGGCGAGAATATAATCAGACTGAGCCTTAAGCTCGTGCTTGTGTTAGAAGGTGCGTTCAGGGATGGCTCGTGCTCAGCAGACTAAGAAGGACATGTTGACAAAACACGAAACCGTAAGCATATTACTCACCGACATGTGCATAGACTCGCTAATATGATCGATCTTCCGCCACGCCGGCGGGATAGGTATGGCCAGGTGGTCCGCCAGCTCCCTGGCGCGCAGTTCCACGGCAGCAAAAAGACCGTTGAAGCCCATCAGCAGCATCCGGCCGGCCGAGCCCTCAGCCTCCGCGGAGGCGGTGGAGAGGAGGGCTTCGTAGTGACTTCGGACTTCCGCCGCCAGGTGCTGGGCGCCGCATGCTGGGGACTGACCATTTGTGTAGCTTTTTAAATCTGATTTAGTTGGTGATCTTAAAAATTGTTACATTGAATTGAATATAAACCTTTATTTTACATGAGAACATATTTATATCAACCTTACGTTACATACAAAAGGTTGCTGACAAAACCTAAAATAACATAAAACGCATTCATAAACTCACCTCCATGTCCATAACCAGGTATCTCAAATGCATCTCCAGCTGCGCCAACAGTTCGTTCAACGGTACAGGCGTGTTTACGATTACCGCATTCAGCTCGTTTATCATTAGCAACACCGATGGATCCTCGGAGTGCACCTTTTTCAACGCTTCAGGTAGTATTATCGTGCTGAAGTTGTAATTCAGCTGAACTAAATCCGCTAGTAACAGATTCGCGTTGCGTACACATTCCACTGCTACAGGCATGGCCGCGTCCTCTGCAGACGCCGACTGCAAGGGCAGTAGAGATAGCAGCTCAACCGCTTGCATCGACAACGCGCTCATATCGTCCAAAAACCATTCTCCTTCCAGTGACGTCAGATCCACAAGACAGTCCCCGGCGCTTTGAGCACCATTTTCCAGCATCAAATATCGTCGGTTTAAGTTACAGAGCATGCCTATCACTACATCCTCTAAAGCTCCCGCCGCCCCATCCTCGGTTCTCACCCAATTACTTATATTTGTCTTCGCTTCTCTGTAAGCTTCTTGAGCCAATACCAAAGCGTCAGGCCCGCCTTCTAGTTGTAATCTTTCGATAGCCTTCGTTAAGTTAGTGTTAGCTTCAGCGCTGATGGTCTGCAAGCGATAGTTGTACGCAACGATTTGTTGTGTGGCGTCCTCCTTGTTGTTCTCTGAGTTTACTAACGCAGTCACTTGATTGGATACTTCACGGCACACCTCAGGAGACTTGCTTTCGAGTGCTGCAGCTAAGAATTTTCTGAACATAACGATACGGTGGTACTCGGTGTGGCTCTGTGGGTAGTACTGGGACACAGCTACATACTGGGATAGTAGCTCGAGACAGGATCTCACTAGATGATGAGTCTGTTTCATGCTCTGATTAAGTTCAGTCTCCGCTTGTTCGCATTGCGATATCATGGAACTCTGACCAGCGTTGGTCAAAAACTCTTTTATATGGTCAAATATTGGTTGTTCTTCTTCTTCATTTGGTCCGGAAAATTCTTGGACCCACGTCATTAGCTGCGGCCCGTTAATTGCTTCGGTCGTGTTTGCAAAATTTTCAATTTGTGTGTCAAAATCTTTGAGGATCTTAACAAGAGCCTTCTTAGAATCTTCGACTGCATTCTTGGCTTGTTTGTAAGATGTGTATTTTTGGGAGATGGCATATAGTGGATGGTTGTTTAGATTCGGTCCGAACGCTTCTATTTCCTTGATAAGCGCCATCTGTTGGTGACAGTTTTGGAGTCTGTTCTCCACCGATTTTAGCTCTTCGTTTTCCTTAAGCCAGTTATCCGCGCATTGTTGCACATCTGGTAGAGCCGCTAAAAATTGTTCTCTGCAACAATATTCGGAATTTCAGATATTATATCAACTTTACACGGTGGATTTATGAATTTTTCACGCGGCATATCGAACGCGCGCCAATCAATTATTCAGGGAGGAAATTTATATGAACGAAGCCCCTTTTCCGAGGAACATTGAATTTATTATGTGTTTACAAATTTAAGGTTTCTCAGAGAGGGTTTTTATTAACTAATTGATTTATGGCTGGAATTCAACACGTGTCTATAAAAGATTCAACATTTCGTCAACAGAATACGAGATGTTGCTGTTCGCATTAAAACTCGCACTGGCTGAGAGACACCGATCATTAGTACAAGTACTTCAGCCATGCGTGGGTATAAATTGAACCGAAACATACTCAGTAAGGGGAACAACATAACATGGTGCTGCGCCACACCTGGGACTTCTAAATGTCTTCAAATAATACCTCGAAATAGCTCAGAGCTCTGTTGAAATGTTAAAGTAGCAATAACCGTCAGACGACGAAACATTAACGCCATTAGCGAGCAAAAACAAAGCGAACGAACGCGCGACAATTACACGTTATTTGTGTTTAGACAATTACATTAACTGTGTGTTCGTACGTGTGATATGCAATGCTCTCTGCAATGTTTGTTGCGAAATAGAATCTAAACCAAATAGACTGATGATTGGTTTTGTAATGAAATGGCTTTTGCCTTCAATTTCATCTGCATAGAAAAACACAGCGTGTTTTGTGCTAGTACAAAATAATCAGCGTCGTCAGGCTTCGTAATGAAAACTGACACCATGGATTCAGCTCATGACTCTAGTCTAGACCAGAGTTGGAATTTTTCGTCAATCTCTTCCTGAATTATTTGCATTTTTAAAAATGAATATAAGAATTAATTCATAAGATAAGTCTACCTGAACGTGATTTAAATAAATAATGAATGATTACTACTATTAATTTCTTATATTTACGCGAATACTAGACATTAAAATAAAATTTATTTATTCGCGTTTATTTTATGTTTTTACGTTTTCGACGTGACGGCTGTTTTACAGCAACCATGGTCACGCGCGGACTGAGGTGTTTGACGTCCTAGTGTCATAGTTTGAACTGGGGTATCCTCAAATTTAGTTATTGTTTGCGGTCGGATCTTCGCAGAAAGTGCTCACGGCGTCTTGAGGTTGCGTAATTATAAGAAACAATAAATACTAGTTACGTACTAGTACTAGTACGTACGAGTACTAGTAGTAGTATTACTAGTACAAGTGCACGCTATTGGCCTCGTTGTGGCATATGTGGCATAGTGATGTGCCCGCTCGGGTCCGAAACACTATGGAATTGCGAACGCCGGAATTATTAATAGGGTTGTCAATTAGGCCGGAAAACTAGTTCTGTTCTTTCTCAATAACTAATATCGATCTATTTTTATGTTTAAGGTCTCTATTTTACCTCGATACCAGTCTAGTCAAGGTTAGTATGAGCCATCACATCTTAACTATTTTCAAAAGCGCATGCGATATCCTACATCCATCCATACAATGTCAATAAGAATTGTCTAGGCAACCAATTTACTTCTGTATTATAATAATAACGGCCAAGGTTAAAAAGAAACCATCTGTAAAGTGCCTTAATAAATAAAAAAATAATGTAATTTCTAAAGCAATAATAACAGAGGTATACTTTCGTGGTGACAGCCCTAATTGTCGATATAAATATTCTCGACTCCCACGCCTCAGCCCCCGGACAGTTATCGTTGCGTCGTAAAGATAAACCTAACTTAATGCTGCACATAAAACCCCGTATTCATTAAATGTTTTAGAAAAGGTACAATGGCTTTACAAAGCCCTCTTCTTCGGTACAACACTTTTGCAATTCCATTGTAAATGGATTAAAGAGAATGAAAATGTTGCATATGCTCTGGCATTAGTACAACATTGTTAGAGCGAGAGAAGTATACCGCAAGCCGGATTAGTTTAAGATTGAATTTGTTTCGCATTGATTAAAATCCCCGGGATTATGCTTCCTCATTATTGCGCCCGATTTTAAGAGTCAGTTTAAGGAAAAGCCATGTGTGTACGCACTTACATAATATCCGATCGTGTAGTATTTTAGAGTAAGAAATCAGTGCCCCGAGCACGAAGTATGTATATGCGTAGCTTTACTTTAACGAAAGCATATTGTCTCCTTACCTCACACTACCGATATTTTTTATATAATGCTACGACCACATTATCGAGCTAGCGCGAAAATTCGCGTTATCGCGACACTCGGCGATTCAGGCGTACACGAATGCCCTTCGCACTGCTGTCGGTAAATTTCCGCACATCAAAGGGTTTTATCGCGACAACGCACCACCAATATACGCGCGACAATGAGGCCTTAGGTTAAGAATAACAGTAGCGGCATGTTTTCTCGATGATAATGTATTCAACGTTTTTCATGTTCTGATATAAAGCTTATTAAAAAGTATAATATGTATGGTTCAAGTGATCAACTCACGTGACGTCAGCCAGGTGTTGCCTCAGCTCGTGCGCGCGCACCGCCAGCATGTCCACCGCGGCGCGCACGTCGCGCTGCGTGCGCCGGCGCTTGCCGCCGCCGCCGCCGCCGCCCCACTCCACCAGCGGATCGTACACGAACGCCTCGAGCAGGGTCAGCAGGGTCTCGCGGCCGCGCCGCATCGTGCGCAGCACGTGCTCGCTGGCGAGCCGGAATATGCCCTGTGAAGCAAAAAAATACTTTACAGACTATCGGCATGCGGCGACTATCGGTAATAAGAGACTATCGGCTATTGGCAAGAGTGAAACAGACGACGCCTTACAAAGCCGGAACCTTTTCTATTGCCTATGTGCAATATTTATGGCCGGACACCATAAATATTGCACATAGGCAATAGAAAAGGTTCCGGCTTTGTAAGGCGTCGTCTCTATTACTCTTGCCTCTAGCCGTTAATCTTTTAATAAACCTCGACGTGCAATATTTACAGCCGGGTGCTGTATAATCCTATATGTTTGACTGGGGACTACTGAGGGTTTACATCTCAACAGTAGTACCAATGGATTAAGTTGTCAGAGGTCATGAAGACTAAAAAGAGGAGGAATTTTGAGTACAAAAGTAACGAGATGCGTGGTACCAAATATTTTCGTTTACGACTAGTGTGTGTAGCAACGACGCAAACGCTTATTGAACTAGTAACAAGTTCACCAGTGTATCTAATAAAGCTTGGTACAGACTGACCAAATTAAAGCTAACCAACTCGTTATGCCATTGCTAGAACACGATTGTTGACCGTCGGGACGTGCATCGTTCGTGATCACTATACCGTTCACACGGGAACAAAACACTTTAGTTGTTCTGGTCGGCCTGGCCTGTACCTAGCTTTATACACACGAAGCTGATGAGATTTGCCAATTAAAGTGGCGCGTAATTTAATTATACTTAATGTTAGTTCATTATTACACGGTATTCAAAATTCAAGTTATTGAACGCAGGCTAAATAATATTGTTTTACCAAAGATTGTATTGGATCAATTCTGTTCAGCTTCAGTGGCTTAGAAAGAGTGGTGTACACCACCACTTCGGCAACGCGAGATTACTGGAGACTACGAGCGTTTCGTAGCTGTTTGCTACGCCGTAGCAGCGTAATCCGGGTTGAACGCACTTTGTATAGTATCGTAATTCCTACCACAGTGTAAAGCGGACTCCTTTATTACTTTGTATGCCGTAGCATTACCCACACATGATTGTTGCGCGCTAACACGACCGTGGAAGTAGTACTTACATTTAATCTGTTTTTAAATGACTATAAATTACACCTATACAAGTATTGTTCCATTTAACTATGCCGGAGCTTACAGTGTAAGCAGGGCAAATTCACTAGTTTTATTCTATAAGCAGTTCTTCCACTCAACACACAGTACATAAGATAATTACCTCAAAATTAGTTAAACATGAACAAAAGCACATGGCTTACACCCAAAGAAATTCAATGTCAATCCTCAAAACGATACGGAGTCCTTTACAAGGGTGCTTTATGTAATTACGGAGGGGTAATTAGCCGGGGTGCGGCGGCGCATGACGCATGTTTTATTCATATAAAGTGCCAACGACATTATCTCCTTGTGTGAGATTTATGAGATGTGTTTTTTAAATCTAGTCGCCATAAGTTTTGTAAAGTTTGCGTTGAATCTAGACAGCACCTGGTTTTCTTGACTAAGATTGAATAAAGTTCGTTTTCATATATTATGTTAATATCATTACCTCGTCTGTCTATTAATTAGGTAGCTGCGATACTCGTTTATAAAACAAGCTATGGAGCATAGATGCTGCAGTGGCGTCGCCATTAGCAGATGAGTTAAGTTCTCTAGCGTCGAAATAAACAATAATCTAGTCAGCTGGACGTAGGGGAACCAATTGGCATTATATTAACCACAACTAGCGAACACGTGATCTCAATCACTGGTTCCATAGCTCAGATCCTCAACCCTGTTGCACAGAAATAGATTAGTTAGTTAATGATTGTCTTCGAGACGTTACAGCGTAGTTTGTAAGCAGTTATAGCTACTAGGTCTCGCACCACAGGGGTAAACTGTGGTGCGAGACCTCGCTGTGGCGGTTCGTTAAAACTTCCGCGGTTAGATTGCACTCAAAAATATTGGCATGCTCTGGTGCACATTGATGATTGAACATTCTAAGAAATTTTTTATTGATATGTCTCTCAATATTCGCAAACGTCTGGGCAACGCATAACCTTTACACTTTTCGCGGTACTTCTCTGAATTTATTTAGAATTAAGCTATCGCGAGGAAAAAGGATTAAAATCAAGTATTTTTCGTATTATTTTGTTTTATTTTTTTAAAACACCCTCGGCTCCATTACAAGATCGGCTATATGTAGTGGAGTTATAAAACAACAGTTGATTTCCTCTCCCGTTTGCATGATGTCTTCAAATCAAGCCGGCGGAGTTTGCAAGCACTTGGCCGTTAGTTTTTGACTCCAAAACCGCTTGGTTGCGAGCGACATTTCATTCAAACTTTGAAGTTTCATTAGAACTTGAAAAATGGAGCAAAAGAAAATAACACGAGATGAGGGGTGCATGGACAAAATAAATCGGACTTTAGCGTGAAGAAATCGGTTAACCTATAACTGGCTTGAAAGGCTGGGCATCAAAGATCCATAAACAAAATTACATATTTTACTAGCGTTGGATGCAGCGCCACGATCCCTCCACACCCGGCACAGGAAATAATATTCTCGGGGAAAAATCGCAAGACTTCGCTATTTTGTGGACTGGTTTCGACAGTCTAACTTAAAATGTAGAGACTCAATTTTCACGCTCCGTGACGACACAACCAGAGATACATGAGCCCCAAGAAACGCAAATTTAGATGACCGGTAAGATCAAATTTTACTGGCATGTATTTTCAAAATTCCAGAATGACTTGAGCTGTGACTATTACATGTTTAAACACGTCTAAAGTTTCAACTTAAAATGGCAAGGAAACGAAGTCGCGGTCGAAAGATCGTCTATTATAAGTGGATTCAAAACTGTTCCGATGTTTGAGAATTTTAAAATAGCCTTCATACACATTCTCGGTTCCTTTGGAAACAATATGGAGGATGCGATACGAAAGTTCCACCCACGATCTTGGTGTGGCGTTGAAATAATAATGAGCTGAGCAAACTTGACGAGAGGCAGGGAGCCGGCATCCGGAGAGGAGTGAGGAATGAGGAAAGGAGCGAAGGGGCTGGAACAAGGAGACCCGATGCAATATTCATACAGTGCCCCAAGAACAGTGCTGGTGCGGCCGATGAGATTGGCGTTCAGACTTAGGGCAAATTGATGTTTCCATAATGGACATTGAGTACATTATAGATTGACACAATTCAGAACCCAGAAGTATTTTGTCGCTTCTAGTTGTAAATCCAGTACGATTTTCCAGAATTTCAAAAAAGGGAAGCCTTTGGGAGCGAAGTGAGAAAAGTAGTCGTTTTGCAATATCTATCATATTTAAAGTAGGCTATCAACATGACAGACATAATTATTATAGTATAACAGACCATCCGCCGAAATACTGAAAAACAACCCGTATAAATAACAATGTGAAACATTCATATCGTTAGACATACACGAGTATCACAAAGATAAACAACAAGAAACACATTTGCGATGAATTTATTACGGGACGTCCTCGCGTGTGTTTACGATTACGTAACAATACATAACAATCTGCCCCATTGCGGATAATTTTAACCAATTGTCAAGCGTGAATACTACACATTGAAATAAAACTAATTTTACGATTCCGACCAAGGATGATAGGTGAGGCCATTGAAATAAAAAAATTACATCTTAATTTCTATAGTGAAGATATGGCTGGGTGCTGTGGTGCTACCATCGACTTGGGATCCAGATATTTATATAATCACACCAAAACCAAGCGCACCATTGCAAGGCCTCAAGACACTGTAAGAACTTTCTGCGTAGATCGGATCGCATACAACCATTCAATATGATGGTACTCCAGTTCTAAACACACAGACAAACGTCGAGAACGTAAAAACATAAAACAAACGCGATAAAATCCTTAAAATAAGTTTTATCTCAATGTATAGATATAGAAGATAGGATAAGTAGGTACGAGTATTCCGGAAATTATTCTGCTTGTACGTAGAGACACATCACGGATTCAAGATGGCGGTATTGGAAACTTTCTTCAAGTACTTATATCATTATAGTCATGTGTGTTGAAACTGTCAGTAGCTATGCCCTCACTGGAGTACTCTCTACGAGTGACACGCTTCCTTATTATACGTGACATGCTACAAACACGTTACGAATAGGGTTGTTAGGTCGACAAAATTAAAACCTAGAAGTGAATTTATTATTTTCAAAATATGTTTTTTTTGTTAAGAATATTGAGAATAATACTTGTGGTTATAGCTCTTAATAATGTAATAAAACCATACACATCTACATATTTGAGCCAGACATCACATACGATGCTCAAATCATAAAGTTAGTTACAGCCCTAGTTCAAATTCAAAATGATGCCGTAGCGACTACAAATCCCAAGCGTTACTGCTACATGTCTACAAAGCTACGTGCGTAGCACTGCTACGAATCGTCGAGTTGCTACGAAATCGTATTACCCATCTTTCAGAATATGGTATTAACAGTCTTTTGAGTTGCTAATAGCATATTTTGTGTATGGTTTTACATATTATATATATATCGACACAAGTCGACCTATATACAAAAATAGCACGGATCGCTGGTGAAATGTGTGCTAGGAATCCATTTGCGGCCCCTTGAGAGGTCATTAAAAAACTCTGCGCACGATACTGCCGCCTTTATGTCCTCAGAGCGTGTAAACTTTCAACTTTCTGGGTCAACGATAGTTTTGATTTATTTTTACTGCCGATCCCCTAAGCAGCTCTACTAGTGTACTTAGTGGCGACGTAAATAAGAAGCATCTAGCTCAGGGTAGTTTCATCTGAAGTTAATGATGAACGATGGACAACCCTCACGGGACACCGTCGTAAACTTAAATTGAAAGAATTATTAAAACAGTTTGTACATCATAAAGGGTGTCCGCGAAAGAATTCTTAACAATTAATTTGTATTCAAGGCGCGCGCAGTGTCGGGACCGCGGAGTCGATCGTGCGCATTTTAGAGCCTTGATCGCTGGCCCGCATAACACAGAGCGTTTGCTGTGCACGCATTTAAAAAAAAAAACAATTAGCCTTTTGCCGCGCACAGGTTGGTTTTTCCTTATATTTGGCTAACACGGGATTGTCGGAGTACCTACGCAACTTATTGACATTTGAATGCCATCTTTTATTGATCCACTTCGCAAAAAAAATGCATCAAATTATGGTAAAAAAAAAACCATCACGCACTAAGTGCACGGTAGAAAGTCACTGTTGAACAAATAAGAAAAATAACCAGTTTAATTTTTTTTTTAAATTAGTATGTGCAATGGTCATTGGAATACAATAACACGGACATAAACTATGCTTTATTACTAAAATGCTACATAA
This sequence comes from Pheosia gnoma, assembly GCA_905404115.1. Classification (NCBI taxonomy): domain Eukaryota; kingdom Metazoa; phylum Arthropoda; class Insecta; order Lepidoptera; family Notodontidae; genus Pheosia; species Pheosia gnoma. The sequence goes on from FR989905.1 coordinate 414,106, forward strand.
ACTATGTTTTAGAGAGTGTTGTGTCATGCTTTGAGAGACAACCTCTGCAACATTCACAATATCACGGGCATAATTGTAGGCTAGCCTGTTGGGTATAATAAATCAAGCAGCAATTAATCCAATGTATCGATCCGCGTGTAATTTGTTATCCCAAGCCTCCTAGCATCATCAGTATTCCAACCAAGTCCTGCATCGCAATCGAACACCGGCAATATTGTAATAACATTTTAGATAAAAAGGTAGGTAGTTTAAAAGCGCTAGCAAGTCGGAAAATTAGTAAATGTATTTATCTTCAAATCGATTACATTTCACGAATAAGAGTATTGAAACGAAATGGAAAAAGATCACAGAAAAAAACGACATAAAAGTATAGTCACATGAACTTTATACAACAGAATAAGACCACAATAAACACGGCCCAGTTACACGAGTTACATTATACACGTTAGGTGGCGCCTTATTATATAAGTTTATATAAGTACATATATAAACTTATATAATACTTATATTACGGCACTCGTACTTGACCGAATGTCTCCTCCGCGGCATAGTGACGACGTAACGTGGCATCTCAACTGAGGGGACCAAACAAGACATTTTTTTCAAACCAAGGGTATTTAGAATCTTAACAAAACTGCCTTGATACTATTCCGAAAATACCGGTGGGTATATCCGAATTTACTAATAATGTTTTGCTTATCGCGAGAGCAGAAAAGCTATAAAAACTTAAATACTTATACAAAATGGTAGAACCAGTACAAACGTTCGCGGCGCGACGAAGAAGTTGGTAATAATGCGAAACAATTGTAACGGCTTATTGTTTAGTTCGTCGGGCTTGCAGATGTTTCGGATGGCTTTCATGCCGGGGAATCGCTAAACTTACTGACTTGGCGGTTACAGAGTAGAGTTGTTTTATGGAGATAAAATACAATAGACACAGTTCAGACTAATAATTATCCCCCCCAATGGTCGGAACATTTATACACGTTATCGATGGCCTCGTTTTATATAATACACTGCACAATAGAGCTATAATTATTACAAAAAACAGAGGTGCGCGAATATAAGCTAAAACTTCTTACATTGTGACTCAAAACACAAAATAATCTAGATACCATGCTACCGGCATAAAATTAGCCATTACCTACATGAAAAGATCGCAATAGACGTTCCTCTCCCAATCTCTAATTGATCAAAGAATCCAATCACATGGCATAGAGACGAGGGCGCTATCACAATGCGCAGCTCAGGTGGCCCATTGTTGGGCATTCAACCGGTGTTGAATTGACATACCGAGACTATAGTGAGACCGATTCGTGTTTAAATGCTCACGGGATGGTGGAATGCCATGAAACCTTCATATACCGCACAACATGTTAGATATTATCGTCACACTGATAACATGCGTGAGCTATCGCTGACATAGGCACGTTCCCTGGAGCACCAAAGCGATTATTTCATTCCATTTGGCAGATTAACGCTATAAGAATATAGTTTGCGGCGAATTAACTGACATGAACTAGACTTAAATATGGAACGTTTGCAGCCAATGCGGGTTGGAAAGAAGTTGCTGACAAAATGCCCTTCATATATCCCCATACAGTTTATCCTCTGATATAAAAACGCGTTCTCAAAAGACGTTTATAATCCAATCTTTAATTGATCAAAGCGTCCAATTACACGGCACAAAGACGCGAGCACCTGCGAATCTACAATGGGAACGCTCAGGTGCAGCATTCTGGGTTATTCAGATGATGTTGAATGGAGCATATAGGTTCTAAAAATTTTTATGAGTACAAAAATATTGCTAGAAACATATCATTCTACGTAGGTAGATCGTAAAGTAGCCAACTTCACGACGTCAATTTGCTTACATTTATTATGACATATCACTTGAGTATTAAAGTAATGCAGGCATCATTTCAATGATTATATTATCATCACAATCTAATCCCGTTGTCTTCAATTTGCACTGGCTCTTCATTGAGCGAGGCTCTTCATATTATAAACATGTCACTCTAAACATTTAACAACATAACTATACACAGGCTGATGGGGGTAATTATGATATTAAAACAAATGACATGCAAACACTCAAAAATTCCAGCGACGCGTGAACTCCCATGGAGTTTTGCGTTCACTGGCCGTTAATGAACACTCATAAACATTTATAAGCGTTATCTTGTTTGATTTTTATGACGGTCCCGGGGGGAGGGGGGGAGGCAGGGTTGGTAAACGGTAACAAGAACGACAAATTGGATAACTTAACTTATGTAAGTTTTATTATTCTAAAATTAAAAAGTTACATAGGGCATCTACAAATGATTACTCCTGGACTAAAAGGATTACTAAACTTCAGTAACTTAATGTAACGTTAAAGATCATACGAGGCGCGCCATTACGCACAACACGGCAAATAAAAGCATGTTAACGATACACCGGTGGTTTCTTGAACCACCACCGAGCCGCCAGGACCCTGAACTGAAGCGCACAGCGGCTAATGGAAAGACAACAGTTACTTTTCACTCGGGTTGAGATAATGATATATTTTTTGCCCGGCCGCCTCTGTAAATAGAGGGCGCGCACTGTTACTTAATTGGACACCGTAACGGACATCTGACCTGGGAGGAGGGGGAGGAGGGTTGTCGCACACTTGTGAAATAGAAAAAAGCTTCTAATACACTCAATGCAAATATACAGGACAGAAAGGGTGTAATAAGCCTTGACCCTGCGCTTCTTCGGCGCATTTGTAATCATTTTGTGAAGGCGTCAAAACTTCGTTAGGTCAATATAAAAATAATAATTTTGGTCACAAAAATCAAAATTGACATGTTTTTGGGAACAATAGATTTTTTTTACATCGAAATTTTCAAAATTCTGCGTTTTGACTTCACATCTCTGAATCTGAATCAACCTGTGTATGCTGAAGGAGAGATGAAAAGAAAATGTCGTCTATATTTCATTCTTTTCAATATTAAAAATATAAGTAGGAATTTATAATCACCAGGATATAATTATGAAAGGAGTAACGCAAGTCGTGGAATGTCATGCAACCATTTGTTCCACAAGTAAGGACTTAATATAACACCTGCATACTTTTGAGGCTTTTAAATGTAAAAAAAATGATATATAGCCCTATGCTAGGAGCCGGGACTTAATGACGGACGTAGTAATTAAAAGTTTATATGGCGGACCACCGCGAGCAAACTTTCACCTCATGTTTTCGTAACACGATTGCGGGGGACTCGTGCGTTTTTCGATTTACGGGGTTCATGTCCCGTGAGATTTTCCTCGGAGCTTTAAAGAGCTATATATCTGATCAATCGTCGTGTAAAAATACACTTGTTATACTTTAGAACGCTCTTACTCATACATGTTATTTATGCCTTGTACCCGTACAGTAGCGTGCAAAACCTAGTAATAATGCTTTGTTAATGAACCAACTCAATCATGAAAGCTTATTTATAATTCAGATTTCAATGTTTCTATTGTAATATAGCGAGCATTCGCCGCGATGCCGGGTGACGTTGTGGCACGTAAACTTCACCTATATTTGCTGCTTACATAACTGGGATGCTCGCGTAGAAAATAATGGGAAAGCCTTAAATCCATAATATTTAGAAACATAGCGAAATCCACACCAACAGACTTGATCATACCGAGGTACAGAATTAGTTTTGTAATTAAAATGTACTTGTAATATGGCATGTCAGTTAATATCAGTACAGTGCACCGGCAGTTGGATTGCTCGCCCGTGAACTGCACTTGATATTCCGAAGGGCACTAGAAATGGTGACATGTTCGAAATGAATTGGAACATGACCAGTTTTAATGAACTTCACAATTTCATACAAGGTTTTGATCATAAAAAGGCTTACATTTTAATATACAAAAATACGTATGTATATACAAAGCGTTAATTGTTGGATATCCGAGATCTATGTTATATGACTGTGGCTCAATTATTAAAAAATACAAATTCATGGCAAATGTTTCATTAAATATTGATTCCCACAAATGTTAATCATATACAGCTACATGGCATTATTCCACATGGCAATTTGTTATTCCGTACTGTAAGCTGAGAAAGGTCAAGAGTCCCACGTTGGGCGCCACTCACCACACCGCACGCGTCGCGCTAACGACAACCGCTACCCTCAAGCTGCGACAAGCAAATGGCGGCACTTTTATTTTGTAAATAAAACTTTATCGGCATCGCACATGGCGCACCCGGCTACATGTTGGCAGCGTTACTTCAATTTGGGAACATCACGAGATGAAACTCATTATGAAGCTCATGGAGTGTGCTGTCGGCATTTTATGACAATGTCAAGTTACGAGTCCCGATTACTTTTGAGAAGGACGCGGAGAATCACTGACGTACATTATCTGATGCTGTTGAGGAGCAGTCTTTGATAGCGACCGACTGTTAAGAGGTTCAATAATAACCAATACGGTCGGTCTAATATAGGTTCAACAGTGGTTACGAGTAGAAGCTGTTATATTATAGGATTTACAGAATGGAAATAAAATATTTCCTTTTATTCACAAAACAGTTACAAAGGAACGATTGAATGGAGATATTAAAACACCTGTGTTTTTCATTTATTCCTGAACATTTAATAAATAAAAAAATGACTTTAAAACGTTTTTTTTTTTTTAATTACGATATAGGCAAGTATTTGATCTCGATCTCACCTGATGGTAAGTGACGATGAGATCTACGATGTAGCATACTTGCCTAGAAGGTACCTGTTCACTCTCGACTTGAAAACACTTGGGCGCGAAATTCAAAATGTCAATGGTTTTAAAAAAGTACCTAATGCGATACAATACCATAAGGTTTGTAAAAACCGCTACTTTTACTAACTTTATGGTGTTGTATCGCTTTAGGAATTTTTTTAAGCAAACTTAATACATCGAGACATCCAATGCAGAATGTTAATATCGCAAAACACTAAATTACATCGTAAAGATGTCCAAATTTTTCGTAAAAACATAAAAACCATTGACATTTTGAATTTCGCGCCCTGACCCTGAGCCTCCCCCTTAAATAAAACATGGAAAGATTTAATTAGATTTATGATCGATACACACAAAACAAATATTAAACTCTAATGCGGAACATTGCTATATTAACAATCGGGACCTATTATTGGTAAGATTTGAGCCGGTAGAGATTGTTGCCCTTTGCGTCGCACAGTCGGATAAAAAATAAAGCAATATAAAGAATTTAGCTAAGCCAAATTAGAAATGTGTCAAAGAATATCTGACTCAGGAAGCTTAATTTTTATTGAAGTAGTTAAATTCATAATATTTCGTACTTGGGGATCTTCTAAATTTTCTCAGACACTTGTTAAATTCAAGGTTGAAATTGAGTTAAAGGTCAAATTATCCTGCACAGAGCCCCACGATACGTGACAAATGTATTTTTACTGTGAATTTTCTTGTATTCAACGAGCGTTGCGCGTGTTTCTGTACCCTCTTAGAGGGAAAAGTAAAATTCTCAAAGGCTCCCGCGTGGCATACTGGCACCATTTGAGAAATTACATAATGCCGCAAATTGGATTGGAGTCAAAGGAAAATGTTGCTGTAATATACACTCCTATTTTTAGTATGCGAATTTAATCTGGAAATTAGCATAAATTATAAAGCAAGTGTCTTTGGAAGCATAACATCGCACAATTATCTTTCTTTAAAGTGCTATTAAGAATCATCGTAAGGAAGGAATTCCTACGAAAATTGATAACACACTGATATATTCAGATAACATATCAAATTACATTCTACAACTTTTAGAACTAGTACATAAGTACTTGGTAGAATCTCTAACATTTGACCTCCAGTCTCTGACAGCAGCCAACGCTCTACATAAAGCCGTTTTATTACAGAGAGCGTTAGCAACGGTTGAGCTCTCCGTCGAGCGCGCCACTAGGAGCGCAACTATGAATACATTATTCAGTAGGTAGCATCACAGATTTTGATTTCAGCCGTTACAGGTCATGATGAAAGCGACAACGCTATTAAAGTTCACGGCATAGATACAGCTTGATAGTTATTTACAAAGCGTGAAAGGGAACATAGCTCTATTTGCAAACCATTTTGTTTGTATCAAAGGACACATGCAGAGGAAATGTTACCAAGTAATACAAAGCTAATTACTATTATCGCCAGTGATGAAGTGGGTTTGTGAAGTACTATTAGACGCGTCGCTGTGGCGTCCATACAACAAAGACTTTTAAAAGCTGTATTTATCAACTAGCTTGTGACGTTATAATAATGTTTTCGAGTGGACACATTTATGTTATAATGCTCTTAATTAACTCGAGCTGTCGCATGATTGACAGTATGAGATGTTGTGATAAGTCTCAATGCAGTCTAGATGGGATATTACGTCGCGTCTAATGCTATAGATCCATGTATCAAACATCTAGCGATAATCCTTTCATCGACCTGAAGAGTATTGTTTGACGTGTCCGTTGAAATTGACTTTGATGACTGACTTTGATAACATTATAAAGGGACTTCTAGGCGAGTCATTCAGTTCCATTTTATCAAATGCATAGTCAAATGATTGGTTATTACCAGCAATATCTTTATATCCACATCATTATTAAAACCCTAGTCGGCTACTTGTTCTGCTTAGAAATGTTGTTTACTAACTTATTTTTATGATAATCCTCGCATCAATTTCAGGGTTACATTTCGTGATAATGTAACAAATAAGAAAGGCACATTTTCATAGCATTTGTAAATACAGTAAGTATAGTTATTTTAATTTTGTATATGGAGTGATCAGGACACAAGGAGGGAGTTTGGATATTTTTCAATGAGGTGTCGAACCTGCGATGAGGGGCGCGACAGGCGATTTGTTGCGCGGACACTGAGCTATGTTGCTGCGCAGCGCATGTCTTCGAGGAACACTTGCAGGGTTTCTAATTTATAGATCACACCAGTTAAAGAATATTAGCCGAATGAACTCAAACATTTAGAATTTCTATTTTATCGGAGAAATGTTAAATATGCATCAAGCACAAGTATTCATTCGGCAATAGGCAGCAGTGTAGCCAATGTGTAACACACTACGAATAAATATTTTTTTCTCGTAGGAAACACACACGCACCCACCAACTAGAGGAGTAGTAGAATGTATAACTCTTTTTTTTAATGTCCCACTGTTGGGCACGGACCTCCCTTTAATGCAAGGGGGTTAGGCCATTAGTCCCCCACGCTGGCCCAGTGCGAGTTGGCGGACTTCACACGTCTTTCGAGAGGTTCTCTCAGACATGTACGTTTCCTCACGATGTTTTCCTTCATCGTTTCACAAGCGATAATCATAACTGAAAATGAGATTCGCACATGAAATTCTGAAATCTCAGAGGTGCGAGCCAGGGTTTGAACTTGCGATCCTCGTTATCTAGGCAAGCGTTCCACCAACTTGGCTATCACTGCTTAGTAGACTGTAATATACAGTTAATTAATTAGCTCTGTACCTTTCGGGTTTGTCGAGAATAACTATTACCGATCGAACCCATCTATTACCGATCTTTATAATAATTCTAATTCGTTGTAGGTTACCTTCTATGGCGTTACAAAAATTAGGACTCAAAAACATACAATTTGCTTGTCCAAGATTTGCATTACATGTACCAATGAGCTCCACTCATTTAAATAACTATTTATTGCCATAGTTATAGTTATAAAAGAGATGAATAAAAAGCTTTTCTAATCGACCGCCTCAACACATTTGTGTAAATGTCATGTCATCAAAAGTACAATGTGTAACTCCTTCATGCATGTAATATTAATGCTCGCGCGCCCCGCGGCAGGGCAGACTGTAATGTATGTGCCTATCAGACCGAGTCAAAGTTCGCTGAGAGCAAAGTTCGGATACGCATCTCTACGTATGTACTAAAAAGTTTTGAAACCTTTTGTGTTACGTGGAATTTTAAAGAGAATTTAAAGTGGAGGGCTCTTGGAGCTAGGGAATGTCATTTTATCCAACATTAGAAATCTTAGATAAAATGTTTAAGTTGAAATGAAAGAAATACTACTGATTTAAAGCTCAAATACGAGACAGTCCAATACCCACATTTATAAGGAATACCTTTCTTAAAAAAACATTATATACTTTCTCGCTTTACTCATAAAATATATAGAATTGTATCATAATATGTAAGAGTGGTTTAGACATATCTTGAAGACAAAGATAAAACCGCTTGGTTGTTTCATTTATTTTTTACTAGCTGTCCGCGGCGAACTTCGTACCGCCACAGAAACAAATTTATGCGAAAATCTTCCCATTATTTAATGGATATTCTGTTATTCGGGCGGAGACAAATTAAAAAATCAAACATTATAAAAATCGCCCTATCCGTCCTTGAATTTTAAATAGTGTAACTTACGCGACTTTGTTTTATATATATATATAGATAAAAGCAAAACTCTTTTGCGCAGAACTATATGACGTTTGATAAAGTTATAAAACGTCTATAAATTTGGAAGATAGATTGACATGACATGTTGTCTCGAGCACATAGGGACCACAGAGAGACCAAACTATTACAATTACCATAAAATATGTAGTTAGCTATCAAACACAGACCTAATCGGACAGTATACACTCTACCAATATATCATCAAATAAAAATTAACCAGTATAGTATATACGTCGATCTACTTTGGCTCCATCCACACCGATATCTGATTAAAATCGCCACCAGTCGCTCTGTTATTAAATAAATAAATAATGACAGTGTCCGGGATCGTGTCTCTCAGCCGGGTCAAGTACCTCCGTATAATGAGAGGGGAACGAGTAAAGTTACTATTATGTGTTCGCAGTTTGTGACCGAGGACCGGGGACAGTACTGTGAAAGAAAGGTAAATATTTAAAGAATATTTGAATCGTGGAACTTTCAAGAAGATTATATTTAGGGACTATTTTATGAACTTTGAACTAGCTTTGGCTTCGTTCGCCGCCACTGACATGAATATATTGTAGAGAATAAGGGCTTATTTCACAATGTGCTGATAAAGCCTATTTACAACTTACTTAACTGGATAGCGGCCCATATAAATTCTGTGAAACAGGCCCTAAACCTGTTTCAACATGGTTGCTTCTACATGTTTGATATTTTTAGAAATAGGAAAATATAATGTATATAATGTGCCCTACATTATTTACGACCGGGGGCAATTCTACTATTTTTTGAATTTTCATCTGTCTGTTCGCGCATCACGAAAAAACTACAAGACATATTTTTATGGCATATAACTTGGTGTAGACAGCTTACAGACTGGGTTAAATACAATATATTTTCATCCCGGGATATGAAATGGTTCTCCGGTATCCACAACTGTGTTTTGCTACTCCAGACATAGACCATTTAGTTACACGTGATTCAGTTAAGTTATATTACCAGCTCTTTTTAAGGCCAACAGCCGAACCATCCTCTTAGCGAAGCTCAACGATTATTTCTAAGAAATATCTGTGACCCACATCCGGAGCGTCCGTCAAAGAGATCCGGTTGCCGACGCAAATTAACTGCATACCACAGCTCGCCGCGGCGAATAATCAGCAGCATTATTCAACTCATAGTAGCCCCGGGCGCGGCGGAATATTGAGCGGGAGTGCTACTCGTGATCGGGCGTGTGTCCCGGCGCTCGGCAGGCGAAACCAGGGGATTAAGATGTAGATAACATCCAAAGCACTCGGAATCACATGAGATTCCAAAATATATGTAACCTTCATTTTGGATATTGTGGAATCCAACTTCCCAAGAATAGCATTTCACCACACGAAAACTCAATTTTTATGGTTCCAAACCAAGCAACGCTTGTATTATGGGTACTGTGCACTGGACTCAGGCCGCTCGGGTCCGTTCATACTTCTAGGTTATATATTTATTCGTAGGTTATACTAGTTTTGGCAAAATCGGTCTTAGCCTTGCATTATCTCCAGACCAAGACCACCTAATTATAGCCAACAATATACTTTCATAGGCTTCCGTAAATAAAATAAAAAATGCAAAGGTTTGACGTAACTGTGAAACGCAAGAGTCTCACACATCGACCTATCCATACATCAGCCGACATATGTCCACAGCTGGATATGGGCGACCACCAACGACTTCGCCACATCACGGTCTTCCGCCACTCGCGTCCACCGGTTTTCTGTGAGGAGTGTGACATCATCGGTCCACCTTGTGCCGTCACCCACGTGCACACACACTAACCCCAAGCACAATTCTTATTACCTACCGTTTCGGTAACGTATCGTCTTTCATCCCGCTCACAGCACAGATATCATAAATAAGTATGACAGTGACAGCATGCTTTCTCGATGACGACGTTACGATAACATTAGAAGTTCTTGCTCACCCACAGGACTGCAAGCCAATACCAATTTTAGGCAACACTATACAAAATCAATATTAACCAGTAAACAAACAGTGAATATTCAACGACATGGGTATTTTCGGAAGGCGCCACCGGGCTGCCACCGGGGGCGCGTCCTTGTCTATGGGACGACACGTCGGCCGACACGCTCGTGACACTCTCGCATTATGTTCGGATAATGTATTGGCTCTTATCAATCATAATACGTCGTCAATTGTTTTTCGTGTGACAAGGACAATGTGTGCTGGGTTCGATTTCAGTCTGGGAAGAAATACTTACATTTTACTGTTTTTTTAGATTCTTGCTATTCGGTTATACTTCAGTAAACCCATTACAAAACAGAGGCCAGTGGACATCAGAATCCTCGCTTTCGAGAAGCTGGTATTCCGCACAATCCAACCTCTTAAGACGAATAAATACACATTACATAGTATATAGTACGCATTATATACCATAGTGTATAGAAGATCCGAAGCCAGATATCCGAACGTAAACCTTTATATATCCTTAATAGGTATTATGCTAAATTTCAAAGGATCATTAATTCTTAGACATACCTCCATGTAGGCAAAGCGTGTAAGGGTATTCCTTCAAAAGCTTCATAGCCAATGGGGATGAATTACCGCCCTTTAGTATGCGAAGTTGCGAAACGGCCTCGCGCCTATTATAAATTAAGTTGATTTGGTGCGGGTATCGCACAGATGGATTTACATGCTGTCCAGATTTCAACACAAATGTAATCATAAATGGCCACTCATTGATCCAAGACATAATGTTGAACATAAAAAGTTGCTTCTTTCTCTCCTATGAATGATAAACAAGAGAGAAATACTGATAAAACAACAGACATGAGATGTCGGTGCATGGTAGGGTCGTAACACGAGCAACACTGCGTCTTTATTTAGCAGGGAGTATTAACGGTCATAAGATTATCGAAGGTAGGAATAAACTAAAATAATTATCATAATAGGCATGAATTAACACCCTCTTATTATAAGACGGAGAACTACAGGCAGTAGCAAAGGTCGCCGGGAGCTGGTTGCTGGGAGCAGAGCGGCCAAGGGCGGCGTTGGGCGGGCGGATTACGACACGCTTTCAATGTTCAATGGTGTGGCATATAAACAACCTTGTGATTATATGATTACAATCGGTAATTTATTTATAGAGTTCAACAAAACTGAATAGTTCACAAGAGATTGAGTAATGTTTCAATTGAAACGCTAGCTGCGTTAACATTGTGCATGTTTTTGCATGCAGGTACAGCGTAAACTGTATAAAATTACCTTCATGTCACTTGAACGTTGCATGTAAGCCACAGCTTTAATCTCGCAATGTTAATACGATAGATTTATTGAATGAAAGAAAAATAACTAGGGGAATCTTGACAGACGCTATGGAATGAAATGCCATCATGAACATTTGCCAGCTTGCCCATACATAACACCACACAGGACTTTTAGCATTTCCTTTCGTAAATTTTCTAGGAATGTCTGTCAGATTTACCTACGATTAGTAAGTGTAAATGAGGGAAAACAATAATGTTGAAGACTTGTGTCCTTGAGTAGTCTGCGAGCGAGGGACCGGGATCATGCATAATTCAGTGAGACAGTGAGTCGCGCGCGCGCTTCACAGATTATCAAACTAACCACGCTGCCGAATTAGTAAAGCGTAATGATACAGCCGACGTTTAAACCAAATGTAATCAATTGTACGAAATGGACTTGCGAGATGAGAGCACGCCTTTTGCGAGGCCCTTGTCCTCTTCAAAGGCCAGCAGCCGAATACACAAACGCAATATAAGTTCAGCGCTGCTTAATATTAAGGAACGTAAAAAGGCGTATGGAAGACATGGCTTTTTAAAAGATTTCGTACATACGTTGTGAAGGCAACCAGGTAATAGGGACGGAAGACTAGTAGAAACTAGGTAATGTATTAGGGAAAAACTTATATGATTATTTAATGAAGAGCAAGATATGAGCATTTATATGGATTTGGAATATGATAATGGAGACTCTTTGATGCATATCACCGCCAAGAATTTTCCCTTTCAACACCTAACAATAAGACAGAACTACTGTAAATGCAGCAGATACACAAAAGGATGCCTTTAGTATCTGGTATTAGCAGGCGGCGGAGCCGATGGCGGTATATCGCCGTTTCTACACCGGTGACCGCGGAGTACGGGATATTGTATAACTCAATAGTTATTATAAAAAAACAACGCTATTATGTTGTTAAGATAGTGAGTAGTTCAGACTGTCACTCTCATACGTATTTATGGAATGTGGTGTGAGAGGGATGGACGACGCTTACGTACCGAAACGGTACGTTAAAAGGATTGTGCTTGAAGTACAGATCATTTTGAGAGAGAAGAGATCTAAAACATATCTTTTCAAAAGGTAATGTATAGTGTTGATTTAAATGATATTCACACAAAACATACGATGAATAAATTCTATACATTATTAAAAAAAAACCCCGACACAACGTCGCTGCGCGAGTGTCAGGGGTTAAAAATGATACTTAAGCGTCAACAACGTGGATACACACACACGTATAGTACTACAAATAGTGCTTACCCAACAGGGACGAATTCAATATCTTGACGTAATTGATTGAGAAGATTCAATCTTACCTGAAACAGGAGACATATTTTTTTTTATGTTTAAAGTACAGCAGTATTTATTAGTAAGGAGATATATTATCGTCAATAACGCTGGTTAATCCATTTACGGCTATTACCAATCACATATTTTTTTACCAATATTTGCGTGTGCAAGCTCCTACATTGTTAAGAAGCACAACTGATTTAACTAAGTAGTGATCCACAATATTTACCCTATTATTGCTCAATCTGCATACAACATCATTGGTATTCACACCGCGTCTAACAACGGCGCTAGTGAGCCAACTACAACACGTCCGACCATGTCACGCGCGGCCAGATGGCGGGAATGAACAAACTACGTCGACAGGCAGATTTAAACAAGCATCAGGTGCTCGTGTTAACAAAATAGTTCCAAAATAGAAATGTTCACAAAATGATATAGGTACTTGCTTAGATTCACTTTGAGACAGGTCTAAACGAGGAGTAAGGCGACCAGAAAAAGCCTGTTTGTGGCTGGTTATAGACTACTACCTGCTAAACACTTCCAAATCGGTTTTAGAGAAAAAAAAATGACGATTTGTAAGTGCCCCTGTTTGACTTTGACTTGACTTTATATCTTCAAACATTAGATACAAATAAATGCATGTTTTCAGTTCTGCTTTGTCATGGAACGTTGATTACATTCGGGGAACACTCGGTATTCGAGTATTTGTAATTCAGTGTCGTTTACATGTCACAAAAAGTGCTATTGATATAAAAGTTGTTCTATTTGAAGAGGACTCGTGTGAGGTCAGACAGACAAAAAATATCGTATAAGAAAGAAATTATAAGACGTGAGAGAAAAGCTATCTACAATGACATAAATTGGAAAAAGTTCATCCTTTTTATTGCATCTTCACGACGAGTTTACTTTTACGAAAGATAACTATTTTATTATTATTTTAAATCAAAGTTTTCTTGGCCAAAACTATTAAACTGCTAAAAATTTTAGCGATGACGAAATTGTGGCCTCTGTTATTCCTATCACGTCTGTTTCACTGTCCACCAGTGCTGTTGTCCTAATCAAAGAAAGTGCCACGGAGTAGTAAATATAGAAATTGCTCGCACTACCCCTCCGGGCACCGCTCGCGATGCTGTTTGTAACGAAAAATTGAATATATTGCAGTTACTTACAGATTGTATCCAAAACAATGAAAGGATGCTTTTAAAATTGTGAACTGTTATATAAATATAGAAAGTTCCAACTTGTAGCATCTACTGAATGCCATTCGTCTTGAGACTGAAAATATTTGTTGTCTTCTTAAATCCTATCCTGTCCAACGAAATCATCAGATCATCACTCGTACGGCTATAACTTTCTTTGTCATCTGTTTCAACCTAGAAATATCTAATACAACTCGTTTATTCGAACCAAGTGGAAATACAAAGCAATAACCATTTATTTTGGCGCCCAACGTGCGACCGCCGCGAGACGTGTGCATACGTACGTATACGAGTACAGGTAACACTATAGGGTTTAGTATGTAAATGTATGCACACAATATACCGAAATAGACTCACAGTGTCTATATAAGTTGTTATTTCGTATGATGATTGATTAAATATTTCAGTCATTCAGAATGGAGTTTCTGGAAAATATATCAAAAATACTTAGACTAATCTTAACCAGAGTGCATTAGCTAGTAATAAAGTTAGTAAGGGCTACTAAAATAAATTAAAACACTAATTATATGGTTAGACAGCTCGCTACAGTATTTTAAGGAAGGATTTTGTTTCTCATCTTATTCTAATGAGCATCTCCCGGTATCATCAAGGTATCTTAAATTAGGTTGAATGAAGTAGTCTCTAAAAATTAATAATAGGATATATTAAACGAATCCAACGTTACAACAGTGCCAAAACAAGCACTTGATATAGTCAAACGTAAATAGTGATAAATCGCAAACTGAGGGTCCTAATGAGAGACGAAATACTTGTTCACGAGGTACGTTTGAAGGCGGTAATGAGTATTTAAACGCGGGTTAGCTGTTAACGCTAACGAATTCACTAAGTAAGCGCGGCGAAAAAACTGTACTCGTGTTTGTTAAGCTTCGTAAGAACTAAGAAGTAGTGCTAATTTATATTCTTAACAGGACGATTTAAATGTCCCATTATAGACTTTGCTTGAAATCTTCTTTAAGACGATACAGACAGTAGATATGTATACGGTAGCCTATGTTTCTAGTCGTCCAGACACACGAGAGAGGTATAGATTTAAATCCTTGACATAAGCAACAAATATAACTCCCTGAAGCATAATTGAAAAAACTTACTCTCTCACCCTTTCTGTTTCAAATTTTGATCGAATAAAATTTGCAAGTCTTATGGTTTATGGTTTTATTGGTCCCTGCTGTCGAATTACTCGCATCATCCTCTCTGAGGGTACATCACGTCCTAAACAGACATCGGCTCCCGCAGATCATTTCAGAACATATTTATCTTAGCTAGTAACGCGTGCGCGGCGGTTACAGCCGCGTTAGCGCTTTGAACTTTATTTTAGTCGTAAACCTTTGGGATTTTGGTATTTGCAAATTTTAGTACTCTTTTTACGATTCTTATAAAGGTTACGTGCGTGAGACGTTTTTAAAGTTTTTGTCGGTAACCAAAAATTTTTCTTACGCCACAAAATATTTTTATTTACCGATCACATAGTTTATTACGTTAGTTATATATAAATTAGTTTATATATAAACGTAATAAATAATATATATAAGTCGTCTACTAGGGAGTTCTACACGAACTCCTTAATCTAGATTACGGTGATCATGATCCGTTTTCATTACGTTTTTATTAAAGGCAATTTGCCTTACGGGCTAAACTGTATTAAAGTTTAATGAACATTGTGCATAGCGGACTCCCTAGCACAAATTATATTTCTCTTTGATGAAAGTCATCTGATCCATAATGATATTTTAGTCGAATATCAAAACCACCAAAGTCAAAAGACAATTCATTTATTTCGTATAGGCCTACGCTACGGCGCAATAACAAAATCAAATTTTGCATTTATGCCTTTACTCTACACACAGATCGGAACGCGACCTAACCAGAGAAGATCCGACAGGAAATTCTGCTGGCTTGTATTTTTTACAAAAAAAATTACACGCTTTACAAAAAAATAATATTTTTTTAGCTCTAGCGTGTTGCCTTGCATGCGGCAAACACCATCAACACACCGCATGTTTATAGAGTGGGCATCATGAATAAATCTAAAACAGCTGTCCCGCTGGGTGACATGCACGATGAATGGGGCTCCGGAGACGGCGATTTCGACGCCGGTGGAGGTCGGTCAATGTCGTCTTTGGATAAGATCAGACGCACCGGGTTAAAAGATGTGTGACTTTTAGCTACATTTCGCTCTGCAGCTCGAGCCCCAAAGCACATGCCGTGATGAAACATAGCCTATGACACTCAGCGATAGTGTAGCTCTCTATAAATGAAAGAATTAAGGATACTGTAGCTCTTACAATTATACAACTGTACCTCTTTATCATTTAAGGATAGATGATTCTAAATCTCGTATTGTGAAGTTAAGCAAATTTGGGCCAGAATTCGTCTTAAACATATCATATGAACCAGGATAACTAAAGCTATACTAACGCAGCGGTCGCACGCAATATATCACACTTGACAGCGACCGATGCGGCACTCTGCGGGTGTAGCGGCTCATTTTGGCTTAATTCGCCATTTGAAGAGTGAAATATTGGTCATTGTGCGTTCATTTGCGCGTGGCTCCACCAGCGCAACCATTGATTCCGCTCAGCAATGACCTTCAAAGCGTGATAAAACATGTACCTTAACCTTTGCTAACTGTTCTAATTTGTTACTTACAGAATAACCACCCTGAAACATGAATGAGTATTCCACTTCTATACTAGAATTGAAAACTCCGTAAGTAGTTCAGTGGTTCACATATTGATTTCTTATATTTACACAAATACTGCACGTTGAAATGAAACAAATTATACGAGTACTCCCGTGACCATGGTTGCTGTAAAGCAGCCGAAACGTCGGGGACGTAAAAACATAAAATAAACACGATAAAATTAGTTATATTTCAATACGAGTAATACAGTGGTTACGATGAGGTCAGACATCAGCGCCATACACACGCCCTAGGCTCCTGAAACAACTTTTCATGCTTCAAATAAAAATGAAATTCTCCCTGCCGCCGCAGCCGCGCCCCTTCGTGTCCATAACTGCACTGCTACAAGCAACCCGTATAACAAGTCCGTATCACTACTTCATAACCTCGAGTTTTGAAAAAAAAGAATATGTTATAGATCCCAATTTTAAAAATCTAAAGCGTCGTGAAATTATATTTTTATTAACCTCTTCCTGAAACTTGCAAAGTAGGGCTCATTATTATCATTTTTCAGTAGAACTCTTCATTGAAAAGTCCTTTTAAGATAAGATAATGTTCTAATAGTAACAGGAATGTCATGTAGTAAGTATCAAGTACCTAACTACATTACAGAAGACAGCCATATAATACATACAATTTGCGAAACATACCCTGCAAGTTTAAAAAATAGAACTTTGTATACCTAGTAACTTGTAATTACGGATTTTACGCGGCCATAATGAGAACCATCAATATAAAAAAACTTGAGAGGTGTCAAAGGACACCCGGATGGAACGAAGTTCCTTTATTATTTTTTATTATTTATTATGTACAAAAAATCAAAAATATATCGCCCCCGGGTGGGCTCGAACCACCAACCTTTCGGTTAACAGCCGAACGCGCTAGCCAATTGCGCCACGGATGCACTTGTGCAATGTCTCGAAAATACTGACCATTATGTAAATGCAAACGACAAAGATAGCAAAAAGTGTCGTTACAACTTTTCGTCTTAATTTTTTCCGTCTAGCCCCCTTTCGTAACGCGCGATAAGGAACTTCGTTCCAACACTTCTTCAGTTATGAAGGAAAAACCATCCAATTACTACGGAACTCTACAACTATGCGCAGCCCGACACGGACTTGTCCCGTTTTTGCTCTCATTTCACAGCGTTGATCTAGTTTTCCGATTAGTCCCAACCGAGATGAAAATTATTTCTACGTCTGTTCGTTCAACGGGCAGTATTGAATCGTTATTATATACATATTCCACCGATAATAAGTTGGTAATGAGTATGTAAGACCTGTAAGACCAGCCTTTAATTAACTTGACATATTAATAACCGATGCTTGTAGCTTTAGACGTCTTCTCGACGTCTCCAGAGGGAGACGGAGCGATAAGCCTACCTTCCTATCATTTAGAGGTTTGCTTCTCTGTTGGGTGCTTGAGCCGACCGTATAGAAGAATACATTCTCTTACAGGCAGGGAGGTCGTATGTTGTCTGCGAAAACCTATGCAGTCTTAGTACCCAAACCAACGAAAAGACATACCCATACGTAAATAACACGGTAAAGCAAACACTTTCAATGATGACAGTCGATCTGGTTATCCCATCAACTAAAATAGGCAGTAATATCCGACGGCTGACGTTGGTTATTCCGGATCCCGGAGGCCGGAGCTAACAATAAGCATTTTAATTTGTTTACCCGTATAAACACCGCCGGTGACAGTTGCTGTTGCGAAATATATAATAAATGACAAGGACTGGGCACGAGTGGTGTACGCTGGTTATTAGAGCTTGCATACATAAAAGCTCGCACTCAGCTTTTATGTATGCAAAACGTTTACTGCATAGTCTGCGTATTTGTCAATTTGCATTCTGCACATCGAGCAGGCGGTGTTTAAAGCTTTCAATTCTCCATAATCAGTGGACAATTACATCTAAGCCTATGTATAAACTAAAGTAATGTGATGTAAAGTAAACTTTTTAGGACGCGTCAATAGCCTAGTGGCTAGAGGGCCCGGCCTCGAACCTAGAGGATCCGGATTCAATACCCACCTTGGCTATTGAGCTATTATCCCGCCACTAAAGTTATAGCTGCCCATGAGTATTATCCAAGAAGTAACGACAGTAATTTCCAGCTGACTAGAGCATAGAATCTGAAGTGTTTTTACTCGCGAATCAAATAGATAAAGATACAACTGATAATGAAGTGGTATACATTTAATACTATAAAGGGTTTTTGTTTGCCTTCATATGTGTTTTCTACATAATAGTCGGAAGGTCACGGAAAAGCTTTGGCATAAACAGTATTGATCCTTACATGTTTTCGATGGAGCTATAACAATTTCGTTACCTCGATTGTAATAATATGTAAAATAGATATGTAAGTATGTGTAAACAGAAATGTAGGTACGTACTTACCTTAAAATAGCGGCCAAACAAAAACAAACCCCAATATTATAAAAAGTTTTAATCCAATTACAAAGGCGTAGCAAAGCATCTTTTCTCTGAAAAATTATTGGTAAGGCCATTGTAATTTGATTAAAACTTCTATAAATACGGGAGCGCGACTGTAATCCCCGAAGGTGTGGTAATCTACCTTTGCCCAAAACAAGAACTTATTAGAAAAACCTGAAGCGGAGAGGAAAATCACGGAGATTTTAATCTAACTGGTATATTCCTCTCCACTGTGCTCGTCTCTGCTTCGGTGGAGACGCACCTTTCAGTGCCTATTACGCGACCCGCGAGCGGGCTGAGTGGTGTGAACGTAGCCCTACATTACGAGATGAGACCTAACTATATTTATATTGTACATCGATATAGTTGAAAATATATAAAAAATAAAAAGCAGACTGCGTCAAAACTGAAAAATAAAAAACTAGTACAATAGCGACTTAATCAATCGGACTAATCAATCGGAGCCCATTATTGGGAGGATTTGAGCCGGTCCAGATTTTCAACGGGTCCCGATCTCCCGACGTCGCTTCTGAACTTGTTTTTTATTTTTCAGTGTTGATGCAGTCGGGCTTTTTATTTTACACTTTTTAATTATTATATTTCACGTTAATAAGATCTATTATACGAATATAAAAAAAAAATAACACAGCTTCATTATAGGTATTGATATTTTTAATTAGAATGGTCGCTAACAAACTTTAACCCGTTATAGCTCCTAAATAGTCATTCAAAAAAAATAAAAAATAAAAGAAACCTAAAGATCATTTTCAAATACCTATTAAATGATACCCCACTTAATATAGTTCGTTGACTTGTCTATTTTTGCACAATATGGCGTCTGATTGTCGCCATATTGAATTTTAATTAATGTCATCTCTTCAGTGACACTCGCATGATTCAGACGAATCGATTGAC
Organism: Pheosia gnoma; assembly: GCA_905404115.1. Classification (NCBI taxonomy): domain Eukaryota; kingdom Metazoa; phylum Arthropoda; class Insecta; order Lepidoptera; family Notodontidae; genus Pheosia; species Pheosia gnoma. Next base: position 434,368 of record FR989905.1, read on the forward strand.
GTAAAATCTTCAAAATCGTCCCACGCGTTTAGTTTCTAGAGCGCCACCAAGGAACAAACATACATACATACATACATAGGCTTATAAACACGACACCCTCCGCGGTCGGGTAAAAAGAAATCGTGCACACGCTATCGGTTTTTAAATAGGAATGCAGTGACCCGAGCCACGCTCAACAACGGCGCGAGCCCGCTCGATATGCTTCGTGTGTGGTCTTCGGCAAAAATCGGCCATTATTTAGGCCATGCCACTGGCAGGAACTGGAGATAACCCATTTTAATGATCATGAACAAATTCTCTGACATCATTGTCAGCTTGATCGATGGTGGAACGGTCGCAAGTAGAAATCTTTTAAGTTTTCTGCCGCGAGCTTGAAATGGTGCCCTGTAAACCGCCGCCTACTTCATACTATAGACCAAATGTGGGTGTTTAACGATATCTCTCCGTGGAGCGCTTCGGGAAATATAGTCTTGATAGCATATCGTGAGTTTAAAAACCACCTCCCCCAATAAATAAGTCCTCATTAGCCATCAATAACCTGAATGCTCAAATACCTTGATGTACCCTACATTTCGGCGGGCCTTGGCCGCGCTGGCGGCGAGCCAAAGGTCGGCCTTCCCACTTTCACCACGATCGATTGTGGAAGACAGTCGGGGTTGCGAGGCCAGGGAAAACTGTGATATGTTGGTTATTGATTGATTTTTTGTTACTCATTCTTATCAGGGGTTGATAGTGTGGAGTTGTCGACACAACTACATTCCGAATGAATGCTGGCAAAATTTCCTGTTTTTAGACCCTACCAAATAATCAGGGCCAGATTTAGGCGAGGGCATAAAGCCCCGGAGCCTTCTCTTGGGATCCCTAGAATATGTTTTTTAGATTTAAAAAAAACCTTTGGTGTGTAGGTAGTATCTACTGATACCGGCATTAATACCCATGAGATAAATCTCTTCTCTGTCCAACTTTACGATGTCAAGAGGCCATATTTACTTAAGCTGAGAGCTGATTTTCAACAAAGTAATTATTATTTTTCGTCAAAAAAGGTCGCTCAGTTCCATTAGCTGGATAATATTATTTACTTCGTCTGAATCTTATATTTTACGACAGCTACGAGCACTCTGGTGGTCATTAAAAGCATTATGTAGACTTGAAATAAATTATTCAAAACTGTAGAATATATTTTTTCCTCAGGTTCCAAAATTACTCAGGGCGTCCACTTTTTCGCTGCCCCGGGGACTCAAACTCTTAAAATTCGACCCAGTACATATTTCTTAATTTTTCACCTTTCAGTAGAATCGAAGTAAATTCGACTAAGCGGCAGCGGCGGGCGGTAATAAGTAAGTACTAATAATATTAACCAGTAGGTACTTACAATAACCTTAACCAATGTTAGCAAACCTTTCAGGAAAATTGAAAGGTAAAATGATGTACATTTAGCTCATAGTAATGGCATCAATTAGCTTTCAAGTTTGCTTTACAACAAGCAACGTTGCCAAATGTTACGCCGTCTGAACTTGGATGTAAGTTGTTATTACTTGCGAGGAAATGGCCGTGACCAAGGATATAACTTTAATGAAAGTGACATTGATAAATTCTCCATTTGGTAACATAGAACGAATAAATATTTAGTTCTATTTTACTATATGCAGGCTGATGAGCATTATCTTCAACTAATAATTTTAAAGCGATTTCAGCTTTATATTAAAAAAATGTTTAATCTTGTTTGATGAATACATGTAAAATTTGTACTTACCAAAAATAAACCGAATTAATTAATGGCCAACTCTAGCAATGGCATAACAAAGCATTTATTTGGAATCTTTTATAAAGGGGGCTAGTTTTTAACCAACAAAGATAACATTTAAATTATAACTGGTTTATGTTATTTAATTTATAACTAGTTCAGAGGATTGAACTCGGCCAAAGTAATGTCGCGGGAAAGTCCTTTTAAACTGTAGTCAGCTGAGCAATTTGCATAATAAAATGGTATACGTAAAGATAGTCGAATTGCGTAGCTCATGCTTGCACGCCGAGGCGTTAGCCGCTAAGAACATTCTGCGTCACGGAGCCGCCAGGTCACAAGAGATGCGCCGACTCCGACTAGAGTGGACTAAATTAATGTTAAGGAAAGTCGCATTTCGAGTGAGATTTTAAGAAAGAAATGAATCTGAAACACACTATCTAAACAACTGATTAGTATATTAAGTTTGGAACCAATACAAGAAATGCTTCTATATCTGGTACATTGTATTGTTGCGTATGTAAGATAAAGTTACATGCAGAACGATATTTTGTGCAGCATCTTTTATCTATTACTCATACTTATACGGGTTTCTCATAAGACACTTACATTGGATACCTAACTGGATACGACACCTCAATGAGTATGATTTTTAAAACTATCCGAGTAATTACTCGAGTGGTAGGGTAGTCGGTGCAACACTATTGTAGAGTTGCGAGGGACAACAGATAATCCAGTAAATTTGCATTTTAATCACAGCTCGACCACCCCAACGTTGATAGACAGAAGAAAAACGTGTGAATTTAAATTTATTTTTTTGCATAAATCATAGCTCAAGAGAATCCCGTCTGTGTTGGTGTGGTCTAATTGAAATTTTTGACCAGGTGTTCTTTCCAAGTGTCTAGGCCTACCTACCTAGGTGATTGCAAAGAACGAAACGAATGTACCAATGGCGTTACAACATTTTACCCAAAGATTTCAGAATATAATAATAATATATTTCAACCTTATGCGTGCGAAATATTTCAGATCCACTAATTAATCTTTTGGAACGAAGGAATACATCTGTAAAGACAAGACAAGATACAATTTGCAATAACACACCTCGAGAGCGAAACATCGTGGGATTGTATGACACTCTACATCGAACGTAACTCTACATTGAGCGAAGAGGCTGGCGGATAGTGGCCTTATCTTTCTCATAATACAGGACGTTATACGTGTTCTTCATAGATTAAACGACCGCTTATAATAAAACCTTCAATTTAAAATGGATATTCTCAAGTCGATGGCTCCCGTATTCCTTTAAAGAAAATAAAGTCAACTTTGCATTGGCCCAGCAGAGGGGTAATAATTTATTCAAGTAGACTATAACAATATTTAAGAACTATTCCCTGTAGGCAGACCTGTTTACAATTTCAGTGAAAATTCTAAATTCCATGGAAGGATTGCGATAAGTTTGTGAGCCCTACGGGCGGAGGATGTAGGCCTCCTAAATAATTTATTGCCAAATCAGGACGCCGAAAATCTTGGAAATTTTCACGAAAAAATGAAATTACAAAACCTACTGACTTCGGTCTTTTTAATCTCCTTTTTTAACTCCGCAGGCAACAGAATAAACAATTCAGAAATGACCCGATTGTACTGTATACTTGGACACACATGCGGTAGCAGCGCTCACAGATATGTGGAGGATGTTTTTTGCGCAACTGTTAGCAAGTTTTAAGTTCCCACGTTATACATACTTATACGCGTAGACCGAAGAAGGCGCTTTTCAGTTTTTCTCTTTTATTAGGGCGATGAAATCCATGGAGGATGTTCTTTGGCGTAGATAGGCTTATATGATCTAAGGTATTAACATAGAGTATCCATATACCTAAGGGTTCATTTGAGCAAAACCGATGTAGCTATTAATAATATAGTCGAAGTTTGGGGAATCTTGCCAAATCTGGCCAGATGCTGGGAACAGACCGAATTGGGTACACGCTACGTTGAGCAAAGTAGGCAATATTGCCGACAGATTGAAAATGTATTCAATAAAGAATAATTAGAGTATAGTCATATCAGATAAAATACGAGTAGTTAATCAGCGGTAGAAATTGTTGACCTTTCGGAATAACTTCGTCCGTAACTATAACTTACTGATGAAGACTATGATTAAATAATGTGAATTTGAAAGAGTTTAGACGGAAAGGTATTCTAAATTATTGAAATATATACCTACTGCATGAACCGCTAAACGCCAAACATTGTTGAATTAACATAAACCCTTGTCCGCAGTACACGTCTATTCCATTTGGGTAACTTTTGTGATAGTTTTCTGCCCTAAATTGGTTTCGAGAATCACGTTTATTAACCGAACCGTGACGGCACTTTACTTTGCCCTGAGCAGGCTAGCACGTTCCACATACCAGGGGTTCACATCTTGCAAAGCACTCGAAACATGCAGCGCGGCTTCCGAATTAGGTCACAACTTGGGGTAACAGAATGTCGTGATATACATATCTAGCATGCCTAGTATATTATAAGACGAGTAAAGGTTAAGGGGCAAAAACAGGGGGGTAGTAGTAAAGCTCACCGTTATGACAACCTCATAGTAGTAGTTGAAGAATTTATTAAATGCAGCTCTTTTAAAAAGTATTATTGTTAGTACTTCGTTTACACAAGCGATAAAACTGACCGCATACCTATATCACTCACTGGGCCGGCCGCCCCTTGGATCGCAGTCAATTTTGAGAGCCACACATCACGGCTACACGTCTCGGAGGCAAGGATCTACAGGCCGATGACCAACATATATCCTGTAACATCGGATCCCTGCTTGGCTTGGCCTGTAGTTTTGTGGCTTTTTAATTGTACTTGCTTATGGGGCTAAACTTTGATGCTAAAATTGAATCGAACTTTGATAATACAATATAACCTTTTCTCACTTCAGGCCATAACTCTAACAAAAGTTGGACAATACGTATGAGCAGTTACACTGCTTATACCACAGTACAAGCGGTTGTTTTTGTTAATAATATGCGTATCCATTTATCACAGTGGTCGATATTCGTTTAATCAATCCGCCGAGTGGAGCCCATATCGCCCATCGTCCCGCCCGGGATTGGAATTGACGGCGCGTCCCGTAAATTGCTTATTAACGTCGACAACACTATGCCGGAGCTGATGTGTGGTACATGTTTATTTGTGGAACTTGTTTCAGAACTGACACCAAAATCAGCACTAAGTCTGCGAACGCCACCGCGCCGCGCGGTCACAATAGCGAACAACACAGACAATTATTTTAAGTCATTTCTAATGTATCAAGGTACACCGAAGGTGATTACGGTAGACAGGGAGCACTATTATTTTCCGGAAATCAAAAGTATTCGAATGTTGAACCAGGTTACAGCTATTACCAACAAACAATTTTCATAAAGTTGAAATGTAGATTAAAATTCACCATAAAAAATCTAAAATGATTTTCAAATGACTGTCAATGGCATTGAACGTTAGGATTAATGAAACGTTCATAGGTAGTCTGAATGCCATATGTAGGGATGATGTACGATCTGTACTGACGGGATGAGATAAGCCAAGCTTTGACTTGAAAGGCAACCAAATCTCATTTATCCCTAAAACGGAAAATTGGATTCAATTAATAAGAAGGTTTTTAAATTTATTTGTAATATGTACTTATATGTAGTAGTGTGTGTGTGTAGTTTATTTACACTTATTTATTACACAGCTATTATGAAGAAATAATGTGTGCATTATTATAATGTTAGTATCATAATAAAATGATGGCGTCAATCTAAAATGGAATCACACTGTCGTCGTCACCAAAATTAATTAAGTTCCCTTGAGTATACAATAAATGCTTCTTTCTTATCAAACCTAACATTACGTACGTGCTAATGGCACACTTATAAAACCATTCAAAGCTACTACTTTAAGGCATTAGCATATTTTAAGACTTATCGAGGGGACAGAAGTACGGACATACTTTAGTTTAACCATGGAAAAGATAAAGAAAGAATGAAACGATAAAACTGAATTAGACGAAAGTGGGAACCGGAACGATTTTCCGGTTCCCCCTTTAGACCATAATTAGACCCTGATCGGCGCCATTTCATAAACCTTCTGTTATTACCGGCCGGATTGAAGGATATTTGAAATTAGATAAATTCTATTATGGAGGCAGCAACTGAAAGAATAACATGGCTGACTGAAATTTAGAGTTAAATAAATACTATTTTTTAACCGACTTCAAAAAGGAGGAGTTTGTTACCTCATATCTCCGTCATTTATTAACCGATTTGGAAAATAATTTTTTTATATGAAAGGATATGTTTACAGATTGGTCCCATTTTTTTCAAAAAATGTTCTGATCATGGGATCCATGAGGAATTGAGAGGACTCCTCAAATTTTATAGGCATACCGATAGCAATTTTGGTATTTTCATCAAGAAGTCAAGCATTTGCATTCAGAAAGTATCATTTGCTGAAGTGGAAGTGATGAAGAAGGCCACAAATGGCCAGCGGAACTTGTCAGTGTTACGTATTTCACGGGTTGCGCCAAGATAATCTCGATTATTGGTATACCTATTATCCAGTAAAAAGATTGATATACAAATCTTTTTTAGTGACAAAGAATAGTAAATATATCCAATAAAAAGTTTAAAATAAAAAACTTTTTAACAAAATAAAAACCGTCTTCAAAAAACTAAAAAGCAAAAAATAATCTAATCTTGAAATCTACCTTGTCTAACCACATCAAATATTTAACTTATCTGAAGTCGGTGCCAAATAAACAACCGACGAAGAATAACAAAAGTATACTCAGTAACGAGATGCGCGGACCAATTTGTAGGTATAGTCTTTGGCGCAGACCGGCAATACTCGACTCATGACAATGCAAGCAGGCTTAGCCGCAGCTAGTGCTTAATATTTGATGGTAGCATAAAAAGAGGGCACTACAATAGAAACTTTAGTAGGGTTCTCTTATTACTTTTTAAATTCAAACAATAAGTGTAAGATGCCCCTCCTTCCCCTACAAGGTAGACCTGTGGATACCACACGCGTCCCAGGAAGCCGGTGGGTGCGAGTAGCGAAGGCCTGTAATGTCTGGAAGTAATTTAGGAAGGTCTATGTCCAGCAGTGAACGTCTTTACACTGATGGATAGAATATCCACACTAATTATTCCTTGGATCTAGACCAAACATCACGTTTTAATAGCGTAATTGACAAACTATCTTTGAATAATAATGTCTTTGTGGAAAACAGTTGTTCTTGTTTTTTCACAATAATGATTAGATGAACGTAAAGCGCCATATTATGCGGCATAAGGCGTATGTAAGACAATAACAATGTAACGTGCTTTATTACAGCCTTTGGGGATTACATGCAGCCGCTTGCAATGTCATCTGTAATTATTCGTATACCCTATAATAACCTAGGTGTAACCTGGGATTTCGAAGACCAGCTTTTGCTTTCTTTGCCAAACGAAATTTACATTTATATAGGTTACGGAAAAGACTTGAGAAATGATAAGCACACAATTGCAATATTATGAATATTCTTTACAAAACGAACAACGACGATCATTGACGCTATTGTCAATGACATCATCTAGGAATTCCGCTGTATATTTTCAGTCCACATGGCAGTCGGCAGGTCGCCGGACTATCGGCTGAGGGCGCATTAGTATCGATCAGGCTTATCGTGCTGTGTCGCCGTCCCGCGCCGTTATCGACGCTACCACCTGACCGCTGTGTTATAGAGTCGGTGCTTTATGCGCGAGATGTCATTCACCGAGTTTGAAAAATCTTGGATATTCTAGAATAGGTTATTTCGTTTCCTATATGTCAGGGTATAGATAACAAACGTTTTGTAGAACATACGTCAGTAACCTAAGATATAGAGACTTCTCTACAAACACAGAAAATACCTGTATCTGATATTAATACTGCTCGTGTATTAAATGAACTCTGATACCCTTGTTCTTTTAATCTCAGGTTAGACAATCCGCCTAAAAATTATATCAAAAACCATCATGGGAAAGTTTGCTAAGTTTTTAACCTTCTTCATGAAATAGTATCTGGCTTCAAAGCAAACTCTTCAATAATACAATAGGCTCCACCGTCAAGTTCGCTAACTTTGCCAACTCCTCTAAGAGTTCCGTTTCATATAATTTGTTGCGCGGAACCCGTCGCGTCCCCAAAATATTTTCATGGGTGAATCGGCAATGTAATCCCTCTTTGTTCCGGCTCTTGAAGGGGTTTTGTCATCGTCTTAAGATCATTAGCCAATTTACTTTTTCAATGAATTTAATTACTTATTTTCAGAAACTTTTTGGAGGTTAAAGTTTCGTTTACTTTTTAAAGGTACCTCTTAAATTTTTTTCAGAAGATCAGTAGCCATTGTCCTTTGAGATTTATTTGAGATCGGTTCATGTAATTTTTATGACGATAAGAACTTTTAAGGTGAAGATCAAAAATACGAACTCTATAACTTTCCAGACTAGAAGACAAGTCTCATAATATAGCAGGGATTTCCGTACAGTCAATGATACCAAGGATATGCTCATAAAAAAGGAGAACAACACGATGCTATTACTGCCCTTGGCTCTGGGGATTGCTTCTGCTCGGCACATACAACCAAATAATTAAAATAAGATGGATAGAGTCGCAAGAATATTATAAGCACATGGCGATAACTGTGACACAGTCTACTCGCGTCTCTACAGACCATTACTAAGAAAAGGCCTTCACATGGCAAATAAATAGTCATTGCGCACCAGCAAGAAAATTCCTAATGTTTGATAGCTTACACTCATGCTACTATGTATACTTATACATATATTACACTATTATGTGAGCTATGGCGATGTAATGTAACTACATCACTCCGCAATGTATTTATTCCTTATTACAATTACTTCGCACGTAATAGGTTGCGCGTGGAATGTAATGAATCTCATTAATTAATTAACATCGCGAGAAGTGTAAACGTACCGGGTCGTAGTACTCCTGGCGGATTACACCGCGCCTGTCTGTATTCATTATATTCAAATTCATTCCGGCGGGTGTGGCCTCACTGCACGACAAGCGGAGCTTATTTCGCGCCAAATAACTATTTCACCTGTCGAACACCACACAGTGTACAGGTGATGTCATTAACACAATGTGATAAAAACGAGAATATAAAGAAAGAATACAAGACATGCAAAGTGGTGTAAATCAATGTTAAAGAAATAGACAAGTGAAAGAATACACAAGATAAAGCATTAAAATAAGAAGAACGCTTTAGTTATCAGATATAGTAATAGACCACAACGGACTTGATTCCACGCGTATGCTGATGTATCATATATTCTTCGGGATGCCGAAATAACTGCAGAACTTGGACTACCCCTTAAGGTAAGCAAGAATAGCAGCCGCTAGTAATGGCACCATACACATTTTTCATATTCAAAGCGTCTGGGCGGGGCACTTTTATTCGTGTGCGAATTATTCAACACAGCGTACCTACTCCCGGCGCGATGGAACGAGTAAACAAATCTAAACGTATACGCAACACCGCCCGTGGGACTTGGGCAGCGTGTGTTGTCAGTATTAGCTGTGTAATGATCGAGCAGCCTTGCGAGGCTCAGAACGCGCCTCGTCCAAAGACAAGCGTCGTGTTCCCTCGCCTGAACACTGACAATTGTCTCACCGTCGACTGTTTGTTACCTGCGCATGAAAGTATTGCTCGGGTCAAAACTGACGATGCCACGCGCGTCCTGCCCGAGGCAACCTTACGAGGCAGGTGGTTTAATGATTACACGGCTAATAGTGACATAAAACAACACAACAGACTTCCAAGTGAATTATTTAAAAGATGTATATATCTTCGCCGACCTACCTACATACATAAATAATCTTATTTATAACTGCTTAATACATATTTTCCTTCTCATCCTCATTAGTGAGGGATCGACAAAGAAGAAGAAGAATACATATTCTGCTCTGAAATCGTTGATGCTACATTGATTGATTCTTCTTGAATGCAATAGAATCAGAATGACGATTTACATTATAATTACCCTCGTACAGAAGCTGCTATTTATACAGAAATAACTCAGATGGAGTGTTTTTCTTGTAGTAATTGCACGCGCACACGATAACTGGATGATGAATACACCGCTTATCTTATCAACACGAGCTCAGTCGGGTATAAGTGTAATCTAAACTATTTAGTTATTTGTATCCTGTATACAAATATGTATATAAAACAATGTCGTGTTAGTTACACCATTTAAAACAAAAATAACGGGTGGGCCAATTTTTATAATCTTTGATTTCTTGACTCCGCCCAGAATAGCAGAAAAACTATTAAAACATGGGAAAAAATCGCAAAAAATAATAATAACGATAATTCATTTTCTCATCCATTTGATTCTGAGGTGGTACGAAGTTCTCTGGAACAGCTGGTACAGCATAAATAACTAAAACCAAATACGTAGCGGTTCGTAGATCTCGCTACGGCGTAGTAATTGCTACGAGCCGATTGTAATTTTACTGAGTGTGCTTAACGTTTCCTTGGGGATTGAAAAGGTTTTGGTATCATTGAAATCGTATCTTAAATCTATTTAATTAAATATAATTAGTAGCGGAATAAAAAACTCTGAGCTCATACACACAATAGTACTCACTAATGTATTCTTGCTAAAAATTGTGAACTTTAAGCATTATTTTCACCAATGTTCATATTTGAACCAAGGCGTTTCATTAAGCCAACAAAGCCATATAACCATCATAAAAAAAATACCAAGTAAGCCGGTACCTCCTCACGACAGCTGCAAGCTTCGCTTGGATGTAAAGCTACAACCATATCTAGCTGAGAATATACGCATTGTTGTTACGCTACAAGACAGCTAATGACGTCATAAGCTTGACCCAAGATGGTTTGTAAGTGCGCGATGTTTTCTTCTTAGTGTAACTGTTATGTGCTTGCTGCAGCTAAGTTTAAGAATAGCGTGTTTTGTGTTACATTACTTATAAAAGCCTAACACGTCTCACTTGAAGAAGGGTACCATTATGAAACATCTGAGCTTCACATTGCCCGCCTCGGACTGATATTATACTGGGCTAGTTCACGGGCGGTTGAACCGCGAAACCTTTTATTCTTTTCCTAAATAAGTAAATAAAATAACGAAACGTTGAGCATGCAGCGTAAGGCTGCAGGATAACACTAGGGCAGTCAATTCTGCTAACAAAAGACTCATATGATGCAGGCAATCATTGTTGATAGGAAAACTGTAAAAAGTGACAACTAGAATGTCATTTAATTTCGATTATGTTATAGGACTTGGCGCCCAGCAGGCTCTCTGATGAGTTTTGTTAATAAAGTTCAGAGAAGCATTATGAGTTCCTTTCGCTCTTACAAGTCGCCTTTCTCGCTACCACAAAGAATGTTACTGTAAAGCACGATGTGCGTCTTAAACGTCCGTCTGTACGAACCCGGAGACAGACGAGAAAAACACATCGAGGGGGCTTGTTTTGCAGGAAGCTGGTTATCTTTATTAGGGGTTATATTGGGGGTGCTGAAGGGGTCTGCAGATATGGCGCTTATAGTGAGGGAGATACGAGGGTCGATGCCCTGTGAAACCTTGTAACAGCGCTATAACATTTATAGACTTAAGGTTATTGGAAGATATTGTAATTTGCTAAAGCTTGTGCTGATATATGTCATATCACCGGCTTAATGTCCCTATATCCTATGAAATCACAGATCGTAGCTCTCTCTAGCTCTCTGTAGCTATCTCTTTCTACTTTTCCCAAAGATTTATGCACTGTTTTTCCTACTATAATAAACAACTGACGTCACAGAACGGGTTGGGGATGTTATAAATAAAGCAACACGAAGTCTTTTGTTATTTTTTTTACGAACAGAGTAATCAAACAGGGCTTTATGAAACATATATTTGGGACGGACAAAACAGTAAATAAAGTCCGTATCGCGTCGAACAAAAAGCTGAGTTTGGGTCACCGCACACACAATACTTTAGAATTTGCGATTGGCGATTTATGGACCAAATCTATCGCCGCGTATTTGAATTGAGCGATCCAGAAATAAGCTTTATGTCTTCGAAATAAATGAATAAAGGGGCCGTTAAATAACTATACCCGTCATTCAGGTCGTCAGTTGATTATTGTTATGTACTGTGGTATAGCAGTATACAAGACGAAAATTTAACCGATTTTCGAGTTATTTTCGACGCTTTAAGAATACTTCGGGCAAGTTCGAACTATATCTACCCTGTTATCGTGTTACAGAGCGACCTAAATAGCTTTCACTATTAATTTTAACAACTGCAGTCGACGAGACGAGAGCTATTTTTGTAGAGGTGCGTTGATGGGTTAAGGGGTCTCTTCGATATGGAAAAGGCTGAACTATCAGTGCATCATAATTTCATAAAAACTCAGTTCTTTCAAACAATCCAGATGCATCCATAAGTATTTTATTTTACTCTCACAATACTTAAGAACTGACAGGAAACAAAGCGAGACCTAGTCAGTTATATCGGCTCCGCACGGAGTCTGGATAAAACAAATATTTTATGTACGTATCGTTTAGCACCCGGATGTGTGCAGGGTGGGCGGATTTGATATTCAAGGGTTACATACGCAGTTTTTTTTTCAACAACATCACACTCATTCATTTAGTTAAATGTTTAAAAAACACACAACAATTACATATTTTACAAACTTTTAAGCTTAACAAACAAAACAACTTCTACTCCACCTAAGTTCTACATTCAAACAATGTTACAAAATTATGTAAAAACTTACAACATAAAACACGAAAATAGGACCACACTGTAAACGCCGCAATGCAAAGTTATGCGAATATATCCCACAGAAAATCCTTGAAGAAATTCAAAATTCCTTGATATTTAAATGAGTTTTTGTTATTACGTTACATTATATTATGTAAATTTAGCGCCTAAAATATTATATAATCACAAAAAACAAATACAACAAAATACCCATCACTTTGATAATGATGATAATGAAATGAATCCCCTACCCCAATCTAAAAACCCATCGACACATTACTGGACATCCAGGGAGAACTTGAAAAGTCAAGTCATTTTACACCAAAGTCAAGTCATTTAACCCAACACACAATGTTTAATATGCCACTAATATTACACATTATTTATTAATGAAAAATTAAGATACAACCTTTTCCACTCATGGGGATAAAATGGACTTCTGCAAGCATATTTCAACAATAAAGGCCGGCTTTCCGAGGCAGTGTGATGAAAAGGTTTGTTCTAGCCCTCTTTTTTGTCTAAATAATATTTTACTATAATCAGTTTTCGTTAATCAAGTTTGCCCGGGGCTGTAATTAATCTTCTTTAAATTAATTTATAGTACCCAGCTATTGCACGATATTCTGATAAAGCGGTAGCCGTAGCGAAGTAGCTGTATCGTTGAGATCGAATAAGTTTGTTGTATATTTATCTAATACTGCTTACACACTTTGCTTGAAGTATGTAACTTTTTATTATTTTATAAATAATTCCGTGGATCTGAACTAAGCTTGAATTATCCTAAATAAATTCATTATTATTACTATTATAGTACCTAATTTCTATTAAATTTCAACATTAACTACAGTTTTCAGAAGTGTTTTGATAAACATAAAGTGGGCCGTAACGGCGCGGCTTTCAAACAGCGCCGGCGCGCTTCCACTTCCGGTCCGCGAGACAATATTGTCAAAAAAAAACAGCCGGTTCCGGTTTTATGATGGAGAAAATTAAATGGGACCCGAATCGAATTTTCTTTCACGTGGGCCCGCAAAAATTGGGCCATTTAATCAAGAATAAAAAAAATCATGCACTTTAAGTTATAATGTGATCTTTTTTCAACAAATAAGTTTCTTTTAGAAGTAGAACACTGTTAAGATGGCACATGATGGTAATTATTATGGTATGCATCGTCGCATAAGCGATCATCGACACCGTCTTATTTGATATGATTTAATGGGATTTCCACCCATAAACACATCCACCAAAGTAGGCTCAAGACTCATATTTATACAATATATATAAGCCAAAATTCTGATATTGACATACCAGAATCTTTTATAGGGAGAAATTGCAATAAACAGTATCGGACCATTACATTTTTTTATTATAAGCCCCATAGAAAGCCATGGCAGCTACATAAACAGTTGTTATCACTTATTTTATAGCTGTTTTCCGATCCCATAATAAAGATATGACGGCGTAATAAAATTCCTCTGCCCTTGCGGCGGTCCGGGCGCAAATAACATGAATAGGAAGGGTTTGGAGCAATTGAATGTTGACCTTGAGTGGGCTAATCGTCTCATCATGGACTACGGGGGTAATCAATCTCGTTTTATTTCAGAAAGATTGGAATTTCTTAACACATGCTTGGACTATAGGACAGATTATAGGACAAGATAACTCAAATCTCCTGTTAATCGTCTTTTAATTAAATCACAATTATTATATGTGTGTATATATAAGCGTTTAAGTATTATCTAATATGACAAGTTGCCGCAAAAACAGCTGTATTTTCAACGATTTCACTTTCTAAGATACACGGACAAGTTAGTCGCTTATTTCCCCTAACATTTAAAAGGAGCATGGTGGCAGTCCGCTCCCGCCATGGCATTTGGCGGGAGCCATTGACATTGGCTGTAATAGCTGGCAGCGAGCCAAGGGCGGCGCGCACCATGGATCAAGGTCTATGTCCCTCGGGGCGCCCGCGAGGGGCAAGGACTGATACCTATTAAAAGTTGGTCCATGAATCGTTTGCAACATTTGTTGTACGAAATGCTTTTTAGGTTTGATACGTCACACTCTTAAGCTAATCATCACGTTGTAAACCTTACCCATGAACAAGATTGTAAACTATCTGTTTACTAAACGAAAAGTACTTTAATAAGAATAACGTCTTCAAAAGTAAGGAAATCAAGTTTCCACCGTATAAACTTACCGCACCTCAATGATGGATGGAATATCAGGTTTAAAAAAAATACGTCATGACTATGTAGCTCTTACCTGAAACAAAAGAAAATTGTACATTTTACTTATTTCCTGTACATAACCATACTAAGGCTGCCTGGGTTAATAGAACTCTTCTTAAACGCCAGGAAAGACTTTTTCAGACGATTATGCGTAATAGTTACACAGTTTTTGCAAACATTTAGGTTTTTTTATGGCGTAATCGGCTTACATTCGTACTTGACCCATTTACATGAAGGTCCACGTAAGGGGAGTAGGATTATGTAGCTAACACGTCGCTAATGAAGCATATATGTCTTTTGAAAGAGAAATGAATGAAATGGCATAATCAGAAATAAAAATAGAAATATCGCACTTCTGCCAAAAAAGAAATTATTCTGCACGAAAGAATTTCGTTTTGGTGCCAAAAAAAATGTTTTTTTACCCTATACAAGGTCACCACATCATTCTCATCACTAGGCTAAATCTAATTACTTACAATAATTAATATCAAAAAACCAAACATCTTCATCAAGTTCCAACACGAACTGTCTTCACAAAAACGAATTAACCAATCAGCCAGCATTACCCTAAACCGGATAAGGAAGTGCTCTTGACATTAGCATGGTTCTCACTGGCCGAGGGCCAAGAAGCCACGGACGGGCGCCAAGAGCCACAGATGGTCGTATGAGGGGTTTGTCAACAGGAATGATAGATCGTAGCAATGTGCAAAGTTAGGAAAATGTTTGCCGATTTGTTGCCAACTTTAAAGGTTTATTTGAAATGTATCTTGTCTATTAAAAAAGGTGATCTCTAAACCACGTAATTACTATATAAAAACTATGTAAACTATTATTAAAAGGATTTCTTTGAGCTGGATTGTCTACTCTTGATGGATTTAATAATGTCAAGAATCCAATACGATCCTTGGAAAGATTTAAGTTCAGAATATTATGTGATCAATTATTTAATTGAATGACACAATCCTTCCGATGAAGAAGCAAGTAACCCGCTCGTAAATAAATAACGACATAAAATCACCCTGGCTTAGCCAAAATTGACATTGACATATGTGGACACGAGCAGACATATTGAGGGCGACACTCTCTCCTAACTTTACTGCCACCCGACAAATAAACGCCTACAGTAACGCGACACTTGTTAGTAACAGTAAACTTTGAACCTAGTTATGTCCGTCTGTTGGAAAATGTATATCTGAAATACTAGACGTACACTTTATGGCAGAAGCCATTTTTATGGCCATATGATCTAATTGCGGCGAATAGGTCACGTAACAATCGGCGTCTAATCACAACTTGTCAAATAAAATGTACCTATCATCTCATAAAACCTATTTAAAAATCAAGATCTCAAAAGGCACCTGCGTAAATAATTTAACAATTTCGACACCCATTCCGTCTGGATGGAATCATGGAGCCAGCCTCTTAGATAGCCCAAGATGGACGCTGGCACCGGGGCACCTCGGGCCTGCCTAATCTATACTATTCGTTGAATAATAAATGAGCCAGATTAATGGACGGAGCTAGCCAGCACTCCAAAATGGCCGCTGAAAGAAAACGGATATTTGCCACGAATAATTTGTGACCGATCGCTCCATAAAATCCCA
Organism: Pheosia gnoma; assembly: GCA_905404115.1. Lineage (NCBI taxonomy): Eukaryota > Metazoa > Arthropoda > Insecta > Lepidoptera > Notodontidae > Pheosia > Pheosia gnoma. The sequence continues at coordinate 450,743 of FR989905.1, forward strand.
TTCATGAATCTAATCAAACTGAAAATTATTTGTTATCGCCATCATCATTGACATTACCTTATTCAGGTAAATGATTTCGTTAATATCAAGAAATACTTAGTACACCTTCACCGTGCAAGGATGCTCATAGCCACCCTAATTGTAATCACATAACATAATTCAAATGTAATAACAGAAAATGGATGTTCTTGCTGCAAGGGTCAATAGCAAGTGGAAGGTTTCAGCTAACAAGTGGAAGGCCTTGTTGCAATCACTTTGAAAGATTATATTATCTGGCCAGATAGAGCGATAACCTCTTATTAGATTTGGCTCATTTGTGTCTATAGACTCTGTTGAAAGGAAAGCCGAGTCGTAAGAGGCGATAATAATATTAATGATGTGGCATTTTCTATGTGTAGTTAATTGCGTAAACGACAGGGAATTCGTTGGTCAAATTACTAATAAAAATTTCAAGTTGCGATTTTTAAACTGTATCTGGTCAGAACATCCCTTTAAATTGTAACGCTTGAAGTTCTCTTTATAACGAGTTTGGATAATTCTTTTCCACTTGTCACATATCATAATCATAAACTTGACTTTTCTTAGTATTGGTCATCGCCAGCAGTAACTCGATCATTGTCTTGTAATGTCTTTATTTATATTTGTTTTACCAGTTTCAAAGGGTAGCAGCGCAATGTTAAAGTAAGATATTGTGAAAGAGCACCATTTCCTTTTGTTTCATGACGGCCTCACCCCTCCCTTTGTGCTCGGCTAGTGTTTATTTAGGACTTAGCAGTTTTTGCGACTCATATTTTCGATGTTTTAGTTTCCCCTTTTTAGTTCAAGCCTTCGCATTTTCGCTGTGCCACGTTTTACTTCAAATTTATTATCCGAGAGTACAAACAGACACCGAATAAAGGCGGATGAATAAAATATTTGGCTATTGTAAATATTAAATGTGCCTTTTTGGTCACGATTGCCAATTTTTAAACAATTAAAAAGTTCTATGATATAAGTCAATACACGAAACGTACTGAATTAATGAATTTGGAAAACCAAAGACCATACTTTAAAGAACTGCTGCAGAGCAGCCCATTATATGTGTAAGAAACAAGTAAAGTTGGAGTTCGTTTGCTCATAAAACCATTTTTTAAGAGTTAAAGTCAATATTCATGAACATTTGATCATGTAAAGTGCAATTTTTAAAGCAGCGATAAAGGTATGTATGTAATACAGCTAGGTTGCTCTCAGAGACAACTCTTACACTAATCAATAGCCACTTACTCAGTTGACAGCGGTACACTTGAATTGGCTGTTTCGTCACCTGCAACTATTTGCAGGTGACGAAACAGCCGTCACAAACAAGCTATTTAGAGTCACAAAAAGAAACCTAATTCACGATTATATTCACGCTGTGCGATATGTTTTATTTTATTTTATAGATAAATTAGAGGCATATAATAATTATCCTCAAAATGTTTTCATTGCGATGACATAAAATATAGAAGAAATTTCAACATTCAGCGGGGAGAAACTAAAAATGTGTGTTGTTGATTTATATTGATGACATTGTGTACGTAGGTTAACCGCATATTAAACGCTCTCTATAGATCTTCAGATCTGCACGTGTGACTCACTGATCGATCGAATGATCTTGCGAAAAAAGGTTAAAACCACTTCCGTGGAATATTTACGAGAAGTTCAGCTGTATAAAGAGTGCGTTTATTCTGATATTTTGCAAAGACCAATATTCCGGTTACGTAGTCAGAATATCGATGCCGATGTGGCAATTTTGTGAATCGCTCCGTCCTCTACCGCTTCGAGTAAACCGCTTCATGCAAGCCTTTATCTATATCTGATCTCTTGATGCTCGACACTTTAGGATAGCAGATAGCAGTGCTTTGTATAAAAGGATTAGACGCAAGACATTCTCTAGGTTGTGTAAAAGTAAAATGTAATGGTTTCGTCCTTCTTTTACGACTTTGCTCATATGAACACGGTATGACTGAAGCTATGTTTTATTTTTTCTAAAGAAACTTACCACATTATTATTGTTTAAATTAATATGCTATCTAACATTGTTTCGAGGCAAACTTAAACCAGCTTCTCGCATTTATTCATTCTAGACTACATATTTAATGGCGTTCACGCGATTTTCATTTAGCAAACTGAATATTAACATATATTAAATAATATAAGACTACTTTTTCTAAGCCTTGAACACAGAGATAATTGTGAGATGTGAATGTTTTGTGAACGAAACGAGCTTACATGATATTCAACCAATAACAACGATAATTCAAAGCCACTTTACCCTGTCTACTTTTATAACGATAATAAGTTTCCCTAATTAAAGCCCTCCTTGGGATGGAAGCCATTTTTCCAGAAAAGCTCGGGCCCGGTCGTCCCGGCAGGCGGAGTGAATAATGAGTGTGTGCAATAATTGAACACCAGGACAATAGCGCGAGCTCGTTACGTCACTCCGCTAACGAACCTATGCGGGCCTAGTGTTTTTAACGTTTGAATTCACCTTCTGCTTACATTGGTATACTTGACATACTTACTGCCTTCTGGTCATAAGGAACAGAACCTGAACTATTTTCTAATAAACGAGGCCAGTGACTGAACTTTCAACTGAATTGACTCGCAAACTGGCCAAGTATCCGGAGAGCCTCAAGCTTGTTAGGTATCCTATGGCCAGCAAGGGATTCTGCTATTAAATGCTAAGTTCGCATACGAAGCTAATACCTAATTAACCGTGGGGTTAGAACTTAGACACCCAAAACTTCTCATACTATAGAAATTAACATAGACTAGTAAACGTTGGCATAGTGCTGAGGAGTAAAACGAAGTTGGCTTACCTTTTTGATAAGCCAATAACTTTATATACAATTACTTTACAAGATAGTAAGCCGATGCAAGCAAACTACCGAGTTTACTTAGCTAATGAACGCAGTGTAAGCAGAATCGAAGGTGACAAGCTGGTGCGAGGAACTCGAGTAGCGAGCAACTGAGAGGCGGGTAACTCAGTTTGTTACTAACTTACGAGTAGGGGTTTGGAGTTGATGTGGTGCTGTAGGAGATGTGAAGCAAGCAACTAATGCAATCGTAAAAGAAGGAATGCATTATTTAAATACTTTTGATTGATTATTAAATTTAGAGTTACTTTTAATGTTTACCACAAACAACAAATAGGACGAAGAAAGGTAAATTAATTTCGTGTTCAATTACTGAGGAGATAAAAATAAAGCGATCGCATTGGACGGGCTTATCGATAAAAGCTTATCCGATTTTAACGATCGAAAACCAGACGTACTTAATTTCGTATCCGAAATTAGCTTGAGGCTTTCCCTGCTCAGCAGAATCCATGCAACTGACGAGTTGACAAAACCGGCTTGCTACAAATGATGAAACAGCTCGACTATGATTAAGAAAGACCATTACGATAAAATAGTACATGTCCCCTTGTCCTCATAAGTGTGGATTAAGTGAATAGTCTTTTCGGAAATCTGTTGAACCATAGCACAGGACTCCAACATTACATCTCCGTGAACTAGTCGCAATCACACATTAATGCTCACTCATTATATAACGCAACACTAAAACTAACATTTACTGCCTCAAATAAATCCCCATTCGCTTGCGTACAATAGCCTAATGGGAGTTAAGCCGAATCTGGGCGCTATATCGCGACACTTTCACACAATTTATGTCCACCGCGGGTGTAAAGTATTAAAATTGGAGTGGAAAACAAAAGTGTACAGGAAATGGTCAACGCAAGCTGAATCACAGTAGCTATATGTTGACAAACTGGCTCTGCGAACAATGGTCCCGCCCGGTTGTGATTGGTGAAAAAAGAGATCAGTTTACAAGCCGGCCCCATTTGATATTGTTTAGAAACCGCGAAACCAATAACTGTTCCACCATCTTAAGGTTATAATAACAAGTGACATGTTTTATAGAGATTTAATTCCTATATGTTAAGGAAACAAAAGCTTCATGCAAATTACAAACTCAATTCATATGCATATCGACTGACTCAATAATCTAATGAAACGCATTAATAAATATCAATATTACCGCTAACAAAAATAAGCGTTTATTCACACGCCTATTTATCCAGACAATATAACGCCACACTAAGCCGTAATCGCTTTGTACATCATCAAAGTAAACCGCAACCAAAATCGTATTTGTCGCATAAACCGAACCACAAAAAAAAACCATGACCTTTGCCACTGGTGTTAGGCCACCAACGACTACAAAGACCTCGAATTTTGTTTCAGAACCGACGACTCCATCCGCGGCCGTTAGTTGCGTGTAGACCGCCGCGGCGAACGTACGTCCCCATCGACCCACCCGACCACCCTCCGCGATAGCAATTCGTAAAAGTTACAGTGTTTAAACACAGTGCCATCGGTGTTGTATGATGTAGCTTCCGATGACTGACTAGTGCTCTAGTCTGTTTTGCCAAGCGCTCGCCCATGGCAACGACGTCGTCGAGGTAAATATTGACGGTGGCCGAGTTCTCGCGACCAGCGGCCGGTGCCTGATAAGTATTTGCCGAACGGTCCATTATCCCGCGCGATCTCATTTGCATATTTGCACGATCAATGAAACGAGAATTCAATTTAGACAAAGCTGTTTTAAATAAAAAGGGACGATAGTATGAACACAATTTCGACGGTCCCGTTGGTAACTTTAGTTTAATACGACTTTGTCAATGGCTTATGTTATATATCGAACCCGGTATGTAGTATGCACATTATCACTGAAAGATGAATTAAAATTCTCTTTCATACTTTTCTGTTGGAGCTCAAGACAGGCTTACGTAAGCCCTCAGACTCCCCGCCCCCGCTTATATAACCGGCCGATTTCGACGGAATTTTATCTTTTTCGGATTCAATTTTAGGGAATATTGAAATTGTTATCTGAAAATGGCTATCCGTTTTCCTCTTCGATCAGTATCTGCCCAGTAGCGTGTTCTGCTCCGGAATTATAAATTATAGCTTCATGTGACGGAAACTTTATCTGTTTTCTTTGGATCTTTTGACTATTCATTTAAATAGCTTTTATTATTGGGACAATGGAACGGCTTTGAGAATAGACTTCGGAAATCTTATTTTGGTAATTAGGTCGACGCAAACTACGTAAAAATAAATCTTGCGGTTTGTTATTGCAATTGTACATTTAGCCAGATATTCAATGCACGCGAGCTAATGGGGCTAATGCAGTCGGATGGCGCCCTTGATGCGATTTATCTGTTGCATTATCGATGAACATCGTAACGTATCAGAACTGTTTTTCAGATAAAGTTTCTACCATCGTTACTATTCAATAAATTTATTCGGAATTTCTTTGTGAAGCCAATATTAACCAAAGACACTTTCCTACCCTTAGCTGGCATAATTTTAGGATAGCTAATTGAATTAACATTAAATGTAGCAAAAGTGATAACTCAGACTCGAAGTGTGTAATCCGGAGTGAGCCCTTGGGGGGGGGGTTAGGATTTAATGGTGCCATTAACTGGTAAATCTCTGGTGATTCTGGACTTATTATCAGTCACCGTTTAGTTTACGAGCTGCTCAGGCGTATGCTCGTTATACAAATGGCACATCAAATTATCGCAAACGTTGCGCAATTTATAAATGGTAGAAGTCGTAAACATTTTAGTGAGGGTTGAACAGAGTGTTTAAATTAATGTTTACTAATTATGCTAGCAATCCGTAATAAATATCTAATTCTGAAATGAACGAATGCAAATAACGATGTTAGTAATCCCGCTTAGTATTCGAACCCACTATAAATATCAATTGTAACAGGAGAAAATTACAACGTGAAGCCAATAAAATATAAGCACTTACACTATATTTAAAGAATTAAAGAGAGGGAGGGTATGACGCAAAAAGCGCCGCTAACGTCAACCGGGGCTCAGCCTTCGATAAGACGCTTCGAATTATCTATTCTATTACGTCGGATAGCCTGTGTCAATATTGCCCGGCGAAACCTTTCTGTAAAATTACCTCCCAAAATTCCAGCTCATACTGGAGCCCCGAGAGAGAATACCGTACGACATTGACCGCATCAATCTTTAATACATTCGTATCAATAGTATGTTAAATCACTGCTGTAGGTAATTGTCTACTTTAATGGATGAAAATGTTGACTACATGAGTTATGAAGAGTGATCAGTTGCAATTAGCGGCCGCCGCAAAGTTTGCGCGTTTATTTCAGAATACAACTTGTATTCCTTTAGATGTTATTCATAAAAAATGCTTGGAAATATATACCTCGAATAGAGGACTAATATTTTTGGCTGGCTTTGTTTTAGGTCTGCCACAAAATGTTTTCTGTGTAAAGAACCTTTTAGTGATATATCGTCAGAGACACTGTTAGCGGGGACTATTAGAATAGTGAAATACAGTGTTGTTTTATATAATGGAAGACCTACTGAGCCTACCTACCTACTGCGTAGTGGAGCTGTACTCTGGCTAAAATTGATCATTCTGAACAGCAGAATTGAAAATACTTGATTTCGGTAATTCAATGAAAATAATCAAAAAAAGTACGAGTAACAGATGAGCGCAACTGTCCATTTCATGAGAGAAGCCAATATCTATGGGAGATCGTGCTGAAAACCCATTACAGAGAAGGTCAACAGTCAGCACTAAAACAGTTCTGGAACGCCTACTGTAAACTCTGATCGAACTCACTGCTCACTGCTCACTTTTTCAGTAACAGACAGGCCTGAAAAATCTATGAACTTATCTTTTATCTGTAAAAATAATTTAAAGTTGGTTTGATGAAAATGAATGTTGCTTTAGTTTCCATATTGCTTTAGTGAACTTTAGGAGAGTGGGTGCTGCAAAAAGATTTTGTAAAAACTCTTTTGATTGTATTTCAAAAAGGGGTGAGTTTCTTACAAATTAAATAACTTACCATCATGGCCGTCGCCTTATCATTATGTATAAATCGAAGCTCTTATATGTGTATAAATAATTCAAACTACTTTAACCCATATACGTAACTATGTCGTTATAATTCTAAAGATTTTGAGATCTCCCTCCCAACCTTATTGAATTGGAATATTGTTGATACTATTAAATCAAAGTTTGGCAAATACAATGCCATTTCTATTCTATTATGAGTTAATTATGTTACCCTTGAGGCCCTGTTCTGTAGCTTCCTAGAACTCGCAGAAAAACAACGGAGAAAAAGGAGAACAGTGAAATTATTGCATACCTTACATGGAGAGCGTACTCTAAGTCTGCACAAACAAGTAATAAATTGCGATGACAACTCATTTGGATGTACGCATATCTCCCATAAATTATGATAAAAACAGCCAAGGAAATACCATTAGACAATAAAGTTGATAGTAAATTAATATCGATAGTAGTATCGCAGAGATAACGATCGTTTGAAGCCTTTGTAATATATTATCAGGTACATATTCACAAAAGCATAGGTATTTCATAGGTGGAAAACATTTCTAGTCGGTACAGACCATAAATGTCGAGTACTCATCATTGTATTAACATTCAGCCCGTCTATTTGTGCAGTATTGTTCCATAGAAAGAAGGTTTTTCGTATGACATCCTACTCTGTAATAAAGTATTTTAGGAAGCATAGTATTTACTCTCTCGAGATTACAGGCTAAATAAACTTGATACAAACCAATTAAAAGCATTATAAAAAATAGAAAACGCGTACCCAGATTAATATCAGCAAATAACACTAGATTTGGTAATTTATAGAGATTAAAAAGCTAAATTAATTATAATATAAATTAAAGTTAAACAAGAGGCTAATTGTCTAAGAGTATCTTGCTTAGTTCTTAAGGCCGATGTTTCTATCTTAATAACTTTACCCTAGGCAAAACACAGGGTGGGCAGATTAGCCTCAGTCGTTGGGCTGGTAGCCTTAAATTTAAGGCCACCTAATTAGGTAAACCATATTCTAGGTTGCACGAAATAGGAATAAGATTACATTAGCTTTTATCCAATAATTTGAAAACAAATTCATAGTTTTCTATGTGATTATGAATATATGAATATTGGATTATTATCAGACAGCTCTCATACTACCTACGGCAATATACATAGCGGACGGTCACCGTAAATCAAGACGTCTAGCATTCGATTCTCCGTCTGTAGTAAATTTATGCACACTAGATATGAAAAATGCTATTAACTCGGTAGCTCATCTTACATTACAATATAAAAACAAATACTGTAGTATACAACAAATGACATTTGAAGACGAAAATATGTGTATATACATAGGCGATCTATCCGTTTAAGATACACTTTAATAAAACACAGCTAAAGCTCATATTGGCGCTGCACAATAACAAAATAAAAGTTTATGTGGAGACAATTAAACGCAGGCGGACGATTCGGGCAATTTAGACGACGCCACTCAATGGTATCGTCACACTAACAACACGAATGCCGCGGGCTAACGATGAACATGTCGTGTATGATGAAAGTAGCGCTATAACAGCTGCTATGACAACAGTAGATGCGGTAAAAGGAACGAAAACAGTACCGTGCCCTACTACAGTTAGGTTCGAAGTTTTACTTTCAATCTTTCCTAAGAGATTACTAGCAACAGATCCCCTGGATTACTCAATAGTACCAGCATGACTGGATTAATTAAATAAGACCTAATTCATACGGAATATTTTAATGTCAAAACCTTTTCCCTGTGTGTTACTATTTATTCCTTAAACGGTTAAATCACTTGTCGTAATTAGTAATTAAGATAATACGGAAAACTACTATTCTCTTCCAATACAACAAAATATACAAGAAAACACAAAGGAATATGTCTGAGTCATTAATCTCCCTTAATTAGTAGAACGTGTGCAATCCTATAAAAATGAGACAGTCGTCAATTGTTTAAGATTCTTACTTTGTTGGATGCAATATGAGTACTTATATGGAACTGCGAACTGAAAGAAAATAACTAACTGGCGGTATAATTTTCGAGTAATTGAAAATTAGTATTAAATAATTTTACTCTGTTACAGAGTTATAATAATATAAAGCAAATTTACGGTTGAAGTTACTTACAATAGTTCATAGAAAATTAGAACAACACATTCGTCTCTACAATATTAATCGCCACACAATATTCAACTAACTCAACGCGAGTAACCAAACAACACTCAACAAAGCGAACTCCGCCGAAGAAACATCCGAAAACCTGAATAATATATAAGAACACGTTACAAGTACACGACGACGCCTCGTTTCATATTTAGTTGGCTTCTGATACAGATAAGGTATAAACCATATACAAAAAGAATATTTCAAGGAACTTTTCATGATACAAGTTCGCAGAAGAGCGCTTCTCCCCAACCTTTTAAATTCATCAACGGCATGTGACATGTGTGGTGTGGGAGATTCTATAAAAAGGGAGACAATAAAGGGGCTGTACAGAACTATATTTCAACATTACAGGCTTTCACATATCAGCTCCGCTTTTTAAAAACAGAGTGAATTTTTTTCACGCCATGACGGATGTAACTGTCAGACAAAAATTCTAATACCCAAATGTCCAAATCAACTGTAGACGTGCCTATAAAAGGAAATACTAGAACAGAAAAGGCTCTTATTGCTAAACTGTCTATCCGACGGAGGTTATTTGCTGCCAGGGCAACGTACACATGAACCGCACCCTTAAACACACAATGTAACATTTTATCACTACAATAAAGATGGACGAAGGGGGATCTGAAAGGGTACAATGGCAACTGGACAGGGCCGAACTGTTATTGTCAAGAACATAAACCTTTTCAAATATTAGTATTAGAGAAAAGTAGTCGCAACGACGTAACATTTTCCAAGCCCTATTATCTTGAAAGAACTTTTGTTGTATTTATATTGCGCGTTCAATTTATAAATTATGTTTGTATACCAAAACATGTTTATCCATTTTATATGGGACATTAAATATGACGTGTACCAAGGCAATCATTGGCTTTTCTAAATATATGAACATCGACATATCTTGATGATATTTATTACTTGTTACGAACTTAATATCTTTCGTCTTTGATGTTGTGTCCATTGGCTCCGGCACTAGCGCACCAAAGTGCATACATGTATATAAATAAAGAATCACGGTGTTAGCTCTGCGAAGCGTTAACGCAGTTATTGGCTCCCGAGAGAGAGGCGAGGATTCCACCAATATATCTGTATTAAATTGCTTTATGTAGGATCTTAGCGATATATGAGAAACTTGTAATAATATTTGATTCGTTAGGCGCATTACAAACGAACCTGCCATGCTTGAAATAAACCTGAAAGTAAATCAGGTAACTATACAATTGGGCAACTGTGAATTTAAAAATTGAAAAGAAAACTACGCATTTTAAATTATGACAAAATCATCAAATGAAACTGTCCCAACGACTCTTTGATCTCAAAAAAGTGGCCACAAAAGCTATCATGATCATAACGCGCATTAAGCCAATAAATCAACAAGAATTAGCGGCCCACATCCAATCTATTAAACGGCCGATATTAAAAGCGCCGACAGTAAAGAGCTCCCCACATAACGTGTGAGATCACGGCTGTCGCAATAGCCACTAAAGCTGGGGTTACGCCAGGACAATTAGGATCGAGGTCCATTTGAACGTAACCAATGGCTGAGATCAGTTACTCCACAAATTGATTTATGAGCTAAGCCTGCTTTATGGTCACACGATTTTCAATCTAAGCACAACCATTTGGAATATTTTCTGCAAAATTAATCCAGCATTAACGAAGTTTTTAACGAAGGAAGCAATTACTATAGTTATATCAATGCGATTTATCAAAATTATCCATTTAATTTTAGAAATCTTTTGAGACACTCCACAATCCATCTGCGAGAACGGTCGCTCATAAACATTCAACACACATCTCAAAGTGGTTCTTATCGATAGCTTTATTTACAAAACGCCCTTTTAGTGTTCATTTTCTATAATAGCCAAATGATCGTGAGCTTACTGAGTAACTAGCAGTAACTAAGACTCGCGTTGGCGATTGCCAATTCTCCAAGTTTCTTAATAACAAGTTTATTGCTTCGTTATTTATTTAGATCATTGACAATTTGAGCCCTAGCATATCTATGGTGTAGTTTTCTTTGCACTGATGTCTTATAATATTTGACTTACAACGCATCTTGCTAGTTTGACTCAAATTGTAATCCAGATCAGATGCGCACACTTCTGTTTCAAAGCCAACAACTTTTTACTTTCTCTCAATATTAGAAGCCTATTTGTAGCTCGCAAGTCACGGCTCAGCCAAACCGAACACTTTAGACTAATAGTACCTATACCGATAAAAGTTATTTATTTGACGTTCCGAGGAATTCCTCCCCAACACATTAAGGATAGATAGCGGCTAGAGCCTCGTGTTCCGTTACTTACAAACTTGTTAATTGAATCCGGCTGCGTTACCTTGAGCCTGAATAATTGTAATTGGCTATTTTTATTTAATGACGATAAAATTCCTGAAAGCTTTTTCAAGGTGTACATAACATATATACAACTTTCTATGAAAAGGCACTTTAAAATAATGAGAGTTCACATTTTCCGTAAAAAAAAAACTATTTTTACAAAAGAAAACCAAAACTAACCGTGGTATTAGTGATGTAACGATGTTTACAAATAGAGAACACAATGATAAAGCCGAGCTTTCGTTGAAATATTCATTTTCTTGAAACGTAAACCAGCAATCCAATGCATAATGAACAACGAAAATGTACTTTTAAGCAACCACTTTAGATATTACATTATGATTTGTTAAAACAACGAAAGCGTTGATAGACGATACGAGAGACGTTCAAACGCGAGGGTGGATGCACCAGGCGATGAACTGCTGACGTCACCCCTGCGGCCTTCTGCCAAGCCGTGAAGTGACTGATAAGGGCGCATTCCGTAAAGAGGTCCTGTCACAAAATGGTAAATAGATGACCGCCTAGATTGTCTTTTTCGTGAATTTATCGATATAAGACTAATATGAGAGTTTTGCTTTGCGCAGTACTATATGACGTTTGATAAAGTTATAACACGTCTATAAATTCGGGGTTAATACTTACGACACACAAAAATGTGAACAGTATTAACGTTATTTGGAGACAAATTTGAGTGTATAAAAAACAAACAAAGTTTTGACGTTCATGGCAAAATCAACCTTCCTATGTAGGGCAATACGGACTCGATGATGTCATCGATACACGCATTCCACTATGTTTACTCACTGACCCAGTGCACGCTTGTTTTAAGATCTCTGCAATCATCTCTAATATAGTCAATAATTTCGCAATCTCCCGTTTCACAGTTCTTCCATTACCAACAAGGCTTTAGAATTTTATTTTCCTTACGCGGAGATGCTGGGTCCGGGTCTTGCAAACATTTTTCCATTTCTTAGTAACCCAAACAGGTCCTCTGTCTCATTTTATGATTATTACATTGTTGGTTTTTAAATTTCGTCTTATAAAAGAGGATAAACGGTTGCTTACATGAGCTTTCTCATTACGGATATAAGAGCAGGAAACGTAACGATTTGCTCTCGCGCGCGCGGTTGGCTTCATCAAGAGTTTCCATACGAAGATGCGCAACTATTAAACTGTTATAATCAGGACATTGTCTTACATTGACGTTGACTTTTTAGACCATTGTTATGTTTACGTTTTATTTATTTCACTTAAGTTGAAACCCGAAACATAATTGGATGAAGACATTAATGAATGTTGGAAACTTTTTCGCTACACATTGGGAAAAACTCCCCTCTAGTTAACACCCTAAGTTCGTAATGATATTACCGAAACGGTAACAAAGTAATGAGTTCATGCTATCGTACCCAACCTCCGCATCATTCGAAAGGGTAATGTGACGTCATAATAAAGTTTCCAGCCTCTCGGATGAGGCTGAAACATAAAGCCGAATATAAATGTATTATTTCATTTCATGAGTGCCATTGAAGCTATTACTTTTGTTTTAATTTTGTCAATGTTAATGGCTACTTGTAACTACTGGGACCATATTAAAGAATATTGAATTACAGAAGTTGCACATGATACTATAGTCGCAATAAGAAAACAACGAGCTATCCCGACTGGACTGTAGTTACTATCAACGCCCAGGAGTTAATCTTCTTCATTCTATACATTTTCCCAATTCCTTTGTAGGTCAGACTTAAAAAATAATTGTTATAGGAATTTTACTAGGACTTCCCTTACAGTCGCTTTTTATTTTTTAATGTGGTGCCTACCGGCAGCGTAAGTTTACAACCTTCATTCGGCGCCAAGGACAATGGCTTCCAATGGATTTATTCTACAATTGTTGTCGAGTAAATTTTCGGGGCTTCGGTTTGTTAGTTATGTAAACCATTACCGAAGTTAAAACAATGAGTGCTGTCGTTAACTTAATATTAAACTCCGTAATGTGTTGGGGTGTCGTAAAATCATTGGGACTTCGAGTTTCGTTTTATTTTCATTTTTTAATGATAATAAGTACTGACACCTTTGATGCAAAGCAAAAACGGATGTCAGTGTTAGTGGTAAAAAAAAATCAGGATCTTTTTCCCGATTTTATTCCGGGTAATCGTGGCTTAAATTTAACTTAATTACGAAGTGAGCATTTTATGTAACAGAGTTATTGATAGCACCCCGTCAAAACATTAAACTAAAATAGGTTTCAAATGTAATTCTTCAAAACCCCAATGGTAACGAACTACTCTCGCTCAAATAAATCAAACACGCACCATTCTTCTTAATATTTGTAAAATTGAGTTACTAATGAACAAATTACACATTTAAAATAGTAACCGCGATTGCTAGTAATCCGCACAGAGGTCGCACGCGACGCGACAATCCGACACGCCACGGTGGGTAAAGGACGTCCATTCATAGGTATACACAATAATTTGTTTTCAAATCAATACACGGTAATAGAAGCCAGTAATTGAGCTATCTCACGTTATGACTACATGAATATCAGAAAAAATTGGAGCAATTTTGTTTAACTATACATTAATATTCAAAATCAATAAGGTCAAGATAATTTTTCTTTATGTTTATTTAGAACTGCAGCCTCTTGTGTCGGTACCAGCTAGTCCCTGGATTACAGCCTCACTTCCATTTAATTGAGTCCATTACTCGCACTCAAGCAACGCTGCTACTCGCTTCTAATCCAATTCTATTCTGCAATCTACTATTGCATTCTGACATCTACACGGGTCAGGGTATCGTTCCATTTTCTAGAAATAATATCTCAATCTATTCAGATTCGCTTCAAAGCACACGTCAAATAATATTATGAATAGATGTCAGTCATATGGATTGACTTCCCTTTTTTATAGTCCCGGCGTATATAGGAACAAAGGAACGATATTATTCAAATTGTTACGAAAAATGAGGTCAAAAACTGAATATTAGCTAAATAATACACACCATGATTGGATCTAAACATGTCAATTCAACTTAGCGTGGGATCGCATCAATGCATCCGTCAAATAGCATTAGCCAATGTATTTTAGCGCCATCGCTGCATATTAATAAGCTCGTCAACACCAAAGGGCATTCCGAGTAGCCCTGCCTACGCCAGCGCCACTGTGATCTGAATACAGTGCCAGCTCAGCCCAGCGCTACATATTGCAACAACGGACTCGCAATGAATTTATATCAATTGCGCCACATCAATATTTGTTCAACATCGTACCTCTTTATTTCCATTTTCTTAGTCTCTGAAGAATATCATTCAGATTCCAGTGGTAGATAGAGTTGATATTATTACATCTAATTAGTGAGGATCATAGTTTGAAATTATGTTTAATGTGATTCTCAGGACTCTTAGTTGGTCGTAGTGTTATTTTGTTTCCTATTTTATATCAAGCTGACTTCTTTGTTCTAACTTGACCTAAGAACCCCACGTCTTAAACTTTGGCCGTACAAATTCGCAGCGCTGTAATTGCAGTCCGCGCAACGAGTTGCTCCTGATTTATAAACCAAACTTAGTTTTAATTAAACAGGAACAAATTTGATAAATTTCCAAGGACGTTTAAAACAGTAGATCATACAAGACATTCATAAATATTTTTACACCAGCCAATCGAAATTGAGAATAAAACTGGTTTTCGAAAAACGTTCGCAAAAATTACACTAGAAATAAATCTATCTGCCCAATCTACGGTTTCATGAAAATTATTCTGTTACAAATTGCAATTTCCTATCCGTCGGTCGCAACGCAAGGTCGAATATGCTACCAAATTGGAAATCCTCATTTGATATTTCATCCATCAAAAGTATGTATAATACAAATATTGGTATCGCACAATATTGGTATGGTAATTACTGGTGGTAGGCTTCGGCCGTGGCTAGTCACCACCCACTGAACAAAGCCATGTCGCCAAGCGGCCTAGCCGTGTTCCGGCATGATGTTCGGTGCTGCCATTCATGGAAGGCGGGTCAGATCAGTTGCGCTGCATGTGCCTCTATCTACTGCCGCCTTCCTACCTAGGCAAGTATGCTCCATCGTAGATCTCATCGTCACTTACCATCAGGTGAGATCGAGATCAAATACTTGCCTATAATGTAATAAAAAAAAAAAAAAAAACAAGTCAAAATGCGTTTTATGCTGGGATATTACTCTGCCATAGACTGTGTTCACGCTATAAGTACCTAGTAATCACGATCCAAACTCACGGTATCGCAAGAATCACGAGCCTTCATATTTTGATCTTAATCCTTTTGAACGGATCGCGACACCAAAGTCGTACCAATGCTAAATCCAAAACAATGATCAGTTGCGAGACTAAAAAATATTATCATTTTATTAATAAACGTCAAAGAATTAACGTAAAAAGGCCGTCAAAACGATATCGTGCAACATTTCAATGAAACAGTTCCGTATCTTGCGAAAATTACGAACACTACCGAGTCGGCTACTTCATTATTGGTCCGAACATAAATTGCCGTCAAACAGACGCCAGCACCAATCCCAATTAAACGGAATCGAAATAAATGGAGCGGCTATAATGTTTATTGCTCATTAATAATTAAAAACTACGTGTGTTAGGTTTATAGCACCGTTATACTCCGCGCTAATTAAAATATCAATATTTATTCCAAACAAATTAACGATGAAAGACTTAGTTTTAATTAATTAAACATAACTAAGACTTTGGTCCGTGCCGGTTTGATGTTGAGATATCCGGGTCGGTGAGTCGGTCCGATTATCTGAGGATGTCGGTTTCAGTCAGGCAAGTATTCCAACGGACAACAAAAAAAAGGTGTAAATGAAATGAAGAAAACTAAATACATTGTAAATATTTTCATTATTGCTATTGAAATATCCTTAAAGGTGGATAGAATTCTTTTTAATGTAATTGCGCACGAATACTTGTATGCTTACAGGTGAACAGAAACATTTAATGGAATCTTATAAATGACATTCTCTTTCATATAAAGTTAAGGGTATACTTCAATAAATAGCATGTGAAAGTCTCAAGGACGCCATAACCTTGAAACATTAACAATTTGTAGACGTAACGAAACAGCAAGTTTATGAATCGTACGACCTTCAGCGCCTGGAAATAATTCATTTATGGGGGTATAGCTATCGATTAGGGTGCAGACAAACGAAGCTCATCTCATTGTGCGCCATAAATAATTCATAGACGTCAGCGGGAGAGACCACTTCCGTTGTGTTCGCTTCGATGCCTTGAAAAAGTTCTTAATGTGATTTTGAGGCACGCGAAGTGGAGCGAGCGCAGCCGAGCGAGTCCTGTGAAGTAATTTGTGGGGGCGACGCGCCCCTGCATACAGAGTGCCACGTTACCGGCGCTGCACTGTTTGAGCACGTCACCGTGCATTCACAAGGAGCCCCCGGCGCACGTGTCCCCATCTCATGCTCTAAATACAACTGTAACTACCTAAACAACTTTGTTCCAGGTGTACTTCGCGAAGCAACTATTAGTGAAGGAGAAAATGTGCAAATCGTGGATTAGATCAGAGACCTCTGCTGTCGGTGCGTTCGAAACGCGAGTGACTAGTGACGTGAACAGTTAGACGATGTGCGCGTGAGTTTCGATCACGACGTCGAACCATTCGGAGTGGGGGGCGCTGGCGACCGCGGCCAGCGATGTTATGGACGTTGATCTCAGGAATGAGAGCGAGGGGGGGTGGAACGCGACCGAGGAGGGGGAGAGTGCGAACTTGTACAACTACTGGGCTTGGAGTATAGTGGACGGATCTCTGATGCTGCTGATCGTAAGCGGGAACACCCTTACAATCCTCGCAGTCACACTGAGTAGGAGGCTCTCCTCGCTCGTGTCCAATCAGTTTGTGCTCAACCTGGCGATATCAGACCTAATGGTGGGCCTGACTTTACCCTACCATCTGATCTTCTACTTGAACGACGACTTCGGGACGATCAAATGGTCGTGCCTAATGAGATTCATTCTAATAATCTTAGCGTGTCTCGCATCCATTTACAACATCATAGCGATAGCTGTCGACAGGTAAGTGCCCTCCATTTTGAACTTTTATTACAAAGAAATCTGACTATAAACAGCTTTTAAAACTATAGTCGTCATGTCTCGTCACGCTATGAGTGCACGAATGTACAATTTATCAAAAACTCAAAACAAATTCTATACCCCAAATTTATAGACAGTTATAATGGATCATAATGGTATTTAACTAACTTTTCAGAGGAAAAAGTTCGTTATAATGACTTTATAATCCATGGTAACTTTCTATAAATTTGAAGGTTAGTATTTTTAGCCTTCATATTACAAAATAGCGCAAAAACAAAAGAGACATAAGTGACCAATCAATTCCCTTGTGTTTCCAGGTACATAGCGATTGTCCACCCGCTCCACTACAGCCGGTACATGACCAAGCTGGTGACGAGGCTGCTGATGAGTGCCACCTGGTCGGTGGCGCTCTGCATCAGCTGCATACCCATCTTCTGGAACGACTGGCACGAAGGCATCGCGTGCGAAATGAACATGGTAAGACGAGAAGTTTGCTCATAAAACTCCAATAGATCAATCGGTTTGAGCAAATAAGAAAATAGAATAGAATCGAGTATTGAATATTTATAGACAAACATTGCGTACCGCACTCCGATATCACTCTCGGCATTACATAATATCATAATGCAAGGATCATTTGATTCGATAGAGGTATATATTGATACTGCTATATTCGTACCTACTCCAAACCACGGAATAATGTATGAGGTAAATATTTCGACTATAATTCAGATCGTCGAGGTTGAGTAGAAAAAAAAAATACTTATTGAGTTCAACCTCAAGGGGTGCTTTATTCAAATTCAAATCATTTGCTACATTGATAAACTTCACCGATTTCTGAATAATACTGACTGAAGCAGGTAATTGGGACATTTTTATTGATTTTAGTTACTAGTAAGCCTATGAAAAAATTGCATCATCGACTTTACCTTTCATAACACGATGATTGATGAAAAAAGAGGTCACAAATGATTATTTTAAATGAAATTAATTAATTAGTGAGGCCTAGCAGCGGGCTGCGAGATATTGTACTTTCGGCATTATTGTGGAGTTCTGTAGGTTCTAGTTTATTTGCAGCCATTTTTACCAAACAAACTTTAGCTATAACAAAAGGCTTTATATTACGTTCCAGGTGGTGCCCAAGCCCTACACGACTAGTATTCTGGCGCCGATGTTCTCCCTCATCTGGATGGTGATGTTCATCCTGTACTGGCGGATATGGCGCGAGGCGACCTGGCACGCGCGACGCATGAGGGCCAACACCTGCTGCCCCACTGGAGCCAATGATTGGAAAAGCATACAGGTATTGACGATAAAATCTATCTTTCAAAGTTATAAGGTGCGTAGACTGCACGGTTTCGGATCGTGATTATTGGTTGTACGATGTCGCACAATACCCAGAATACACAAATACGAATAGCTAAAGGATTAAAAAATGTGCATCGTATAAACCAGCCTTTCCCAAAGTTGGCGATAACGCCCCCTTACGGGCGCTGCAGGCCTAAAGGGGGGCGGTAATACACCCAGAAAAAAAATGGGGGCGTTGTGTAAAGGCTTAGAATAATTAATTTAATTTTAAGTTATAGTGGTTTTTAGGTAGGTGAAAAAATGGGGGCGCAAAAAAATCATTCATTCTCAAAGTGGGCAGTAGACAAAATAAGTTTGGGAGCCCCTGGTATAAACTGTATGTATCACCTTTATGTATGATAAATACAGTTACATGTATTTTTTCTAACTATATACCTACATCGTTGCACACGAACTATGCTGACAAACATTCCGTAAACTTTCACTTTCATTGCTAGGCTCCACAGACAAACGTGACCACAGATATTGATTATCAAAATACCAAACATAACGTTATTCTACATAAAATATTAACGATATACAGTTACTTATCAAACCTTTTACTAAAACATCAACACTGTGTGAGCCACGAGTGTACATTATTGATTTATAACATAATATTCTTCATACTGCATGACGTGTCCCTGCATGTTTAGATAAAATACATAGCTAAATCTTGCCAAGAATTTTCCTGTTTGGGTTACATACAACTGAGTATTAATATAAACTCAATACATTATCATTGAACCAGTAATCAAACACTGCCCATGATTTTATTAACGCTGTGAATAGCACGGAATTGATAATGGCTTCTCCAATTCCAGGTGGTGCTTCTGGTTCTCGGATCATTCTCAATATGCTGGATGCCATTCGTGGTAGTTGCATGCGCGCAGACCCTGCCCATCATGCCGCTGCATAACCACATCGCGTACCGGCTGACGTCATCGCTCGCCATGTCCAACTCAGGAATAAACCCGCTCATTTACGCATGGAAGAACGCTGGGTTCCGTGCAGCCTTTGCCAAGTTGCTGCGGTGCAAGCGGCCGGACACATCGGAGTATAGAGGCTCCCCCGCTGCAGAGAGGAAGAGAGGATCGGTAGCGCTCCGAGAAGGGTCCATAACTCGGTCCAGCGCGCCCGGCGCACTGACCAGTTTGGGGGGCAGGCCGGCCCGGCTGCTGTATGTAGAGCGAGAGTCGGACACGTCTCGGTGCCGGATCATCGAGAATGCCGGATACGTGGACGGCGAACGAGGCGACGCGAACCCTTCCTACGCCCCAGATGGACCCACCCCCGTGCACAGGCCGGCCCCCCGCACCCCCGACGTAGTGTAGTGTAACAAACGACAATTAGACGTTCAGTGGGAAACGTGAAACGCTTCTAGTATTTAAAAGTTGTTAGTGACTGTTGGTACCCCCTTCGCATTTAGGTAGGTACCTGTTCGAATCTACGCTCAAGTTTTAAAAGCTTTATTGTTGAATTTTTATTCAGAGATTATAATGAGTTCCCTGCCATAATGTTCGGTTAAATAAAAGGTTCTCTGTAATATTGAAGATGTTCTATGTAATTAATATTAAAATGTATAACACGTGTTCATTATTTTTTATCATGTAAATCGGGACTAGAAACTATCCCATAGCGGACATTTTAATATGTTTGGTCAGTTGATGATCGCATCTGCTCAGCATAAGCTTAATACAAATCCACCCTCCTAGCGCCATCTATCAGTAAATTTCGTGACAAAAGAATTCCACAAACTGCTCTTAGCTTCCGTAGTTAATGGATCGAAATACAGATGGCGTAATTCCGAATATGATGATTCTATTTGCACATAATGAAAAAAAAGTGTCACAATATTTTGATTTTGTTTGAACAAATAATTATTTATCTAGACTATTAGTATAAAACTGTCTGTAAATTGATAATAAACCATAAAAAATCGTGTAACAGATTATTTTACAATTTTAATCTGTGTCTGTTTGTTCAAGCATCACTGAAAAAGTATTGGACTAGTTTTAAAGGGTTATCACTATTGAATGGCCTTTGGTTAGATTCAAAAGATCATCACTCTATGACTATTTAATTGTGCTGCAGAGAAAAATCGATGGTTGCGAAGGCGGAACCGGGGGCTAAAGCTGGAAATTTTAACTTTATAAAATTCTCAGCAAACCCCCTTCATTGTTAAATACTACCCATAGCCTATAAGCCGTGGTAATTGCCTTAGCGGCCGATCATGACCGAAAATAAGGGCAAAGGCACATAGAAAATTGAATAAACTGGATAAATAAATCATCCAATGATAAGTACTCGAAATTGTACCAGATTAGCTTTCTTTTTACTACTAAACAATCTATAGAGGGCATTATTGGCATCGATATTGCCCTGGATTTCATTATTATCCATCATCATCATTATCTATACTATGCGGATGAAGAACCTAGATTCAAATTATACCTATAATATTCTCCTACAAGTATATAAATATTTACTTTGATAAAATATACTTATTAACTGTTTGGAAAAAGTGCCACAAACGGGATTGATGTGACTCATTGAATAAAACTGATCATAGTCACGAACGATACTGATTCATGGGCAATATATAAAAAATCCTGAAATATTGCGAATCACTATGAAGGCTGAAGCCGTATATTACCATGCTGTACAGTACCAGCTACTTGAGTGTATGTTTAAATAGTATTTCAATATAACAAATGATAAACACAATACAATAATAAACTCACCTCGACTCCGGTCACGCCGAGCGCGGTCACCAAGTTCGGAGTCATCCGGAAAGGCACCTTCTCAGGAACACGGAGCGTCTTCCCCTTCTCGAAGCACACGTTATAGTCTATATGCACCACCTCACCCGACGTAAGATCCACCAGCACATTGTCCAAGTGTCTATCACCCAAGCCGATTATGTAGCCTATCGTGCTCATCACCGCGACCGAGTAGCTGTACCTCCGCGACATTTGCCACCACTGCTCCGGACTGACACTGCTACACCAAAGCTCCCTCCACAGTAGGTCTTTCGGCGTCTCTGCTGACAACTCTTGAAGAACTTGCTTCAGTATAGATACCGGCCATTCTTTCCTGTTCTCCGTCGATATGCCAGCTTCTTTTAAAAGAGGATTTAACTTGTTGTAGAATAATTCGGATGGACGCAATACATTGACAGTTTTGTTGGTTCTGGCCGACAGGACAGCTGCTTCGCGGTTCTGCCAGCGTTTGTAGAGTGCGAACAATGGCGTTACGTTGTCCACCCAGCTGATCAGTCCCGACCGTGGACCGAGTGGTATAACGGAATAGTGGCGAGCTCTGTATGTTTGATTGTCATTATTTTCCGAATCCCGCGCCATCATTGTGTTGGTAATCGATAGTAATTGCATTATTCTTTCGTCCAAATGCAAATCTTCTAGACCTTTGAATAAGTATGTGTAAGCTTTCCCGTCGGATCCGTTGAAAACCAGTTTCTTCGGCCTCGTCTTTGTAGGTAATATAGCTACGTTATTTTCAACGCCTCTTATTGTCACTCTGACTGCTCTCTGACTCGTGTGTACTCCCGGCATAGTAATAACTGTATTTTTTAGTTCCGCTAAGACAGGACTTATGTCCGACATTTTTAAAATATAAGAAGTTCTCTTGTTAACTTTTTGTTGCAGCTTGATTTGTAATTGCTTTAAAGGCGCCCAAGATTCCTGTGGTTTCTCTGGGTTGGCAGGATTCTTCAACTTATCTATTACATCAGCGATAAGGGACTGGAATTTGTTCTGAAATGAAACTTCATGCGGTGTTTCGGGTTTTGCTGATGTAACTTGCTGCAATTGCTCCAATACAAACACGATCGGCTCGAAAATGATTCTATGTTTCTCTTTTATCAACTTGTCTTTATCTTCTGTTGACAGATTTGCATTATTTTTAACTTTTGTAACTTCAGTTTCTAACTGCGAAAGACGCTTTGTAATCTCAGAATGGTGTTGCACTAACGTGCCGAGACACAGTTCGTCCCACAGCAAGTTGATTCGCTGCAACTCTTTTACTAACAGTTTCACCTGTAGAATAGTCTTCGGAGCTTGCTTAGCTAAAGTTTCTACCATATCCAAAAAGCAAGAATTAAGTTCGTTGTTAATCACTTTGTCACTGGCAGCATCTTCCAAATCATTATCTTCGCAACTCTCAGTTTCATTAGACAAGAAAGAACGGGCTACATTCAATTCCATTAGTTCATTTTGTTCGTTTTCCACAGCTCCCACTACAGCTGGGAACGTAATAAGATGTGGCGTATCTTCTGCCAGTCTACACAGTAAATCAGAAACGCATTTTCGCACGTACGTTTCTGGATGATTAAGGCGAGAGAATAATTGTGGAATGATAACCTTCCAAGGCTGAGTTGGTGTATTCGCCAAGCCTGATTCAAGAACAGTCTGTAATTCCATAGCATGTTTTACGATTAAACGAAGTAACCTTAATGTTGCATTCACTACTGCATTCTCTCCACTGTGGTTTATGTAATCAGAAGCACAAATGAGCTGTAGAAATTTGAAGTAAGCATCAGCAGACAGCTCAAAGTATGAGAAGACACGCTTCTGCGCTTGACGCCAAATATCGACTAATAGCGCAAGGTGTTCCGGGAAAGCATTACTCAGCGATGGTACGGTACGAAGCTGACTTTCAATCATCTCGGATGTATTGATTTCATTCCAATCAATATCTTCATCATCACAAGTAGCTTTTGTTTTCGATAATATCTCACAAACTGCCTCAAAGTCTTGCGGTGAACATCCAATCATTACGCTCTCTATCTGCAACTTGTCATTG
Source organism: Pheosia gnoma (assembly GCA_905404115.1). Classification (NCBI taxonomy): domain Eukaryota; kingdom Metazoa; phylum Arthropoda; class Insecta; order Lepidoptera; family Notodontidae; genus Pheosia; species Pheosia gnoma. The sequence goes on from FR989905.1 coordinate 474,424, forward strand.
TCAGTCAACTGCTCACGGGTCTTAGAACTGAATTCCACCATTTTACGACCCCATCTGAAGCACCAAGCTGCGAAATTAGCCCAAGCTTTAGCTAGGCCTGGGCATTGATTGACGCCGAACTGTAATAACTTACCGACGGCGGAGTCCGACACGGGTATCACATTCTCTGATATATTATTGTCTACCAAACCGATCTCAGGTAATGCCGATACTAATTTTATTAAAGGCGAATCAATATCTAGGATATTTTCACTCTCACTTTGCACCCATTTCGAGAGCGTAAGTAACATTCTTGTGCCTTTCTCACGCAGTTCGTATCTTTGTTCACCCATAGCCAGTCTCTGGGAAAAGCCAAAGGCAATGCTGGCGCATAAATTTATAGCGCGTGTCTTGGTCTCTTCTTTGGCGTATGTTAGCTTGCAAAGTTCTGCCAAAGCAGATGCGTTGTTAGGGGTCCAGATTTCCAGGTCGTAAGTGTTACTGGACATGAGTAGTAGTTCACTCAACTCATTTAAGTTATCCACGTTGCCTAAACACATTTGGAAAGCAGAGTTTTGTTTGAAATGTTTTAACAGTTCCCTTCTTGCCATGTTTATATTTGCGTTCTTCCTGGCACTCTTTATGACATCCAATCGGAGGCATTCAGCGTAGAAGACATTTTCTTCTGTCAAATTTAATTTTGTAAAGTATTGATTCCACCATAAAATACGGCTCAAGTTTTTAAACTCAGTGCCATATTTATGCTCTTTTACTGTTGATGGTTTAAATGGATTAGAAATCACTTTTCCGTTTTTCACAATATTTCTAAGTCCGTGATTGGCTAATTGCAGCACAGCTATTTCTTTCAAAAAGTGCACAGCATTCGTTCTAGAGAATTCTTCTGCTGTTGATTTAAGCAACGAGTCACAATCTTTCAATAATACATCGTATTTTTCGGCATGTTCCGTGCTGTAAATATTTACAGCTGTATACACTAACGTCGACTCGATCTTATTCAACAATCCTTGGTACGAGCACGTATTCTTCGGCAATTCGTTCCCAGAGGTATCTAAAATATCCCAATTGGCGAGATCCTCCGTGATATCTGCACTATCTTCGAATGGCTTCAGTGCGGAGAATGCTTTCCACGGCGAACTGTGTGCGTTATGTTCATTTTCATTCCATTCTTGTATATCTTCCCAGTTCTGTATCTGTTTATAACTCTCTAGTATCTGCTCGTCTATAAACCGACTACTACGTGTATCTGTTTGAGATGTTGATTCACCATCGTTCGCATCGTCGTGAGATTTTAAATGATTAATTTTTTTATAAAAGTCCAATGCTATTTCGTGTCTAGAATTAGCTTGCTCGGCGGCTCCTTTCAACCAAGGAAGCTTCTTGTCAAATGTCTGTTTTATCCACACATAGAGCCCGTGTAAAACTTCTGGCTCCTCCATTTTTATAAGTGCCCTCGCGACATTGATTGCAATTGCTTCAATATCGATATTGGCATTAGAACTCGCAACTGTTTGTAGTACCAACGAAGCGTGGTAGATGGCTGCACCGAAATGACCTGCGTAAATGCTCACTGCCAATGACGCAGGACGAACTCTAGTCAACCACTCTCGGCAAGTTGGCCAATTTGTATGAAAGAATGTCCTCACAGGTTTAGCGACTGCAGGCAGAACAGTTGCCGTTCCCTCCGCAGCATTATAGATGTACTTTTCTAGAAACATCATGAATTCCGTAATCCATCGTGTTCTCATCTGTTCGGCTACTATAACATCTGTTAATTTGTGTTGATCAGTGCTCATATATTTAGCTTCTAGGGAAGATATTTCTCTCGCTATTCCTTTCAAAGCTCCTTCTATCTTCGTAAAAGTTTCCTGCGGCTTTCCCAAGCCAGTTCGAAGTTTTAGAGCGACGCACGTTTGTGCTAATTCTGATAGAGCCCAACCGACGCAAACGGACGAAAAGTTTGTGGCACATTGTCGAAAGAACAAGAGATTATTCTCATCAACATCTACAGTTTGCAAGGGCCATGACGATAAAAATGCATCTATTATAAATTTCTTATCATCAGTTGTTAATTGAAGAAGGCAGTTCATTATGAGTTTGAAGTGATGATGTGATAAATTGGTAAATGACCCATGCATCAGATATTCCTTAAATGAATTAGCTTTTGTATCACTATTCAGTATACTCGGACTAAATTTTCGTGCAGTGAATACTTTAACTGCCTGCTTGTCTAGCTCCAATTGAACAATGTCCCATGGCAACTCGAACAACACATCTTTACAGACTTCTGACAATATTTTATTCCGATTATCAATGTGTAGTAAACATAAGACTGCTATTGTCTTTAGTATCATAGCATTCCAAATCAAAGTTTTATTTTTCAGCAAATGTTGGGAATTCTTCATGACCAATAAAACTACATCCTCGTCAAAATTGTAAGCGAGTGTCAACATATTGGTAGTTAGTACAAGGAAACCTTTGGACATGCTTACAATTGGTAAATATTTGTCTAATTGGGAAAAGATGTCCGAAATCCAGTTCAAGACGAGAAGTAGGGTGTCTTTTGGAATACCTTCATCTAATATCATGCTTAATGTGTTTAGAATTACAGCAAGGTGTCCTGACGTAGGGCTAGACCCTGTTACATCACCTAAACTCAGATTGGACAACCCAAATATGTCACTTGCTCTTTGCTGTGTGTTGGTTACCAAATCACTGGATGCAACAAAGTGACTGTTCTTTTTGCAATGAGAATATAGCAGGTATAGTACTGAATACTGAAGAGCTGGTTTCTCCTTCATCAGAATCTCATCATGAGGACTCATTTTAATAGCTAGTAGCTCTAAGATGCTTGGTTGCAATGCCCACATACCAATTATGGAGTTACTAGCATTAGCAAGCTCTGATAAACATTGCAGATAGAAAATAACATTCTTCTCAGCATCATCTTTACTGACTTCTTCCAAATATTCTGGTTTTATTATCTGTATAGTGGGTATAATAACAGAATACGAATTCTGTATATCTGACAACACATACTTGTATGTTTCTTGCAGTAGTGGAATGTTTTTCAAATTCAAGAGGTTACTGTATACTGATAGGACACTGCTTAGAATGGAACAGCTTTCTGAGTAACGTAGTGGACGCAAAAGTGATTCTGGACCAATGGTCTGTGTGATAAACTCAATCGGAAGGTTTGAAGCAATCTCTTTTATAGTTGTAGATATCAAATTGATTACACTGAGAATCACACTTTCCTCTCCATGCAAGAAGTTGGTCATTTCCATAGAAATCAAAGAAAAAAGCACAGGTGTACAAGATGATGATTTTGTCTGAAGATATTTCAGTAGTAGAGAAATACATTCATTACCTGCTATTATCAAATCCGAATCGGCATTATCCTTGAATGTTTTAGTCAATACTTGTAGTACCTTTGTAAAGGCCTCTGTAAGAAAAGTCCATGATACAGCTTGTGAGATTGTGGGGCTCAGCAGAGTGTTCAAACTCTTCACAACAGTGTTAAATACATTCAGAAACGATGTCACCTTCTGCATACATTCTTCATATGAGTTTACCTCTCCTTCCTTGTCATTACTGTCCGAATCCAGATCATTAGAATATGCCACCATGTCTTCTACAAATTGGTTTAATAAATTAACGGAAAATCCAACATCTGCTTGCCAATGACGACTTAGTTTATAAAGGGACTGTAAAGCAAAATCTTTTATCTTTTTTGGCTGTGCATTGTCAACATGCCATCCAACTAGAATGTCAACAGTATCAACAAAGTGATTAGCAAAGTGTTCAGGATACGAATTTGACATAACAATCATAGCATTAATGGCTACCATGAACACATCAGCCGAGTCTGTTCCTTCGATGATTGTCTGAAGTCTTTCCAGAGTTAAATCTGCAAAATCTGTTAAATTTGGTGTTTGATAATCCAATTGAAAAGTCTCAGTGAATGAGAGGGTCAATAAATGTTTTATAGATGTAGTGTGAACAGCATATGTGGCAGCCACCCAGTCTAGATGTTTCCTGAAGTCTGGGCCCATGACATAACCAATCCTGCCAAGCACTACAGCTGCACCTTCCTTTGTCTCTGGGCCGGGAGCATCATATAACACATCCAGCAATGATTCAACTAAAATATCATAAGAGCGTCGTATGTAGCGCGCGTTTTCCGGCAGCATGACAGCATCCTGCAGTTTGCTGCATATAACAAGCGATTTCTCCACATCCACCTCGGCACAAAGGCGACGCAGCAACTTGGAAATGCGAGGGTCTTCGGGAAGGTTCACAATGACCTCTGAGCGTTCGTAGAACTTGTTGCTGCTGTTGCCTTGAGACCAGGTATCGGCCGGAGGTTGGCCTAGCGATTCGTGATATTTATAACAATTGTCGAGTGGATCACGATCGCCTCGGGGCGGGAAACCGCCGCGGCCTCTACCGCCGCGCCCACTGCCTCGGGACGGCCTGAACTCGGTGACCCGACCCCGGGACCGAAACCTGCAATCCCTAGACGGCCCTCCAAACGACGAGGAAGCATCGTACGTACCAACATAACCTCTGACCTTATCGTCCGTGTTTTCTTGGCCACTTTCGTCCCGCTCCGGAGCGTCGGTGCCCTCCGTTCCCTTGGGGTTTTTCACTTTACTATTTGCAGTGGTGGATATCATCACTAGAAATTTTACGAAATATGTAAATGTAACCACACATGGCCGTAAAATTACGACAAAATATAGGCAAAACAGACACTCTCCGCCAACAGACACTGAATATCATAGACGAAATAGAAAAACTGTCACTTTTGTCCGTCATTCCTAGCATAGACAAAGTAAACATATTGTTTCAGAACGTGAGACTAAATTCTATCTTTATCACAAATTTTAATGTAATGTCAGAGATTTTAATGAATATTTCATATTTTTTCTCTCATTACTCATTACCAACCTTACACAGCCAAGGTTTTCAGCGATAGGTAATTGTAAATGTAACCAAGTATTTTCTCGTCACACTTTCTGGTGACCATATTTCACCATTTCTATATTTAGCTAGGTAGATGTTGAACGATACATGAAAATGACAGGCCTTGAAAAGAAAAAGAAAACATAACCCCAAATTACTATAATTAAAACATGTTCTGAATAATTTCAATTGTGGCAAATAGCTGCAAACGCCACTAACAAAGAAGAAGAAGAAGAGTAATTTCAAAACCACTTTTTTGTTTGAGTAATTTAACTACCGGTGCATATTTTATTTCAATACAATGAAGGCTACAAAACATACACTCGATGTTAAAGGTACTTGATACAATATGTATATAGTAGAACATATCAACCCAACCGTGATCATTACAAACAGATGTATAAGTAAATGAAATAAAATGCAGTTTGTTGGAGATCTTGGCTGATGAGTGTCCTGAGCGGCGTCAATCTGGTGCAGAGTAGCGAGAACGGTTGATTGAAAGAGGGAATGTACTTGATGATATATGTGACCAACTGAAAGTGCAACGGGCGCCCTTTTAATATTAGCTACTTACGTAGGTTTTGCCCTTACCGTTGCTCGTTGCATGATAATTTTCTCTGTGAATAATGCATATTAAGTAAACAGTTCTAGCTGCTGTGGCCGAAATCGGCATGGATACTATTGATTGATTAAGGTACTTTTCAAGGCGACATCATAATCATATTTTGTCTTTACAGCTTTGGAACTGAAATTTACAGAGGACTCAAAATCACCACACACAATCTATTTGAAAGAACACTTGGTCAGAGAACACACAGCGGACAAACCACAAGGCCGCACATTATTGGTAGTAAATGTGCCCCCATATGCTGATGAGAAAGGCATGATTAATGCTTTCAGAGGTGCTGGGGATGTACAATCAGTACAAATCTGTCTGAAACCCAGCACAGCTGAAATAAAAGCAGTAACTAAATTCATCCCTGATACAGACAAACCCACTTTTAGAGCAGCATACATAGTTTTCAAAAAGGTCGCAGAATTGGACAAGGCTTTAAAACTAACTGAATTACAACCTTTGAATTCCAATGAGCACAAGGTTACAGTAGGTATTAAGAAATGGATTGAGGAATATAATAATTCAATATTATTTCCCAAAACATTGAAAGAAAATGTTGAGTTGTTTATGAAAAAGTTTGATGAGGAATTAGAAACGACACAGAAGAAAGAGAAGGAATTGGAACAGGAAGATGATGAAGGATGGGTTACCGTTACTAAAAGGGGTAAAGTACAGAGCTTTGCCAGGACTGAGAAAGTTGAGAATAAAATAATGCAAAAAGAGGAGAAAAATAAGAAAAGGAAAGAGTTGAAGAACTTCTACACCTTTCAGATCAGAGAATCTAAAATGAAACATATTGTATCACTGAGACAGAAGTTTGAAGAGGACAAAAAGAAAATAGCTCAGATAAAACAGAGTCGTAGATTTAAGCCGTTTTGAAATAAAAATGTAATGAATTAATATTAATAGAATTTTATTTTGTTCCCTTTTACAATATTTACAAAACTTACATGTACGCATATGCTATAACTCACTGTTTTACAACAAAAAGTTCCACCAAATGCTCTTTTACACCCCCCTTCTCTATATTTCTATATTCCCTCGAGAGTTAAGGTTAAGGTATGAGAGGGAATCATACAATGATTTGTAGAAACAGTAACTCGTAGCTTAATTCTTCTACAATACTTGTCAAATAGTCTGCTGGTGCGTCTTGATGATGATCCTGAGCAGTCTGTTCTCTGGCAGTGTATCCAGGGCAGCAAGAAGATTGCTAATGTTGCCATACACACAGCCATTGGCGAGGGCTACTTGCACTGCCTGCCCTATTCTGTCTAGGCAGTCCTAGAAAAATATTGTTGGTTTTATAGCTTTATCAAATAATAATGATATCGCGAGACAAAAACACCAACTATACAGGCCCACACTAAGCAATCCTGGTATTATAGGTACAGTACAATGGACTGGGGGCAAACCCAGTATATAATACTTTAGATAATAAACATCCATGTCTCTTGTACAAACATTCATGCTCATCACACAAAGTTTGTCCCTACCGGAATTCGAGCCCGGGACCCTCAGCACAGAGAGCAGGGTCACTACCAACTGATCTAATCAGGATGTCATTTTGTTGAATAACATAAGGTTAGATTCTATTGCACATTAGAAAATATGCTGAAAACAACTGAAGCAAATTGCATACAATGTAAAACATATGAAATAATGTAAACTCAGTGCTTCATTTGCAGTTATTATATGACAGATCCACATCATACCATAGCAAACACAACATTAAATAAAATATGACATGACAAAAATGTAATTCTAATTATTATTTTACTATTATTTCTACCTATTTATGAAACTACCTGTAATTTATCATCATTCTGCAGTTTCCCCCCTCTCTTTAGCACGGTATGCGCATACGCCTGGACAATAGGCGCAAGTGCGGCCAGATGCTGCGCGTTCACTGCGGTGGGAGGGCCGTGGGTCCGTTTCCCGGCGCGCAAGCTATGCAGTACCCCCAGGTGCAGCTTTATGTACAACTCACACTCAGTGAATGGCTTGTGGGTAACAATTTTCACGATAGTTTGTTTGTATTCGTTTTCGAGCTTTATTTTTTTGACAGGAACTGGTACTTCCACCATTTCAGTGTCTGAAAATAATCGGAATTTAATTGATAATATATATATTGTACATTCTTATTTTCTTTTCTTCTTGATTCTTATCTAGACCATGGTAAATGCGCCCACAATGCACTTGACCATATTTACATCATGTTATCTTACAACTAAACAATGAGTGACAAAAAGATACAAATACATATATTACAATAATGTTAGTCACTGCCTATTTATAAAAAAATTGATGTCAGAATAGAGTAATAAATACCTTCATCTATGTAAAGTGGTGCAAGAGCACACCAGTGAATCAGCCCAGCCAAAGGTGTTACAGCTGCCATGGGTATCGACCCACTTGGCAACGTAGCCGGGTTCAACTGTGCTGACATACACAGACTTGGGTTGGAGAACACCTGTCAAGAAATAGAAATAAGTATTTACTTTTTTGATGTATTGCAGAAGTATGATTCTCATTGTGGACATGCACTTGACAACTAGGATTAAGTCTTGGCTCGCTTTGTACTAGATTCTGTGAATGGTCTAAACCAGTATCAGAATTTTGGTAGAGAACTGTAACCCTACTAGTTAGGTCTCAGGCCATACGGCTGTTGATCCATGAAAACATTAGTAAAAATTATAAGTCAGTGTATTCTGAAAGCCGACCGCAATGAATTTGGGAAAAGGTCCAAAGAAGAAGAGGCAATGTAAATATTTTTGGTAAATCTTCTTACCCTATTTGCTAATTGTAAGTCCACGACTTACCCAAGAAGTTATAACCTCTAACAGGTTTTTCGGAGGCAGTTTCTTAACTCCCTGAGCATCATGCATATACAGTTCAGTGATAGCAGTAATAAAGTTGGACACAAACTGAGGTGCTGTATTGGCTAATGACTTGAGAGCCATCTGATTTGATGTGTTGAGATAAAAGTGGTCTCTAATCACATTCTCCACCAACTGAAGGGACTGTGCAGAGGAGCACCCCATCTGTTGGAGCCAGACACCTACTGCTAGTAGGACCTGGAATATGAAATTGCCATAAGAGGTAAGTAGATTTGGGAAGATAGAAGAAGAGAATATAACTCATTTGAGTTGGTAACCAAATGAAGAAAGTTTTGTACTTACAGGCATACTAGAAGCAGATACAGCCATGCTGGCTAAAATGCTCAATATCTTTAGCCTTCTCTGACTCTCCATGCCACCAAATAATGACAAAAACACTGTATTCTTTGTGGTCTCATTGCTGCATGCAGACAGGTAATCGCAAATTATGTCAATAAGCTGTAACTCCTGGAGGGGGGTGAGGCCTCCACCCCGGCGCCCACCGCGCCGATCGGATTCACAGAACACGAATTCTGATATTATGTCCATTGCTACGTCCAACTGCTTGTTCGATGGAGCCGACCTCCCGACGAGCAATTGCTCTGTAATATTTGAAATGGCATGATAATTGTTTTTCTTTCAATATGTAATTACAATCAGGAAGATATTATGTCTACATCAAAAGGTAAATCTTAGATCACTTACCGACTCGGCTGAGGGCTTCCTTGGCACTTGCTGGGAATTCATACTTTCGCAATGTATGTTTTAAATCTGTCATAGACATCTATAAGTGAATAGATACAATCCGTGGGAGATGCGTGGTTTGGTTGGGTAAATTCGTTTTTCTTTAGTTTTTCAAGTGTGTTTTGGGCAGTGTTGCCAGATGTGATTTTCTATTTATACCCAAATTTGAAATTATTTTTCTCCAAAATGATACAATTTGCTTGAGTTTTACCCAAAGGCAAAAAGTTAATAATATTGGCTTAACTTTTTGCCTTTTTCTTATTTTTCCTTGAAATACTGTTCTAATTTCCAAACTGAAGCAGCAGAATGACCTTTTTTTTTTTTTTTACGTTACGTATCCCCACTGAATGGGTATGACGCACTGACCTCTATGGTATACATCGCTGGACTAATCATAAGCCCGGTTATCGTGTGCCTATTTGATTTTCGCCATTTTGGCGCTGATAGCGGCAGTGAGGGGGAATGGAAGTAATAATAGAGATGGGACAGTGATATGATACATCGATAAAAATGTTTATGCTTAAACCTTGGGTAGGTTTAAGCATAAACATTTGCAGTAAAATGAAAATAATTATGATCCATTCCTTTAACAATGGCTAATGTCCAAAATAGTCGAGTGGTTAATACTAAGATGAAGCAAATAATGATAATGATTAGCCGAATCGCTCATGGGTAGGGTAGGTAATCTTAGGATAAGCCGAAACCGGACTAAAGGGTGGTGTGTGACTAGCTAGATCCTACTTAAATAAGGATCGTTTTTTAATTAGAAATGAGGTAATGTAATGTTGTTTGGGAAGCAATGGAGTAGGTAAGGTATTTATAGAAAATAAAAATCATCAAAGTAGTACATGAGTTATGTTTAATAAAACAGTCATCAGAGAAGTGTTTTGAACAGATGTAATCATATTTTTTCGGACGCCAACTAGGCTTTTCAATGTTTTTGAGCCATAATTCTAGTCTTCTATTGTCAGTCGGAAACCTGTGAATTAGTAAACATTGTTTTAAAATAATATGTATTTGATAATACAAATCTGTCTTCGGCGATTTTTACGTTCTTGAACGTTCTATCTATTTAAGATATTGATAGAAAAAATATCGATAAATTTTATCGACAAGGAACTTTTCAGCACTATTGAACTTTATTGTTTATAATAAACCGATAATACAAAGACAAATGCGTTGTAATCACGTATAAATAAGATTAGTAACATATTTTTAAGTGCCTATAATATCAATAGAAGTTTTAATTTCTTGAATATTAGCCGTAAATTCACTTACTTGTGGAATGTAACCCCACTTCCCTTCTGGTAAAGAGTTTTGCATAACACGCACTCTTTCATGGTTTACCTATTAACTAACACCACTTATTTATGTATTAACTATATTAATACGACACAACAAACAAGTTTAATCGCGTTAAACCTTCAAAATCACTTTATAAACACGGAGACAATGTAAACAAAACAACGGCCATTTGCATTTTACGTCAGATTTAGTTCCTTTCCCCCTCGCTGGGGGCGCTTCAAATAGGCATAATAGATAGCTGTCATTTTAAAGGATATCATTAGTCTAGCGTACTTGTATCATGGACGTCAGTGGTATGACGGGTATGACATAACATAGGGAGAAAAAGCAGAGTGAAAAGAATGAATGAATGAGCGAGATGGTTTAAGGGGTGCGTTCGTAAAATGCGTTGTGGTCATCCAACAGGTAATCCCACTGAAACTAAAAATTACCCAAAATTCTCCATGGTATTTTTTTTTTCTCCAAATTTTTCTCCAAGAATTTCATTGCTCCAAAATTTCTCCAGAGCCAAAATTTTTACCCAGAATTGCGAAAAAAATACCCAATCTGGCAACACTGGTTTTGGGCATACTTCAAAAGAATAATTATTATTATTACTTTCACTCAGTTGTGTTTACTATTCTACAGATTCTACTTCTTTCACACACCTTCCGATCCTATCGTAATTATCGGATGAAAATTGAAATCGGATAATGTGCAAGTAGGTTAATCGGGCATCCTAAATTAGGATATAGATACAGCCAGCTTTGCCACCTGAGCCATTTTCGGGCTAAATCTAGCCCTCTTTACAGTGTTTAAACCACGTTTTTCACCGTTTGGCCCGAAAAGGGCAATCTAGCCTCATTTGACATATCTATAAGATTCAACCACAATTACAAGGGAAAAATACTTAAATAACAAAATAGTTGTTGAATTACCAATATGTAGGTATAATAAAGGGAGTAAGGGGGCATGGTAACCAAATCTTTTCGTTAAGTTTACACTTAGTGCCTGTAATAAAATTATAGAAATCATTTATGTCAAAAATCGTGGGTTAGAAATGTTGTAATTTTTGAGCGCGCAATGTACCGGAAATATGCGATCACAGCCACAGCACAACGCTTCGCGCGACACCAAACCCGTGCAAGTGACAAGCGCACTCGAGCGTATCGAGTTTTAATTTACATTGCAGTTTTACGTCTAAATTAATTATTGTTTTTTTTACTAAAATCATGTAAAGTAATAATTTTTGCGAAAATCATTTTAAGAACACTGGGGGAGCAAGCATCATGAGTTGAATCTATGGTGTCAGTTTTCGTTACGAAACCACTAATATCCTACTTTCTGCACCGAGGATCCCGGGTTCGAATCCTAGTTGGAACAAGCTTTGTGTGATGAGCATGAATGTATGTACCCGCGTCATGGATGTATAATATCTATATAAGTATTATATACTGAGTTCGCCTTCAGTTAATTGTACGGTACCCATACAAGCGTTGCTTCGTGTAGGACCGTATAGTTGGTGTTCGTCTCGATATTATGATTATATATTATGAAGTAGGTACCTATTTTAACAACCATTAATAAAATAGAATGGAAGAAAAACTAAATATACCTAAAATTAAAATTGTATTTTATGTTTATAGGTTATCATTTTATTTTAAGCCCTTTCTAGCCCTTTTTTAACATCCAGATTTTACCATTTCTAGCACGTTGTAGGACCGTATGTTGCCCCCTTTTGAAAAGTGAGGTGGCAACTCTAGCTCAGCAGCCAACTTGTTCTCTTATTAGTCTGTGGCTGCCAGCAGCTGTTTTTTTAATCTGTACTGTACGCCTCGTTCGTGTTTCATATTCATTTTATTTCATCGCATTTTATTTCGTAAAGAAAGAAGAAGAGACTAGTTTGAGATATATTCGTAAACTTAGTTACATATTCACGGAATATGTGTTCTGTGCTCACAGAGCAATAAGAGAATAAGTTGATAAATTGTTAACTCAAGAATTGTAATTTATTTTATTAAAAATGGAAGTTATAGTCGCTAGCGTTGACCATATAAAATTCGACATAGACTATGCTTTGGAAGAGCAATTCGGAGCACTCCCGCTCCCTTTCCCTGGGATGGACAGTAAGAGATATTTTTCACAATATTACCTGTAAAAAATATGACCTGAATAGTCAATTGGTATTTTGATGTGTACAAAATATAAACTATCAATATTTTTTAGAATCAACGGCAGCAGTATGTGAATTCTACAGTCAACCTGGAGGTTGTGGAAATGGTCCACAGTGTCCTTACAGACACGTGAGAGGGGACCGTACCGTGGTTTGCAAGCATTGGCTGCGAGGTCTTTGTAAAAAAGGCGACCAGTGCGAGTTCCTCCACGAGTATGACATGTCTAAAATGCCTGAATGTTATTTCTATGCAAGATTCAATGCCTGCCACAATAAAGAGTGTCCGTTTCTTCATATAGATCCTGAGAGCAAAATTAAAGATTGTCCGTGGTGAGTCATGTTTTTATAACTTTACTAGGGTTATTACAAAATTATTTTACTTAGAAATAACAGTCTAGTCAAAGATTTTTTAAACCTTACAATTTCTTTGCTTTTCTAGAAATTCTGGTTTTCTTTCTGTTATTATGATATCATGGAAATGTGTGCCATAGATTAGTATTTTCTTTTCACTTCATTGACTAAAATATAATTGAAAGAAAACAGATAATAGGCATTTCCATTGGAATCCATGAATCTCAGTGAAGTGCTAGCAGCATGACAATACTACTTTTTGCTTTTTAATGTCACCATGATGTTTAGCTGTGGAATTATTAACATTGCTTTGATATTCTTTAATTTGTAGGTATGACCGAGGCTTTTGCCGCCACGGCCCACACTGTCGCCACCGGCACGTGCGGCGCGTCCTCTGTATGAACTACCTCACAGGCTTCTGTCCTGATGGGTCTTCTTGCAAGTTTATGCATCCACGCTTTGAGCTGCCCGCACCCCCGGAACAAACTAAGGATGCTAAGAGACTGCCAGTCTGTCATTACTGTTCAGAAGTTGGACACAAAGCATCATCTTGTAATAAGATACCACAAGAAGTAAGTCATGAACACTTGTTTTTTTATGATTTAAAATCCTTTACAAGAATGTGTACTGTTGCCTATCAATAAATTTATTTTGTCCAGATTAAGATCTTAGTGTATCAATGGGTGATACTTATTCATACTACAATAACCCCCTGGTGTGGCCACTTTAATATTATAAAATTAGTGAAAGTGTGTGGTATGGTACATGTGTACTGTAATATTTGTGAATTTTATATTTAACTTATTCAATCTCTTCCAGCAAAGGGAAGCAGCCCAAAGGCAAGAGGAGGCCAGATACCGTGCGCTTGGCTATGTCAAACCGGCTAATGAGAATGATGATGCCAATGTCCAAATTCCAAGAATGCACCGACCAGTTCACAAGCCACTTGAAGAAGTCACATGCTTCAAGTGTGGGACCAAGGGGCACTATGCTAACAAGTGCCCCAAAGGCCACTTGGCTTTTCTCTCTAGCCAGAATCAGAATCATCAAAATCACCAGAACCAGAATCACCCAAATCATCAGAACCAGAATCACCCAAATCACATAAATCATCAGAACCAAAATCACCCAAATCAACATAATAATAATCAAAATGTATTCAAAAAACCTAACTAGTTATACATATGTGAAGCCAGGCTTCAATCATGGACTTGCTGGTAAAATTGTGATACGAGATCTTGTATGGACCTGGAATGAGCAAAGTGGCAATTTGACTTGGATTCAATTTAGTTTATTTTTATTAGTAAGCACCTTGCGTTATGAAATAATCTTGGATTTGAGTTAGTTTTCCCGTACTTTAAAATTTTGTATTTAGATGTAAGATAAAAAAAATATTAAATAGTACCATTAAACAATATTATAACTACTTAGTGTAAGTTTTGACTCTAAAATTTTGAAAACGTAAGGTTCATTATGAATCTTCACATAAGATTTTGATATTATGTTCTATCTTATCCTATCTGTATCATAATATACCTAATATTTGTACAGAGCATTAGCTTACGAGACTTGAGTTACAGAGTTTATAACTAGATTCGGTTCATATTAAGTTTTTCAGTATAGTAGTTCCTCCATCCTCCAGAGTTATTAGTATACTCGTCCAAAGTTGCTAACTTGCTGTACATAGATGGCGCTAGTGGCACCTTTCATTCTTTTTTTACAAAATGAAATTAAATGGATATGCAAATGGCCTCACGACACGCCATTTTCATTTCTTCATGTCACATCCATTATTTTATTTATAATGTGTATTTATTGAATTTAATATTGCTATTAATTACTTGACACTGGCAAAATACCCGCTAAGTTGCAGGTGAGGCCATATTCATATCCATTTTATTTCATCGCATTTCATTTCGTAAAGAAAGAAGAAGAAATGGCCTCACCCAGAACTTAGCGGGTATTTTGCCAATGTCAAGTAATTAATAGCAACAAAACATTCAATAAATACACATTATAAATAAAATTATGGATCTGACATGATGATATGAAAATGGCGTATCGCCTAGGTGATGTCGATTTTTCTTCATAGTCTTGACCATGTGGTAGGTGAGATATTATGTGTTGTGTGTATGAGACACCTTTGGGCAAATTGTTCCATTTCGAGAAAAATAATTTCAAATTTGGGTAGAAATAGAAAATCACATCTGGCAATCCCGTCCCGCCTGGTTCCGTGTTTCAAAAGCGTTGTCTTTGCTTTGTAGTTAGTACATTTTTACTTGTCTGCTGTTATTGCATTGTAATTAATTTCTTCGTGTTACTGTCCTAGACAGACAGTAAAAATCTGCGTATTTTTTATCTGAGTTCGTTTAACTAGTAAACGTTCCTCAGTGAAGCGAGAAATCGCCGAGAGGTTGAAATTATATATCAACACTCGGGCACCGGAGAGCAGCTAACATGGTTAGTACCACGTGTTCCTCATTTCATATAGTTTGAAGACTTTAAAGTAGTTAAAATAATAACTAATTTTCTCTAAAAGAATGTTCATGTTTGTATTAAATTGCCTAACATTCCAGCCAATGAAATTTAAAATTTTAGGTTATATTTTAGTGTCGTATTTATGAAAAAAATACTTTACTAAATGTATAACGTATTATTTTAGGGTGATGCAGAAGCCGCAGTGAACCCCAAAGCGTACCCTCTAGCGGACGCCCCGCTCACCGCCAAGATCCTTAATCTTGTGCAACAGGCAGCAAATTACAAGCAACTCCGAAAAGGCGCTAACGAAGCTACTAAGACTTTGAACCGAGGTCTTTCTGAGTTTATCATAATGGCCGCTGACGCCGAGCCTTTGGAAATTGTACTGCACATTCCTATCCTCTGTGAGGACAAAAATGTGCCATATGTGTTTGTTAGGTCTAAGCAAGCATTGGGCAGAGCCTGCGGTGTCTCGAGGCCCATTATCTCTTGCTCCATTACTATTAATGAGGGCTCCCAGTTGAAGCCTCAGATTCAGAGTATTCAGCAAGAAATTGAAAGACTATTAGTTTAAGTGCAAAATGTGATATTGTGTGTATTCAGAATGGTATTTTGGTTATACAAACAATTTAAATACTGTCTTTGTTTTTTTTTTCTAAGTCCTCAACTGTGCAGATATTAGGAGGTTATCTCCACATTAGAAGCCTTGTGAATGCATGTTCACAACTTGTGGTACTACTAACTTTGATTTTAGGTTATTTTGAGTATTGCACATTTTCTGGGATAAAATTTATTGTATACTATCTCCCTGTAGGTAAGCTTTTACTATGCTAAATTTAGTTTCATGTATATGGAGAATGTTGAGATACTTCTTTGGCTATCCTCATGGAGGCAGGAACACATTCATTTCCTGAGATTAAAAATATCCTATATTTGTCTGGGTTATAAGCTATCCCCATGTTAAATTTTATCAAAATCTGTCTAGTAGTGTCCCAGTGTTGTGTAAACAGACAAAACTTTTAATGACACCTAAGATTGTTTTTTTGAAAAATATTCAATATACAGAAAGGACCAAGGTTTAGTTTTCCATAATTATATAATTGTGTATAATCATAAATAACAATGGAATAAAAATATTAAATTCATTATCAAAAATAATTTGGTTCCTATAATATTGAAACAATATATCACTCAAGAGGTAAAGTACTTCTTCACTCGCAGGTTCCAGTTGTCTTCCCATCTTGACTGCTGGAACTTGGCCAGCTCCTTGTGCATCCTCTCCACTACTTTGTTCTGCTTCTCATTGTTGGGGTACTCGTAGAACCAGCCAGCTATCTGCTTGGCCAGTTCATCATTGTTTTTAAATGTGTAGCCATTGACACCATTTTCGACGAGTTCATCGAGACTGAAAAGGAATAACATCTTTCAGTTCTTATCTTTCTGGATTTTGAAGCTCTTGTCAACTGAATTTTTGAATGGTGTTCTAAATGTCATTATGACAAGCTCTTTATCATCAGCTACCTGACCCCTTTTTTGTAAGAGCTACTATAATTTCATATGTAGCTAATAATAATAAATCCATCTGAATCCTCCCAAATGATCTCTTTGAGAGGAGCAGATGTATTCATACTTCACCTATGTTGTCTAACATATTGGCAATTACTGTGCTCATCTCCAGATGATGAGCTGTAATTTGCGATGTTCTTTGTGACCTCTAATGAGGTAGTAGTTATTACATAAGTAAATAATGAAGGGAATCTCACTCACCAAAGGAAATCAAATGCACAAACGGGGAGTCCAGCGCCAAACATATCAACTACTTTCATAGGAAGATCCAACCCTGAGGAGCTGGTATGTAGACAAACACCCAAGTCTGCACTGGCCACCATCATAGGGTAGTCTTCCGCTGCTAGCCAGGGTGTAATCACTTTGACATGCTGCCAGTCCTTGGAGTTGATCTGCTGGATGTAGTGCTCTTTCATGGGCCCTTTGCCAGTTATCACACAGATCAGTTTTGGCAGTTTCTTTGATAGTTCATAAGTAGTTTCATAGACTGAAAAGGAATATAATTATAATAAGGAAAATGTAATGAATGATTTTTAATAGTTTATTCAGGATATTTCTTTGAACTTTGAAACCATAATATACCACCAACTACTCTGTGACTGAAATGATAGCTTAATTAATGTTGATAGGGTTTTAATGGGTCATTTGAACTCATGGGGAATTTAAGTTCCAAGGTTCAAAGTATCAGTATTTGGTACAAAAACCTTGTAACTTAATTTTAAATAATGAATTACAAGTTTTAACATCAACAGTATTTCTCAAATCTTAACCATGAAACATACCCTGCAAAGCATCCATCAAAATTCCAAAATCCTCATCTGGAGTCCAGCTGGTACTGCTAAACAACAACCCTGGTCTATCAGCCCTAAGCTCCACATGATTGCCCACCATTTGAGTAAATGCTGTCGTGTCTCCTACCTCCCCAGATGGATGGTTCAGCTTCTCTCGGCCAGAGCAGTGAAACTCAGGGTACTGTTGACCAAGTTTAACAAACCAAGTGTGCTTCTCTTCCAATGTGATTGGATGGAAGATTTTTGGTGGTCTGTCATATAAGACTGTTGCCCTGGAATGCAGTTTATATTTAAAAATTAGGAGGCATTTTTTTAAAGTGACAGGTAATATATTCATGACTAGTTTCTAGACCATAGTCAACTACTTTTTTTGAATTTAATTAACTCCATCAGGATTTAGGGGCAATTCAGGCAGGGATACAGGATTTTATTTAGTAGGGGACAATTTTTTCAGATGTAAGTGAGAGGGGCAATAGCACCCATTGCCCCCCTTGTATCTGCACCCTGGTAAATAACATTGTCAAATATGATATTTTCATACCTGTCTTCATAGTCCGAGGACTATGGAGACCGGATTAAAAGTCTAAATTACATTATCATTTAAAAAATAACTGCTCTATATCAGATTTTTGGTTATGCAAATGAAAATGTTGTACTTACGTGACATTCCAATTTATTATGAGGTCCTCCTTCATAGCATATGTGACACATAGACTATGATTAGCAGACTGACCAAAGAACTTTTCTATATTGCTTGCTATCCTCACTACTATGTGGTCCGGGGAATGTGTCATAGCCATAATGGAGTAAGCATAATTATGCCAATCAATTATAAACTTTGTTTTACTAACTAAACAGTAAAAGCGACATATTGGTAGTGTAGGAATTGCTGGTGGGTTCTGGCATAACAAGTACTTGCATTTACCTGTGATAAACAATGTCAATAGCAAACTAATTGTCTGCCATATGGCTTTGACGACGTATTTTATTAATTTAGGGCATTTAGGCAAATCTAATGGGTGCATCTTAGTTATAGTAATGTGGGGGTGTTCCAATATCTCATTGAGTGGCGCTGACTCTGAATAACCGATAATATTCACGTCTAACCCATTATTTGCGAGTGATAACGCATGGTATTGCATACGTGGACTTCTGCCTATATCACCTAGCACCACAACCTTCACAGTCTCCCTTCTTGACTTTTCTGCCATGGTGCGGGATCGCTAGGCTCACTATAAGTTTTAATTAATGCAACGTACATTTGATCACAGAACACAATTACTAAACAGCATTTGATTTATTAGATTTCAAATATGTTTTTTTTACAAATCGCCGGTGTTATTATCAAACATTTCGTACAAACCAAACAGATAAGATGATACTACGATTTTATACAGATAAAAAATATTAGGAATGGAAGGAAAGTGTCAAGTGACCCCATTCCATTTTATTTCCTCACAAAAGGAAGTTCATTCAGCGAGTCACGATCGTGGCATTAATCGGGATTCCCTAAAATTATAATTACCCATTGAACGACAGCCTTATAAAAGTGTTTCCCGTTTCCTGGGTTTAGAATCGAAATTTTAAAAAATCTATTAAGGTCATGTTTTCATCAGTTTAAAATATGGCCACACCCTAGATGAGTGAATATTTGCAAAATCACCGACAAAAAAACGATGATTTCGTAAAGAAAGAAGAAGAATTGGTAACTATGGTTCCATTTTGTCCACCGGGTAACCATAAGGAAAATTTAACAGTTAAGTGGTTCAAAAACTGAATCGAAACCCGTTCATTGGACAAGTCCTTTTCTGCTTGCTTATTTACCCGTTACCGTCTCTAGTCAGTCTCTACTGTCTGTCTACCGAACACATTTACCACAGACCAAAGAGTCCACAGACTACCAAAGAACTAGTTCTGTTTACTTACGCTTGTTTTATTTCGTCGCATGTGTAACAATTTGACTTTTTTTTCGTATGTTTCTTTGAGAATACAAAAAAATCGCAGGTGCAAGTGTAAAATGTCCAGAGTGCTAATCATCCGGCATTTACCACTGACGTTATCATTTCAAGACAAGGAACATCTCCTGAAACACTTCGGGGCTGAAAAAGTGTGGGAGACGAGGTCAAAACGGAACTATGTGTTTGCTGCTTTCAGCAGCATAGAGGAAGCTAAAGCATCGCTTTTACGCCTTCATCAGCTGGAGGTAGCTCACAGAAGACTTGTTGTTGAATATTCTTTCGACGAAGAACCACTAAATAGTAATAAACCTGAAGCGGAACAGAATTCTAAAACAACAGCAATCATAAAAGAGTTTCTCAAAGTTTTAAATGCTTGGAACCCCTCCGTCGACTTTTACCAGCCTCCACCAGTAAATTTAAAATATAAATATCCGGATGTAAGTCCTGAAATCGCGGTAAATATAATACATGCACTGTTTTTACACCAACCATTTTATGTACAAGTTGTGCATTTAATGAACAAGATGTGTATGGATGCTCCTTTTCAAGATAATGCTAAAGCTGTAGAGTATTTCAAGGAAAACTTTAGAAAGTTCTTTTTGGGGGATATAGCATTGATTCCTGAACCAAATAGTGAAATAGAATCTGAGATATCTAGTGCAGAGGATGAACAAAAGCAACAATCTGCTCCTAAATTATTGAAAAGAAAACGTAAACTAGCACTACCCAAAAATCATCCTTTAAAACTCCCAAAAGTACTACCAAAGACAAAGAAAATGGCAATCAATCAGGAGGAAGTGTTTGATGAATTTACTCGAATACATGAACCAAAGAAAATAGCACTAATTGTTCACCAGGATGCTTTACTAAAGCCATCTGAAGAGCCAGAGGTTATTGGAGAACTTGGAACATACCAAAAAGAGGAACAACCCATGGAAGTTGAGCAAAAAGCAGAAGAGCCTGAAAAACCAACAATAACCAAGAAGGAATTGTTACGTAACAGAATATCATATAGTGATATGAAGATATTGCCTGTTTTCAAAAACTATCATCCAGGGCAGCCATCCATGAGGCTTTACATTAAGAATCTAACGAAAACAGTGACCGAACCAGATGTTAAAAGGATCTACAAAAGATATGTAGAACATCTTTCAGAAGAAGAACAAATAGGTTTTGATGTGAGAGTGATGCAAGAAGGGAGGATGAAAGGCCAGGCATTTGTGACATTTCCATCTGTAAGATTAGCGGAAACTGCATTAAATGAAACTAATGGGTATATGCTGAAGGAGAAACCAATGGTTGTTCAGTTTGCTAGAGCTGCTAATAAAAAATCTATAGAATGATAATATCACTTCTTATTTCTCCATCTCCAAAAATAGAATCTGCATTGCAGTAAGAAATGCAGATTTTAGTGACTGCATATTTGTTATAGCATAAATAGCAGTTGTGTGACAGTAATGGATCATAAGTTTCTGCCTAATGGTGTAGCATATAGTTAAAGAATGTGCAAGTAAAACTAGCTATTAAACTCACATAACTGCTCCTGACGCCATCAAGGTTAAAATAAAACTCACTTATTCATGAAAAGGCTATATTTCCATCAACTCAATAGCATATGATATAGAATCCTCATTTGTTTCTATCATCTGTCCAGTCAACAGTTTGTGCAATTGAGGCATAATATCACTGGCTAACTGCAATTGCTTTATAAGGTCTACCACTATGTTTAGTGTGTTCTGTAAAACACATGTCACTTTCTCGTTCTTCGTCATCAAGTACTGTTGGTAAAAGGCATCCATCAAGAACGTACACCAATCATAGAGCTTACTTTCGTAATCGGGATCCAGAGGATTGTCAGGGCTTATGAGTAGACTAGTTATATAAGTCAACAGAAACAGTGTGTCATCCAATGAGAAGCTGTTTCTCAAGTGCGGGATAATCAATGCATCACTGAATGCTATATTAAACATGTAATTGAGAAATTCTAATTTATTCTTGTGTTCAGCTTGGTCTTTTTGAGTGAAATTCTGACCAGAGCAAAGAGCTGCAAATTCTTCTTTATCTGTAACATCAATGTTACTTGGATTGACTAATTTGATGGCATACTTTAGTATCATGACCAAAACGGCTTCAGGGATATCGTGAAACTGCTTCACTAAGTTGGAAACTTTCTGAAAATCATCCTTTTCTAGTAATGGTGGTATCACATGTGTACAAATACTTCTTTCTGTAAGTCCCAATTTTAACAAGTCTGTAGTTTCATTACTGATGAAGAATTGTGGCGTGGTTGGTGAGTCCCAGTTAGCCATCTCTACACAGTCATCCTTGGTAATTTCATGGGAGCCTAAAAGACTTGCCAAGTTTCTTTTGGTCTCCAATATGTATGGCAACATGCCTATGTGATTAGAGGCTTCTAGAACTATTTTGCTATTGATACAGTACAGTTTGGCATTTTCAGAATACATTTTCATTGGATATCTGCATGAGCCAACACCAAGAGCTATGTTATATGCAATAATTATGGCCCCATCCTGATCTATGTTGCTTCCAAAAAGTATGAGATGATCCTTGCCCATCCAGGACATGGATACACTGGATAGAGTAGATATCCAAGGCACAGTGCCTATTGTTCTCCAGTCTTTGAAGTTGTATACGGTCATTTTTGAGTCATTCCCTGTGAAATAAAAATGTCAATATCAGATACTACCTGATAGCTACAGGTTTGCTTCAAAGGCTAGGCTCAATTTATTTCTGTAAATATAATCCTAGGAGTTGTAATTATTTTAAAAACTACATCTAAATTATTTTATTTTATAAACTTACATAGCACATAAACAGCATTCCTCTCCTCTGTTGATATAAATGTCCCAACAACATATACATCATCAGGCCTTGTGATCTTAACCTTTGTCAATTTCGATTTGTCCATATCCCCTAATTCATCCCTCAGTGGACAGGTGACTATCTCATAGGTATCTTTAACATTTTTAACAATATAACAGATGTGATCTGTCTTGTTAATGTTGTAGGATACGGCATCAACAATGGTGTCTGTCTCTTTGAGCATGGATTTGCTTTCATATGTCTTGCGATTGTCAATTGCATATGGCAGCGATGCGCAGTTGCCGTTGGTGAATATTAAGAGTGGTGATTGATTAGCTCTTGGTATTAGCTTTAAAATGTTTAGTGGAAACTGTAATTACATAAACAGATTATGGTAAGTATTTCTTATAGATAAAGGTAGACAATGCTTTACTTGGACTTTTGAAAATATGGAATGTAGGTAGCAAAATTAGCGGAAAGCGTCACAGAAATGTGTACAGAAGACAGACTCACTTTATATTTCTTCAGCTTGTCCAAATTATCAGATTCTTCCTTCCACATTTTGATAGTGTTCTTATTGAACACGCCTACATAACTGCTTTGTTCGGTATCAAAGATTACTGATGATGTTATATGGTCTTTAGACGTCCACCCTCCGACTTGCTTTTGGTCTGAAAGCTGAAGTAAGTTTATATGAAAACATAACCTACAAATAAAACTAAAAATTGAAAATATCCAGAAATCACTACTTTGTTGGTCAATTTTACATATACATCGTCGCTAATGTGTACGACTAATATAATACTTACTTGATATTTATTGACAACATTTCTTCCCAAGGTAACGATAACATGTTCTGTTTCTTTATCTTTTGCAACACCGAGAAAGCTTTTTTGATCAATTAGCGGACATAAAACGTAGTAATTGTGTAGTTTGGCCATTTTAAATACCTATTTTCTTTGCAAGAACTGTGAATATAAGATATATTTTTTACAAACTACAAAACAGCACGTTGTTCAGAACTCGCGTTCCGGTTTTTGAACCTAATGTGTTATTGTTTTTGTGTGGTGTAGTGTGATCACTTGCAATTACAGAAGATGTATAAATGCATCTCTTTCAACTATGCTAAACTTACATATTTTACAGACAGAACGAACCAATGGAACATGGATGGAACGCTCGGAATTAATGGTTTTTTTTTAGTTTTTGACAGCCATTATTTCGTTTGAAAACCATTTGTTTTTGAAAAAAAAATCGGGAAAGATGCAATTAAGGTGAATTTGAAAAGAAAGAGCTTTCCGCTTTTCTAATATTTTTCAAAATATTACCAAATATTGTGTATGTATGTATGCGGAAATTATTTTTATGGCCAAATAAATATATCCGATTATATTACCCCAAAACTCAGAAATTCACGAATCACGACCAAAGTTCAAGGTTATTGGGTTCCATATTCTTTTGCTTGCTTATCGTTCAAACTGAAATTATTACATCATCAGTTCTTAACGTTATCGTCCACTGACGAATATATTTGTATGTAGTGTCAACGAAAGGGAGTAATTTGTTTCATTCACTTGCATCTTGGCACTCGTCCAGTGCGATCGATGATGGCAACAACCGGGAAAGTGATCAAGTGCCTCGCGGCAGTGGCCTGGGAGGCCGGAAAGCCTCTATCCGTGGAGGAGATCGAAGTGGACCCACCTAAAGCCGGTGAAGTGCGCATTAAGATCACTGCGACCGGGGTCTGCCACACTGACGCTTACACCCTTTCCGGTAAGGACCCGGAAGGTGTATTCCCCGTTGTTTTGGGTCACGAAGGCGGTGGGATCGTCGAGAGTATCGGAGAAGGAGTAACCAGCGTTAAACCAGGTGACCACGTCGTCCCTCTGTACGTTCCACAGTGTAACACATGTAAGTTTTGTCTGAACCCCAAAACCAACCTGTGTCAGAAGGTGCGTATCACCCAGGGCCAGGGTGTGATGCCTGACGGCACGAAGCGGTTCCGCTGCCGAGGAAAGGAGCTTTTCCATTTTATGGGTTGTTCTACATTCAGTCAGTACACTGTTGTCGCAGAAATTTCACTTTGCAAGGTCAATGAAAAGGCTGCCTTAGATAAAGTGTGCTTGCTCGGATGTGGAGTGCCCACTGGTTATGGTGCTGCATTGAACACAGCAAAGGTTGACTCTGGTTCAAACTGTGCTATCTTTGGCCTCGGGGCTGTTGGTCTTGCTGTAGCACTAGGATGCAAGGCAGCTGGTGCCAAGCGTATCATTGGAGTTGACATTAACCCTGACAAGTTTGAAATAGCTAAAAAGTTTGGTGTAAATGAATTTGTGAACCCCAAGGATTATGAAAAACCTATCCAGCAAGTTCTGGTTGATATTACTGATGGGGGTCCAGACTATTCTTTTGAGTGCATTGGCAATATTAATACCATGCGTGCTGCACTGGAGTCTACTCACAAGGGTTGGGGTGTATCTGTGATCATTGGAGTGGCTGCTGCTGGTGAGGAGATCAGCACACGCCCCTTCCAGCTTGTTACTGGACGCACATGGAAGGGAACAGCTTTCGGAGGCTACAAAAGCAGGGACTCTGTCCCCAAGCTGGTCGAAGAGTATTTGAAGAATGAGCTACCTTTGGATGATTTTGTGACCCACAATGTGTCTCTGAAGGAGATCAACGAGGCATTCCACTTGATGCACACTGGCAAATCAATCCGTGCCATTGTACACACATTTAGGGAATAAGGATAATAAATTATATTTTTGGAAGCATTTATGTCACACTCATATGTGTGTGTTATTCTCATATGTTTTTGTAAAAGTTTATAAGCAGTTATTATAATAATTTGTTGTAAATGTCACCCAAAGTTTATACATACATACAACACAATAAATATTTTATGATTCTAAAACAGATATTTTATTTTAGTAGTCCCATGTACAGATCTAAATGGTCCCTAATATACCATTCATAAATTACTACTAGATTACTACTCCACATATAAAAAAAAATGTATAAAGTATAACTCTATAAGTCTGATATTGACTAATGCACACATTACCAGAATGCCTATAACAAAACAATTATTTTCTAGCATTCTCGCCCTTGGTTTTGCATACGCTCTTAAAATAATTTTAAAGATTACAGGCAGATGTAAAGCCAGCTCATGATTTTCAAGAATCGTGAACGTCGTGTTATTTCATTACATAAGAATTTTATATAGGTATACTAATTAGCGATACCTTATCATTATTGTAATATCGCCTCTCATATCAGACAGATATTTATAACATTGGATTTTATACAATCAACAACACGTTCGTGCAGTCCCTAAACATAATGAATAGACAACATACGACTCAACAGGCAGCACTAATAGAATTCCAATCGATTCTATCAAGTTTGCTAACCTATTCGTTGCCATGCGATTTCCATTATTTATTAGGTAGGTAGTTAAGTATGCTAGTTTTCAGTTTCATTACGGGCACTCGGTGTTGCATAAGTCGGTCCCTATAATAAAAAAAAAAACATCCACAACTGTGATCCCTGAAGGGATACGCAGAAGAGCTACTATTACTTATTTGCATGGAAGTTCCGTTCGCCCATTCAAATATATATAGGTATTGTAGGTGTATGCTATTGTCCCACGTAGTCGTATTCTGCGGTCTTAAACAAGCGAAATATTTCCATCGACCTTGTCGGCGGTCTATCTCTCATATATCTGTGATCTATCCGATACACTTGTAAGCAAACATAATCACAGCACGAGGATTGTGTCATACTTGCAATAAAGTATGGTATGGTGTATGAAATCTAGATATAAAATACTGTCATGTTAATTACACCATTTATAACTCAAGAACTGGCGGTAGATCTTTATCATTGATTTTTTGAATTTGTCGCCGCCCTGAATTGCGGAATAACTATAAAAAGATAGAAAAAAATAATAATATTTTCTTATACCTTTCATTCTGAGGCGGTACGAAGTTCGCCGGGACAGCTAGTTAGTAATTTAACAGGAACGGATGGAATGGGGTTTTATTCGTAGTAGTGGGGTCAAACGATTATTGACGATTAGTGCTTTTGGATAAAAATAAAATATTTAAAAAAAATAACATATATTTATATTTCTAGCAAACTATGCATTAAAGTCATATTTATAATACAATATACAACAAATTTTATTTATATATTCTTCCATTTATTTACACAATAATTTCAACATACAATTTACCTAAAAATATGTAAGTAATTATGTTTCGTCATCTTAACAAAACTATGAAAATATTGTAAACAATGATTTCAGTTAATTATGTAAAATACAATACCGTTAATTATGTAAAATAATAAATGAGAGTAAACAAAATGTAATCACAGATATGGATAAAATAAATTATGTTCCCACAACATTTAGGTAGGAACATAGCTTACAAACATAGCTTACAACCTACCTACCTCTCTGTAGTAGATACAAATTGCTTATATTTTTTGTTGTTCTATTTAGCAAAGAATTGTGTAGGAAATAAATCGTAAATGTTTCACTTTCATTGCTTTGAATAATCCCCGCCATTATAAATACAAACAAAACACATTATTTGCCAATAAAATCGACTGAGTTGCCGTTCAGCCATATGAGCTGGCACAAATTCTCAAACCAAACGAATGTTAATTATACTATTTGCATTTAATTATTGTGGTACGTTAGGTACCTAGTTTAATTACAATTCACTCTTCATTCAATGTATTGTCCATTATTGTTCAGCCGTTATCTGTTTGTAGTACTCCACGTAAGAGTCGCATTGTTCGCCTGCAACAATCAGAATCAGGATCAGAATATTTTTTATTCATATAAACAAACTGCTAAGCTATAACTTCACCATCCGTTCCGAATAACAACATCTCGGTATTTTATTCTATCATGCGTTTGGGGCATATTACATTATCTATACAAATAAATAAAATTAGAGTGTCTGTTTGTAATATTAAAATAACCGCTGTATACTAAGTGCATTTGGATGTATACACGGTACATACACCAAAAGAATATTTTTTAATTGTTTTATCTGTCTGTCTGTTTGTTTCGGCTAAACTCTGAAATGGCTGAACTGATTTTGACGGGACTTTCACTTACAGATAGCTGATGTAACACGGAGTAACGTAGGCTACTTTTATTTTAGAAAAACTGTTTTGTTAAATACCACGCGGACGAAGTCGCGGGTAACAGCTAGTACATATATAACTTGATCTAAAATGATAAATATGATCCTAGACACAATGTAAGTAACTACTCGTCAAATATTGATTTCTTATATTCTTATATTTACGCGAATACGCATCAGGCGATTGTACTACGGTACGTATAATACAAGCGTTGCTCAGCAGGCGGAGGAACTATCGAGGAATATGGAAAGATAATTGGGACTATGGATTGAGGTTCGGATGGACATGAGATAGTACTGTTGGAAGGGTTGCGGACATCTGCCAAAACAGTATTTATCTAATTACTATTGGCGGGTGATGACTCGCCGCTCTTTAAAAATGCCGTCATAGAAGACTATGGCGGGCAACTATGGCGCGAGCGACTGAGGGGTGTAGAGTGGTGTGCTGCGCTTTCTCTCGTGGTTACTCGCGGCGTTATGCCCTTTAACACTTCCACCCCTGGAGCATATAGCTCTAACGACCCCTCTCTGGACAGCCAACTAAGGCAAGACATAGCTGAGAGTCCTGCGGGCCCCCGTCGGCTTCCACTCGGCCGACGAAGACACGCCGAGGTCAGTTCAGAATCTCAATCACAAAAAGACACCGGTGTTGCGTGATCGCGATGACTTCAAAACTGTTTACATGCCACTTATCGCAAGCATACAATGTGTTTTATGGGCCGTAACACCATGACGCTCCGACAGAAGTGGGGTCAGCGGATAAGATACCGCGCGAATTATAAATATTTGCACCACGATAACTGCTTGTTAACCAATACTCTTGGACCCGGCGCGGGCGCAGCATAAAGCATTATCGTATTATGTTTTATGAAGAAATTATCGCATAAATTAGCTATCACAATGTCAAGTATATGTTATTTCAGGCTTTGCACTTAATATTTTAGTAGAATACCTACATCGATTTGAATATAATCAACGATTTTAATCCACTGTGTCAATTTTTTTTTTATTTCCTTTCAATACTCCCTTGGGAATCCCCATCATAAGGGAAAGTCACGTTATTAGTATTCGATGGGTATGCAAAATTTAAGGGAATCCCGATGAATGGGTTACCTCCTGAACGACTACGGCTCCCTGAATGATTTCTTCTTCTTTTGAAAATAAAATAAGGGCCGGCTTACACGTACGGAATCTAAATACGCCCAGTGTTTATCAGGAGGGGTATATATTATGTAAGGTTACCTTTCAGGAAGTGCGGCGCCCCGCGGGTTCGCTCGTTCCTGCTGAGCAGCGCGTGGTAGATGGCGGTGAAGGCGGTGGGCTCGCCGCAGCGCTCGGCGCGGAGCCGCGCGGCCGCCAGCAGCTTGCGCGGCGGCAAGCTGTGCCAGGCGCCGCCCGCCTGCCTGGCAGCACCGGCCGCGCTCACCGGCTCGTCCCAGCTTAGTAGCACCTCCACTATTTCCTGGGACCAGACAATGCGTATTTTTATATTGTAGTTCCCGCTACTACTAGTACCAATGAGCTTTAGGCTATCTCAAGAGGGTTCTATATCCCGGGATAAAAATGATCCTATATTGTTTGTTATAAGTTTGTTTATAATTTTCATAAATATTAGTTTTAATAATCTAACCCTCAAAATTATAATGGATTATAAAGCTATTATATTGCATTTTTTCCCCTGCAAATTTCGTTATAATGTAATTATAATCCATTATAACTGTTTATAAATTGAGGGTATTTTTTTTTAAAATCACGTGGTTAATTTTGTGATATAGATTTTAGGTTATACCACGGGAACTCATTCATTTCCCGGGCTAAAAAGTGTCCTATATGATTAAAAACTTTGTTCAGTTTTATCAAAACCCGTCCGGTACATTTTCCGTGATGCTCGAAATAGAAGACGAAAATAAAATAAAATGTGGATTCGGCTACTATATGTAATCAAAACAATGTTTCTAATTATTCTTTTTAAAATATATATAATGCACAAGTACAAATTACACGTATAGAATGTTTTTTTTTTTAATTTATCTAACCAACCAGCGCTCTATAAACGGATATTTTTTTTACTGACCAGCTTCCACCCGCCGCGGCTCCGCCACAGTACTTCGACGTGCTCAGGGATAATGTCACAAAATAATGCGCGGTTACCTCGTAGCCGTGCAGGCGCGCCATCATGTCGAGCGCGAGCTGCGCGGCGGCGGGGTCGGCGTGGCCCAGCGACAGCAGCTGGCACGCCAGCGGGCGCGCGTCGCCCAGCGCGCCGCGCCGCACGGCCGCGCGCAGGCGCGCGCGCGCCCGCCCGCCCACCAGCGCGCGCACGCCCAGCTCCGCCGCCGCCTGCTGCACCACCAGCGCCAGCCGGCTCAGCGACGCCAGGTACGCCGTCACCACCTGCCACCCCGCACTCGTGACACGCTCGACGTGATCATACAGCGACAGAACTGACGCTAATTGCGTCATCAGTTGCCAGTGAACACGACATTCATTAAAATTAAATTCAAATAAGCATTGAAACCAGAGCAATATGAGTGAAACCGATTACATATTTCCAGTTACTTATATGTTTACAAGCAAACAGTGGAGCGGGCCAGGGATACCTGCACCAGGTACTTGTCGTCGGCGTGGTGCTGCAGTACGTGGGTGCACACGTCGGCCTGCGAGATGAGCACCCGGAAGTTGTGCTGCGGCCGCACCAGCTCGGCGGCCTGGCCCGCGGTGTTGCGGGCCACCTCGTGGTCAGCCCACATTCTGTGTTGATAACAGAGGACTCTAACTATGCCACGCTTTTATAAAAGGTACCTCACAAGGGACTGTGGGCGATGCATTACCATTGCCCTTGGGTCACCATATACTCTGGGTCTAATATTTTTTGGAAGTCATAATACTCAATACATAAAAATTACGTATCACGATGTTTGTCCGCTATGGACTCCTAAACTACTAAACCGATTTAAATAATATTTTGCACACTGTGTGCAGTTTTATCCAACTTGAAAGATAGGATAGTTCATGTCTCAATTTATAACCGCAAATATTTAACTATAAAAATATTTCCTAGAAATAATGTATATGGCAAAACAACGTTTGCCGGGTCAGCTAGTGTTTTATAGATTTTCGTATACGTCTGTAACATTTAGGTTAATTATGTATCAGTTAATATTTGTGAACAACCAATACCTATGTTAATTTATTAAAAATAATTGTAATGCAATGAAATTAAATAAGGCATCTACCAGCCTTTAAAATAGAAAATGATAATAATAATGATTATGATGAACAAATTTACTTATTTGGTAGCGATAAAGATACAGTTATATTACTAAACAGTGAAGGAAAACATCGTGAGGAAACCTGCATGTCTGAGAGAACCCCTCGAAAGACGTGGGAACTCAGCAAACCTGCACTGGACCAGCATGGCTATATTCCCCCTCACATTAAAGGGAGATTCGCACATATAAACCGAAAAACCTAAAGGTGCGAGCCGGGGTTTGAACCAACACACCTTGTTTTCAAAGCAAGTGTTTGACCAACGTGACACTCAGTCCTTATTAAGGTCATTGAATCAGAATCAGAATATTTTTTATTCACGTAGACCATTATTGTACAGTACTTATGAATCGTCAAGTTACAAAAATATTATGGTACTGCTTTACCACCCGTTCGGAATGCCGTTCCTATGGAGAAGAACGGGCAAGAAACTCCATGGTTGCTCTTTTTTTAAAATAGATCTTTTACATTTTTGAGCAATACATTGTTATAGGTATGTGAGAACAATGTAGGAACGTAGGGTAGGATTGTGTAATATACTACTTAAAATGTAATTACAGTAATTACATTTTTATTGCTTTGTAGATAAAACATAATTGTACAATTAGCGAGTTAAATAAAAACACAAACTTAAATGATAAGATTATTATTATTATAGCTATCAGTTTTGTATTCTGTGCCACAACATGAGGGGACATGGGTCCAAAACGTAGAGGTCTTTTGTGGGACTTTTATGTTATGTACATGAGGATCACAGTTATAAGCTATCACCATTGCAAACTTAATCACAAGCCGTCCAGTAGTTTATTGTATGTTCTTACGTTCCGACGTTTCCGCTGCTTTACAGCAACCTTGGTCACGGGAATCAGAATCAGAATATCTTTTATTCACGTAGACCATTAAGTACAGTACTTATGAATCTTCAAAAGTTACAAAATACTATGCTACTACTTTACCACACGTTCGGAATGTGGTTCTGGAGGCCGTTCGGGAGGACTGAGGTGTTTGATGGCCTAGTGTCGTAGTTAGAACCGGGGTACCCTCATATTTAGTTGTTGCTTGCGGTCCGATCTACGCAGAAAGCGCTCACAGTGTCTCGCGGTCTTGCAAGACAAAATGCTTAAAATTCGTATTATTTTAACCTAACTAATCCTTTAATTAAATATATTGATTTCTTATATTTACGCGAATACTACACATTGTGGAACGTAAAAAACATAAAATAAACGCGAAGAAATCCGTAAAATTAGTTTTATTTAACTTAATCTATCGCTGGTGTCTCAATGAGCACGTAAAGCCGGTCCTGCGCCTGATCTCTCTCCGGACTATGAGAATGAGGGAAGACTAAACAAATTTGTGGACTATAATATCTTCTGCGTTATTGGATAAACTCCGGTGTGGCCGCAGTGACCGAAATTCGGTCAGAAGGGCTGTTGCTGTACACATAGGAATAAGAAATATTCAGATTTTGATTCTCACCTGTATACCACTTTTATTTGAGGTCCCGTCACTCGTGATAGATAGTTTCGCGATTAACATGTTAGAGGACTTCGGTGTTGCTGGCTTCTTTAATTATCGATCAAACTTGTTTGGTTTTTAATTGGAAAAGTTGTCAAGCCGAGGGTCAGTGGTGGGTTCCTCTTCCCCCATTAGTTTAACAATGGATTTCCGCCAAGTATCGCTTAGTTCTATCAATGATACCTGTATACTAAGTTGATTTCGTCGAAGACCTCCCCAAGCTGCACGAGGAAGGTGCCGGCGTCGCTGACGAGCTGGTTGAGGATGCGGTACACCGCCTCCCTGCCGTCCGAGCGCCGCAGCAGCACCGCCACTATCTTCGCGATCTCGTCCTTGGGTACCTGCACAAATCTGATAGTTCGACGTCGACACTAACAATATCTTGACTATGGCAACCCCATTGGCACAGTTTGGTGGTGAACCTGCTTGCAGTACCGAGAGCCCCGGGTTCCAATCCCGGTAGAGACAAACATTGTGTGATGAGCGGGGATGACTGTACCCGAGTCATAATTGTTTAACATATGTATAAGAGACTAGCTGTTGCCCGCGACTTCGTCCGCGTGGTATTTAACAAAGACAACCGTTGACAACAGCCTGCTCGCCCATTCTGAGCCCGCGGGACGCATTGCAGGTTGTTGCTATCAAACTTAATCAGGCGCTGCGCTGCAACATTGGTTTTAATTTTTTTTCGTGAGATCCTATTTTTTTTTCTAAAATAAAAGTAGCCTAAGTTACTCCTTGTTACATCAGCTATCTGCCAGTGAAAGTCCCGTCAAAATCGGTCCAGCCATTTCAGAGATTAGCCGGAACAAACAGACAGACGGACAGACAGACAGACAAAAATTGTAAAAAAAAGTTGTTTCGGTATAGGTAACGTGTATACATCTAAATGCACTTAGTAAAAAGCGGTTATTTTAATATTACAAACAGACACTCCAATTTTATTTATATGTATAGATTACATACAGGGCCCCAAGTCTGCTAACACAATCGATTCATAATCGAACAGCAACCGCATGTAACTGGCACTTTTGACAGCTATCGTATGGGATATCTGTCAAAAGTGACAGTTACTATGCGGTTGCTGTTCGATTATGAATCGATTGTGTTAGCAGACTTGGGGCCCTGTTATCGCCGCCAGTTCATTGTCCGGTACCCATAATACAAGTGTTGCTTAGTTTGGGACCTTACAGTATGTGTGTTAGTCTGTTGATACACTATTTGAGATATATCAACTGAGAATATGCAATATTAAAAATATATGTAATATTTACCGAGTGCGCCAACCCCGTGGGTAAAAGTTGGACGCGCCATAGACAACCTAGACGCGCGTCTATGATGTAGTCCGGCTGGAACACCACCCACGTGTCGGAGTCTGAAGAGCGACGCTTAGGAGACATTATTATTTTGGAAATAAAAATAACTAAACAAAACATAGGATGCAGTTACACCTGGAGGATCATATGTTAGGTTTATTGACGGGAAATGTACTAGTTAATTTGTCAATGTTGTTATATTATCCAAAGAATGTGTTCCTTTATAGATAATTAATTGTGTGGTATTAGTTGGATAACTATTGTGTGTTCATAAACGTGCACAAGTGAAGGAAATTGAAATAAAATAGTATAACATGACTTTTCAAGTTCCCTATGATGTATGTCTGGGAGTAGGGGCTTCTTATCATCATCAGGGGTACTGATCATTTTATAACAATTTATCAAAGCAAGACTCGACCCTATCAAAAATGGCTCTATTTTTTAGCCGTTTGCCAACCTAAAATAAGAAGAAAGAAAAGAATATGTTACAAAAATCCTCTTGAAAATGATAAAGGAATGTAATGGCAAGGATACACATGGGGAAGTCGCGCGCGGGCCGCAGCGCGCCCGCCGCGGCCGGCGCGTGCGCGGCGCGCGCGCCGTGCGGCTTGCACTCCTCCATGATGTCGAACAGCTGCGACGTTTGGCTGGACTGCGCACGCAATACCCAACATTCATCATTTTTTTATAAAGCATTTTGAGTTTTTATCCTATTATTCAAATGCAATATTAATATTTGGTTGCGAGATTGAATTATTTTGCGTAAGGCAATCTCCGCTCCATACTTCGCAAGTGTCAATGTGATGCTGAAGAAGGTGTGGTTCCGGAACCTCAGTGCAATGAATACGTAGTAGTTAATTAAAAAAAATGCTCCCACCAAAATGACATATCGAATGTATGACTTTATATATAGATTACAAATACGCTATAGAAGCGCGGGTTCAAATAGTTAATATAAACTTTCCCAATCACATATATAATATATATTTTTTAACTAACACAAAAAAGGCCCCCGTGACCATGGTTTCTGCAAAGCAGCCGTTTTGGAAACGTAAAAACAAAAAATAAACGCGATAAAATTCGTATTCGTATTTTTTTTTATTTCAATGTGTAGTATTCACGTAAATATACCAATATAACACAAATAAAATGAAATATTCAATCGAGACTTACTACTACATACTACTTACTAACACATACTTGTTTTCACCTACCGCCTATACGTTGTGTTCACACGCTACTTGAATATTTATAGAACTTTTAAGGAGTTTAAGCCAGGACATGACAGTTCAAAGTGGCACGCTTACCTGATGGTGCACCACGACAAGGTCATCGACCACGTTGACGGCGAACCGCCCCACCAGCCCGGTTTTCAGCACGTGCGTGTGGTGGAGCCCGCTCGGACCCGAGATAGGCATCAGCCACACCTGCGAGATAAACACGGCTGTTATGATGGATAATCATTCAAGTAGCGACTGAGTTTGAGAATTTTTTTACAAATGTACCCATGTTGTCAACCAAAACTCTAAAATCGTCTTCCAATTCTGCGGAGTACCTACTCAAACAAAGCGTAACGGAATGTAGCACAGCTTTTAAATTTTCAGTTGTCAGTTGTAAAGACATAGTAAATAGCTTTAAAAGTCTAGATGTGAAAAAAACAGCAGACCTATGGGGGCTTTCAGTAAAGACCGTTTCTGCGTTTATAGATATTATTGCACCCAACTTAGCAGCTATATTTAATAGCTGTGTTGCAAGTGGTGTATTTCCCGATCTCATGAAACATAGTAAAGTGATTCCTTTGTTCAAATCAGGTAGTAGTACTGATCCATCAAATTTTCGACCTATTTCAATACTACCTACATTAAGCAAAATATTTGAAAAAATCATATTAAACCAGTTGTTATGTCATTTTAATGACCACAAGATTTTTCATAAAAATCAATTCGGTTTTACAAGGAATCGCTCAACTATAGACGAGGTGTGGAGTTAATAAAGAACATCTATGGTGCCTGGGAGAACTCCCAGGATGCTTTAGGTGTGTTCTGTGACTTGTCGAAGGCCTTTGACTGCGTCCATCATGAAATACTTATCCGGAAACTGCACCACTACGGAATTAGGAACAAGGCTCTTGACCTCTTGACTTCATATTTAAATAATAGGATTCAAAAGGTCGATGTCAATGGTATAAAATCGCCCGGCTCTCTAGTGTCAATGGGCGTTCCACAAGGTTCGATATTAGGGCCATTCTTATTCCTAATATACATTAATGACTTGCCTTACTATGTAGGGAATAATCACGAGATTGTATTGTTTGCAGATGACACTTCACTGCTTTTTAAACTCAAGAGACAGTTAGTTAAATATGACGATGTGAACAATGCACTCGCTAAAGTTGTTGATTGGTTCACTATAAATAATCTTCTCCTTAATGAGAAGAAAACTAATTGCGTAAAGTTCTCAACACCAAATGTGAGACAAGTTGGAACCAATTTACAATTAAATGGAACTGATTTGGACCTTGTGGAGTCAACAGTGTTTCTCGGTATTACCATAGATGCTAAATTGCAATGGGGTCCACATATTAAAACACTATCTGGAAGGCTGAGTGCGGCAGCTTATGCTGTTAAAAAAATTCGACTATTAACGGATATAGACACAGCTAGAATTGTTTATTTCAGTTATTTCCATAGTGTTATGTCCTATGGCATCTTGCTTTGGGGTTGCTCTGCAGATCTTAATACTATCTTCATCTTGCAGAAAAGGGCAATACGAGCAATTTATGGCTTGGGTCCTAGAGACTCCCTTAAGGATAAATTCAAAGAAATAAATATTCTAACTGTTGTGTCTCAATTTATTTATGAAAATCTAATGTATGTTAAGAAAAATATTCATAATTTTGAAAAAAGGAGTGATGTTCATGTTATAAATACTCGTAATAAGGACAAACTATCCGTGCATGTCACTCGTCTCCACAGAATAAATAATTCTTTTATGGGGCAATGTATACGCTTCTATAATAAACTTCCCAAAGGAATCCGAGATTTGCCCATTAATAAGTTTAAAACAACTATAAAAAGTAATCTTTGTCGTAAGGGTTATTACAGGATCTTGGATTATTTGGATGATAAAGCAGCCTGGGACTGATCGCTTAAATATCAATATATATAATGTTAAAGTGTAGCGTGTGTGCGCCCCGCATGGCAACACACTGGAGCTTACTTTTATATTGTAAAAATAATGAATTTAAAAAAAAAGACAAGCCCGCTGAGTTTCTTGCCGGATCTTCTCAGTTGAGGTCGCGTTCCGATCCGGTTGTAGACTTAAGAAAAAAAAAATGTAATGACAATTTGTAAGTGCCCCCGTAGGCCTATACGAAATAAATGATTTGACTTTGACTTTGACTCATTATAAAAATAATGGATTTAAAAAAAAGACAAGCCTGCTGAGTTTCTTGCCGGCTCTTCTGAGTTGAGGTCGCGTTCCGATCCGGTTGTAGAGTTAAGGAAAAAAAATGTAATGACAATTTGTAAGTGCCCCCGTAGGCCAATACGAAATAAACGATTTGACTTTGACTTTGTTAGGCCCGATACACACCATAGTGGAGGAGCTTTTCGTTTATAACAAATTGGATATCGTTATTCGTAAGTGATGGCCTCATTAGCACAGGTCGTAGTGACCCTGCCTCTCGATATTATTATAAACTAGCTGTTGCCCGCGACTTCGTCCGCGTGGTATTTAACAAAGACAACCGTTGACAACAGCCTGCTCGCCCATTCTGAGCCCGCAGGACGCATTGCAGGTTGTTGCTATCAAACTTAATCAGGCGCTGCGCTGCAACATTGGTTTTAATTGTTTTTCGTTAGATCCTATTTTTTTTTCTAAAATAAAAGTAGCCTAAGTTACTCCTTGTTACATCAGCTATCTGCCAGTGAAAGTCCCGTCAAAATCGGTCCAGCCATTTCAGAGATTAGCCGGAACAAACAGACAGACAAAAATTGTAAAAAATGTTGTTTCGGTATAGGTAACGTGTATACATCCAAATGCACTTAGTAAAAAGCGGTTATTTTAATATTACAAACAGACACTCCAATTTTATTTATATGTATAGATGTATAGATTATATCTATCCTCGGGATTTTGTCTATCTAGACAAAATCCCGAGGTAAGATCCTCGCACAGTCAGTACTAAGCATCAAGTTAAAATACTACCCTTCTACTCACTTTTGAGTACATTAAATGAGTTTACCTCAGTGGGTCCTGGTGATGAGATGGTGGCCGACTGTCCGTGGCGGAACACCGCGCACCACGTCGCCTCGCACAGCCGCAGAACGAACACGTCGCGTTCCACTACAGGCCTCGAGGGGTCCACTGGAATTGGTTTACTGTTTTATTTTATTGTTCCGAGGATTGTGTTCATGGAAACTTTAATCAACTCATAAGCTGAGTGTAAGCTTAATCTTATGGGAGTCATATTCCTGTTTAAAGAGTTCAGATAACTATTTTAGGATCGGATACATAGTATTTGTAAATAGGCTAAAGGTATAATTGTCATGCAATTTGTATGAAACATGGACCCATACAATTGGTATGACCAGCCTACCACCTCACACATACATATTTTCTGTTTGTATCTGTATTACTTTTGAATGGCCATAAGCTCTACTGATAGCACTTTCTGTCTTAGCCATTCATACTGGACACCTAATAAATCTCATCTATATATATGAAACAAAGCTGTGTTAGTTTTATAACTCAAGAACCGGAGGGCCAATTTTAATATCTTAGGTTTTTTGACTTTTTCTCTGCACTGAATAGCTATTAAACGTGAGAAAAAATAACTTTTCTTTAATTTGAGTCGAGGCAGTATGAAGTTCACCGAAAAAGTTATTATTTTATATATGATGATCAGTTCTATTAATCTAGATACTAACACTCCAGTTTCTGCAGTTTAGTGATGGTGTAGTTTTTCAGAGAGAAAGGCTGTAACAAAACCCCATTGTTGCCGGCGAGCAGCACAATGTTGCTCTGTGAACACCATGAGAACCAGGCACCACTGGAATTGGCAAAACATGGTCATTATTTAATTTTCTTGTAATAATTATTGTTAACTTGCTAATAGGAACTTTCGCTACATCAGATTTTGTATAACTTTTGGTGCTGAATAGGCGTTGGTGGTGACAATGTTTGCTTGTCATTAAAAATACTCATTATAAAAATGTACTGGAATGAATTTGAATAGGTAGTGTAGGTTCTTTAGGTAATAATCAAATACTGGTAAATTAAAAAAAAAAGTTTTTGACCTGTTAGAAAAATAAGTTATTTAAATTATCATGCTAACAGAAAATGTCTAGCTATATTAATAATATGAGGGGCATTGAACACAATAACTATGTCAGGCAAAATATTCAAAGGCTCTTTTTTTCAATATTATTTGCCTACTAACCTGAATGACACATTCTTCAAAATCTTTAACTGCTTCTTTTCCGGCAGAACTTGGAACAGCTCTATCCCATGGTCCGTTATAAATGCTATCTCATTCACTTTTGGCCAAACAAACCCCAATATCTTCGCATTTTTCGATTTACAAGTATGCGAGTACTCTACATTAGTTGGAGCTAAGTTTTCGAAGTTCACAAATTCTACTGTACCATTCAGACTGTCCTGGTTTCTTTGTATAGCTAGTACCTTCAAATCTGGCGAAAATTTTATGGATATTATGGGCCCTCGATCCTCCATTCGGAAGGATGTGGACTGGGAGTCGTCCATGCTACTCACTGTGACTCCCGTAACACCCCCTGATCGCACTGTGAACACCTGAGAAGTAACATCGTCACAAGTTACTATGAGTGGCAAATGATGAGATTTTAATTTAAAAAATATGCGTTTTTAGGTAACTGATAGCTGTGAAACTTATTAAGTGGTCTTTAGCTCAAGAAAGTTCAAAACAAACAGAAAGTTGTAGTTTACGTTACCTGCCCATTTGTGTCGTCAAAAAATACATTCGTAACAGGGCTGTCCGCGTCAAAACGTTTTGGTTGATCAGATAACGATAAAAAATACTCGTCGCTGTCTTTTAAACAGAATTTAGCCATTTTTGAGCATAAAATCTTAAATTCAATCTTCGATTCTGCTATACATAGTAAACTAAATAAGAATAGTACAGGACTATCTGTCACTGTCATTCATGTCAATCAAACACGTCAATTTTTTTTTTGTTAAATTCGCTCCTTCGAGCAGGCTAAAGTCATTATGACCATACCACCTTGTCTTCCGTAGATTCAAACACGTCAAACTGAAACTGAAAAATGAACTCTCCTTCTCTTTATAGCTTCATGTCACATCCATTATTAATTACTTGAAATTAGCAAAATATCCACTAAGTTGTGGGTAAGGCCATATTCATATTCATTTCCTAAAGAAAGAAGAAGACAATATTTTATCTCATATTGCTAACCTCAGGTTATAAACTTTTAGATACACCAATTGATTTATGCGTCTGTTATCTATGTTGATTATAATCAATGCAACAAACAATTTTCTTCTTTTATAAATATAACGTGGCCAGCTTAGTTATTTTTATATGTCTAGTGTTATACTTAACACTGGCAAACATGCACCTACTCTGGCAAAGTAGGTAAATCATACTCATACTTCAATGAAATTCATCTTCCCTCCTGCACTAATAGCACAGCCGGCTATGGCGACAAGACAAAATGAAATGTGAGATAAATCAATTTTGTCTCGTTCTCTCGTATGAATTACGCAAGGGAGAGAGCGGCTCAGTGCCACATAATTCGTAACATAAGCATATTCTAACATTTTTAAGTCAATTGACTTGACACTAGCTAGTTTTGTAACTGATTGCCAGCCTAAAAAAGAAGAAGAAAGTTGTTATGGCGCGTGTTGCGCGCAGACAGAATGGTATAGTGTCATTTTATTACTGTTGCAATATTTGTTGCTATGGTAACATGATATGTTAACCATTCTTATGTTTATTTATGTAGACAAAAAGAGTATAAATTATGAATGAAAATATAGAACTTCACAGCTTTCTATCGACTAATACCAACGATAACGATATACAAGAATACCAGGAGATAAATCAAGAAGCCTGGTTTGAGGGAGTACAAACTACATTGGCTACCAAAAACTCGCGAAGTACTTTGAATGAATATGATTTTTTTACTCAGTACAATTCAAAAACTGAACCTAAGAAGCATACAAAGAAGAAGAAAGCAAAAACGAAACAAAGATCTCCTAATTTGATGGATATAATTAGTTCTGAAATAGCAGCAACCAGTGCTCCTATTAAAGAGAATGTTATTACTTATATCGGCAATACTAGAGAACAGCAGAATAGTTGTTTGGAAACCAACCCGCGAAGGGTCGAAAGAAAATCTTATTTAACTGATTCAGAACATGGGTAAGTTACTTCTAGTAGGTACCTGTATTAATGCGAGACAGTAATTTATTACGACATAATTTATTTTAGGTGGGGCCGAAAGTCACAATTAAATAATTTAAGTCCAACATTTCCAAGAGTTCTTGACAACGTTACGACAAAAGATGTTATACCTGTGGAGTATGTTGATCCCACATTATTTGAAGATATCATTGATCAAAACACTGATAATGTTAAGAATCAAGCTTCAACATTTTTGGATATAACTCTTAAAGAGTTGAAATATAAGCATCATCATCATTTTAGCTTAGAGCATTTGTTATGTATGAAACTTGTTGAACATTATAGTCAATATGAAAACACAAAGAGGTTAATAAATGATCTAACGTATGATATAAAAATAAGTAGAGAAACTAAAGACAATCTCAAGAAAGATCTTAAGAAAGTAAAGTCTGAAAATAAAGATGATATAAGATTTGATCAAATAGTTAGGAAGTATACTGAAGCAATGTTACAGTTGAAAGAAAAGTACACAGAAACTATAAAAGATAATAAAGAAATAGTTCACAAAATAATTTCACTGTGGTCAGACATAGAAATGGTGAGAGATAAACGGGAGCGGGTGGAAACTCCATACATTTTACAAATATCTAAAGAAATTTTAGATGATACAGAATTTGAAAGGGAATGGAACGAAATGTTTCATATAGAATTCAATGATATGCTTGAGAAGATTGAATTTGATTATGTTTCCGAATATATGGAATATAAAGAGGCAAAAAATGAACGTAAACCTTATCATAGCAAATCTCTTATTAAACCTAAATTAGTTATAGATGAAAATGCTGTAAGACAAGAAGTGGAAAATTTTGTTAACAATATCGTAACAAAAGAAAGAGTTAATTTAGTTTTGAGTAAGGATAACACTGATCGGAAAACAAATGCAGCAACGATTAGTTTTCATTTCAATATTTATATAGATGAAGTCTTCGTATGCGAATCAGAACATTATAATTGTGATGATTTCCAGACAGAATTTAACGAGAATTTCTTTGTACAAATCCTACCAAATAACAATAATTTGCAAATCTATTTGTTGGAAAATGAAAGGAATGTTTCTAGTTATAAAATAAGTTTACTTCAATTTAGAAAAAATATCAGTAATTCCGACTTTGACGTTGTGGTATTCCGTTACAACGATACTATTATAGAGCCAAATAGATTTTTTGTGGGCAGTGGTTATAGTATAAAAGACATAGCTTTAGCGAATAAAATGAGACTCAAAAGCAGCAGCATGTTTAAAGAAATGTTGAATACCACTTGCGAAGTTACCATCAAAATTGGTTGGGATGACAAACTAAAACATAATGGTACGGAAAATATCAAATCATCCATGGAGGTTGGTAGACAAATCAAAAGATTACTCAACGGTATTGAAGAACCAGATTTGGGTCCATTATTAAGTGTTATAAGTAAGATTTACGATGTAGACATAAATGACGCAAACATGATAGAGACCATTAGCAATCTGAGTAAATTGAAAGTAAAACATGAAGACACTTTTCCTATAGATGAAAACAATCCTAATCTTTTTAGAATAAAGTTACTTCATTTGAGGAATACGGGACAATTCAACAATATTGAAAACAAAACTGTCCCATTACACGCAAGTCAGATATCATCAGAACAGCTGGACTGTCTTCAAAAGACTAAAGAGAAAGATTTTGATGTAGAATACCTTAACGCAAAAGAAATGGAGATGGATCCTATTGAGCTACAAAGGTTTATAGGCGCATCGTATTTACAGAGACTGAACAAGAATATGTTGAAGAATTTGAATGAACATCTCTTGAAGAAGACTCATAAAGATGTGGTTAGAGATTATAATTTGACTTTGAGGTTTGTTTTGCTTATAATAATCTCAATAAGTGCGATACACGTTCCGAAACTCTTTGCTTATTGATCGACAATAGCTTAGCTTTGAACACTTTAAAATTTCAGAAGTCTGTTTTCAAACTTGGTAACGCTGTCAACAATACCTAATAGCACCAAACAGCAGATGCTGAAAGAGTCCTTGACTAAAGAGCAGGAGATCCAAGTGACGGTTTTAAGGGCCTTCAACCTGTTGGACAGAAGTTCTTCTATATTGGAAGAAGATAATAGACACGAAGATGATGATAACATTGCAGGTAAGTACAAATTGTATTGACTTTCCAATTTTCTAGGGCTTGC
Source organism: Pheosia gnoma (assembly GCA_905404115.1). NCBI lineage: Eukaryota > Metazoa > Arthropoda > Insecta > Lepidoptera > Notodontidae > Pheosia > Pheosia gnoma. Next base: position 517,949 of record FR989905.1, read on the forward strand.
ATAAAGTTCTGCTATTTCTCTCTTTGCATAAGATAAGTTAGACGTTTACTGTGCAGAGGTTTATTGTTTGCAGTATAAATAGGTATTTTTGTTATAGGATTCAAAGTTCGTCCACTGAGACCCTTTGTGCGGGTAATGTATAAAGGAGTCACAGCGCAGACGGTCACCGCTATTGGCTGCCATCCCACTTGGAATCACACATTAAAACTCAATACTAAGTTAGTGCCTAAGTTCTATCATTGCTGTCCGGTCAATGTCTTGGCTTACTCGCAAGGTGCAATTCTGGGACATATTTAATTGTAATTTTGTGATATAACATCACGGCTCAATGTTTGGTAATAAACCGGCCATTTTACACGTAGACTTAATTAAATTTACCTTCTTGTGACCAGACTGGAACCTCTTTCGACTCTTCACATCGACGTGTTTGATGAATATAAGAAAAATATAGCTGAGGGGTACTCTGAAGACGAGCATTCTAATAAGACAGTGCATTACAGATATTATAATAAATGGCTCGGGACCCTGCAAGTGCCTTTACATACCGTACTAACCATGGGTTCTGTATGTATCATGCATGTTTATAAAAAGTTCATCTTCCAACTGCTTTCAATTAGACTTTTTCTTCAAAACTCATATTTAAATTACAGTTACGCGGCACATTCAAAATAATCACACCACCACTTCTATTTGGCTATGAAACTATTCACACGAAGGAAACAACTTCACTCATACCAAAAATATCCCAACTATTGAAGAAAGATACAACTTTCATAACACTTCAAATTACCACCAGTCTTTCTAGTTATGGCGGGTTGAACGCCTACAACCAACCTTTACCAAGCTCCTTAGAAGATGAATATTTGATCAAACATTTGAACAACTTCGTCACGGAGTACACCAATGAGTTTCCAACCAGGAACATGTCGTTGACCTTCATAGACTGTGTGGGTAGAAACAAATGTGTGACTCAATTTCTACAACCCATTCCGTTACCCGAAAAAGTCTTTCCACCTAAAAACCCTAGAGGGGAATCGGCAATTTCCAAATCGTCTGGTTATTCAAGAAGTTCTTCCTCCAGTGGGAGAAGGAAAGAGGATGATGTAGAAAGACTGACTCAAGAGGAGAGGGAGTCTGTTTATAGTGTTTACGAAGGAGACAATTTGACGAAAATGATAAATGCAAGCATGAGATACGTATCCCTTATTCCGTGTTATGAAGTTACAGAATCCCATGTGGTCACTTTATTGGGACTGGTAATACTGAATTTAGAAAGCACTTTACCGCTTTTATTTTGAATAGAAAGATCCTCATTCCATTGGCTCTTTGCATATGGCCGCTCCCACTTTCTTTGAAATCACATGCATCAATCTTCCCACTTCTGACTAAGCATTATCGCTTTGATCTTTGCAAGCTAACACATTGTATGATAGCCATAATCAGGCACGAAATTGTAAATAATTATTGAAGCCACTGACCTGATTCCAATTATTTCAGGAGCTACTTAAAGTATTACACGGATCTCCATTAGACCACACGATACTTCTGGCCAGTTACTTTATCTACCTCGGCATCAAATGCTGGGTCGCCATTGGTCTAGGTCTCCCTCGAGGCCCTAGCAGCTACGTTCTAATAAAATACGATCTAACAACTCACAGGATCATTCTAGAAAACGACCAAAATTTCAAGAGTCGTGGGTTTTTGAATAAGAATGACGGGTATACATGGTACGTCTGCGATGCTACTAGTGGCGAGAAATACGAGTTGAGAGATATCGGGTGTCCGATGAAAACTGTGGAGTATGTTTTTGATAATGAAAATGTGAGTATGCTATGATCTAAAGTGACTTCAGAAATTCATGAATGTTAATAATAGGGAGGGTAGGTATATGAAGTTAACCCATTGACTTCTTGGTAGACACCGAAGATTTCAACTCTGCGTACCTTACCAATAATATTCAGCTACCTACCTACCCACCTTAGAAAGGACTCATTTCCTTTCAGATATGGGTCAACATACAAACATCGCAAGACTGTGAAAATCTTTCTTTTGACTTTTCAAGATCGTCAGACTGGAAACCTGTAAGTAACTCTAATGTAGCTGCTGAGAAATTCCAAATGATTCTGTAACAATCTGACACATATTTTAATTTTTTTTTGAAGGTATTCGACAAAACGGTATTCGTGATGACCCAACCAATTGTGAAGGACTTGATGTTGTACTCTCCAGCATCCAGCGTAGAGGCCTTACGAGCGGCCCTGGAAACCAAGATAAAGGGGAAGGTACAAAAGTGGCGATCCCACACGAAGACAATGTGGAATAGGTAATCTTTGAGCCTTGCCAAAAAGTCAGATATGCTTTAATTTCCAATTCAGAAGATTGATATTTAGATAGATTTACTCTGATGTTTTTACTGGCCGGGTCGTGATAGCGAGCGCTTATTAAACTTTAAATTTTGCCATGGTGAATAGGTTGCATGAAATAAAATGTGCAAAGATGGCGATGGCGCAAGGCACGATGCGCAGACCCACCTTAGTTATAGACCTTAGACCTGTAATGAGGGTTGCAACTTGGTCAGGGTCACCCGAGACTGGTGCGAGCCTCTGCTGATAAGTCGCTAGTATGGAAGGCATCAAACAAGGACACCTAATAGTAGAGATATACTTAACTCTTATTACTCTATTTCCTTATATTTAGGTATTGCAGTGGTCTGCTGAGAGACGTTCTACCTCAATGGGAGTTTTGGGCTTTTAATCAGATGACTCAAAAACCAAGGCTCAGTCAGAAGTTGAAACAGCTTATGGTCACTTACAAGGTAAACCCCCAAGTGTTGATACTGTGATTTAGGTCTGTATCATGCGCCCATCGGCTATTACACGACTATAAATTAGTTTTTTATCTGAGAACCGAAGCGACGACTAAGCGATTTAACTGCTGCTGTGGACATCTATAATAGAGATTATGCGTTTTAATTTGCATAACGTTGGAACTACATTCAAAATAACTCTAAAAATTATGATGAGAATAGTTCCTCAGTGTCCAGTGACGTCACCAGCATAAGTGAGAAAGGGTGCGACGGAGAAAGCACGAAACCACTCTCTTCCTTACTGCTTCTAAGTGATGGATACTTTACTGAAAGATTTTTTATGAATTTTTTGTGAGAAGCTGAAAAGTCAAGTTTCGTCACTCTGTTTCAATTTCCTACACTAGTGCACTTTACCGAACCCATAATGGTTGATATTCACTCGCTATAACTCGCAGGAACAATAGTTTTAGGAATTAAATCGTAACTGACGCCATGACTTATTAGTTTCCCGCCAAAAAAAAAGCCCAATACATCTTTATAATCTACAAATTATAATTTTAAGTAGGTGCCAATGATATTTCGAAAATTATTTTGTGCCAGTATCTTTAAACGTGTTAGTACTTACCTACTGACAGCTGAATATACATATAATATTAGGTATTTAAAAATATATTCATATTTCAGCTATTCGGTTTTCCTCTCAATATGCCGTATGTGAACACGAAGTCTGTGGTGTCGTGTGTCAAGTCCACCGGCGTGCACGCAACCGACGACCCTAATGTTGAGTTTGCATTGGGAGTGGAAGTGTACGCGTACCCTAATAATGTGATTAGTGTTTGGGTGTTCCTGGCCAGTATTACTAGGATATAAGTAATTTTTTTAAAGTTATCGATTAAGCGATTATATCGATAATTTTAGTATTACACAACCCTCAATTTGCTGCAATGTTATTTGTAAATTATAAACTCGCACAGAACAGTTATCTCTTCAAGCTTTTGTCGGTGATTTCATTCCTCTTTAAAGTTTTCCATGCTAGTGGAAAAGCAGCCTAACATCGTGTTTTAGTAATTGCGATGTTATTTATATACTCGTGCATGTTTAGATCAGACTTTAGAAAATCCTGGTTATTTTTATCTCCACTCGGCATGCTAGTGCATCGCATTGGGTAAATATTTGGGTTCGCACGCCACCAAACAAAAACCGTACAGAAGAGCAATACAAAATTTATTTTTAAAACTCATCGTTCGGAATCATTGAAACAAAATTTAATTTTAAATAAAAAATATAGCTCGTATGTCTTTTCGTTTTAATGCTAACAAAATAAAATTAACATTTATTCCATCGTAGTATAAAAATATACATAAAAATAGAAAAAAGGGGAGATGTTACACGTGTGTCGTGGCGTCGCCGTTCGTGACGAGTGGAGCCCGCGGGTGGCGCCGCGCCGGGCGTGCGCCGGCGCCGGCGAGTTCAGTTCCGGGCAGACTTAACCTAGAGTTGTGGGGGGTGCTTAGCTGCCGGGGTCGTCGGTTTTGTTCTGTTTGGAGCGGCGCAGCTGCTGGATGTAGTGGCGCTGGATGGGCTTGTGCAGCGCGAGCTGCGCCAGCGCGTCGTCGATGGAGAACCACTGCCGCTTGCGCCCCATCAGCCGCGAGTCCTCCCACTCGGCCAGCTCCTGGGTCACCGTCATCACGTACACTTCTGTTCGGTGTTTGTGCTCCCGGTTCTGGAATAGACGAAAGGCGAGAGTCAAACAACGAACAATACACATAGAATAAACTTAATAAAAAAATAATCAGAATGAGAGAGAATATTTTTTATTCATGTAAATAAACTATTAAGACAGTATATAATATACCTTACAGTACTTATTAATCGTGAAAATTCTAAGCTACAACTTTACCAACCGTTCGGAATGCCATTCCTATGGAGAAGAACGGGCTGAAAAACTGCACGGTTTTTTTTTTTAAGATCTTATACATTTATGAGCAGTACATTGTTATGGGTATGTGAGAACAATGTAGAAAAGGCTGGGCAGGCTTGAGTAGCTGGTATTTCTTATGGCGGGTAGAACGCTTTATTTCGTTAGTATTTTGAATATACAAATCGGGAATTAATACATTTGGTGAACTATTAGAACACCTTGAGGTATTATAGGTCTGATTATCTTAGTTGCTGCCAACTTGTCCTTATATTTATCGACACGACTGGGCCTTACTGAAATGTCTATGTTTTCGGAATAATGATCTTTTCTGTCAACGTGAGTCATGTTTAGAGGATTATCCATTAATTTGTCCTTGTGTCCTCATATTAAACATCTCATATTTCATAAATAGCACATATTTATGATACACTTCTATGAAATATTAAACGGAAAACCAACACTCCACATATTAAAACAGTTTAAATACATAATATTACAATACAGCCACAATAATTGGTGCTTTAGGATGCAGCGGACAAACAGTGATTGGTACTTGGTTTAGTTTCGCTGAATAAGTTCTGGCAACATTGTAACTATCCATTAAGGAAACTATTATAGTCTGCTGTAAATGCCTTGTATACATTTCTGTAATGCCATTGTAAGTTAAATGGGTGAAAACTATAAATTTCAGAGTGAATCATTATAAGAAGTTCTCCTCTTTCGATGTATAAATAAGTATAGTAGTTTGAATGTGTGTAGAGGGTAAGCTGCGCAACTGTTGAGCCGATTCTAAAACAATTTTCACTGTTAGAAAGTTACGCTATCCCTGAACATGATCAATTACTGCGCGGGCGCAGCCACAGGCCAAAGCTGATCGAAAAAAGAGTAGACCTAATAAAATGGGCCAAGTCAGAGAGATGTTTGATATCTATATCCAAAACGTAAGAATAAACCGAAATAACAGAGGATGTAAATAGCGAACAATATACCGTAACATGTATTATTAGGCATGCAATTTAATAGACTGGAACATTATCCAATATTACAGAAAGCTATTCTATTCTATTCGCGAGTGTGCTATAGATCGACATAGAATATGTAAAGATGAGAGCAAGGTCTGTCAACCAGGAAACATATTTTTTGGCTAAGCAGGTAAATGTCTGTGCGTCCGCACATCTCACATGGTTGGTGTATTAAGCTTTTTTACATGTTGGCTCTCATCCTAATGGTTCATTGTGTAATACCCATCTGTTTATAAACACAAAAGACGCGGGCGTATAACAGACCGCGATATATTTATCTACGTTAAGTAGTTTATTTTTTATTTTGCGAAATTCCATTATTTTTGCTAAATAAAATACTTTTTTCTGGGTTGCGAAAAGAAGTTTTCGGCGACGCTAGGCTGGGCTAGTGGTTTGAGCGTAGGCAGCTCGGTTCAATGCACCAGGTGGCTGCAGGTTCGATCCGCGTCGGGGCAAATTTTGGTAATAACCTTTTCGTAATGTCCATTGGTATGCGTGTTATTGGAATCGCCCAGAGATCATTTTACAGAACCCATAATAAAAACATTACTTTGTTTGTCACCACACATTAGTGCGTTCGTCTGTAATTATTTATTTAATTTAAATAATTAAGACCGAATAGTTGGTCTAACACATTAATTATTCTGTTTATTCTGACCTCTTTTATGTTAAGGCTTAAGTAACTGTTGTAGGATTATACTGCAACCACACTGGATTTCTAAGAGAAAATGGCAAGACAGATAGCCTAGAAATAATGCTTGAATCATTGTGGAATGTAATGGACCGTAGAAGCAAAGATAAGTAATGTACATATTCATTTCCAAATCAATCACCACAATACTACTCTCATACACTTTGTAAAGCCTCAGTCACACTATTGGTATTTATTATTTTCCTACTGTTACCCTGAGATTTCAGTTTTAAAAGCAGTAGGATATTCATATAATGGTTACAATATTTTTTGTTAAGCATACAATATGTTAGAAAACATGTAGCTTGCATGCTGAATGCTGCAAAAATATAGCTGTAACACAGTGTTCGATGGCCATTATACAAACAAACAATTGCAGAGTAATACAATGTATGTGAAATTAATTAAGTTGAGACATACTTTCTAATGTAATTGAAATATGTTTTCATATTCATGAATAATGTAATTCTCCAGCAGATAACATCTACTTGCCATTTTCTGTAATCATAACATGATATTACATGATGGAAAGTGTGTCAAATATCTATAGCTCATAAAATTACCATAAAATTATTTTGCCGTTTTTATTATTTTTGAAAAAAATAATAGGTACTAAAATTGGGTCATGTAATGTTTATTCGACTAATGTGTAATAAAATCATAATGTTTGCATGTTTGTTATGCACAATGAAACTGCTGAACATATTGGGAATTATTATAGAAAATATTAGGATGTTGGTAGGTATACACTCTTTAAGTTTTGTGCAAAATCAAAACAAGTGAATAAATTTAATTAACTTGTAGGTGTCCAGGGTAAAAAGGTCAATGAACTACTTGAGAGGTCACCTTTGGACCTTTGTAACAAAACTGCAAATAATTTAAGGATTATAATGATTCACTTAATAAGGCAAATAAGTCTACAAGATGTTTTAAAATAATTTTCCATGATTCATGGATGCAAGGATTATTTTTAAACAGTTAAACAACAAAGTCAACCAGAACTATTATCCTTACCTGCATACATTTAAGTTTCATAATATTTCCTTCGCATTTTCACAATATATTGTAATATTGCAAACTGGCAACATATTGCAATGTGTGCCATATGTTTCAACATTAGTTTGCAAAATCAATATTACTATTCAATGTAACTATCCTCATTACCTCAGCACATACATATGTAGGTGAGAATACATTGGGAATGTTAAGCTCCAAGAATAGGACAGATTTAGTCCAGAATACTCACTTCAAAGACGCCGAGGCATCTCCCCAGCTTGCCGATGACGCCGGCCTCCTCGAGCACCTCGCGCATCGCGGTCACGGACGGCTCCTCCTCGGGCTCGACGCCACCTCCAGGCACTATCCAGTTATCAGGACGTCGCGACGACGTCACCAGAAGCACCTATGCAACGCAACAAACGTTAACCACATCTCCCACACTTCAAAAACATTCCAACAGCAGAAACTCAACGCTAACCTCCGTTTCGGCGTCCGAACGAACGCAGATACACGCCGCGCGACGTCTGAAGCCCTCGTCATCGTAGATCCGAATCGAGTTAGGCTTCTCTTTCACCATTTTTACAATAAAACACGTAAACACGAACTAAACAGACGATCACAAACGAAAAGCTGACATCAAATATAAAGAAAAACTATCAACCGAACGTAATTTTTTAATGATCAACAAACGCCATAACCGAAGTATCCTATGTTGAACGTATCCATTTTCTACTAATAAAGTTACACAACGTACATGTAAAATGAAACTATAATAATAATAACGCTACAATTAGAGCAATATTTCAGCTATGACTAGCTTTTGATCGCGTATTTTAAGCCCATGTTGAATGGTGCCTGACGTTTTATTTCTTTGCGAAAATCGAAATAGGTTTTCGGAAAGCAATAGGGAGTCTATCAGCTGACAGCCGGAAGTCCAGTGTTGCTAACACTTTTTAAAATCAAAGAAAAAAAGCGCTAGATTTATTTTAATTTGAAAAATATTCTTGATTTCAATCAAACTTAAATACAGTAAATAAAAAATTACGAACGTAATGCTTGTCATAGTTATAAACTGTGATAAACCTTTTGCAACAGACTACTACTTATTATAACTAATTCCATGAGTAATCTTTTACTCGTCAGTTCATTAGTCCTGGCCAGTACGCCTATAGCAAAGAACATTAGTAGGACAAATCCTCACACATGAGTTTGAATTATTTTAAGGCATTTCACAACATTTTAATGAGAACCTGCGTGCTCACACATGTGGAAAGCGAGCGCTAGGTAGATGCTAAACAACTTTTTTGCGGCCCTACTTCTATACTAATATTATAAATGTGAAAGTTTGGATGGATGGATAGATGGATGGATGGATGTTTGTTACTCAATCACGCCAGAACGGCTGAACGGATCCGGATGAAATTTGGCACAGAGATAGATTATAGTCTGGAATAGCACATAGGCTACTTTTCATCCCAGTAAAATGTATGGTTCCCGTGGAATAGATTTGTTGCAATTTTTCATATATAATAAAAGCGCTTTGGCGCTGGATTACTAATAGCATTGATTTGGCAACAATGCGGAAGTCGGTAACTGTATTGCCGTGTTATCGAAATTTTATTTCCGAATTTAGCAACAAAAATCGATATCCTTGCGTATCGATACCTTTATTGTATCATGATGTACGATCAAATATTATGTATTCAAATTATTGTAATTTTATTATCATAAACACAATGCCGCTAAGAATACAACAGTGGAATCGACTAATTAAAACAGATTTTTAAATTTTTGTATTTTTGGTAGTTACTACTCTATGGTTGTCAGTTATTCATTTGAAATCAATGGAATCTATCTAGTATTCTTTTCTATTATTAATTTTTAATTAGTTTTTTTCAGGTGATATGGGTAAGTTTGATTAAAAATATGTAAAAGATTTACTGGGCAAAACATACATTGCTAAAAACACTTAGCCAACGGTTTTAAAATGAACAATAAATCAAATATAAAAAATGTTTTGATCGGTTGATTGATTTGAAATGTTGCGTTGTTTATATTTCAGACAAGAGTTTCGATTTTGGGAAGCTGTTGAAAAACCATGAGAAGAAGCACAAAAGTAAACCGTCGCAGTTCCGAAGCGTAGCCGGTGGGGTGTGTGTCCAATTAGTATAGAAACAATGAATAAATATAAGAACATAGGATGTGTAGGAGTCATGCATGCCGTAGACCCATCACATAATGTAGGTATATCATATGGCCTCCACACTGCTGGTTTTGTAAACAATGTTTGTGAAAAATTGTGTTTTTGTTCTATTAGTAATGTATTGGATTTTACAAATTGCACAGTGCACACACATAATATAGTAGTAGTAGAAGGTTGAGAACCTATTTATAGTCATGGCCAAACTTCATGACTCTACATATGGTTTTGATAAGTAATGCACACTTGTTTGTGCTGTAAAATACTGATATAAAACATTCAGTTTTATCCGTCATCAGCCATGAAAGATGTCCATAATATCAAGTCACATTTTGGTCCTCTGCCACATCCCCCATGCATTCACTAGCTTCCTGCATTTGCTTACTTCAAGGGTATTTTATTATCAGATACATAGACATAGATCTAGGTCTCGGATATCTAGGTCTCGGATATCAGATATTAAGTAAATTAATTTTGACATGATTCCATCTGTGGTCATAGTTTCCAATAGTTTGACTATGTGGCCATTAATACATATCTGACCATAGTTCTATGACATAGATACATTTTACTGTAATGTCCCCCTTAAACTAAGCTTACTTAGATGTTTGTTTAAAATAATTGTAACTGATCTAAGTCCAACATGTTTAGCAAATTACAGCAGTGTACATATGATTTTATTTTTTCAAATACTATTATAAAATCTGAACAGTTTAATACATCATTGCAGGTGCAAAAACGTCTGGAGACCAACTTGAAGAACAGAAAGAGCAGCCGTTTCTCTGTCTTTGATAGCATACGGAACTTGCAAAGATGCGAGAGTCCAGTTCCATTGTCAGCCACACAACAAAAGGTGGTACACAGGCGACAGCAACTGGAGAAATGGAAGGAGGAGAAGGAGAAGAAGAAGAAAGAAGCTGCATCACATAAGAAAAAGCCTTTCTTGACAGGCTTGCCCCATGCACCCCTTAAATTTGTACCTCCCCCACCCCCTAAACCTATGCCAAGTACTTCTGGGCGAGTTACTCGCTCACAATCAGCTAGAAGCAGCACCAGGAAAGACACTAAAGATACAAAGGCATCAACACAGTCTTTTGCTCCTAAAAATGCTTCTTTCAAGCCGCCAGAAATAAAAAACCTAAAGAAACTACCTAGCTTGGCTCCAATAAAGACGAAAAAAGACAAGAAAACCAACCTTACTTTCAACCCTGTACTTCCTAAAGACTCAGGGACACAGACAAGATCAAAGACTCACAAACAGATGGACAACAATGTGCAAAAACAAGCAGACAAGATTACCAAAAGTAAAGTATCAAAACCAAACACAACATTTAGTAAACCATTACAGAGCTCCTCTTCAAGTGAGGTTGACAGCATAACATCACCAATACCAGCCAAAACCAGAAAGTCTATAGTACAGAGATCTCCAATCATATATCAGAAGACTCCGGGGAAGTATTCACAGAAGAAAATAAACCAAGTCACTCCTAAGAACCCAGTGCCAAAGAGTGAATCAAGCTCTGAGGAGAGGCTTAGATCTCCTAAGTCATTAGAGGAAGGGCCAATGACTCCGGAGCAATTTATTGAGGAGACAAAGATTAGTCCTTGTGTGACTATGTCACGTGGGAAGGATAACGCAAGAAGGGAGATGAAGAAAAAAATGGAAGAAGGTATGTACTTTGTAATGCCATTGTAAATAGATCAAACCTTTTTTTTGGATTTAGTCACTACTTTATAGGTATGTTAGTGGATATTTTCTGTTCAAGCTATAAATGGATTTGTTGCAAAGTATCATGGCACATGACACTTTGTGATGTGGATTGGTAGGCTGCATATACATTAATAAGTTTTAATATATATACATATTGGCATTTATGTCAGCTCATACATCATGCTTTGGTCACCTGTGCTCCTGACTAACATTCTTTTTGTTTTAAACTAAACACCAGGTCTCCTGGACGAGGATGCCAGCGACATGGACAGCTTGGACCACTTCCGGCGGCAGCTCGCCTCGGAGATCGAGCGCATGACCGGCGTGTGCGCCACCTGGGACAAGATATCCGAGAACACCGCGCTGCCGGAACCTGTACAGGTATTTGAAATGTATTTTATTGATCATTTAAAAACCATATTTAAAAAAATGCCTTTTCTATTTGTCAGCCAGGACATTCTAGTGCTATCAGTATTCGCGATACGAGAGATCGTCACAGTTTAACTGTGCGATCACCTGTGATAAGTGTGGCGGGCCAAGTCCCAAAAGAATACCTCAATATATTTTTGTCAAGAAACTGCACCCAAGTTGCACATAACCGCAGATGCGCGGTCCTATCAAGATACCAATGCAAGCTTGCTGTGGATACTAAAGTTGCCCTCAAAATATATCCAGTGCTTTCATGGGATGATTGATTTATGTGGGATTATCTTACCCGCGAGAATTATCCATGACGTCCGTGCACTTCAATTATCTCCAAACGAGTGCTGAATAGTGCCCCTAAAAATGATACGAAATAACCCTAAATACAATATTGAATACACCTATAATAAACCCGTGTACCTACTCAAATATTTTTTTAACACTTTAATAGGGCAAATATAGCATAATCGACTATAACATGAGATATTTCGATAAAAGAAGACGCACGCAGACGACAGGGTAACCTCAAGAGGTCAATATACGACGCACACACACAATTGGTTGGGTATTATTATTGCCCTAAATAAAACCGGACCCTAAAAAACTATCTATCTATCTATCTATCAGCCGATATACACGTCCACTGCTGGACATAGGCCTTCCCCAACGACTTCCACACATCACGGTCCTCCGCCACTCGCATCCACCGGCTTCCTGCGACGCGTGTGATGTCATCAGTCCACCTTGTGGGGGGCCGTCCTACACTTCGTCTTCCGATTCGTGGTCGCCATTCTAGAACCTTTCTGCCCCAACGGCCATCGGTTTTGCGAGCTATGTGCCCTGCCCACTGCCACTTCACAAAAAAACTAGGTCCCCATAATTCAGCCCTAAATGCCCATAGTTGGTATGCCCATAGTGCAGCAAATAATAAATGGCGTGTTGCACCCTCAGGAGGCGGTGCTGGGCGCGGTGGGGCAGGCGCGGCTGCTGATGTCGCAGAAGTTGCAGCAGTTCGCGGCGCTGCTGCAGCGCTGCGCGCGGCCCGAGCCCGGCGCCGCGCTCGTCACCCCGGCCGACCTGCACGGCTTCTGGGACATGGTGTTCATGCAGGTGACTCGTCGTTCGTCGTCGTCGACGTCGTCGTTCGGAGAGCAGGAGAAGTCGTCGGTCTTGCGCCTGATCTCTCACTTGACGTGTTGCCTTGCCGTTTCATCAGACTATGAGAGTGAGGGAAGAGAGAAGGCAGCTGACCTGTGCATCATGGAGGCCATTTTCTAATGCAAGTGTATCTGGCAGAATGTTTGACATATGTACTGAATAATCGGCCGAAAACGAATGTTCGGTAAACCTGCCCAATTATTCGGCCCGGCCTTAGTTTTCACTATTAATAGGGTAGTATAATCACGCCGTGACAGAGTGACGTGAAAACGTAGAGTAAAATCAAAGGTTGGTTGGGTGTAGCCACGGGTAAAATCTATTTATTTAATAATAAAATCAATTTGTTTACTTAGGTTGAGAATGTAGACATGAGGTTCAAGAAGCTCGAGGAGTTGAGGTCCCGCGGCTGGGTGGAACAGCAGGAGGTCGAGGTGAAGAAGAAGGTAGTCTCGAAGGCTGTGGCGAAGAAACCCGCCAAACCCTCGGGAGGACCTAGCAGATTGAGGGAGATGATTGCTGGTAAGGGAAACATATTTTGTCTAAGCCTTGGAAACAAGGAATTCAGGTTTTATCTACTGTGAGTATGGTCCGATTATGTGCGAATAGTAGAAGGTAAACATCGTGAAGTAATTCACACGGCTTTCGAGAGTCATATGAAGTTCTCCTACCACACTGGGTCAGCCAGGTGGACATCCATGGCCCGAATCCACTTGGCATTTCAATCAAACGTGTTTATTATAAAACCAGACAGGGATGCCAACAATAAATTATACAAGCTCCTTAGTTTTATGTTGTGTTGCCTACACCAGTACAATCGCAATAGGGTCGCGCCCTATTACTACCAAATACCATCAGTGAAATTTGGGTGTACCTCAGTGCACCTCTGCCCTTTTATACCTAATTCTTAGCAGCTTTTGTCACTTATCCATTTCCATTCCGTCTAGCCGCTCGTAAAGCGAAGAAAGAACAAGAGGCTGAGTCCCAGCAGCTGCTCCCGATACCCACGGTGGCTGCAGAAGCCGACAGCAAGACCTTCGATGCTGGCTTCTTCTGCGTGCGGTCACCGGTCAAGTCGCCGGCCTTGCCGCACACCCCCGCTAGGAAGAGCAGTCTGCTGAAGGCTGTGCTGTCCAGTGAAGCTAATAAGGCTTCTGCTTCGAAAGTAAGTGCTCATCTTCGTTTCAGGGCCTATTTCAATCCTCTGCTAGACTTGCTCGCAAATTGTGTCGTTGCTCTGTGATAGCGGAGTTAATTCTTCAAGCATTCGTCCATTCAATTATGCTTCAAGACAAAAATCTCATTATTAGTGCCAATGATAACGTTAAGAGCGAAAATATTTGTTGCTCAGAGGTTGTAACGATTTGTATTTTGTTTCAGAATTCAGCATCATTTGCGATGTTGCGTGCATCGGTTATGGGCAAAAACGCGGAGTGTGACGGGATTACTCTAATGCCGGTATGTGCATCACATAAATTGTATTCTTGATGTGCTTATTATGTTGATTTTGATATAATTGTTCACATAATATTATGCCATCAAAACTGACCCATTTAATATTCCGCAGCAAACGCCAATAAATCTGTACGCGACGCCAGGTCGCAGCATACTCAAGGGGACCAACTCAAAATCCGGCAAAAAATCAATCAAGGTCGTACTCTTCGATCGTTCAGACTCTGACATTACATACATAGCCCCGGACAATGACGTCACTGAGATTAAAACTGAAAAAGAAGACTTTAATACAGACATCGAAATATCCTCTATGGACTTGGAAAAAGTTGAAGATAAGGAAAACTCGAGAAGAAAGTCCAAGTTGGTGAGGCAAGATGCAGAAGATCGGAGTCCGGTAATGACAAGAAGCAGACGTAAGAGCATGAATACGCCCACGGAAGTAGTTACTCCGAGAAGATCGCGGACGAAGGTACTAACGGAGTCGGACGATAATGCTACTGACAAGGTCCAGACTCCTAAGAGGTCGTCGAGAAGACGGAAGAGTGGGGTGCAGAATAAGGAGGGGTAATCTCGGGGTGCCAGTGAGATGTGTCCCATTATGGGATGATTAGCTTAGATAAAACCAAAATTCAGTGAATGGGAGCGAATTTAGCAAACGAATGTGTGAAAATCAAAATGAATGGGTGTGAATACAGTATGAGGTGTTAGAGGTAATGTCTGTTATAGTTAGTCAGTCTGTCTCGTCAATAAAAGGTCTAAATTGAGGCATATTCATTTATAGAGTTCTGTTCACCCATAACAAATTTTAGGCTAGAATAACAATTTGACTTTGTATATTCAACTCTGACTTGTATTACATTTTCGTTTTGTCTATTCCTCATATTAGAATCACCATTGATCTACTACTTCATATTTATACGATATTTTTAGACATGTTTTGATCATAGTTTCCGATAGTTTCACACATTTTGTCAATGATCACATTATATGATCATATTTCTATGCTATAGATATATGATAATGTAATATCCCCCTTACCGATAGGCATTGTCTTGGTAGAAAATAATAATATCATGTTTCCTTAGTATTAATAATATTTTTCTACGTTATTAGGGTTTCTATTGAATTGTTTCGTTAATTTTGTATGGATATGAAATAAACCTTACAATTTCCTGTGGAAATATTAAATAGCTATCTATCGCTACTTTGAAACAGCATCATTCGTGTTTAAGCGTTTACAATTATCATGCACGTGTATGTGACGACCTGATGAGCTCAGTTGGTAGAGACCTTGCTTTCTGTGCTGAGGGTTCGCCGTTCGAATCCAGGTAGGGTCAAACTTTTTGTGATGACAACAAGTGTTTGTACCCAAGTCATGGATGTTTAGTATTTATATAAGGTGTAACAATTAAAGTGTAAACTATTTTAACAGGGCCAACAGTAGGTTATAAAGACTACATTCTGAAATAAATAAATTAAATTATTAGACGTTTAAAAATGACACCCCGTACTGAGCGCACGGCCAAACGCTACTGGTTCGCCTTGTTTAAAAAAAATCAAATAGCATTAAACAATAATATTATACATCAATGTGATCCATAGAATTTACTGATTCATTTGTTAAAATATTTTACACTATTTTTGTTAAACCTTATATAATGAGTTCGCCTCCAGTCCCTTGTGCGGTACCCATAATACAAGCGTTGCTTAGTTTGGAACCGTACAGTTAGTGTATGCGTCTGGCGATATATTATTATGCTTTCCTCGTCACAAAGGGTTCTGTATTCTCTCTGAATATTGTTTCTCCTATGTTGTCCTAATCCTTGGAATAAGCTATGAGTAGTGCTTAAGTTAGACTAATGGGGACCAACTAGACTGTATAATTATTTTGCGCATTGTTCTTGTAACGTCGCGATTATTGTACAATAATAGTAATTTTATTATATATTTGCGAATAATATTACGTTTTTAATTTACTTTATGTGGGCCTGTTACAAGGGCCGAAAGTTATAATTGATGATATTATATGTGAAAGCCCAATGCAGAACATATTTCACTTATTTGAGGTGTCACTTTATAGTCCACGTATATAGACATTTTGTATGGAGTATTGACAGTTTGAAACACTGTCCGCTAGAGGCGCTGTTCGTCGCACGTCGCGTGCGCTGTTATCTGTCGGGTTGATTTGTAAATAGACATGCCATGGTTGGTAGGGTTCCTAAATTCGGCCAACGGATTATGAGTGTGCAACTCGTCCTAGAAATAAAGGCTTCGATGAATGTGCAAATAATATATCAGTCCACTTTATGCATTTAGGCTAAAACTGCCCCAATTCTAAGGGCTTTAAAGTAATTCAGATGAATCTCCTAGATTGCACAACACGCCCTCAGCAGGCTGCGCTCATCCGAATGCGCGCTGCGAGCCAACTCCGACGCATAACTAACCGGTGTTATCGGCTGGCGCGTTACACTGACACATTTAGCGCGCTGCCAAGTCGTTATCTTAGTACCGGCGCTGCAAGGGATGCCGGACAGAATACAGGGATAAAAGTCGCAGTCGTTCCAAATGTCTTGGTTATTGATGTGGTTTTGGTAAGCAAGGCGAGCGATTATGGTACCTATCTACCTAGTTATTTTTATATATAGTTTATGTCGTACCATTTACATACCCTAACACAAGCTTTTAGTATTATTATACAGCTAATTACACTATTTTTATAACATCGCAGCTAACTAGAATTTCATTTCTAGGCTGTTATTGTATCTTTAAGTGCGCTTGGATGTTAGCCAAGCTAACCTTGCTATAAAGATTGCTTATAGTTAGTTAAGCTACAGACTTTATTATTATTCGTTGTTAGTGAATCAACAATGTACTGATTAAAAATGTAAAAGATCTCTTTAAAAAAGAGCAACCATGGAGTTTCTTGCCCGGACTTGTCCATAGGAACGGCATTCCGAATGGGTGGTAAAGTTGTAGCTTAGCATTTTGTCACTATTTTGACGATTCATAAGTACTATACTTAATGGTTTACATGAATAAAAAGATATTCTGATTCTGAACAAAGCGGTATGTTCATCACTTAATTAAGGCTATAACTAAAGAATGCTAAAACTAAAGTTTTCTAAACATCGAAAGCTAAGCGTGTGTGTTGTAAGACCATCAACATTGAAAACCATTTAGACACCAATATTTGTCTATGAACTGAGTAAATACCTCACTAATTGGCAAAATATATTATATAAATTTTCCATTACTGGGAGTTTCGTAAAGGTGGCAATTAAAAATAAGATGAGAGGGATATTAATAAAAAAAATAAAGAGACTCGACTTGTAATAGTACCAGATAGCACCAGATCACGTAAAATTATGCAAATTAGCTGTAATGGAGAGCAATTCAGAATTGATTATGCCAATAAGGTTAATTGTTTTGTGGAATCCGCTTTTATTGTCCTTTTTGTGGATCGCGGTAAAAGCAGGCGAATGATACTATTGTATCTTCTCCGTACCATAGGATGGAAAAAATCCTTCGTCCCTAATATTTTACTGCCTACTTCGTTCACCACTGTCCACTGTCCACCACTGGAATTATCTTTCACAACCATTGAACAATTCTTGTAAGGCGTTACAACGCTTGTGATTAGGCGTCGCGACATTTGTCATAAGGTGTCGCGACGCTTGTCCTCAGGCGTTGCGACACGTATTGACAAGCGTCACGACGCTTGTAATTAGGCGTTCTGACGCTTGCTATAAGGCGTCACGACGCATGTCATTAGGCGTCGTAACGCTGGTCACTAGGCGTCGCGACGCGTAATGACAAGACTCGCAACGCCTAATTACAAGCATTGCGATGGGCGACTAGTATAGTTTTAAATTTGTATGCTCATTAATTGTTAATTAAAAAAATGCAGTGCGTCAAATAAAACATCGTATTTATTACTTACCACTCTGCCGAGTAATTACTCCGGTGACAGTACAGAACTGTTGTAATTAAAAAAAACAGTTAATATTTGTAGCACGTCGTTTAAATGACGCGCGAACACGCTCGTATGTCGCTAATAAAACACGCAAGAGTCTCACTGCTGAGATTAATGTCGCCGTAGTACGACTACGAATGTTGGGATGCGATGTGATCGATAAAATAAATAAGTAGTTTATTAACGAAAAATGGCTTAAGTAACAATAATGTAACGTCAATCGATTATTTTTCAGGGTACCTTCCCGTCGCGTACGAAAAAATATTTATTGCTAATTATTAAATGTAATTTACAAAGCACCCTACCTATACATTAAGTTAGTGGGTACAAGTACATAGTTGTTCATCGCTATCTATTCACTACTTTATTAAATAAAATACTTTTAAATGAAGGTCTCCGACTGGTGAATTGTTAGAAGACTTGCACGTCTTTCGAAATCCGTTGGATGTATATTATGCGTGGTGGAATATTGGCTTGAATTCCTCTCACATTAAGGGGAGTATGCTTGCTGTCCATTATAATAACAATATGCTAGCCTCTTATAAAATCGGGACCAAATACCATCGGCGCAATGTGGGTGCACGACAGTGCATCTCTGCATCGGGAAATACAAGCGTGACAGTTTATTATATTTTTTATCGATGTCAACTCATCTAGAAAATAGTCGCATCACTAAAAGTCGTTAGCCGAGGTGTCTCGGAGGCCGCGTCGCAATTTTATTTTATTTTACTTCATTTCGCCGTGTCACCCGGCTCACTGACGGCCCATCATCTCAGGTAACAGGAATGCAAGGGATTACGTAAAACTGCGATTTACATTACCCACTAGCAGAACTTCATACTCGTGGGCTCAGATTTTTTAGACTATTCCCGGGAATATAAATTATCCTAGTTAGATATTGATCTTGTTATAAAGTATCACCATGCCAAACTTTATTAAAATCAGTCTTTCGGATAGTGAGATAAGTACATTTCTAATTTCACGTATTTTTAAAAAATCGATTGGTGACTTAATCCTTTTCTTCGTCCGTTAAAAATACCCTCCACGGCCTCAAAGTGCTCGAGAGTGAATAAGGCTACATAGCAGCTATTGTTTTTGCCTCAAGCATCATGGGGTGGAATAAAAAAATAGTTGTCTATGGTAAAAAGATGGCGGCGTGCGATGCGAATAATCCGCTTGTAATGTAAACAGTGTCTCCTTCGTCTCCTTGCTGTGGATAGGGGAATCCTTGCGAAATCAATGATTTTTTACAACAACAGGACAGTCCTGTTTGATTTTGCCCCACTTTCAAAAACTTAAATAGACACTAGTTGACGAATTAAATTGGCCCCTTTATACTGAGTGGAGCTATAAAATTAATTTACAGACTACTATTTCGTATTGATTAATGTTTTTTTCCGCTCCCGACATTTTAGGTAGGATTTTGCAGCACCCAGCATAGATCGTATAATAATTGAGAAGTTAAGGGTTGGCTAATACACAAGGACGTCCACAGAACAAAGCACTCCAAGAGTATGAGAGTTCGCATCGTGTTTAGTTTTTATTAAGATCAGCTAAATGAGTACATACTGGTTGGTTTTGATCTAAGTATTTGATAGACATATGTAAGCATGTTTATTTTTCATTTATACACATGCTCTAGGTCTTCAGTAGTATTTTAATGTTTCCTTACGATTTTCGGTAACTGTTGCTACAAAATAAGTGGGCATATTTTTTTTAAAACATTCCTATTTCTTAAATCAATCATGGTGCCTCCCCTCTTCTTAAGAGACTTGAGTTTATTAAAAATTGGATTTGCTCTCTGGTCGCGGCACGCGGCGCGCCCCGCCTATGGCACATTTATTATTTTTTATTATTACCCCAAGTGTGGGGTGGGATTGCTCAGTTTGCTTTCAATAGCAACGTCAAATACCTATCTATCGTAAAAAAATACAAACATTATAGTTTAGTAACTATATTTCGTTATGCAGTAGCAGGTAGTTACAGGCAGTTGGAATTCGCGGGGAAATGCTATTAAATATAGTATATAGTAAATACGTATATAACGAAAGGTATATACACATATATTTGAACACCACGTTCTCTCGGCTATTGCACCGAGTAGTAACGGGTTCAATTCTTGTTAATTTTGAAAATTGGCTTTTTGAAATAAAGCTCTTTTTTACGAATTTTATAATAATTTTATTTTATGTTTTTTACGTTCCCGACGTTTCGGCTGCTTTACAGCAACCATAGTCTCGGGAGGACTGAGGATGTTAGATATCCTAGTGTCATGACTGTTTGCTTTTGTACGGTACCTATTAATACAAGCGTTGCTTAGTTCGGTACCACAATGAGTGTGTTCAGCACCTAGCGATATTTCTGTACCAGTCGCTATGAGTAAATAATAAGCTTACTTCTAAGTATGTTTGTTGGATCCGAACAGGAAAACATATCTATTGAATATAAAAAGGCTTCCGGTAAAACGATGTTAATTACATCCGAAATGGGAATTTAGTCACCGAAAATTATATAACACGTTTTGTACACTGGCGGACATGATAATGTGCCGCTATTTATGTAATGAGAAAAGTCATAGGTACTCATCTGAAGCTTACGTGTGAAAAAGTGGATTATATGTATTTACACGAGTTTAAGTTCCACCATTGCTTTCTTTCGATGTTAAGATCACTTTTGACCATGTTTTTTTGGGACGATAATGATTTAAAGTAGCGTTTAAACAGTCATCTATATATATATATATATATATATAATTAAGTCGTGTTAGTTATGCCATTTATAACTCAAGAACAGATGGGTCGATTTCTTAGATCTTTGATTTTTAGAATACAGGTCCGCCCCGAATAGCAGAATTAAAAGTAAACCATGGGAAAAAATTACAAAAAAAATATAATATAGATAATTCATTGTTAGGCAACCATTATTATTTATTTTCCTCCACAAAACGCTCAGTAAGCAAGATATTGGAAGGAACAAAACGATAATAAATCTCTTGATATACCTAACATCTTAAGTAATTTTATAATGTATAGTTCTTCGTCTCGCCATTGTACGGCAGTGATTTTGCAAAATTAGATCTGAAGTTGTTTAATCCTGTTTGTGACCCAGCCCCCGCCCTGCCCTCGGGCTACAGTCGCGTCACAGTAAAATATTACTGACATTTTTCAGTGACTTAGCTCTCTGCCCACCCCTCGGCGACGGGGGATAGTTATAACGAGATGCGTTTGTTTGCTCATCCCAAACGGAGTGCTCGAATTAATTTCGTTGAAAATTTCATGTTGATATATTACTGCTGACGGGAATCTATGGGTATCTGCATTTACGATTTCATTACTAAGGAGTTTGGTATTAGTTTTTTGCTTTACAATTTAAGGTAACCTAACTATACTACTATAATCGTCAGTTATAATACTAATCGCGTTAATGTTCAATCATTAGCATTTATATTTTCTAACGTTGCATTTCATATAAAGAATAAATGTAGTTTTTTATAATGTATAGCTTGGTAAGCAATGGTACAAGTATACAAGTGTCTCTATCTAATGCATAGCTAATGAACAGTCACGATCAAAAGCGCTCCACCTAATCAAATGACCGGCCGCTACCAAATAGAGTTACAAAATACTTTTTTTTCACCACCACCGTGAACACAAATTTCATTACAGCGATATATCAATCCGTCCGCAGTTCATCACTGCGGTGGTCCCAAATCGCGGCGTCATCGCGTGATCGCGCGATCGCGCGGGGCAGCGTCGCCAATCGCTTGGACGCGCTTCCAGCCGCGATTCGGTTCCACGGCTCATTTTGAATCGCTTTTCTGTTTTGTTTGTAATGTGGCATAGATTTTTTCTTGTATATGTGTGTCAAGACTAATGACAGACGGTGGCGTCGCAACATATTTTAATGGTATGACTTTCAATATGCACTGGACTATTCAGCTAAGTCCCATGGGCTATGGGAGGTGCATACATACATAAGTATGTAGGTACTACACATATCACAAGTAAGTACTAAACATCACCGTGTACTGACTGACTAGGTAGGTATGTTAAAGCTAAGTCGTTGAGTGTAATTAGTGTCAATGTAGAGCCATTTCTTGTTGCTCTGTATCAATTTCGTATTAAGACAGGTCTATTTCTGCTGTCCACTCATGGAATAGTCCAATCGTCAACGTACAAGTGATGAGCGATGAATAAGTGGATCATACGGTCATTTTCGGATGTAATACTTAGCCCTGGCGCTACAGTTTTCTACAGCCTTATAGCTGCAGCTTTCAAAGGAAAATTGTCTTATGTAGGCAGAGCGTAAATTCCTCCATGCGTAATGTATGTATTAAAACTTAATAGCTTCAAAAAGTTCTAGCTGAGAGAGAGAGTTGAGCAACATCGCCATGGGCGAAGCCAGAGTTTGCTTCAGGGCGGGGCAAATCAAGGAAACTCGAATTGAGCTTTTATTTTTTCTTCGATAAAAAAACTGACACCAACAAAGACGCTTTAAGCTTGCATGTCACTGCTGTCATATACCAAGATATTATAGAGGCACGTAATTTCTGGGCGTCAGTAGTGATAATATGGTCTTGTATTTTTCACTTGACTTCATGAGCCCGGGGTGGGGCAGCTGCCCCACCAGCCTCAGCTGCTCCCCTCAGCCCCATCGTGGCTATGCCCATTAATATGGCCACTCACGACTCTACGTTTTGGTACAATGTAGTTTCAAAAGCTTCTCGCTTTTGTTTTGGGCCAGTCCGCACAGTTAATAGACAATATTGCTAGCAATGAAAGTGAACTGCATTCATTATCGAGTCTTCTAGCTATTAATTTGTACCTAATAGAGTCACTGAAATGGGACCGAGCGAACTAGTTTAATTTATTTTTATTAATTAATTACACACGCAGCAGGCATCACCAGGACATACCTGAGCTGATTTTAATGTTATAATGAAGCGACTGGTACCTGGTCTGGCTATGATCACTAATTCCGCGAAAACTAATTAAGTACCTGCATGTCTGAGAGAACCCCTCGAAAGATGTGTAAAGTCCGCCAACCCGCACTGGGCCAGCGTGGTGGACTATGGCCTAATCCCCCTCGCATTGAGGGGAAGCCCGTGCCCAGCAGTGGGACTTTAAAAAGGGCTGGTATTATTATTATATTATAGTTTTTAAACTAAGATTCAGTAAATAGTTCTTGTATTTTTGCCTCTAACTAAACGAGCCTCACTCGTACCTACTATTTACAAAGGAAAAATAATGTTATTATATAGGTAGTCATATATAATGAGTACTTACCTTACCTTAAACCAGACTAATGTAATTAATTTAAATTGAAACGACAATATTTTGTTGCTTCAACTAATCGTTGTTAACCTTAAGGATACAGCTTTGTAGTGAGGTTTCTTATAGATGGTTTACAACGTTCTATTCTATGTAGGTAATGAAAGTCCTGCAGTAAGCTTGTAAACCAGTCGGGCAACAACTCATTGCCGCGTGCGGGGCTGTCACATAACATGGCAGACGTGCGCAATGTCCCGCACCACAAAGGGCCGCTGTCTGGCAGATCTGGTGGCATTAGTGCGAACACAGGCCACCTGGCAACCTGCCCACAATTCTTGGAAGACTGAAGTTCGTCACCGTTCACTGATATATCACTATTATATGGAGTTTATTGGGTAGATACCTAGTTCTATTTAAAATAGCTGAAAGTGTTAGTTCAGTTGTACAGATACATAAGGGGACTAAGCTCGTTATGTAGTCACTGTGACACTTGTGAGCCGTCTAGAGTGGTCCCTACGAAAACGCCGTAATTAATCATTGGAGGTGTTTGTACTGAAATTTTAATTGTATCGATATTATAATAGATAAAATTATATGATCCTAAGACCTATCCAGGTATGATAATATTTCTCTCTAGAACCTACCAAAAATAGAGAGTGCAAGTTTATAAAGCTAAGAAAAAATTAATAATAATAACAATCCATCCTACCTTAACATTTTCACAAAGCTACGGGATTATCTCACGTCTTCTAGCCGCTCCCTCGCTGTGAAATAACAGATAAACCCTTCAAGGGTCTGTCGGCGTCGATACCAGTTAAGGATACCTTTATCATACGCGCGTCGGACCCTTTGGGCTTGTCAGAATACCTCGCAGGGCCCCGGAGTGTATTGTATGAAGTTATGTGGAAAAGTCTGTTCTTCTGAAACAATAGTCCAGATATACTGTTACCTTTAGTTAAGAAGGCATGTAACTTCAATTACTTCTTTTAGATTAGTAAATGGTGTGTTTAATAAAGACGCATATGTCCAGCAGTGGACATCTTTTGGTGGATGGATGGATGGATGGAGTTAAGGTCAAATTATACACCATGTCATATTAGGTAAATATGATATTGCTTTTGCTTCAATTCCATAATATGTTTTTTATGTAATTTAATTTCTTATCGAGTGAACCCGTGTGCTGCAGTCAGTGCTATCCTAATTCCCGAGGCTGTGATCTCCACCACGTGAGATGGGAGCGGGATTTTATAGCTTTTTTACGCTTTTCAATTCGCTGCCATCTCGAGCCGTACGGAGATGACACTCGATTTGTCTATCACGACCTTTTATTATTCTGTAGCGGTTTTACAAGAAAATTGAGTTTCTTTTTATAGTATCTATCATTGTCTATTCAGAAAACGAAATATAGATGGCATTTCATTTGTACATCCGTGTCTTACGACAAAATGTATTCCTTACAATCATCACTATGAATTACCGCAATAAAACCAGTTGCAATTTCTTGACGGGTTTATAGTCCGTAGCTTATGACAATCTAACATCTTTTAAAGCTACTTTGCTAAACACTAAAATTGCACCCCGTTCCTTAAAAAAACCGTTCTCTATGGATCACCTATGGATATAAAAGAATCAATGCTTGTCTCCTACCAAAACTAGATTGGACTAATAGTTTATGAGCACAAGATTGCAGAAGCTAGTGAAGTGAGGTGACCTTTTAAATGGAGACCTTATAACATCAATAATCCTATTAGTTGCTTACTCAAGTCACATGTCGATTGGTATTCGGCATTCTATCCTTGTGCACTCTGCAAGTGCTATACCACAGAATGCTTATAGTACTAGACCAGCCGTTCCCAAAGTGGGCGATAACGCCCCCTTTTGGGCGCTGCAGGCCTAAAGGGGGGTGGTAAGAGACCCAGAAAAAATCAGGGGCGTTGTGTAGGGGCTTACAATAATTAATTTAATTTGACGTCATAGTGGTTTTTAAGTAGGCGAAAAAATGGAGGCGCTAAAAAATAATTTATTCTCAAAGTGGGCCGTAGACAAAATAAGTTTGGGAGCCCCTGTACTAGACTATAGTTAATGTTACGGCAGCTAGATCTCGCCTCCTGGCTCCGAGTATAATGTGTCAGTAAGTGCCGTCACCGCACTGCACTCACCAGCTCGCACACAATGAGACAGCAACTGTCTTATACCACGCATCACTTCAACGATATAGTATGAACATAATATGTGTTAGAGTTCATACATTTTGATCTTCAAATCGACTATTAAATAACTTGTAATTGTTCAGTTATTCGATTTTGTTATTTAGTGCAGATATATCTTACTAGCGTAATGCTACAACATTACTAGTATACGCTGAAACTCATGACTTTAAACAGACAAATTTTTAACAAAATATCGGATTATGTACACTACCAGTGCTACACCGAGTTGCAGATTTCATGTCTATTTTACTTATGCTACAACTACACTAACCTTCTTGTAGCGTCTTTTGAGAATACACCTTTTAACTCTAAAAAGGACAGTTAAATTACTAGAATCAATAAAATCACACGTATATAATAGCAAACGTATAATTCACTTGTAAACTCGACTATCCAAGTGATGGGCTGCTGAGCGCCCGCGGTTTATCTCAGCGCTGTTTATTTCGCGATTACCCGACAGAGTGGATGGATGTCTCCGCCACAAATGGAGCAATGATGCCAGCTTCCCTGATAGCGGCCTATGAATTATTCATACTGCATAAACTGTACCGCATCTGTCCGCGGTGTCTCGCGCGATGTCTACCTATTGTTCATATTATTATACTAGCTATTGCCCGCGACTTCGTCCACGTGGTATTTAACAAAGACACACACAACCGTTAGCAATAGCCCGCTCGCGCGTTCTGAGCCCGCCTTTGTGATATTAAGTCGTTAGAGGGGGGGGGGGGGTTCTAAAATAAAAGTAACCTAAGTAGCCTAAGTTACTCCTTGTTACATCAGCTATCTGCCAGTGAAAGTTCCGTCAAAATCGGTCCAGCCATTTCAGAGATTAGCCGGAACAAACAGACAGACAGACAGACAGACAGACAGACAAAAATTGTAAAAAAAATGCTTTGGTATATGTACCGTGTATACATCCACTTGAAATGCACTTAGTAAAAAGCGGTTATTTTAATATTACAAATAGACACTCCAATTTTATTTATTTGTATTGTATAATGTAAGACTAGCTGTTGCACGAGACTGTGCGCGCGAATTACTCTAGGGGTGCTTTTAAAAAAATAATTCTGCAGCGGATCTGCACCGTTGAAATGCTATACAGAAAACCAAATTCATCCGTAATAGATGAAGTAAACAAACGAAAAAGTGAATCAGCTATATAACTGTGACTGAATAGATACATGTGATTACTTTGATAACTTAAAAAATTAATGAAGAAATCGGATGACACAAGAAACCTTCATCTCTTTAGTTCAATACCACATTTACTAAAGCCTGAATGTATCAAAGCTATTCACGTCACGTTTGCAAAGAAGTACCTTATTCTAAATCAATCCGGCGGCAGCGGGCCCGCGAATAAATCCAGCAATTCTTTATGCAAACCTGTACCGTCCCGGCGACGTTCCATTTGCAATATTTGTGTAAAACGCTAACAAGTCCCGGGACTTAGTGTGTACCAATCATTCATATTCAGATGGATTTTCTTGGTTGCTATGGACCAATTTTGGTTTGTCTGTGGTGTCCTTTGAGTGTTCTTGAAACAGCGATACTCCAATCTGTTATTTAATGATGATAATGCACGTAAAACTCACATCTCAATTGTATCTACAAGTAACATGTTCAACGCCTTTAATTACAATGAACTTCGTTAATCGTACAAAAGTGTCATTATCATAGACAATTACCACCCATCAGAAATGTACCAAGTTACAGTAGAAATCGCTTGAAATACTGTCATTACAACCGTGTCCCGGGACAGTGTGCCCTCTGGGTGTGTCTCGCTTCATCCAGCGTCTCCCTCGGGGAGTGCATTAGGGCTACGTGACCAGAATCGGCTACTTGCCGCGCCGGCGGCTTTTGTGCGACAGTCTAGACTTGTGTTCCCGCTACGAGGCCTCTCCGCGGTATTGATATTGGTTTTTTTGCTTGCAACATCGTTGATACAGAAAAAAAAAAATTATTTCGTTGCGTAAATCCGTACTTTAGTACCTACTTGAGAATTTCATAGTCTGATTGTAGTTCTATCAGACTGTTAGCTCAACAGATTCAGTTGAATCAAGAACTATTTTACAGTACCTCCGCAACAAAAACGATTAACGTCGAATCTCTTTACATGTAAATATGTTAAAAGAAAAGCATATAATTAAAGCACAATACTCAGAATAAGAATAAACCCTACGAATGTTCCGCGGAATGGTGTTTATTATTCCGGCGAAATCTCGATGTTGACGCTTTTGCCTGTTGTTTTGAGAATAATCTGTTCTTGTTAACACTGAGCCTTTAATTAGTACAACTATAATAAGTACCAACTACTTACTTGCAAAATACTAAGCTTTAAACTTAAGACACAGAATACTACACATACTATACATACTAAAGTACTAATATAGTATGAATTTCAATATGATTACGTACTAAAGTGTTAAAAAAACACAAAACAATTGTGATTTGTTGTGACCATTTTTTTATCAATATATCGAACGTCTGAGATCACATAATGATTACAAAAGATTTAAAGACGTGCAGGTTTCAAGCTTAGTATACCCTGTCTGAACCATCCTGTATATATTGATTTCTTATATTTACGCGAATACTACACATTGAAATAAAACTAATTTTACGAATCTTATCGCGTTTATAGAAACGTCGGGAACGTAAAGAACATAATACAAACGCGATAAAATTCGTAAAATTAGTTCTATTTTAACATTCCGTATATATTAAGTTATTTGAATAAATGTAATTGAAGTTTACTTTCACAGACACGATTTTGCAATGATTTTAAAAGCAAGCACTGAATAATAATATGATCTTGTCTTATTATCATTCTTCTCTTTCTATGTACGCTACTTAGACTACATACTACATAGTAGTTTTAATATTACATTACTTGCAATGCATCTTTCATTGCGGAGGTGCTCGTAAATTAAAAGAATGACCAACAAATCCTAGCGTAATGAATTTATAGCGTCTAGAGTCTAGATTTATTGCGCTACGCATATATCATTGCGTCATAACGCTATCAACCATTGATATAAGAATACTTCACTCAATTTGTACTTGAAGCAAAGATTGAAGGGAGAAAATGTTTAATTAAGTGTGTACTGACTCATCGCGTTGGCTGACTTTTGACTTGAACAATCCGTTTACGTGAATTTGACAGGTAGGAATCCGTGTTAGGCAGTGCGAGCGAGTCGTGTTCACACTGAACGAGGCAAAACAGACTTCCGGGGCTGCTCATCAGTCAGTACGCGCCTGTTAAAAATTATAAGTTTTCATGATCAAAGATTGTTTTAAGCATTTTTAAAGTTTAATACAGAGAAATAAGGTCGTTTTCTTTTGGTACCTTAAATACTATCAAGACCGTAGTCCCCGAAGTGGTGGGCAGAGGTGCAATTTGGTACACCCACGTAACGCTGATTATATTAGAGATCCATGAAATGAAGTGGAAATCTATTACCATTACCGTGATATCTACAGCAGGGATGTTGAGTATCTATCTTTTAAATAAATAAATACTTACATAGATTTTTATATTGTCATTTGTTACAACAATTTGCCAGTGTTCACAATTCCATATTAATAGTTTAATTCTCAAAGGGCGCTGCGAGCGGCGGCCGGAAATTGCGCGCGGTTGCACTTCCGCCTCCGGAATGCCTTGGCTTCACTCCTATCGCTTAGTGTTATACAGCGTGAATCAGAAATATACTAACCTTAAAGTTGCGTTGCTTTTCGTAAAAAAAACTTACGCTAATGAAGCGCTGGCTCAAGGGCTATGATGAGTGCACCGAGGGCCCTGGGGGTAAAATTAAACGCTTATTTGAATTATTCACAGTATTATTTATTTAAATACTACAAGTAGTTTAAGTACACGTTCGCGACATGAATCCTAAGAGAAGGGAGAAGAAAAGTAGAGATTGGATGACAGGACGGCGCATGATTAAAAACGAGACAAAATAATGATTTATAATAGTTTCACTAATTATTGTCGAGGCTAGTATACGCTTTCCGAATCTTTCTGTATTTTCTTCTTTTGTTTTTGTTATATAGATAATGTAATACACTTAATAAATATGGAAAAAATAATCTAAATTCCTGAGCACACTGCGAGGAATGTTTGAGCGTGAAACAAAGGGGCTGCACCCCCACCCCTGTTAATTAAATCTTTTGAATATGACGCTATTAGCTCGGCGAGAGGGAGAGGGGTGAGGACGACTAATCCTTATAATTTGTTACATAAATATTGTGTTTTTATTACAATAATGGAATCGTAAATGTAGAGTAACATGGGTGGATATTTAAATATGTGATGGGATTGGAATAAAAAAAATACAACCGAATTGAGAACCTCCTCCTTTTTGAAGTCGGTTAAAAAAGAGAAGTCCTACAGGACTCTGAGCTTTCCGATTGTTAGATATAATATTACTTATAACCTGTTAAAAAAAATTACGACCCGAGAATCAAACCTAGCAATTCGATCACTAGATTATTACTACTAGTCGTGTACTGACTGGCTACCATAGGTAAACGCCGCAGCTACAGTTATGACTTGAGCTATCAGTTAACCTGTGAGTTCACATATACTTATAACCGAGCAGTCAGCGGACCAAATGCCAAACAACAGCGCTTGGGCGAGAACCGTACTGACTGAGCAAGTAGAGACAACTTCGCGACTCTGCTCAGATGTACGGTACAATCTTATTAATAAATACCCATACACATAAAGAATAAAACTGACACCACTGATAGCCCGGCACAATAAGCCCACGACGCCGCACGGACGTCCAATTTCCGTACCCTTTGGGCTATAGACGCTTCAATTTATAACATCACAGCTTCGACTCTAATCTGGGGTATCTCCGCTATCTATAATTGGTGTTGTCTATATGATAACGAGACGTACGGACAGACAACAGTTGGAACGCAGTAAAAACTCAATCAGGAACACGTTGAATTTTATATTATGATGCTTTTAAGGGTGACGATACGATTGGCATACGATTTATATAAAATATCGTAAGCAGTGAAAAACAGGAATTATATTTAGAAAAGGCACGCGGGCAAATGCAATCTTTATACAGGCAATACCTATATACACAGGTGCTCCTGTTCAAAATATTCCATTTATGTTTTATATACACAGGTGTTCCTGTTCAAAATATTCCATTTATGTTTTAAATTCTGTGGCACCAAAGTCGCACTTATCTTTGTTAATTCATATATTTACTTTAGAGAAAAAACACTCATATTTGAACTTACGAGTACTATCGATCAGCCAGTTTTCATTGCCATTCATTGCAATGTAAATAGTCAGAGAAATGTCAGACCTCTAGCGATGTTGTCAGCAATAATTCTGCACTGTAGCAGTTTATATTGTTGCCTGGAAGTCGCTTCGGAAATAGATTTAGTACCATCAGAGATACTTCTAGCCTACTTAATTCATTTTTCGTTGGCAAGCCGTTACGTACCTATTGCCATGCGAATATTAACTTTAAGCTGTTCTGGAAGTAATGTCCTAGATAGTACTGTAGTTATGGTCCATCCGATTAATAACATTGCAACTTTATCGAGACGACATTCGTAACCTCTAAAGGTCCCCATCTAACCATCCGTTTTATTCAACCACATTATTTCAAGTTTGTTTTAAGGTCTATAAAATTTACAACCTGTCCCGATAAGGGCAACATACACTCGGGCGGACCAACATGCCATCTAGCGAACAAATTTATCATCTCATAAATAAACATTAATACATTATAATTATGAATTCTCGGTTAGGTATGTAGGCATGGATATGATAGTTGACATATGGAGTCTGGGTTAGTTTTTGTCTTGCATAATACAGATAGATAAAATAAAAAAAATATTACTAGTTGATAGTAATAAGATAGCCCGAGGTGAGTAATTTAAGCACCGTGAAAATGTGGACATTGCTAGGTGCACCAGCTGCAGCCACATGAACCGCGATGATCGAACTAGTCTTGGTCCTCCTTGTGTTTCATTGGTCAACGTTCAGTCCACAGTTGTTTTGGTTACTACTGATATACTGTTGATTATACGGAGCTATTACCTTCTGCCTTCGGAGACCCAACTAGACTCCTTGTAAGATTTTTTCAGGGTTCTAAGTGCTCGCGATGACTGTTGAAGATGTTGGATCGAATGTAAAAAGTTTAAAATTAGACTAAATTAAATAACTCTAATGACTAGATTTAGGAATACGATAACGACGATGAATGAGTATTGATAATAAAGAATTAGTTTTTATGTAGACTGGCGTATCCCTCCAGTTAATGGAGTAGACAAAAAGTTTATGAGTCACACAACATTCCTGTATTTATCTTAACGGCTCACTCACTCGGTGTGTGTAAATTTAGTGGCGCTTGGAAGCAAAAGGAAGATAAGCGCGTGCGCAGCCGTGTTAATCTCCGCCTTCCGGATCATTTCGCGGCGCGCTGTTGTATTACAAGACAATGTAATTAATTGGATGAGCGTATTCCGTCATTAAATATAAGGGATCATGATTTTTTATTGCCTACTAGCTGACGCGACAAACGTTGTTTTGCCATATACATTATTTTTAGGAAATATTTTTATAGTTAAATATTTGCGATTATAAATTGAAATATAAACTATCCTATCTTTCTAGTCGGATAAAACTGCACACAGTGTGCAATTTTATTTAAATCGGTTTAGGAGTTAAGGAGTCCATGGCGGACAAACACCGTGACACGTAATTTTTTTATATTAAGATAAGTATTTGAACTTTGGTTTACCACGTCATGGCGGACATACCACAATTTTCTCTAATTAGTAGTATATTGACCGAGGCTTGCTGTATTAGCTATTCTATTGATAGGTATAAAGACGCTAGTAGTAAATCTGGAATTTGGATGGTATTTAAGCTTAGCTTACAAATCGAGAAAATGTTGACTCCAAATAGGCTTTATCTCTACAACTGATGAGATACAACAGGTGCTTTTGATAAGTGCTTACACCAGTACGTGACTTAAACCATTGAGCACGAAGCACGCCAGACGCCAAATGGGCAGTTTGCAGCGATTTTGATGTGCGTTGTCTGTACCGAAAAATATTTTTTTGTTATAGATACGCTCGCGTTTGAATACTATCACAACTGATGTTAAGCGATGATGCAGAAGAACGCTTGCCAAAAAGGTACCTGTTGTCTCGTGAATTGAATATGCCAAGGTTATACTTTATCGGAAAACACAGAGTCAAGCAAGGAGTTCATTAGCAGTACGCTATGATAAATTTTGAAGCAAAGCGTTTCGTGCGTGCAGGGGTCATATGCAAATATTTTCAGGATTGGGGTTCAACTAAACCAAAGACAATGGGGAAAGAGACCTATTTTTTTTTCTTTTTGTTTTAAGGCTTTAGGCCGTCGCAACAGGGAAGTCAAAGCAGTGCATCCGGGGAAATACACTATTGCAGTTTAAATACATAAATATTATATTAAAGTAATATTAACTGTTACCGTCGAAATCTATAGTACCAAAATCAAAATACTGGTGTCTATGACCTTTACACTGAAAACTGTTAAATACCTCAAGTTTAGCGCGCACGGGCGTAACCCTAAAAAATAACTTAACGTGTTTTTTAAGAGAATTTATGGTAATCACTTGCTCAATATGCAGATTGAAGTTGTAAACATATGCGAGGAAAATGTTTCTATATCAATATTATGAGAGAAAGCTCGTGTTCTTGGACACTAAAGTTAAAAACTTAATCGTCTTTGACATTCTTGACTGTGTTTTATTAATTTTCTTCCACGCAATGCTTTGTTCACACCAACGCTATCGACGCTGGAATATAGTATTTTTTTATTAAGCTGGATTAATAGGATTACTTGCAGGACTTCCTTTTTGTTGAACCTCCTTTTTATACGACTTATTTCTTTTTCGATCTTCTTCTTGTGGAACTAACTTTTTGTTGGACTTCCTTATTGTAAGATCTTCTTTTTTAAGGATATTTGTTTTGTAAAGGAGCTTTGTTTTATAGGACTTACTCATTGTTGCACTGGACTTTGTTTAGTGGTTACAAGCGCGGTCCGCTAGTTGGTGGTGTTGGGTTCTATTCTTGGGTCACATTAAATCATCTCATCATGATTAGGTGAAATATTGGTGCAGCTCTGCCTACCACTTTTGGGGACTAATCATAGTAATAGCGTTATTTCGATTAATGTGTACAAGGCTTTATGTGTTATTAATAGGTGGAAAAAGTGATAATTAGAATGTCAACAAATATGAATTGTTTGTTTCCAACACAGACTTAAGTATTTTCACGAGCGTCTTTAAATTGAAATAACTTTTTATTTATGCACTGATGAAATAAAACAAACTCATAGTTTTAAGTGAAGCTTACCACAATACATGAGTGAAACCCACATCCAAATCGGTTAAGCTGTTTATGAGATTAGCTCGCACAAACGCACAGACAAAATTTCTATCAATCATGGTTTTGGGTTCTATTGCTTTGATAAAGGCCCCCAAAATAGTTTTTCTCATATATCTTACATGTACAGACAGCGACATTTTTATTATTATATATGTATAGTTTGATAGGAGGAGTCGCGGGCGTAAAGTAGTATAATAATAACACAATAATAATCACATTACTATAACATCTTATTTATACTCTCTATCCAACACCTACAAAGTTAATGAGACCCCATCGTCGTCTTAAGTATTGGTATATCATTGAGCTCACAAAGCGCCGACAGACAGACGGACTAACATAAATTAACACCTGTACACTAATCTACCGCCCTTATTACAAGTGTGTCAAGGTTGGGAGTGCCTTGAATTGCACGTTGTTTTATGGTAAATGTATGTTGGCACATCATTTGGTGAGTACCCATCGAATGAGCGAAGGTTTTGATTTGTCGAGTGGTGCTTCAGTTGATGACCCCTGAAGATGATTCGTTGACTGTGACTGACTGTACTGAGGTATGTGCAAACGTATTTAGCTTGTTTTCCGCATTCTCAAAGGCGAAAATCTTATTAATGTTTTTCTAGTAGAAAGTCAGAATCAGAATATTTTTTATTCAGGTAGACCATTAAGTAGGTACAGACTTATGAATCGTCAAAAGTTACAAAACACTATGCTACTACTTTACCACCCGTTCGGAATGCCGTTTCTATGGAGAAGAACGGGCAAGAAACTTCATGGTTGCTCTATTTTTTAAAAGATCTTTTACATTTTTGAGCAATACATTGTTATAGGTATGTGAGAACAATGTAGGAACGGCTAATCAGACTTTAGCAGCAGGTCAAAAAAAAGTACTAACTAAATATAAAATTATAGTTAATGGCTACATGGTTCCCACATTTACAAATTATCCACACACCACATTTACATATCTGTTCACTCATAACGAAAAAAATGCTGGACGGATTTTCATTAAACTTGCTATAGTGATAGTTTATAACCCCCATAATGCATATTTGGTAATGCCAATCGGTATTCAAAACAGTCGACTCTTCGATTTAGAATAACAATATTTTCAATTCATGTAAACTATTACAGCATTTATCCCAAAATGATATGCAGCGATTCCACCGCGCGTCGAAATGTCATTCCTATGGAGAGGGAGGGGCCAAAAGCTCAGTGGTTGCTGTTTTATAAGGACGTTCTACATTCTCGTGTAGCACATTGTTATAGGTATATGAGAACAATGTAGGGACGGCTAGGCAGGCTACAGTAGGTCAGTAAGATGGCACTTTTAAATATACATAACCCACAGTTGCTTGAAGTACATTTTCATGTTGAGGACTATACGAGCTGGTGATGATGATCTCTCCGCAGCTCCCGAGTGACGCGCGCCGTCATCCCGCCCGGGCCGATCGCGGCCCGCGTTTGAGGAAACACATAATTGGCTATTAGCAGCTGTTGTTCGGCGCTGTTTGGCTCTCAGCCAACATGGAACCAATCAGGTGCGTGTCGGGATACCATGATTTTAATAAATAAATATCGCCAGTCGAACACACCAACTATACGGTCCCAGACTAAGCAACGCTTGTATTATGGATACCGTACAATGGACTGGCGAAATCAGTATATAATAGTTATATAGATATTAAACATCCATGACTCGGGTACAGTAATGTGATGTATTTGGAGTTTTAAGGATGTATTTGCTATATACGGAATCTGGAAACCTGAAATCTTGCATACTTAGTCCTGCTAGTTGTTAAAAGCGGTGCATGTCTCAGATTAACGGATTGCATGTCCGCCCTATCAAGGGCCCAAAATACTTGTGAGAAAATTCGTGAAGTGGCAAAGGCATTATTTATTTTCCCTGAAAAGCGAAAATTCAAAATCACTAAAAAAGTTTTGTTATGAATCAACTTCCCCATCTAGGTTGAAATCCCAATAACAGTTTGCTAGACGTTTTGGACATAGTACACCTACGAGTATTTAAGGATATTTCTTAGCAGAAGATATGATTCATCTGTGACGTAAGCAACTCGTGAGCCTAGTCTTTTAAAGGGGATATTCAGGCGGGGATTCATTCAAAATCAGGTGACAAAAGGGTCAAACGCGAGCCTAACATTAAAAAAAGTGAAATAATCAGCTCGTGAGACATTTTGAGTCTAATGACAGCCATAATCACTAACTAATTACACCGTCTTACCATGATATTACCCCGAACCTCATGGGTATGTATAAACACGATAATTATGCTGACATCTGGCATGAGGGTCCGTCTGTCTGCACTTATCTGCGGAAGAAAACTGTCCGCGGGCCGCGCTGACGAGCCGACGACAGAGCGACTTGGAACGTAAATATTGACCGATGATAGTCAATTCAAAATAAATATTTGTTTCAAGTAAGTAATAAATTGCAACAGGCAGCCAATAATCAATTTTAATTAGCATTCTCTTTGGTACCCGACATAGTGTGGCTGAGTTAGACTATAGAGTCTAACTATATACAATTCTGAGGAAAGTACATTAGATCTATCATATGGTACTTGATTTCCACCTGGCGCTGAGTTGCATCGGCACTCATTCCTGTAAAAAGAAAGGTTTGGTTTAACAATTATACCGTTGAACAATTTGTAACTGTTAATTTAACTTTAAAAATACTTTCCCAAAATGGTTTCGCGAGCCCAAAGTGTAGGAATGTCACCAAAGCAAGATACTGGCGGTATCTTCCGCGTGCCATTGGCTGTTTTTTAGCCACATTGCCTGCTCACCTCGCGCTGAAGATATATTGACAGGACTATCGGGAACTTATTCTGGTACTTTTGACTAACTTATTCCCTTCAAGGAAACGGGCATGATAAAGAGTTATTACTTACAATGTTATTTTGCTATTAACCAATAATTAAATTGACTTAGATAAATCTATAAACATGTGTTTATTTTAAATTTAAGATTCACTCAACTGATTCTACTAGAAAGGCATGTAGCTTATATATAAACCGCTTATGAAAATGAAAGGGTTCCTCAAAAAACTTAAGTCCACGCGAGCGAATTCGCAGGCACGTCTAGTCATCTATACTATTCTATACTAATATTATAAATGTGAATGTTTGGATGGATGGATAGATGGATGGATGGATGGATGTTTGTTGCTCTTTCACGCCCGAACGGCTGAACGGATCTGGATGAAATTTGGCACAGAGATAGATTATAGTCTGGAATAGCACATAGGCTACTTTTTATCCCGGTAAAATGTATGGTTCCCGTGGGATAGATGTTTTAATTTTTCATACTTTTTATCGCGGGTAACACCGCCGGGCGCAGCTAGTAATATATAAGTGGACCTACACTAGTTAAAAAATTCTAAACTACGTACTTTTTTAAATTACCTATACAAATATATTTATGATGCTTAAATACAAAACAGTGATTTTTTTTTCTTAAACTTAGTAACTTACAAAGTCCTTTGTTTTCAAAGTGGTTTTGTGTTCTGAGGATATTAAATATGAACTTTTGTACATTTTATAGATCATCTATAAATAGCACCACCATCTTGAATGAAGAAAGAAGAAGAAGAATGTTAGGCAGAGGTTTAATTCAGTGCACCCACATTCCCCGGACGGTATTTGGTCCCAATGCAATAGGGGGCCTATTGCCATTATCCCGGGCACATCCCCTCAATGCGAGGGAGAGCGAGCCCGGTATGATTGCTAGTAACAACATTAATTTTATTAGTCAGCTAGATGTAAGCTATTTTAGCCAATGCTGTTCCTATTTTCATATTTTATTCTATCACTTCAGCAAAACTAATAACTAACTCTATTCAGACCGACGCCGCAAGCGTGTTCCACATTCGATATAGTAACAATACTATAAAGAGACTGCCTTAAGATTCGGAATAAGGAGGAGCATCAAGATGGACTTGTCTCGGGCGTCGATAAGTAATTGTTGACTAAACAGGGTCCGACTGCCGTCGGGTTTTTGTGTCCATTCGCAGGCGCAACCGTAAATGTAGCGCGGTTTTTGTAGAGCAGCTGCCAGATGCAGAGTGTGTGGAAATATACTTAGTGAAATATTGTTAAAATGTGTAAGAATAGCAGTACTAACCAATCAATCAATCGTTTTATTTGTAAAACATAGGTAGATACATCGGTTCTTAGGTTAATCGATAGAGCTCTACGACTTGCCTGTAAAACGTAACGGGTTATGTTAAAATTGAAAATAAGAAAAATATCGCACTCTTCCTGTGATTGTTTTAAAGTGCGTCTACAGGAATTATCACGAAATAGTAACTGTATGATGGGCTCACCATGAGGCAGTATCTCCTTATCATTTCTGGGCCCTTATAAAGTATTTTAGTTTTTTTAAATTAGTTAAAATATGTAGTTAGAATGTAAATGAAAGAAAAACAATAATAATAACACCAGCTATTTTAATGCCCCACTGTTGGACACGGGCCTCACATCAATGCGAGGGGGATTAGGCTCTAGTATGCTGGCCGAGTGCGGGTTGACATGCAGGTTTCCTCACGATGTTTTCCTTCACCGTTTAGCAATTGATAAAATCATCATGGTTGAAAATGAGATTCGCACATGAAATCCAGAAATCCCAGAGGTGCGAACCGGGGTTTGAACCTGCTACCCTCGTTACCGAGGCAAGCGTTCTACCAACTTGGCAAGAAAAACATATTTGATCTATATTCACAAGACATTTTTTTTTTAATGGGACTAGGCCCGCCACACACTCCCACCACTGCTACTCCTGTAAGCCAGGATACTACAGTGGTGTCCAATGAAGACACCGAGGTTTGACCCTCGGCGAGTCCCGGGATAAAGTTAATTGTCTTGGAACCCGCACGAAATTAATCGAAAGATAAATAGGAGGAGTTGGAAGAAAATTATCCACTTCCCTCCATTGCAAAGTGGGAGACAAAAAGATCTGGTAGACAAATGTCCACAGAAGTAAGACTCTTACAGCTGGACTAATTCCAGGTGTAAGGCACCACGGAGAGTTTAAATACTAATTGGTCCTAAACTTGTGAGCTGATTAAACTTGATTCCAGTAGTAGGTATGGCAAAAACGCTTGAACGCACGGAAGTTATCCCTGGTTTCCACAAGGTCTGTGTAGTATACAACCCCAGAAGTTACTTGCAAACTATTAAGCATAATGTTCCGTTCGTTTTGCCAGAGATTGCACTCCCAGAGGATGTGATGTGCAGATTGCTCGTTTTCGTTATACGGCGTTGAACATTGACACAGAGGCGAGGGTACTAATTTAAAATAGAATAATTTGCTCTTAAAGTTACAATTCACAATTCACAAGACAGAGAACCAGAGATTTGGTGCTTGTTTATTCCAAAACGAAAGTTTCTCTGTAATCTTCAGTACTCTGTGCCCCTCAACCACCACCCACCACCATAGACGGATAATGGCAGCGATTAGCGGCATACGTGCGCCAGTTTTTGCCGCCCTATCTGTTCAGATACCATAGAGTCAAGTAATATGCCCGGCCCATGGGCTGACGAGTCCACAGCCTATTCGACTTGCTAAACATTGCCTATGGTACCTGAAGCTTAGTAGTCCTAACCATGTGTGATTATGATAATAAGATGTTGGTAACTTAGAAATTAATAGATAGATAGAGAGAACTTAGAAATATTAATTTACTTCCTGAGTCTTTTATATTGGGATCTGGGTCGACTTACAGTCAGACTACCCTAGTTTATAAGATTGCCATTTGCCCTCCGAGACTAAATTAGTGCTGCTACCGGTAATATAACGATTAAATAATTTTTAAGAATGTTTTTCTGCCTGTAACAACTGTCGAAAATGTTAGAAATACGACCATAACCGCCATCTTAATGTCAATGTAGAGATACTAATAGGATTTGATAGATCGTTGCAGTTTCCAAGACAGTCTTGCATTGCTCTGCACTCACGAGGGTTGCAGTTTAGTGACATGATGAAACATCACTTCTGATCCTTATTTTTGTTCTTTTTTACGACGGTTACCTCATGGATACGCGCCTCATGGATACATGGATAAGCAGGTTACGTTGGACTCCATGCGGCCTGCTAACTCAATCTCAAGGTGTTGAGACTTCCACTTCGCGCCAGGGTGCACGCATTTGGACTCTTCCACGACCCCACCAGCAGGTCTGCATACGAGCGGACACCTCTGCACGGCATGCCACACCTTCGATGTCCACAGGATCGTTAAATTGACGCGCTATATACGATCCTGGCTTTAGCCAGTGGTGGGAGTGTATCATCAGACCAATTCCTTGGTTACATTTTCTCTAACTTAGTCTAAATGTATAGTGTATAGTCGGATAAAACAAAAGGCGCCTATGAATGCCGTGCCCTGTTCTCTCAGAATAAGAGTCAACAATGACAAGCCTCGTCGGAGATATCCGTCGGTACACGTATGTTATTACGCAAATGTTGCGGATGATGCGTCGCGAACAATGCTAGCCGGTTGGGACCGCAATTATAGACGGTACAAGATAACCTTGAGATTGAACCGATTGCTTCGGAATATGGGACGATGGGATACAACTGTACATTTGAAGGTGTTCCTGATTTTATTTTAATAACTAGCTGTTACCCGCGACTTCGTCCGCGTGGTATTTAACAAAAAAGTTTTTCTAAAATAAAGTAGCCTAAGTTACTCCTTGTTACATCAGCTATCTGCCAGTGAAAGTTCCGTCAAAATCGGTTTAGCCATTTCAGAGATTAGCCGAAACAAACAGACAGACAGACAGATCGACTATTAAAAAAAAATGTTGTTTTGGTATATTTACCGTGTATACATCCAAACGCACTTAGTAAAAAGCGGTTATTTTAATATTAGAACCAGACATTCCAATTTCATTTATTTGTATAGATGTTTAGATCAGGCAGGAAAATACTTGGTCCTCTTACGCATTCTCTCCTCAAAACTTTAATTATTTTTTAATACTAACATCGTGTATTAATACTAACATCGCCAGACGAACATAGCAGCTGTACGGTCCCAAACTAAGCAACGCTTGTTTTTTTTTTTTTTTTTTTTTATACATTATAGGCAAGTATTTGATCTCGATCTCACCTGATGGTAAGTGACGATGAGATCTACGATGGAGCATACTTGCCTAGGTAGGAAGGCGGCAGTAGATAGAGACGCTACATTCACTAGGCATATGCAGCGCAACTGATCTGACCCGCCATCCATGTATGGCAACACCGAACATCATGCCGGAACACGGCTAGGCCGCTTGGCGACATGGCTTTGTTCAGTGGGTGGTGACTAGCCACGGCCGAAGCCTACCACCAGTAGAGTTGTCACCTGGTTGGCACCACCCAGGGTCACGTGTAGGGTATCTCGAGGGTACTTAATTCTCCTACGGACGAAGGTGACTCGACCCCAAAAATGTGTTGTGTTATGGGTACAGTACAATGGACTGGAGGCGATCCAAGTATATATGTCTTTAGGTGCCTATTATACCCATCCATAACTCGGGCACACATTCGTACTCATCACGCAATGTTTACCCATACCGGGAATCGGTATTTGAACCCGGGAACATTGATACAGAAAGCAGGGTCACTATCAACCGAGTCAATCGAGCCATTGAAGCAGCCATTGCTGAATTTATTATTTTGCTAGAAAAAATCTTAAAGACGCTTCTGAAATAGGAATTAACATCTCCTGTTATAGAAATGCACTACCCTTCACATAATAAGTGGGAGGGGTAGTATCTACCCTGCCCCCTTGTCACCGGAAGTGACTAATTAGCTGCCGCTGCCCGATGTCCAAGATAACACTGTAATTACATTGCTGTACAACCGGTGACAGAAGTGCTGAAGCTATTCAATATAAATAAGGAACTTAAATATTCATGAATATTTTTACCAGTTTTTTAAAGATATGTGTACTCTATCAAGTCAGTGTAGTGGCTGAAAAGGGATGAGATTGTTTTTAACATGTAAAACTATTTAAGGTCTAACAATAATAGTGTAAAATACTTTAACACTGCCAACAAGATAGCAAGATAACATTCTTTATTATTATTTGTTTAGTGATTTTTTCTTACGTTTTAAGAGTTACTCTTCTATTCAGGGGGAGACAAATTTAAAATTCAAAGCTCATAATTATCGGCCCACCCGTTCTTGAGCTATAAATGTTGAAACTAACACGACTTTGTTTTGATATACATATAGATGTGTATTTATTGAATATGTTATCGTTATTAAATATTCGACATTAGCAAAATACCCACTAATTGGTGGGTGAGGCCATATCTCATCTATTTCATTACATAAAAAATAATACTAATAAGTAAGGCCTCGAAGTTTAAAAAGGTAACCCCGGATATGAGGTGACTTTTATAATAAGATTACTTAGTTAGGTATTAGCTAACTATAATATCTATACGAAACATTTATTCATTCTTCTACAAAGTAAAACAAAAGCCACCGGCTCCCCATCGAACCCCACGGCAGGCAGGGCAATATGAATTAGTCGCAGGTACAGTCACGTCGAGTGCGCTCTCGCCCCGCAAACATAAAAGCGTTCCGATACCCGCTGTCGCATTGTGACGCTGACTGTACCGGTGTGTGGCGATTATGGGAATTTGGGAAAAAAGATTTTGTCATAATAGGTGGTGTTTATGTAATCTAGACAAAGATTTCTCGGAACTAGAACGGGAAGTTAAACAATAAAACAGTTAATGTTTGCCACAAAAATAGGTAACGCATCAATAAAAGAAACGGAAAAAGAAACGAAATCATTATCACAAGTATTACGCTTTTAAATATCAATCTTTAAATACCTGTTCTAAATATATTGGAACGTGTACACACTTAGTTCCTGTATCGTATCATCAATCTGAGATCTGATCTCTCTCTCAATTACGTCTACTAATAAAACACAACCACGGAAGTGGCCACTTACGGTACAAACAATGCCGCCGCCCGTTGATGTCGTTTGAACGAG
Source organism: Pheosia gnoma (assembly GCA_905404115.1). NCBI lineage: Eukaryota > Metazoa > Arthropoda > Insecta > Lepidoptera > Notodontidae > Pheosia > Pheosia gnoma. The sequence goes on from FR989905.1 coordinate 561,209, forward strand.
AGCTAATTTATACAGTATCTCATAATCTAATCGAATCACGGCATTAAAAATACTAAACTTTCACTAACGCCGTGCGCGATCAAGACCCGAAGCTCTGAAAAGCTCCGCGCGCCCCGCCGCCGGCCGCCGCCGCCGCCGCCGCCTGCCCACCGACAGTCCGCCGGCGGTATTCGACCGGCGAGCACGTGTCGCTGCCAGCGTCCCCTCTCCGAAACTTTACGCGAGTGATTGTGTCAGTGAGTGAGCATGCCAGCCCGCGCTGTGGCCCTCCTAGCCACCGCGGCCCTCGCCTTAGCGGCCACCCCGCCCGACCCTTGCTACGAGGACGGCCGTCCGAGGCGATGCATCCCGGATTTCGTGAACGCAGCGTTCGGGGCGCCCGTCGTGGCGTCCTCCATCTGCGGGAGACGAGGTCCTGAGCGACTGTGCGACCCACCAGGAGACCAGCCCCCGGATAACGCCTGCAGAGTATGCGATGCAACCAGATCGGACCGAAGGCTGCCTCCAACCCATTTGACGGATTTGAACAACCCCCACGATGTTACTTGCTGGCGATCCGCACCTATCCCACCTACTTCCTACGATTCACCTCCTGATAACGTCTCCCTGACCCTATCCCTCGGCAAGAAGTATGAACTTACTTACGTCAGCCTTCAATTCTGCCCGAAAGCCGCTCGCCCTGATTCAGTGGCCATTTACAAGAGCGCGGATTACGGTGTAACATGGCAACCTTTTCAGTTTTATTCCAGCCAATGTAGAAGGGTATACGGAAGGCCGAATAAAGCTACAGTGACTGCGGCGAATGAACAAGAGGCTCGATGCTCGGACAGCCACAGATTGACCGGCGAAAGCTCCGGCGGAGCGCGGCTTGCGTTCAGCACGTTGGAGGGCCGTCCGAGCGCCGCAAACTTTGATATATCCCCCGTTCTCCAAGATTGGGTGACAGCTACGGACGTGCGGGTTGTCTTCAATAGATTACACATGGTTAACGAAGGTGACGAGATCGATGATAAGAAGCAGGCGGCTCCGGGGAGTCAGCATTACGCGGTATCGGATTTTGCGGTCGGCGGTCGGTGCAAATGCAACGGCCACGCTTCGAGGTGTGTTCCGATGAAGGGCGAGGAGGCGGCTGCAGGAGGCGTGCAGCAGCTGACCTGCGAGTGCAGGCACAACACGGCGGGCAGGGACTGCGAGCGATGCAAGCCGTTCCACTTCGACCGACCCTGGGGGCGAGCCACCGCGAGGGACGCGAACGAATGCAAAGGTCGGTGTAGTTGTATTGCTTTGGTCAGCGATTGTTTTTTTTTCAGCTTGTTCCAATAAAAACATTGAAGCCATAGAATCCATTAAAAGCTCTCGGTTTGAAGATCTTGGGTGTAAAGCGTACAAAATAGGATGCAAAGCTGCCTTGTTATAAAACAATATTTTGAAACGAAGTATTGTTAGTAGATTAACCGGCAACTGTTCCTTAGGTGCTTAATGTAGTTCTTGAGATTGCAGATTGCAAGGCATTGTTATTAAATACTTTTGATATAGGTATTCGTAAGTTAATAACACGGCTACTTTTGATTATTCCTCAATGTAGGTTAATTATCTTATTGGATTAACTTATAATCAAGTTATTTGTTATTATTCACATAACGAAAACAATATAATTTATTTAACATTAAGGTAAAATTCTCCAAATTCCGAAATCCAATTACTTGATAAAGGATTCTCGCAACTATTTTACATCTAGCGGCTATTTATTGTAATTTAGGGAGGAAAATAAGCTAGCGTTAATTAAAACTTGGATTGATCTAAAACAAGGAGTTTTAGCTAGCTAAAAATGTCTAGATGATAAACGTATGAGAATAATCTAAAATATCTTCAGTAATTATGAACGATTTTCTTTAGTGTGGTGTTCCTTTCATTAAGAATATCATAAATTCCCATTGTATAATCATTTCAAATCTAAACTCTAAGCTCAATAGTTAACCGTCTAACACATTAAGCACAATGTGAAGAGTAACCCTACTCCGCATTCGGACATAACTGCTGGTTAGAGTAATTGATTTATTGCGCGCTATAACTGTCATTTAATTAACATTTATGACTTACAAAGTTTTACGGTGAGAGCGTAGTTATAGATTACTGTATATTACTCCAAATAGATTGATTGATTGGTGCTTCTAGGAATTTGCGTCACAGCATTAATTTAAAGATTGATTTCCATTGAAATAAACTAATTTTACAGATTTGATCGCGGGTATATTATATTTTTACGTTCCCGAAGTTTCGGCTGCTTTACAGCAATCATGGTCACGGGAGGATTGAGATGTTTGACGTCCTAGTGTCATAGTTTGCAGAACGGGCTCACATCAACAACTAAACTTGAGGGTGCCCCAGTTCAAACTATGGCAATGGGACATCAAACACCTCGGTCCCCCCGTGACCATGGTTGCTGTAAAGCAGCCGAAACTTCGGGAACGTAAAATCATAATATACACGCGATAAAATGTGTAAAATTGGTTTTATTTCAATATTTAGTATTCGCGTATATATAAGCAGTCAAAGATTTTGATTTCCATTCTATTTAATATTTGACTGAGAGATTAAATCTAACCGAGTCCTCCGATAGGTATTCTTGGTTGATTATTTCACTAAACGGTCTATTCAAGAATTTATTTACAAATTTCTTGTAGAGAAGTTAATTATCAGGGGGGTGGCCATTTCACATCACAATATAGAGCTAACAATCTCTCGGCGATAATACTAGGACGCCCACGCGACTCTACACAACTGATTTGTGGGTAGGGTTGACACTTGGTAGAGCAACATGGCTTATGCAAGCAATGACTCTCGTTTCTCGTATTCATTAAAATCCTTTTATTTTATTTTATCAAAAGGAAAATCATATCAATTAATGAGAAGTCACTTTGCAATATTTTGTACACTTCTATTGGGAGAAATAAATGTCACTCCGCCTTTTTTTTTTAATTTGCTTGGTGTCTTACCACGAAATAAAGCCATCCTATTTGCTTTAGCACGCCGGCCACTCCGTTTGTTCATATAAGTTTGGCAGACAGCAGCCTCAAAGCGAGTCATAAATATTGCTAAACTGAGCTTGGTGAAAGAAGCGTGACAGCCCTATTCTACTCTATGATTTGTGGTCGCCACTCTCGTATTATCATAAATTTACAAACTATACATTTGAACGCGTCTCAAGGATGATTTTTTGTGTATTTAACTATTATTATCATCTCTCGGCTAATGGCGGAGGACTTATTTAGGTTTATGTGTGTCGTTAATTTCATTTTGGGTATTTTTTATTGTTGATCTGTGGGATTGGACGATATTGACCGATTTTCTTTTGGTATCGAATTAAAATCGTTATTTTAATTGCGTTATAAAATCTGAATGGGCGCGAGGTGTATCGAAATACCAACGGTGAAATTTGTATTAAGTAAGTAAGTACAGTACATCCTTACCAGGATTGTAGCGTTTCTTGTTCCTGTACATGCAAATAGAATTGTCTAATCCACTTATCTTTACTTCTTGAACATGATCGCAAGCTACGAGGACCTTTGAGGGCATCATTTAAGATATACGAAGAATAAATTAGTATACTAAGTGTGAGACCTTATAATGCCCATCTTCATACCCTCACTGTTGTGACCAAGCAAGGCATGAATATTGCATCTATAAAAAATCGTCTAGAAACTCTTTTTTACCGAGAATTTTACCAATATGGATTAGGGTTGGATTCCGTTTTACCCTGATTATCCATAAAACGATTATTACCATTGGATCAGCCGTCACTTTTAGAGTAATGTCTCTCAGCCCATAATGCCCAGCCTATCAGACCATTGGTACAGTGTTATTACCCCGGCAATAGAGATACAGTGGTGGTAGAGTTAACACCGTTAACTCGTGTTAAAATAACAAAAAAAACTATAACTATACCAACTAATAGGTTAGGAACCTACAACACGAAAATAAAATAAAAATGAAGCCATAAACCCATTGATTTGGTCGTAATAAAAGCTAGTCTATGGCACCACCGTGGATCCCATTGAGCAGCACCCACGGCCCACGAAGCGTGAAGATATAAATAAAAAATGAATGCTTTTATATCATTTCAATATAACACCGTAAGGGAATGTAGGGCAGCCAGTTTTGGTTGTGAAATATTTTGGACAAGTTTGATTATTATTTGTGAGTTGATTTATTGATGCATTATGTATTTAGATTCTGATTCTTAAACCCAAATTTATAGACGTATTATTACTTTATCAAACGTCATATAGTACTGCGCAAAGGAAAACTCGTGCGCTGTACTATATAACGTTTGATAAAGTTATAGAACGTCTGTAATATCGGGGATCAGACTGTTACCAGATACCACTAAATGAATATGTAACATATAAGCTTATCTTTTGAAAACGGAGCCGTGCTTAAAAGTTTTTTCTAAAAATTAAAAATAAAATATTGACAGGACGTCATCGAAATTTTTTGTCATAGAGTACAAGAAAAAAAAATTGATTGTTCGTTAAAACAAGCATATCTTCGGCCTCTGTCCGTGTGGGCTTCTCTAAACACAATTAAATATAAAAAATATCAACAGTCATCAATCACATTTGATGACATAATTGTTTTGAGAACCATCTCGGGCTACTTGTAGGGATTTGTAAAAAAACTAACATATAAAATGAGTTGCATCCGTCATCCATTAGTTGTACTTGCGAGGTGGACAGACAATCGTATGCCAAATTGGCCCTTTCCTTATTTCATTTCATACATGTACACCCATTTGACATTTGTATGAAACAAAATATTTCAATTACGAAAAATTTATAGCAGTGATAACCAAGTTTGTAGAACGCTTGCCTCGGTAACGAGGATCGCAGGTTCAAACCCCGGCTCGCACCTCTGGGATTTCTGGATTTCATGTGCGAATCTCATTTTCAACCACGATTATCACTTGCGAAACGGTGAAGGAAAACATCGTGAGGAAACCTGCATGTCTGAGAGAACCCATCGAAAGATGTGTGAAGTCCGCCAACCCGCACTGGGCCAGCGTGGTGGACTATGGCATAATCCCCCTCGCATTGAGGGGAGGCCCTTGCCCAGCAGTGGGACATTAAAAAAGAAATCTTCTTCTCTCTTGAAATCTACCTTGTCTAACTAAATCAAATATTTAACTAATCTGAAGTCGGTGCCAAGCAAACAGCTGAGTCGAATATTGCCGGTCTGCGCCAAAGACTATACCTACAAATTGGTCCGCGCATCTCGTTACTGAGTATACTTTTGTTATTCTTCATCGTTAGTTTATTTGGCACCGACTTCAGATTAGTTAAATATTTGATTTAGTTAGACAAGGTAGATTTCAAGATTAGATTATTTTTGGCTTTTTAGTTTTTTGAAGACGGTTTTTATTTTGTTAAAAAGTTTTTTATTTTACACTTTTTAGTGGATATATTTACTATTATTTGTCACTAAAAAGAATGTAATATCAATCTTTTTTACTGGATAATAGGTATACCAATTATAACATCATCGCGAGAAAAACATAGATTCAAAGAAATCAAGATAAAACAAAAACCACTGAATCAATCTCGCTGAATTTTAAAAAGGTATACCTTATTTTGTAAAAAAGAATAATCGAAATCGGAACATCCACGAAAAAGATTTATTTATAGCCAAAGTGCATCCCATAACAATTTCAATAAGCCCAAACACGGCTTGGATACATTGTTTTATTACAATGTTCCAGTTCCTCCTGGGTTTATCATCAGATCAGTTCGATGGTACCATATTCATCAGAACCATTTTATTAAATTTGCTTTTTCATTGTCGCTTAACGATCATAATCGAGATTATCTTGGCGCAACCCGTGAAATACGTATCACTGACATGTTCCGGTGGCCATTTGTGGTCTTCTTCATCACTTTCACTTCAGCAAATGATACTTTCTGAATGCAAATGCTTGACTTCTTGATGAAAATACCAAAATTGCTATAGGTTTGCCTATAAAATTTGAGGAGTCCTCTCAATTCCTCATGGATCCCATGATCAGAACAATTTTTTGAAAAAAATGGGACCAATCTGTAAGCATATCCTTTCATATAAAAAAATAATTTTCCAAATCGGTTCATAAATGACGGAGATCTGAGGTAACAAACATAAAAAAAATAAAAAAAAAAAAAAAAAAAAATACAACCGAATTGAGAACCTCCTCCTTTTTTTTGAAGTCGGTTAAAAAAGGGCTGGTATTATTTCTGAAAAATTGCTCGTTAATTAACTTAATTATTTTCATTATCTCACAGAAAACGCTTCTTCGAAATAACATTTAAACGAATAATGAAATATCCTAGAAAACGCATTCCTCCTGGATACTCACATTGTTATATGTTCTATGCGAATATGACATAAATCCTGATAAATAGCACCGAGAAAAATGTAACCAGTGTATTGTGAGCTGCAGTCAATTGAAATATTTCATGGATTTCTTGAGATTTAATAGCGTAATCGGACCAGTATAAATGGTTTTCGATTTAAGGGCGTTGTTGGATTAAGAGCAAAATGGGAAAATTTAACAGGACATTGAATGATTCCCGGTATAAAAGGTCGTATATTTTGATCCAGGACAAGAACTATTATCGTGAAACAATCGTCCGGGGTTTCCGGGCGAAGCTCAGCCAATAATTCTGGCTTTGGCCACTGCTGTTAATTTTTTTGTTACAGACAATATTTATTCACTGTTTTTTTAATAGTTTTATTTTAACCCATATTATGTATAAAGATTGAGCTACCCAGCAATGAATAGGACCTCTTATGCGTGGGGATACGACAGCAGGAAAAGGGCGCCCGGTATAAAATAATGTTATACATGTATTAATATATCACAATCATTTTATAGCAGCTCCATTCCAGTTTCGTGTTTCCAACCTCAATCGTTCACTCTTCGGTACGTAAAAAAGAACGAATGACTTCATGACCAAGATCATAGTGAAGATAATATTGTTTTATTGCGGCAGTTTAGTGTTAAACGCGATGTTTTGTTGGTGGGACACACAGTTATAGCTTACCTGTACCACGGACAGGGTTGACTCTTTACTCTATTGACTCTTTACTCATTGCTTATTACACAAAACTTTTTGCATGCAATCATTTCTGTTATCCCATAAACGAGTGTACGCAACACACTACGATTCATCCAGATAAATCAATATTTTCATACACTTCCACATGCTGATGGTACAATAGATTTTACCCCTTATCTGAGTACCAGAAAATTAGGACCTCATATTGGACAACAATCATCCTCATATTGCAAAATTCTCTCTATATATAAGGTTCTCTGTGTTTTCTCTCTTCTCTATGGCGTCTTGTTGGAAACGTTCATAAAAAAGTGTGCTAAGTATATTAATTTAATGATAATTGTATAATTTAAATAAGTTTATATATTCACCACATAACTTGATAAAGACCCTGTGCACGATTCCAATACCATCCCAGTCACCTCTTGCCTTGACTAGCTTTCTGTGACGCATGTGACGTCATCGGTCCATCTTTGCCTACCTACACATCTCCCGTTTACCCTTGTGAAGATTGCGAATAAGCAAAACGAGATGGTAATGCTAGGAAAGTAACCACTTTCCTGTCTAATATTTGAAGACGCACTGTACCTCTTTTACTAAAGCTCTGACTCTCATGTTTGGTGGTTGCTTTGGCCGTATAGAAGCCTTCTCAGAACACCTGCTTTACACGATTGGCTCAAACGCTCAACAGAGTGTGGCTGAGCTAAAGCGGAGTAAAAGAGACGCACGGAAATTTTGCTTCATTTTTTTAGCTCCGTCCCTGTCTGCCTTGCGGTGGATCCGATCTTGTATAATCTGTTTTACTCAACATTGGTAGCACGAAGTAGGAGAAGGAAGATGTTAGACTAGCTCAGTTTCATCTCCCGACAACCCTACAAATTGAGTGATTGATAATATCTGGTTATTTGTCCAGATATGCCGCGCCGTGGTTTATGGCGTTAGGAAGTGATAAAAACCGATGTGTTTGATGGCCAATGTCCCGGTTTACGACCCATAAGATGGGTGATTTCTTTGAACAATGGTATTCACATTGACTTAGATAAGTTCAAATTCGTTAGCAGATATATTAAAAAATAATTTTCCAAATCGGTTCATAAATGACGGAGATCTGAGGTAACTAACATAGAAAAATAAATAAAAAACGGTAAAAAAAATATGTAACCAAATTGAGAACCTCCTCCTTTTTGAAGTCTGTTAAAAAGTTTCTAGTCATATTTGTGACTTATCTGTATACCTTGTCTGAGATTACATACATAATATTAAAAACCATGAGCATATTTTTTATCTCTAGATTCTAATGTTGTTGTTCACGATTAAAACAACCAGCTATGATTCATACGGTAACCATGATACGAGCTTACTAAACTACAGTCATTCTTATATAACCCGACTAAATTCGTCGCCAAACAGAAAAAAAGCTCACAGATAAGCATATTTACGAGCGAGTGTTTATCCGGAGTTATCTTGAGGTGGACTTGGCACCGTGTCAAGCGGCTACTCGCGCGAGCGGCTGGCTCGAGCTACTGGCGCTGGCGACTGGCGCCGGCAGGGATTCGTTATTCGTTTGTTTTTATTGTTGTTCTGCGGGACTGCGGGACTGCGGTACTTTGCATGCATATTATTTTCTGATCTATCTTATATAGGAGTTGCTGAATGTTTAATGCTTTTTTATCACTTCCAAGTTCCACACACCTGTCACAGCTTCCTTTTGATATAATTACGACCTTATTAGCGCAGTTTGTAGTGACACTGCTTCGCCGAGGGTCCCCGATACGAATCCTGGTAGCGACAAGCTTTGTGTGATGAGCACGGATGTTTGTACCAGAGTCTAGGATGTTTAGTATCTATATCTATACATAATATATACTGAGCTGAGAATATATACTGAGCCACTTACACCTCGCAGGATATTAAGTCATAATATGAGATTGTAAGTACTATAGTATCTCATAGATTATTAATTAATAATGGTTTTGTTAACGAACTTGTCTTTCGTTTAAAAATAATTACACAATTCGACGAATCATTTCTAAAGCTAATGTCTTCCCCTGTCTCTTAGTTATCGCACCCACCCTTTCTCTCGAGATAACATTACGACTTGCGTTGCGATAAGCCCTTAAACATTCCATTTAAATAATAAGCTAGGTACCATTGTTTTATGTATTTAAATTCTTCGTTCAACGTTTTATTTGTTTTATTATACAAACATTAGATTAAAAAGTCTAAATTTAATATTGAAGTAATTTAAATTTGCATTCGAGACTGGGGATACTTAAGATGATGTAGTGTGTAATTATAACTTATTACCCAACTGTGCAGAGGTAGGGTGATGAGTGTTACTGAGACTCTACTCTTAGCTGGTGCACTGCGGTCCATGCATGCAAACGGATTTGTGTATGTTTGAAATTTCAATTCATTCGTTCACTCGTCACTCGTACGACCGACTGGAAAACGAACCTTTTGTACGACTAAGCTTCCTACACCAGCTGCGCTATGTCACCTGCCAATTTAGGAACTGCTGAGCTGATTTCTACCAAAAACAACAATATGCTCAATGCATCCCACTCACTCCAACGTCAAAGTCCATGTATCTATGCGTCTTGTGTATAACCTCACTAGCATCTGCCATAGCCATAAGTTCATCTCTAACATTCTATCACTATGTAAAAAAACATAGTAGTAGTAGAGTGATTTTTTTATTTAGTTAGGTACTGTCACTTAACAAATTAAACAAGAAGTGGTCTCAAGGAAGTTTTACTCGAATAGAACAACAGTAGAGTCATTGTTGGCGACTAACCAAGTCACCAATAAAGCTGTCTACTCTCGAGTACAATGGGCTGTCTAGAACCCTTGTTTACTTAAATAATGCCTGGATTTATAGATTATTTTTGTGCTAATAAAATGTACTATCCATCGCTATGTTTTATTATTATTATTAATGCGAAAGTGTCTGATTGATGATGATTTTACAGTACGTTCCTAGTTATATTGGGTATGTACCTAGTTCGTCTTTTAGGTACCCTTTCCGATACCTAACCGATAAACGAACAGATTAATTAATCTATATATATATAACATTATTTTTTTTAATTTGTCTCCGCCCCTAATAACTATTAAAACATGGGACAAATTTACAAAAAATAATAATCATTTTCTGATACATTTGATGGGGAGGCGGTTCGAAGTTTGGACAGCTAGTTCATTATATTTTGATGCTAGAAGATTCAATTCTATGCGGCAGCACCGTTACCAAAGAAAACTAATTATTCACACCGCTACAAAGAAAGATTAAAAAGTTATGCATGACCATAACGCTCGCTCATTTATCCAATCGCTATTGGTTGTAATGATTACAAAACGGTTCGTGAGTAAAGCGGCAATGAGATTAATTGTAATGTGTTTTGTAAACAAATTGTAATACGGAAGTAATAACTCACTCAGTAATCTGAAGACAGTACAAAGAATACGACAGTTTGTCCTTTTGTGTCAACCGACAAACAATTGACAAAATGAACGTAGGCACTATTATAATTGATATTCGCTTCCAATAAGGCCGCCCGCTTAGTGAGGCGAAACCAGATGAAACCAGCGGCCATGTTTTTTCAACTGTACCACAGTTTAAAGAGGAATCATAGCGATTGGCTTATAAAAAAACAAAAAGGCAAGTTTGAATGTGTCTTTAATGAGGTAAACTCTACCTTTCCCACTCTAAATTTAGTATTTTTTTTTCTAATAATTATAAGTATAAATATCGCCAGACGCCACACTTGGTCCCACACTAAGCAACGCTTATATTATGGACTGAGGGCGAACCGGGACACAGTTTAATTTTGTTTGTTATTTAATTTTATTGAGTAACTACTTAGAACTGATTACTGGCAAATTTATAGATAAGTGATAAAAAAATCCAGTAATTAGGTAGTACGCCCACTTTTTTACATCCAAACTCATGTATCTAGTTACTCCATTCGGATAAAACTCCCACGCAAGAAGACCATTAAAAAATCTTTTTAATAATGTTTGTAAACAACAAATTGCCTGTGATAAAAAAAAACTAGTTTGAAAACGTAAACACTGTTTATTTCACTTTTCGACCGCTCGGTCGCTTAACTCATTTCCGTAAGTTTATTCAAGTAGTCACGCGATGGGTCAATTATACCACTGAACGTACATCCACTGGGCACATGGGAAAACTCATTATTTGCTTTCACCTGAAACAGCTGAGTTGGCTCCCGATTACCGACATAGCTCAAAGAGTTTCAAAGTTGATGTGGCAGTGGGCGGCACATAGCTCGCAGAACCGATGGCCGCTGGGGCAGAATGGTCCTGGAATAGCGACCACGAACCAGAAGAGGTAGTGTAGGACGGCCCCCCACAAGGTGGACCGATGATATCACACGCGTCGCAGGAAGCCGGTTGTGATTGGCGGAGGACCGTGAAGTGTGAAAAAAAAATGGCATTACAGCTTTCATTGTCATCACCTCGGTACTTATTTGTTTTTCTTTATCTATAATTTTAATGTAAATAACATCATGTCCGATGTTGGGTAAGTTAAGATAAAATTGGTTCCCAGCTTCTGATGGAACCGCGGATATAAATTTTAAATCTTTATTATACAATGATTGATGATGACATTAACGACGGATAAATCAAGTTTGTAAATTCTTACAAAATTAATGTATATGCCATTAGTGTTTGGTAATCTTTCAATAATAATTGTTGGCATGATTTTTTTTATTGTTGAATAACGAGATGAAAATGGAAAAGTAATGAAGTTTCGTTTACATAGTTGATTGTACAATAAGTGCATAAAGTAAGTAGGTCATTTTATCCAAGATTTTTATCTGCTCGAGCCGAAGGCGAGGGTAGATATGTTAGACGAGGATAAAATTGCTGATTTTATGAACGAATTATACACTCCACTTTTCAACTTTGATTGCGAGGAGTTTTATTGTGTTTGGCTTCATGAACTACATTTCTTAGTCTTAAAAGAAGTAAACACTTTTATGCACTAAAGCATGAAATGCGGTTTCAGACGGAAAATATGCTGGCAACCTTATCCTGGGAGAAAAAAAAAATGGTTAGATCTCGCTTCTGTATATTTCGCGTTCCTTGACTTCAACTTGTGCCATGCTACCGTTATTAACTTCAATCCTTTTAAATACCAGTAAGGAAGCAATGAAACTTCAACTCTTAATGGGTGGTTTTTAGCATCACATTTGTTTAAAATAACGTTAAAATAACGATACGTCCAGCTCGAATATCAGTCATAAAGACGTCGTTGTATTAATAACTATGGTCTAAGTATAGTTGATGTGGTATAACCAACAATTTAGAGGGATGTGGGACATTTAAGGGCATGTTTAATTTCTTATAAATGCAATGCATGTTATACAATAGCGCCGTCAAAATAATCAAGGAAAATAATGGGGCAGGCTTGTGGCATTGTTTATCAAATTGTGGACCTGACCAGGAATAATAACGAAAGTGACACTCCATAAGGTTTGGATGTGTCTCAAGCCCAGAATAAATAGGTGCTTACTATATTGATTTCTTATATTTACGCGAATACTACACATTGAAATACAAAGACGGTTCAAACTATGACACTAGGACGTCAACCACCTCAGTCTTCCCGTGACCATGGTTGCTGTAAAGAAGCCGAAATGTCGGGCACGTAAAAAAACGTATAAGAAACGCGATAAAATCCATAAGATTAGTTTTATTTCAATAGGTGCTTACTGGTTAGGGAAACTAAGAACTATTCTATTGGCAACTCGATGCTAAGAAATATTTTTACTTTGCTTAAAGGTATCACATAAACCTCTTTCTATACGTATATCACTTTGTTATTTGATTCGAAGCTGCTCCAAGTTGAATGTCTCCAAGTTGAATCCAAGTTGAATGTCTCCAAGTTGAATCCAAGTTGAATGTCTCCAGGAAATCGTGATGTATGGTGCCATTATTCCTCAGTTTATTTTGAAGCGGCGTTAACCGCGCGGTTAAGTTTAGATTTATGAACAGTTTTGTAACTTGACGCTTTGCTCTTTTACATAACCGACATCAATGGAAAGGGGTATGCCCTGAGCGCTACTATTACGTAATACTTGAGGTCGTTATTAAAGGTGTTTAAGGCATTCTGTATGGTTCTATTGTTCTATCTAGGCCCTTAGTATGAGTTTTAAACGTATTTAATTACCGATGATCTGGAGATCAAGTTTTGACTACAGGCATTGCTGTGAAACATAAATATGTATAAATAGACACATTTGGTCGGTTTGATTACTCGATTAGTATTTGATGCTATTAAAATTAGTTTTAAGCCCCCTGTGTTTGAGTGATAGGACAAAACTGTAGCTTCGCGGCCGTAGCTCATCACCACAGGGCTTCAAGACTACCTAGATCAATGTTCGGTCTATTGTTTAGCAGCTGGTTAGGGAGATTCATTTTCGGTCGGTGCCAAGTAAACAACCGACAAATAATAATAAAAGTATACTCAGTAACGAGATGCGCGTGCCAATTTGTAGGTATAGTCTTTGGCGCGGACCGGCAATACTCAACGCAGTTGTTTGTTTGGCACCAACTTCACATTCGTTATTTATTTGATTCAGTTAGATAAGGTAGATTTTTTTTTTGTTAAATTGTTTTTTTTAGCATGCTGTGAATCGCAATCACCTGCAACTTGTCACAATAGGAACTAGGGCCGAAGAATGTTTGCAATTGGATCTATTTCAGTCACACTTAATTCTAGTTCGTTGTGCATCTAAATTGGCCTATAGCCAATATAAGTTCACCTATCTCCGGTCGACCGATACCCATATCTAGATTTAAATATCTGGATGTGCCGTTAATTTATTTTTGTGCTTATAATAGCTTTAGAAATAGGCTAACGGCGTTCCCGGCATCGTTGTCATTATATAGCCGCAAGGCGAGCAGTAAAAAAATAAATTCCTTTGGGTTGGTCTTGATTGTGTGGAATAGCTGTCTTGATAACTTTCTGCGAGGTTCTTATAAAACTTATAACTTGGCTAATCTTTCAAGGGAATACTGGAAAGCCAATAGCTTTTTTAATTTACTTCAGTCAGTATTTGCACAGGTTGGTACCAACTATTCCTCCTTGGATTGAGTTCATAATTTTTTAAGTAATTCGTCATTATACCTTCTTAAGGTTGTACAGGAGAATGTCGACTTTCTGATAAGAGGATAGAGTTGACATCTTATTTTCACACTGTAATTCCTTCAATAACTCACGACAGATGTTGGCGTCACAATTAAATTACTTGCAAACATTATATCGGGGTCTAACTTAACGCAGATGTGCCGGACATCGGTAGCTACTCAATTGACCTCCGCCATTTGGGAATGCAACAATACAAAATGGCGGCACAACTGCCATTCGAAACGAATTCGCGCGCTTTCTATACAAATTGTACGACTTCATTGTGAGCTTTTACAATTTGGGGATCTCGTAAATACGGCAGATAATTTGATGTATGAATAGAGTTAATTACGGCATTTATTTATTGTATCCGTTTCATTGCGCGGGGGTGGCCCGCCCCTGTTTTTATTAGCAATATGCGCCCTAAACTTTACGGTTTCCACTGGGGTGGGTTTAGCCGTGTTGATTTATTTCTCTGTCGATGCATGGAAGCATTTTTTGCCTGTAACGCACACAAAGGAAGTTGCGAAAAAAGGTTGGATTTTATTGAGGTTATGTTAAAATTGGCGGAAAATATTGTTTTTTTTTTCATCTCGTATCGCCCGTGACGATTGTAAACAACGTACTACGTGGTATTTTGGCGCTATCAGAGGAGGGATTTGGTTGTCGGAGAAAATAAACTTGCGAAATAAGATTAAGTCTTAAGGCGAAGCTCTTTAGAATGGCAACAGAATTTGCTTTTAAAAAGCTCGTTTATCAAGCGGACGTAAATTTATTTAATAAATCAGTTTGGACGATGCCGGGACTGCCATTAGTCAAACAGAGCGTCCCGGGATTCAATACCGGGATTGCTTGGAGCGGGCGGGTAGTACAAATGATGTTGTATGACGGTGATGGATGGCCGGCGGGCTGAGGACAGCCGTTTAGCTTAACACAACGCGGTAAGCTAAGTACTTGTAATTGAAAAAACTTCTGGGAACCGCGGCTTATTTTATTAATGATCGGTCGCAGCTCTCGAGTCATGAAACATGTGATGTTTAGTTAAGATCAGTTTTTGTTGTTTATGTTAAGAAAATTATTAAAAATACAATGTATATATAATGAAATGAAATTTATTCACTTGAGATATGCTTTACATTAGGATGTTAATTAAATTAGTGGTACAGCATATCTCGCCTGCAATAGGCATGCGAATATTGAATGTATGATGAAAATGCCGGTTCGGTACTAAACTAAACTTTAACTAATACACATTCATTACTGTCTACTGCTGGCTACGGTTTATAGTATAATTTTTCAAACATACCTATTATTGATTTAATTAAATAAAAACATTGAAAAAATATTTTTTTTAGAATTTTATCGCGTTCATTTCCTCCCTCCCGTGACCATGGTTGCTGTAAAGCAGCCGAAACTTCGGGAACGTAAAAACATAAAATAAACGCGATAAAATTTGTTTAATTTCAATGTGTAAATAAAAACATCTTAAATATTTATTCATATTATTCCGTCACTGCAAACAGTTATTTCAGAGCGTATAATTATAGTACTTGGGTTGTATTTTGTTTATTTGATTACAATCAAACTTCAAAGGGCTCATTATTTACGGAGATTTTCTTTACAACACCAATTTCATCGATTCCTTTCATTAAAAAAATTATAAAAATAATCCCGTGGCCGAAAGGCACGTCTGTAGCCGCCGCGCTCTTGCATAACTCTGACGGATTATCATGGAATAATGTCACGGAAGCGTCACAGTACTAACCC
Organism: Pheosia gnoma; assembly: GCA_905404115.1. Lineage (NCBI taxonomy): Eukaryota > Metazoa > Arthropoda > Insecta > Lepidoptera > Notodontidae > Pheosia > Pheosia gnoma. Next base: position 577,217 of record FR989905.1, read on the forward strand.
TTAATAAACCAACGACAGCTTAATTACAACCCTATGTTATAGCATTAAAGTACAAATTACACTGTATGAGGATACGAGAAATTTGGTGAAAAAATATTGGTTCGCCATATGTTTATTTTATAATATATCTTATTGGCGTACGCTAGGGTGTGTTTTTGTTTGTTCGGTACAAAATAAACATTGTGGATGGAGCCCGACGCGTGTCTACGCATAATATCATTGACATACACTCTCATTGGTGATGATTTGTCAACTTTGTACCAGATATTTGATCTTTAACTTTAATGATCGAGCAATAAAGTTAAATTTCCAAGTTTGAAAGTTAAAAACTATATTTTCTTTAGAGTTCGTTTGTAAAAAGTCCATACGCGCTGGTTTCTTGGCAGTGTGAGCAGGAAATTACTACAAGTTTCGCGTTCACGTGGACGCATTTTGAATTTTAAGATTGCATTAACTTAATAGATACTCGTTTGTCAGGATTTTCTTATGTTTGAGGTGTTTTTAAGGAATATTAGACGAGTACTCATATCTCAATATAGAGTATCAAGATGAGAATCCACGATTTATGGCAAAATGGTGTTTTCGTTTTGTACTAACCCTTTGCTAACAGCTACACTGAAAAAACCGATTAGCTGAGCTTTTTTGGTTATCACCAAAGTCACATAAAGTTTGAGAAATTAACTGAACTTTGTTTAAATTTTAAGTTGAATGTGTTACTAAGAAGTTTTGTTAATGATAAGCCGATTTTTTTCAGTGTACATCCGCTCGAGGGAGCATGCTTTACGTGCTAGGAACTATTTACTATTTCTACATTTAAGGTATAACAAAAATAGTTAAAAATATTATAACAGATGAATCAGTGAGTTATATGGATCACGTTGATGTATAAAATAATTGTGTAAATGATAATTGTTTTTTTTAAACAAGGCGTACCAGTAGCGTGCGGTCGTGCGCTCAGTACGGAGAGCAAATCTTTTATAATTTATTTATATGTTTGGGAATGTTGTCTTTATAACCAACCCTACCCTACCTATTATTGTAACACCGTGTATGAACATTCCAATACGTTTAGTTTGCGGTATAAGTAAGTAGTTTAACATTGCAATTATGATTTTGTGAAACAATTGTTTTTTCCTGCAGTCAGCCAACACTTTGATTAAGTTTTTTTACAACGTACAACTGCTCCCCATTCAGAGCTTTTCACACTGAAGTCACCTTTTATATATCCCAAATGAATGGGTCTCGTTAATTTTCCAAAGGAAGTCGGGATGAATAAATCATGACGTCTCGGCCGCTGCGACTCATTCCAGGTGAATTATTTTATTTTCTTCATTCTAGCACTGTCTGCTCTCAGAGAAATGCTAATTTTATGTTAATATTTTTTTGAGCTTACATGTTACTAAGCGTTTTGCTTCTACTTTCATCGTGTGAACTGCATTGAACACGCGACCGGCGTCTTTGTTCCCCGTTGACTTCAATCTGGGTGTTTTCAAGTCGAGAGTGAACAGGTACCTTCTAGGCAAGTATGCTCCATCGTAGATCTCATCGTACTTACCAGCAGGTGAGATCGAGATCAAATAAGTACTTGCCTGTAATGCAATAAATAAAAACATGTATTAAATATTGTGGACATTCAATTAATAAAGGCAGGTAGGTATGTAGTTACTGACAGCTCTACATATAAATGTCTGTCTACCAAATCCGAGAGATCCCTATGAATAATTTGGTGTTTCCACTTTCTTATGAAAAGTCTATAATGAATCTATCGTTCTAAACTTATTCTTCAGGTATACTGATTTAACTAATAGTAATAATACTAACTGTATTACCAGATAACTTATAGACAATAACTCAATCGCTATATAGGCCGGCGCATAGTGGATTAACTTGTAACCACTGTGTCATAATATATCTTGTAAATATGCGACACAAATAATTATGGTTTGGTACAGTTAAATTTATACATCCTTGTATTAATATTGCTGTCTGTTTTATAGTGTACTTATAGAATTGAAAATAAAGATAGTTAGGCAATGTTGGGCAAATGTTTTGTCGTTAGAATGTCTGGAATTGCAGTGGATTTAAGTGTTATTAAACGATGAAGGTCTAATTTTAAGCTTTATTTATTTATACAGAAATGGATGTCACAACAGACTTGGAATTACAGAAGCTGATAGTTTAGGTTTAGGTGTTAATTTACTTAGTACTTAAACGGGTTAAAAATGTAAAAAGTCTGCCAGCAAAATTTGCCTCAATTAGATTAGGATTTGCTAACACATTAGAAAATAAATGTTGGATCTTATCGTTAAAATAGTTCTATGATGTCTTCATGTTTTAACTGCAAGTCCATTTCAACCGATAGTTGTCAGTGGACCGACTATAAAACAACATTGTCACCTAACGTGGTCGTCCACTTGAGTGCAACGTTTATTGGCCGAGCGCGTCAATGACCAACGTCAGTGGGCGGAACCTTTATCTGGTATGTGTTATTCAACACATCGGTTGTAGGGCAGATTTATTTCTACTCGGTAAGTAGTCAATATCTTTTGATTTTAATCTGGCGTTATCCTCGTGTCTATGGAGTTTGTCTTTGATCGTATGTTGTGCCATACACATCGACGTCTACACTCATTGAAATTATAAAAGTAATAAATAAACGTAGATAAATTTGATGTATAGGGCAAGTTCTGATGCCCGGTAATGTTATCGTAACGTTATTGAGAATACATGCTGTCACTGTCACACTAATTTATGAAATCTGTGGTGTGAGTGGGGTGGAAGATGTTATGCTACCAAAACGGTTCGTTATAAAAGGATTGTGCTTGCTGTACATATCTTCTCTGCGTGATTTTTCAGTATATTATTTTATTAAGGTCTCTAACAGCTAAAACGGAATCCAATGACATGACTTTGTTATCAAATATAGATTATTGAGGTACAGTTCATGGTAGTCGTCAGTTCGAATTCTAATCAAGACTCTATAATAAAGCTTTAGAAGGTTTTACGAATTTCTCTACCACAGACATTGTGTTGTAGAAACGCGAAAGACTACATTATGGTCTCGTCTCTATGATCATAGTCAGGCGAGTGGTTCAAGTTTAGTGTCACATTTAACTGTAGAATCGCGGTAGTTACGAGGGACAGTGGGCGGGACTATTATTGCGGTATGTTCACGTGTGTTCTAAGGCGGGCGATGAAGAGTGCGGTGCCCACCACGATTATAAGCACAACTATGATCGTGGTTGATGCCACAATTATAAGTTGCTTCGTAATCAGCACACACCATCTAACTAGCAGTTAGATTGTCTGTGGTACTCAGCAAACAATTTTCTTTCACACTTTACTTTCCTCTAAGCAAGTAATAATCAAACACATCTCAAACATTTCAACAGCTTCTAACAAACTATGCTGACGTACAAGTGAATTCCACACATGTCTAAATCTGCCTTAAAAGAAAGAAACATATATGCCTCAAACAATACTAGAAGCCAGCTTATAATATTTGGGAACACTCACCCGCTTTGAATATTGATACAATATTATTCAACACGTGTGTCCAGCTATACCTACATCCTTAAGATGTTTTTGTGAAGATCAAATGATGAAGCCACCTGTGTCTACCATATGTCACAGGAAGCGGAATGCCCTAAGGACTAATAAGCCACTTAATACACTAGAGACACATTAGGATACGTTCCTACAACATTGAAACGCCCGTAAACATACGATAACGCACGACATTTCCCGATCGTTGCAGTACCATGAGAGCTGGTTAAGTCATCCGAAAACGTACGAATACGCACGAGACTTCCCGATCGTCGGAGTACAATAAAAACGCACATACTGGGAATGATCGTACATATTTAGTTGTCATATTAGTGCTTTGACGGTTTCTACTCGTTTTAATTCTTAATGTAGGTGCAGACATGTTGTTATGGAGACGTGTTTAGATGTCTTATCTTCGTGAACAAAATATAATCACAAGTGCTTTTACATTTCTGGTGAGACTTGCGATTGATGGAGATGAATAGTCTACTATTCGTATCCCCTTCATAGGCACAGATTTTGAAATTGTGTTTAATTTCTATTTGGAACTCTACATTATAAGATTGTAGAACTGAGTGACTGCGTATCATTGAAAAAAATGTGTGTTCACTCGTTCTACATAAAGGTTTTTATTTAATAAAACTATAACTGCGGCGCAGCGAGCTCCAGGAAAAAGGAAAGTATGTGCAAAAATACTGTGGACAAAGATTACCTACCTACCTGCTCCTGCAGATTCCATCTCACGATCTGAATAAATTCACTACATATCAAACTGCACGAAAGCAAACCGGTTCGAAGATTATTGATATTTATTGCATTAAATAAATAATTTATTATATCTACTTTATCATCAGTTTTACAATTATTGAAATTGTATCGAGAATTAATAATAGTCAGCCTTTTTGCACTGAGTAAATTAAAAAAAAACATGGTATAACTTTAGTTCATAAGATAAGTTAATTCTTATTATGGACATGTGACATTGTAAATATAGGTTACTAGATGCGCACCGCGGTGTTACCCACGATTAAAAAGTATGTCCTTTTCTCTATGTCATATTCTGTAAATCATGTCAATCCTTTGCTCTATGGAAAATTAAAACAAATATATCCTACGGGAACTATATATTTTACCGGAATAAAAAGGAGCCTATGTGCTATTCCAGACTATAATATATATCTGTGCCAAATTTCATCCAGATCCGTTCAGCCGTTCTGGTGTGATTAAGTAACAAACATCTATCCATCCATCCAAACTTTCGCATTTATAATATTAGTGGGATAATATGGATGCTCATTAATAGCATGAAAGCATGCTTCAAAGGGAAAAGTGCGACATACTATCGAAATCGAATATTGCTAAACATTCTAATTACCAAGCGATAGCTTTCGAGCTTCGTGAACAAACATGATGTCTCAGCATAAGATACAAAATTGTTGTAATCGGTTAAGCAGTTTTGTAGATAGGTACTTATTTACCGCACATAAATGGTTTAAGAGTCTGCCAACTAGCAAACAGAAATGCATACGGAAAAAGATAAAATAAATAGGTACCGAATTAATCACTATATTTACCAACATTCTAGAAATTTCTAACGTGCTCGTAGATAATGGTTTAGCGACACAAATAAGCCCATATATGAAGTTAACTAAATCTGGCCGACAAGGTTGTGAGAGAGATTTGCTACTGATAAGAGAGCGGTACAGCTTTGTGCTTCAAAACTATGCTGCAGAGGTCATCTCGGTTGGCTAAATGCTGACCATATTCGGCTCATATATGGCTGAGGAAATTTTGAGAAGGCAAATTGTTGTATTAAATTTAAGTAATGCTATAAAGTTGTATCATCAGTTGAGGAACTAAATCTCCTGGTAACCATGGTCTTGCAGCTACCTCTTCATTCTCACTACAAGATACACAGATGACGCTGCAGACGGACATTCAGAACAAATGTAGATTCTCCATACAATCCTGAAACGCGCTATAAGAGTTTCTCAAGAACGCAACATATATACAAGATCCCGTCAATTACCGTCGGTTCTTCTCCATAGAAATAGCATTCCGAACGGGTGGTAAAGTTGTAGTTTAACATTTTGTAACAATTTTGACGATTTGTAAGTACTGTACTTAATGGTTTACATGAATACAAAATATTCTGATTCTAATATTTTCTTCCTGTCGAGACGAGTCAGAGCGTTGCCTACAAATGTGGGATATTTAATACAAGTACTAATGCACTTCTGTAATAGGAATACTAACTAAGCAAATAGCTTGATTACAAGCTATTCCTGGTTTAACGACTTTATTTTATTCCCAGCCATTACAGTAATGTTAGTATAGTAGCCGAGATGCGTGGTAGGATTCCGTGAGCACGTGATAATACGGAAAGGATCACATATCACCCTTATAATTGATTTAAGCAACTTATGTTGCTAACTATACGAGTTAAAGCTTAATATCCAGATAGATAAATAGTAGTGTAGGCACAGAATTATGGTAGTTTAGTTATAAGCTACGACTGAATCAGTGTTTAATCAGTTGATCCTTTGATTTGTATGATATAGCTTTTGATTAATATATGATATCGCCAGACGAATACACCAACTATACGGTCCCACACTAAGCAATCCCACACACTCGATTCATAATCGAACAGTCACCGCATAGTAACTGTCACTTTTGACAGATACACCATACAATATCTGTCAAAAGTGACAGTTACTATGCGGTTGTTGGATTGTGTTAGCAGACTTGGGGCCCACGTCGTCGTCGTATTTGCAGTGTAGCGTATTTATTATAAGCCACGGTTGAAGGAGTGTTTAATCAGTTGATCCTTTGATTTGTATGCTATACCTAGCTTGGATCACACAGCAAAGTGCCACACGAACGAACGAATAATGTTATTAAGAAAAATAAATCGTGTAGGTTAGTCTTCAAGCTATTTATTAAATACTGTCTGTGATATAAAGGGTAGACCTACTCCCGTAAGTATATGCATTGTTTCTTATTTATTCTCTTTGTTACAGGTAATAAGTGTGTGCTGTGCGCTCTGTGGTGAGAATATTATTATAATACTCATGATAAGTTATAAAAACAAGTGTTTTATCTTTAGGAAATATTAAGTTATAAAGAAAGCTAGGTCTCTTGGCCCATATAAAAAAACTGTGCATAATGTAGCCGTACTCAGAGCTTCGCAATGGTGTATAGTATCTAATTGAATTTTAGAACACAACTGCCGACATTGAATATCATTCATTTCATTCATTTTCAGTTCACCGTATAATCTAATTTTCATTCGCTCCAATAATCGACTAAAGAAACAAACCGGTTCGCCCTTGACCGGCCGTTTTTCTAAATTCAAAATGCACTATTCAATAGTGATGTGATTACAAAACCTGTGTCGATAATTAGTCAACTCATACAGCCTGAGTATTGTGCAACTATTGATGTACCATCACTAATTATCTGATACAATATATTTGACTCAACGGTGACTTGTAATTTATTGAAAATAAACTGAATGATGTTTGTGATAGGGTTGCTTATTGGTTGCTTTCGTTAGACGAATACGATGGTACTGTACGAAGTTGTAGGGACATAAGGTTATGGTAAAATAATTATGGAATAAATCGACTCGAACTTTGAACCTCCGCCATTGCGTTGTATAGTACTATTATTGAAATTACGATAATTATTTTTGTTTACCTAATTACTTAATCTATTTTTAAGGAAGCAATTAGTTAAATTGGTTGAACAAATTAATACTTATACATACTTGAGTACTTCAAGCTATAAAATAATTAAATCCTCATGTAAGAATACTTATTTACTTATCTATTATTAATATAAAAAAAAATAACAATGGTTAAACCATTGTTATTTTTTTATATAGATAATGTATTAGGTCTTGGTCGTTTTATTTTCCGTCTGTCATTTTATTTGGAAAGCTTAATTATATCTTACAGTGTCCATGTAAAATTAAAGCAACACTATTCCCTTTCACTCGATTCTCCCACACTCAATAAACATAAGCCTTTACCTTCATTCAAACAATCTACAAATACACAACACAAATGCAAAATAGTTGCCATTTGCGAATCAATTTATAAATAACCAATACATATAAAGCTTAGAATATATTGCGAGTATAACGCGCAGTGTTGCCAGTCTGCAAGTGATAATGTATGCGGCCCGTTGTTTCGCGCCGACTCTCGATTACGGACGCGTTCCTATAGAGGTGTGGACGTTAAAAAAAACAAAAGATTGTCGATAATTTTTCCCAACACTGTATCCGTGGCGGGTGGGTGCGGTGCAAATTACGAGCGGAGCGATTTGTTGTGCTAGGAATTATACGCATTTTTCATTGACAAATCTTTCACAGTGAATTATGTCATAACATATTTCATACTTATGATTCAAGATAACATACATAAAAACCTAATACACGCAAAGACCTTACTGTATGTTGGTTTATTTGAACATATGAAACATGTGACTAACGAAATCTGATTTAAACCAAAATTGAGGTCGCCTAGACTCACATATCTGTTTGGAGAAATTTATTTGGAGAATAAAATTGGAGGACTGTGGAAAAGACCTTAAGTCGTTACGCCTTGAGACTATAATTACCTGGAAAAGTCATCTGGAGTCCCGGATGACTGGACCCCAGGATTCACCTCAATAAGGGCTATAAAATACACGCTGGGGAAGATACGAGACACGATTAGATTCGCTATTATCTCTTGCCTTATCCCCCATACGCACCACAGGGGTCCTCTAATTTATTTGAAGGCTCTATTACTCGCCGGCGAGCGGTCAGATAGGCTTTTTATTTATACACAGACTGTAATACACACATTTACATATATATTTATGCGGTAACAATCATTTTAATAATGCTTGTCTATTGTTATGCTGATCGTATTACTCTGTAGAATTGAGAAATTATAAACACATTGGCCATTTCTTGTGGGTATTACGTGGGTATATATTATTAACTTATACGTGGGTTTTTCAAGGCTGAATTGTCAATCCGATTGTTGGTGGAAATAATATAACGGTATCCCGCACTTATGCGCATACGCCGTAAAAAATACGGGTATAGTAGATAATCTCTTGAAAACATAATTTTCAGAATAGTGAAAAAATCTTATTGCTAATGGAGAATAAAAAAAAATTACTTTGAATTACCGCTACTTAATTTAAGTACAAATAATGTCAATTAAAATATTATATTGATTTCTTATATTTACGCGAATACTACACATTGAAATAAAACTATTTTGAGGATTCTATCGCGTTTATTTTTTGTTTTTACGTTCCCGACGTTTCGGCTGCTTTACAGCAACCATGGTCACGGGAGGACGGAGGTGGTTGACGTCCTAGTGTCATAGCTTGACGGGGGTACCCTCATATTTGGTTGTTACTTGCGGTCCGATCTACGCAGAAAGAGCTCACTGTGTCTTGAGGTCTTGCAATGGTACGCTTGGTTAGCCGAAACGTCGGGAACGTAAAAACAAAAAATAAACGCGATAGAATCCTCAAAATAGTTTTATTTCAATTAAAATATTTATAAAAATTAAGTAAACGAAGACAAAATCCTTACTAACGCACTAGTTATTCAGCATATATTATATTACTTTATTCCACCAACACGCTTTGGTCTAACTTAACATTATTGCTGTGGCGACCTCTGCAACCTCGCCACAAGCTACACAGATAGTGCTGCAGACGCATTCAGAACAATAGACAATTCTCAACACAATCCTGAATCGCGCTATAAGAGTTTTCGGAGCACGTAACATATAAACAGGATCCCGACAATAACAGTCGAGGTATAGCGGTCGCCCCGCCAGGCATACCACCCGCCTGGCTCCCTTTTCCCTCTTCCCTTCCCTTCCCTTCCCCACGATCCACGATCTTTCCTTTTCCGCTAAATTGCCACAATAGAACAGGGTTACTGGCAGCACTCAGAGACAACCCTCTCCTCTAGCCTAGAGCAGGGTTTCTGGCAGCACTCAGACATATGGCTCCCCCTCTAGCCGCGCGTGTCGCTAAGTCACCACTACGCCGCGAAGCTACCTCGCTTCTTCACCAGGGCACTGCCAAAGTAGACATAGCCTTCAGAGTCCTGGAGAATTGAAATATCAATACCAAATACTAATGTGCCAACTCAACTCTACATAGGCCAATAATATTCGAGTACATTAGAAATATATGACAAGCAACATATTGGTTGTTTGGTTTTGAAGTGGTGGGTTGATATAAAAGTACCATTTGAATGACTCTACAAATTAGGTGGGGCTTGTAGAGCTACAGAACAGACGAGACTGCTACTCTGTTTATGACAACTGCCGATCGCTTCAAGATATGAGTGAGGAAAAGCTACTTTACCATATCGACACCAAGGTATACATTTCAATACACTAGCATCAGAAGTAATAAGACTGCGACCGGTATCAGGACTTTATCAGTGAGAAAAGTTTAGAAGGGAAAGGACCACTTGGCAGACCATAGAGACTGGATTGGATAACTGATTTTGGAGCGGTCGTCGGTAGCCATAATAGCTATGAAGATCGCAGATAGGAAGACGAGGAGAAGGAAGAGAACAAAATAACAATAATAATACCAGCCCTTTTTAATGTCCCACTGTTGGGCACGGGCCTCCCCTCAATGCGAGGGGGATTAGGCCATAGTCCACCACGCTGACCCAGTGCGGGTTGGTGGACTCATAATAATTTACTGCTATTTAAACTTCAAGGGAGGATTTGGATGGTCCTTACCTGAGACATCATAGTCATCGCGCTAGGACTAGCACAGACTTGTTTTTGACTTCAATTCTGATTCTGTAAACACAAGTGTTCGCCCCGCCACCGTGAGCTCAACTGTGTGGGGGATAACGGACACCCGGTTATATACATACTTGGCACATTAATATTCAGTGACGCGTCTGCGCACCGATCTGTTCTAATCGCTCCTGAATATGCTGATATGAAGGTGACGTTTTTACACGTGAACGGGTATGAAAGGGAATTCGTCCTGACGGGTAACTATGTGAAATGTTTTTCAAGTGATTGAACAAATTAACGGGTGGAGAAGTGTTAGGTCTTGATTGCGTTGCACGATTTGGGCGCAGGAGTCCTATGAAGATACGATCACTACTATTTACTTAACTTTAACTTCCCTATCAATGTCCTAGTTTAATTATTTTCAAAAAAACTGGCTGTCAGTTCAGAAGTGACTCTAGCAATTATTCAATGTATTATTCAATCAACATTTGTTTCTATGCCACAAAATGCCGTCGTTGGACTAACTGCCCCTTATCTAATCCTGTCAAAACACATACTGAATCCATACATATAGATTTTTAAGATTAAGGTTTATAATTTTTAGAATCTATATTTGTACCTACGCCTTGAATACATCAGTACTCCTCCATATTAAGACCTCATTATGAATATTAATACATCGCATCCCTATAAAACTGATAGACGATGGGGTCATATTGCATTCAACCCCCATCCATCGGAGCAACAGTCACAGGACAGCGTGATAGCATTGAAACTTTGACAACGGTAGCGTGATAACAACATGAGGGTTCTAGTGCTGTTCTGTCTGATGGCGTGCTTCTGGAGTGCATACGCAGGTAGCGTTGCCCGCGTGTACTGTGGCAGGCGGCTAGCCGAAGCCCTTGCGTACCTCTGTCCTCAAGAAGTGATGGGGAAACGCAGTGGATGGGAGTCTTGGCTGTCGGAGGAGCGCCCGAAGCGCGGCATCGTCGAGGAGTGCTGCGACAACCCATGCACTCCTGATACCTTACTGATGTACTGCTGATGAATATGATCTTTTGCATTATGAGACGATGACTGAAATAATGAGATTTTAAATAAATATTGGAATTAATTTTGTATTTGTATTCATTGATCCACTTTTAGAACGTATGAGCTGATGTTTTTAAATTAGGTACATGTTTATTTTGATGATGAAACCATTTTAGAGGCTTTCACGAAGACAACACCTGGAAATAATATTTTGGAAAACAAAAATTGGTATATTGACAACTTCATTAAGTTGTATTAATAAATCGGTCGTATTTTTGAGTGGTTTTATATTAGAATGCCTTCTCAGAAGAGAAGTGCCTTCCAGTTTACTCTTAAAGTGCGTAGATACGGATTTTAGTCCCACTATGTCCAAGAAGTAAGCTTTGAGATGCTTAATAGTCCACTATGAATGCTGGCTGGTATTACCAATACTACTAGAAAATATATGATTAATAATATATTGTTATATCGAGTCACGCATTATAACTTTTGCTAGTTGCACCTGCGACTTCGCTCGCCTGGATAGAGTTTGTTGTCTATCTCGGAGCAACGATTCCATTTTTCGTGATAAAAATTCACCCGGTGTATAAACTACTCGTATCACCATAGCGAATTAAAATCCCGAGGGAACCATACATTTTCTGGGATTAAAATTACCTAACCTAAATTGTATGTTAACGGAGGCTAAAAGTTAAGCGTGCCAAATTATAAACCCTCTTGTAGTTTTCGCGCAACGCGCGTTCAGACGGACAGGGAAACATATCTAATAATGACTGATTCGTTCTCATTGGCATCAATGACGTCCCCTACGCATATTTTCTTCCGAAATATTGATTATGTACGGGTTTCACCATGCATTTCAAACAAGTTTCATCCAATCATATTCTTTCTAAATCTATGCAATTATAGTAAACGGATTGACCTTTCTTCATTCAAATCGTGTTCTTCCAACACGAAATTATAGTCGTCTGTTGTAAACGGGCGGCCATCACGCTCATTATGTCGAATCAACATCGTTGGGAGACGCTGGAGCCGGTCCGAAATATCGATATAATTGTCGCTCCGAAATATCGATATAATTGTCGCTCCGAAATATCGATATAATTGTTTTAACAGTTGGCTGGTTATTTCGAGTTTATAGTGCAAACCAACAGAGCCCGCAACTTCGTTCGCGTGGAATTTGGTTTTTTGGCTACCCCAGAGGAACTCTTTTATTGTTCGGAACAATAATTATCCTATATATTAATTTTGTTATAAGCTTATTAGCTTATATCGTGTCTAGTTCTATTAAAACCTGTGGATTTTGGTATACAGTATATAAGTTATCTCGCGGGAACCCATACATTTTCTGATATAAAATTGACTCTATATGTTGTTGTTGTGTGTGTTTTATGTAGAGCAGCTTCAAGTGATACCCTTTTTTAATCACGCTCTAGATAAAAATAGGCGTTTCGTCAAATAATATTCACACCTCTTCATATTCATTTGCAAATTTTGTTTTATTTTCCAATAAATTTCTTTGATAATGTGTATCATTTGTTGTATATTAACCATTGGGTGATGATAAACGTGAACGAGTGAAGGACATTTAAATAAAATAGTATAACTTGACTTATCAAGTTCTCCCAAGATGACCGGCAAATATTCAGTAAAGCATTCCCAACTTTACTGACAGGGGTAGGAGATTCATTTCATCTATATCATTATGATCAACATCATCATTATTATCAGGGGTACTTATTCATTTATAACAATTTTGTATTTTCTGTCTGCAAATAAATATGACTGCCAATCATAATAATAGTATTTATTAAGCCTTTTAATGTTCCACTGTTTGGCACGGACCTCCCCTCCGTGCTACTGGGATTCTAGCTGTAGTCACTTTACTAGCCTATTGCAGGTTGGCTTCATACGTCTTATTGATTTCTTATATTTGCGCGAATACTACACATTGAAATAAAACTAATTTTAAGGATTTTATCGCGTTATATTATGATTTATAATAATTAATAAATCATAATACAAATATAATTTAAAAATCATAATACAAACGTGAATAGTGACGATTATTTTCATTTCATATTTATGCATGCCGTGCAGGATACCAACAAAAGTATGGACATTATTAGATAATTATTTTGTCATTTATTCATCATAACAACATATATGTACAATTTAAATCAGTCATCAAATAGAGTTGGTCTGTTTCACCAGCAGTACTGCATCAGTGTGTCAAGAGTGCAAGGGTTTTCGCAGCACTCCTGGATGATGCCGCGCTTAGGTCGCTCGGCGGGCAGCCAGGGCTGCCACCCGCCGCGCTTCTGCACCTCCTCCTGCTCACACAGCAGCGCCAAGGTTTCCGCCAGCCGCCGCCCGCAGTACACACGAGCGCCGCTGCCTGCAAGAGCACTCCAGAAGCAAGCCATGAGACAGAACAGAACTAGAACCCTCATTTTGTTATCACGCTGTTACTGTCAAACTATTGATGTTGCACTTTTGCTTTCTCCAAGTAAAGGGAGGATGATGCTGGACCGATGTCTGGGGATTGAATGTGCTGATAGAGAAATTCCTTGCTGTTTTATAGGGAAAATACATTACTATTCATACCTGAGGGATTATTATTAAAATTGTGAAGGCGTTGTTTTACATAATTATTATGATTGCTTACACATTTTCACTTGTATTGGATTTAAAACAAAAAATCATATATTTACATATTTCAGTCACACAGTCAAAAAATATCACACTGAGACATCATGTGGCAGCAAGGTAAAACCATTTGTCATATTGCTGTAATGGGAAAATTTAAACCATTGCACTGAAATCATGAGTAGCATGTCATTTTTGGACCTTGAGAACAATTTCCCCACCTTGACAACCAGACAAATATCCAGGAATACAGAATAATGAATACTAAACATCCCATAATAAGTGACATGAAGACAACCTACACAATTTGACCCAGATTTCATTAATAAATTGGAATATTAATTAATCGCATCCCTATATAAAACTCAACGAGGTATCCCTTCATCACATTCAACCCCCATTCGCTAAGCTTACAACACCTTTGAAGAAACAGTCGCCACACAGTAACAAGGCAACGTTAGCGTGACATAAACTTTGCTCAGCTAAAACGTGACAAGGAGATCATGAAGACCTTAGTACTGCTGTGTCTTATGGCTTGCTTCTGGACTGCGTTTGCTGGTACCGGCCGTCGCTATTACTGCGGCCGACAGCTGGCTGATACCCTGGCGATCTTGTGCGAACGGTTCGAGGTGGGCAAGCGTGGTTCCTGGGCCTCCTGGCTGCCCGCCGAGCGCCCCAAGCGTGGTATCATCGAGGAGTGCTGTGAAAACCCTTGCACCATGGACGTACTACTACAATACTGTTGATGGAATAAACATTATAGAGATAATCTGACTGATATGTAGATGAATTATGAAAATATAATATATATTTGTGGCATGTACTTTTGTTTCTTCTATTTCCCTTCCCAGGATGCTGAAAATATTTGTACAGGCTACCAGTACCAACCGTGAAACATTGAGTAAAATGTTTATGTGATAGTAGTATTATCATTTTACTCAAGCTTTTCCGACACCCATTGCTGTCGTTTATCGATCAAGTTCTTTAGTTAATATTGTTTGGTTTGGGGGTG
Organism: Pheosia gnoma; assembly: GCA_905404115.1. Classification (NCBI taxonomy): domain Eukaryota; kingdom Metazoa; phylum Arthropoda; class Insecta; order Lepidoptera; family Notodontidae; genus Pheosia; species Pheosia gnoma. The sequence continues at coordinate 592,241 of FR989905.1, forward strand.
GCTGGCAAAATTATGGTAGTGGTAAGTCCCTTCCCCAAATTATTTAGATACACTATCACGCTTGTATAATACCCGAGGGGGTAGGCAGAGGCGCACTGAAGTGCACCCACAATTCGCCGGTGATATTTAATCCGAAAGTACCCTATTACATTGACAATAGGCTCACCCGAAGGGGTAAGCCTCCAGTTAATTTATCATTATTCCTCAGCTTGTAATAATCTGCTAAGTATTATGGTTTTCATGGCTACCTAAGTCATATTATAATTCCTATATCCGAAGGTGACATTATCATAACGCCGTATCCACAACTTACACAATTTCACACTCATCAATAATTTCTACGACATAGCACATGAGTCCCTACATACTCATGAATATTTATAACTCGCATCCCTATGAAATCAATAGAAGATGTCTTCATCAGCATATTTATACCTCCCACTTTAGAACTGTAACCATTTCCAACAGTAAAGACTTGACAACAATTGCGTGACAGCGAAATTTTAACAGGGACAACGTGTCACTGAATACACATGACAGGCCTTGTGTTGTTCTGTTTCATATCTTGTTTCTGTAGCTTGCTTGCAGGCAGTGGGACGCTTATGTACAGGGGCTAATGGTTGGCACGAGCGGTGGCACTACTCTGCGAGCAAACAAAGATGCAGAAGCAAGGCGGGTTCAGTCTTGGTTGCCCGCCAAGCGACCCAAGCGCGTTATCATCGAGGAGTGTGTTGCGTAAATACTTGCACGCTTGTCTAGCTCCTACAGTAGTGATTTAAAAAAAAAATACCACTAATACATATATAATATATGGTGGATGATTAAATTGTAAATATTTGATGTTAAGGACTAAATTTAAAAAGGCCTAATGTTAGAAAACTTACAATATTTCTCCTCTCATACTTCAAAACATAATAATATAAATAAAATATACATATTATTGTTCATCATATCTGACTAAAGACATTTATAGATTTTTTTCTTTTTGAACAAGTCATAGAAAGAATCATGTATTCATTTATGTAGATATATCGCACCCTCAGAACGATACGGCCCAACTCAAAAATATTTTTTTTTGGGAAATCGCAATCAAAGATCTTTCCAACTGAACGGGGAGGACGAAAAGTACCGGTGTAAAGAGACGGAAATATAATAAGCTTTTTCTATCATAAAAACGCCTTTGTTTTAATATTCATCGGATAGAACATACATTAAAACCATAATTTTGAGTCATTATTTTGAATTCATAATTTTTAGTTGAGCCCCTATCGTTCTGAGGGTGCGATATTATCTTTCAGAAAATATAGGTTTCTTATCGTGATGAGCGAGTCAGTTAGTCAGTAACCTACTGTTTATATATAGAAATAGAATAAGGGCGCAAAAGCTTGAAAACTCAGGTGCAGCGACTGCGATCAGTTCAACTTAACGCCGTTTCACTAACGAGGCAGTAATGTTCGAGTTATGCCTCTATTATCGCGGTGAACAAGGTAGCTTGTCGCGGGCGGCAATAAAAAGTGTCTCCGCGTAAATGTCTCCACCTTAACTGTTCCGTAAATAGGGTCAATTCTCGAGTCACGGGCAGGTAGCCCAACGAACTTTATGATATAGACATATACATACAAAGTAAACGTAGTATAATTCCTGCGGGTATCGAAACGTTTTGAAAGGGTAGCAGATGGCTTGGCTTCATACGTTTTAAAAAAAATGATTAGTTTAGGTTAGTTTAGGCATTCCATTTCATTTAAACATAGCAAAAATTGGCGTAAAATATACCTATTGATTTCATTTCATATTTATGCATGCCGTGCAGGATACCAACAAAAGTATGGACATTATTAGATAATTATTTTGTCATTTATTCATCATAACAACATATATGTACAATTTAAATCAGTCATTATCTAGAGTAGGTCTGTTTCACCAGCAGTACTGCATCAGCGTATCAAGAGTACAAGGGTTTTCGCAGCACTCCTGGATAATGCCGCGTTTAGGCCGCTCGGCGGGCAGCCAGGGCTGCCACCCACCGCGCTTCTGCACCTCCTCCTGCTCACACAGCAGCGCCAAGGTTTCCGCCAGCCGCCGCCCGCAGTAAACGCGAGCGCCGCTGCCTGCAAGTGCACTCCAGAAGCAAGCCATGAGACAGAACAGAACTAGAACCCTCATTTTGTTATCACGCTGTTACTGTCAAACTATTGATGTTGCACTTTTGCTTTCTCCAAGTAAAGGGAGGATGATGCTGGACCGATGACTGGGGCTTGAATGTGCTGATAGAGAAATTCCTTGCTGTTTTATAGGGAAAATACATTACTATTCATACCTGAGGGATTATTATTAAAGTTGTGAAGGCGTTGTTTTACATAATTATTATGCTTGCTTACACATTTTTACTTGTATTGGATTTAAAACAAAAAATCATATATTTACATATTTCAGTCACTCAGTCAAAAAATATCACACTGAGACATCATGTGGCAGCTAGGTAAAACCATTTGTCATATTGCTGTAATGGGAAAATTTAAACCATTGAACTGAAATCATAATTTCTATTAATGCCTAGCATACTATTTTTGGAGCTTGAGAACAATTTCCCTACCTTGACAACCAGACAAATATCCAGGAATACAGAATAATGAATACTAAACATCCCATAATCAGTGACATGAACACAACCTACATAATTTGACCCAGATTTCACTAATAAATTGGAATATTAATTAATCGCATCCCTATATAAAACTCAACGAGGTATCCCTTCATCACATTCAACCCCCATTCGCTAAGCTTACAACACCTTTGAAGAAACAGTCGCCACACAGTAACAAGGCAACGTTAGCGTGACATAAACTTTGCTCAGCTAAAACGTGACAAGGAGATCATGAAGACCTTAGTACTGCTGTGTCTTATGGCTTGCTTCTGGACTGCGTTTGCTGGTACCGGCCGTCGCTATTACTGCGGCCGACAGCTGGCTGATACCCTGGCGATCTTGTGCGAACGGTTCGAGGTGGGCAAGCGTGGTTCCTGGGCCTCCTGGCTGCCCGCCGAGCGCCCCAAGCGTGGTATCATCGAGGAGTGCTGTGAAAACCCTTGCACCATGGACGTACTACTACAATACTGTTAATGGAATAAACATTATAGAGATAATCTGACTGATATGTAGATAAATTATGCAAATATAAGATATATTTATGGCATGTACTTTTGTTTCTTCTATTTACCATCCCAGGATGTACAGCAAGTAACTATAATTATTAAAAATGGCATTCGCACATGAAAATCTCAGAGGTGCAAGGTTGGGTTTGATTCTGCACACCTTTTTCCAAAGCGAGCGTTCTACGAACTACGAATCCAAAAATGTCCTCTTTTAATCAATTATCTTCTAGAATTATCATTTGTTTCTAATAGCCTCGTCGTTATTTCCTCTAATAACATGGAAATTTATTTCAAATGCATGTTTACTCGCCTCAATTAAGGGCGAAAATCTTATGATTGGCAATCAATAAAGTGTACAAAATATCGACCTTAACTTTTACTTACACATACAAGTATAAAGAGCGTAAAAGCTCGAAAACTCAGGTGCAGCGACTGCGATCAGTTCAACTTAACGCCGTTTCACTAACGATGCAGTAATGGTCGAGTTATGCCTCCATTATCGCGGTGAACAAGGCAGTTTTTCGCGCGCGGCAATAATAAGTGTCTCCGCATAAATGTCTGCACCTGTTAACTGTTCCGCAAATAGGTTCAATTCCCGAGTCACGGGCAGGTAGCCCAACGAACATTATGAATATAGATATATACATGCGAAGTAGCAAAGTAGACGTAGTATAATTCCTGCGGGTATCTGAACGACGTTTTGAAAATGGTAGTAGATATTTGGAGTATGGTATTGGGAGGGCAATGGTGGAGTAGTATGGTGTTGGATGTTTGCGTTTTGTATTCTTCTAGACTACATTTTGAACACTTAATTTTTCTATATTTTTTTAAATATGGGAAACAAGATCGTGCAATTAGATTTAAATTGTATATGAGTATTCGGTGGTTACTCACATTAAGTATTCAAGCTTATTCTTTTCTGAACTCAAAAATGTGTATTTTGGAGAACCAAAATCCCAACTTTTCTTCCTAACCAATCCTTGAGCTATCACCTATAATGTTAACCATAGGTTTGCTGATATTTCAATTAATTATAATACTTCTTATCGTTGAATAGATAAAGACGCAATTACCAAAGCCTATCTGTATTATTGCGAGAAGAGAATGGCTGGTTTGTAGTCAACAGGTTCGCAGGCTTATTCGTTGGTTTACGACTTACCCGCAGTTTTACTGTCCATCATAAATAATTGCGTGTTACGACCGAACACTTTATTACTGTAATCTGTCAGTGATTTTTTGTTGAGTGACAACTTTTGTTCACCGCCTATAAGTTGTTGTGTTTTTACTAATGCTTGGAGCCGATTATCAATAATGTATGAAATTGTTGCATTATTTTTAATAATAAAATAAGAAAGCAATTGTGGTAATGCCGCATCTAACTTTGTATTTTTGTTATTCATTCGCAAGGTTATCAAGCTATGGATATTGAGTAATATACGGCTGTGTAATATTGTTCGGTACCATATATTCCCTTAATCTCGTGTCAAAATAGTTATATATTATTATAGAAATAGTAGTATATTTATTACAGAAATAGTTATTGAAACATTCAACTCTTGCAAACCTAACGTGGTCAGAAAATAAGTCGATTAAAAAGGGAAAATAGGGGAAACAAACATATAAGTGTGCAATGTAAAACCATTAATAATTTATTCATATATCTACATTTCAGTCAATAGTCTCAAATTCCCGTCCCTTCAGCAGTATTGTAGTAGTACGTCTATGCTGCAAGAGTTTATGCAGCACTCCTCGACAATGCCGCGCTTGGGACGCTCAGCTGGCAGCCAGGAGCCCCACGAACCGCGCTTCTCCACCTGGTACTGCTCACACAGGATCGATAAGGCGTCAGCAAGCTGCCGGCCGCAGTAATGACGGCCGCCATTGCCTGCAAACGCAGTCCAGAAGCAAGCCATAAGACACAATAGTACTAGGGTCCGCATGTTTATGTTGTCACGCTGTATCTGTTTAAGGGTTCTCACGCTGCCGCTGTCTAGCTGCGCTGTTGAGACTTCTGCTGTTAAGGTGTTGTAAGTACAATGAATGGGGGTTGACTGTGGTTAGTTGATATCGTGTTGGGTTTTTATAGGAATATAAATATTCAAATTAGTTAAGAAAATCTAGGGTGAATTGAGTAGGTTGTGTAGTGTTGATTTTAGTCATTATTATTCGGTAATTCGTGGAAATGAAGGTGATGAAATTGTAGCCAAAAATAATATGCCAAGGTCCTAATGAACATGAGGGATTTATTTAGATTGATTCAGTTGATCCTATGTCATTTCAGGTGTGTCTAAGGCGACATGACAGGTGGTGGTAAGGGATTTTCCTACGTCATAACCGTCCTACACACTTTTAGGAATCCTAGAAATAATAAATATTAATAAGTATGTTACCTATAAAACGACTGAACGGATTCTTACTATCACATTCGATCTCCACATATAGAGTGACAATCATCCGCACTGCACTAGCAGATAGCATCCTAGAACGCAACAGCGACGACGTGACTCAATAGTTTGGCAGCAATAGCGTGACAGCAAAATGAGGGTTCTAGTTCTGTTCTGTCTCATGGCTTGCTTCTGGAGTGCTCTTGCGGGCAGCGGCGCTCGCGTGTACTGCGGGCGGCGGCTGGCGGAAACCTTGGCGCTGCTGTGTGAGCAGGAGGAGGTGCAGAAGCGCGGCGGGTGGCAGCCCTGGCTGTCCGCCGAGCGGCCTAAGCGCGGCATCATCCAGGAGTGCTGCGAAAACCCTTGCACCCTTGACACACTGATGCAGTACTGCTGGTGAATAGAATTAAGTGGGTTGACTATTAACTAATAAGACTGAACCGCATGGTATTCGATGAAATGAATAAATAAACGTTATTTTAAAATGTTTTTTTATAATTAACACAACTTTGCCTCTAATAAAAATAACGTGTTAAATTAAGAATGTTATACTCATCTATAGGAAACTATTATCTTTGATCGTCTCACGTTAAATGGAGAAGTTACTATCGTTTACTAATATATTTATAGTAAAATATATTATTTAGATACGAAGACATATCTGATTTCCATCACGCGTAGAAAGTGTTAATACTCTCCTGTTGACGGCTTTATGAGACGATAAACAAGTATAATAATATAAACTTTAAACGGAATATCATTTATATATAAATAGTGTATTTAAATGTCGTAAAAGAAATCTGAACGAGGAAGGAAAGGAAACTAGTAACAGCTATCAATTTGCCTGCTTACGTCAGGACTGCAATATCGCGAGATTTTGGCCACATAGAGATTACTCAAGTACCAGGATTTCCATCTCGCGATATTCGTCGGGTCCTCTGCAGCCACTGCAGCCAACCCTGGTGTAGAGTAGTTTCTTGCAAATCCCCAATTTTCGTATAAACTTCGTGTACGGATTTGGTTTTTAGGAATCTTTTTTCGTCCGCTTTCAAGCAACATTTTTACAAGCTAAATAACATATTATAAATCCTTGTAGGTACACTGTTTTCCACGTGAACTGGCACATACTACTTCACAGTCACAGTATAAATAATTTAAATGATTGTATTCCATATCAATAGATCTACATTTTACTCTGCATTACTCTACATTTTTCAATACCTTGGATTTATTAATCGTCACTTCAGAAACTATACCAGCTTTTTATTGTCTTAATATTACGTTTATATATACATAGCTAAGTATATGTTTTTTATCAGTCAGTTAGTGTGGTCGGTTTAAGGTGCCTAAATGGGATACAAATACCTTAAACAATCCTAGATACCTGCAAACGAATGAATTAAACGTAAATGTTTTAATTAAACTCGCCGCATAAAACCGCGTTATCAGATCAAAGATAACCGACTGTTAAGTGGCCGCCATTGTTTAACTGCTGGTTATAAACCACGCAGATAACGGATCGATAAGATTTTAACGATAATTCAAGTGTCATAATAAGTTTATCGCTGTACGTAGTAAGACTTTATTATTGTATTGTTAAAATCATACGCATACATAAACTAGGGATTGGTTGGCATCATTTAAACCCTTGACCTACTAAGTTTTTTTTTATTTTTTTTTTATTGCAATATAGGCAAGTATTTGATCTCGATCTCACCTGATGGTAAGTGACGATGAGATCTACGATGGAGCATACTTGCCTAGAAGGTACCTGTTCACTCTCGACTTGAAAACACCCAGATTGTAGTCAACGGGGAACAAAGACGCCGGTAGCGTGTTCCATTCCTTGGCAGTACGCACGATGAAAGTAGAAGCAAAACGCTTAGTGCGTACCGCAGGAATGTCCACAGTGTACGGATGACACTTGTCCGTGCGTCTTGTCGACCGCCGATAGAATGGAGATGGGGGAATTAATTCGTGTAATTCCGTCGCACACTCTCCGAAATGTATTCTGTAGAAGACTGATAGGCTGGCAACCCTACGTCGGTGTTCCAGGCTCTGTAGCAAGTAAGTAACACTGCAGTTTCATAATAATTCGGCCTAATTTTACGACAAAACACCGAACGATTTTAGATAGAAAATCTACCCAAATACCGACGAAATGTCTGGGAACGTGCACGAGTATAGGAAATTAAAATGAAATAGTGTAACTTGACTTTTCCAGTCCTGACGATATGTCCGGTAACTTTTCAGTAAAGTATCCACAGCTTTACTGATAAGGGTTAGGGGATATATTTCATCGTCATCATCATTTTCATCAGGGCTACTTTAACAGAGATAAATGAAATAATTTATTCGACACTGGCAAGATACCACTATATTTTTTAGTCGAATGCCAACATTAAAATGAACAAGAAGAACTATATTTTTTTATAAACTAGACACAAGTTAGCCAGTTCGACGTGTGTATTAGCTCAGTGAACTGCCTCAAACTAGGTTTCTTGGACACTAAACGACGATTAAAATACCTATATACATATTAAAAGTCCGTGACTAGGGCACAAACATTCGTGCTCCTCACACAAAGTTTGCCCCTACCGCGCATTCGAGACCCTCGGACCATACAGAAAGCAGGGTCACTACCAACTGAGCCAATGGTGCCTCCTATCCTTGATCGACCTTGCGTGAGTACCTTACTAATCATTCTAACCGCTGTAACATCGTTGCCGGCCGATGGTTATAATAGGTGAACGCATTAGCCCGGCTGCGAGCGGCTGATCGCATCACACAACTATTAAAAGTCATCGTTCGTGACTTGATCCGAGAATTATGCAGCTGGCTTGTGGTGCAAGTTAAAAGCGGAAAGAGGGACTTTTTGGCGGGAAGTTGAACCGTGAAGTTGTCAATTTTGTTTTATTTTCGAAATAATGGGTGTATTTGATAAATAATGTGTAATATTCGTGGGATATTAAACATTAAAAAGTGCGTGAGTGAAGATTGAAATACTTAACTTGACTTTTCAAGTTCTCCCAAGATGTCCGGTAATGTTTCAGTAAAGTATACACAGCTTTACTGGTAGGGGTAAAGGATTCATTTCATCAACATCGTCATCAACATTATCATTATCATCAGGGGTACTTATAATTCAATAACAATTATCAAGAATTACTCGAGAGTAGGTACCCATCTACATTTTTTTTCTTCTGTGTGGCGTTTAATTTTATAAAGTATATAGCTCAATGCAATACAGCTTCTAAAATCATTTTTTCCTAAAAATCTTTTATTTCTCGCTATCGCTCGTGCTCTAAGCCGTTCATCTGAATGCAGCTCTGGGCGATATCACACCTCGGCCGGGCCCGATAGGCGGGTATTATCGCTGCGCGCGCGCCGCCCGATACCCACCAACCACTACTTATTGAAAATTATACCTCGTAATTATACTCTTGTTGCCACTGCCAAAATTGAGACTTGTTTTCTATTTCAAAGATGTAAGTTTATTTTATTTCGGGATAGATATATAGATTTAATGTAAATACTTACAGAAGTTCCAGAGAAATTACACAGACAGCATTTCAAGAGATGTTCTTACGCTTCGTTCGTTCGTGTTTCCTTTTCTATTTGATCAAAACATTTTTTATTGGTACAGAAAAAAACCCAGCTAAATATACTAGCTTTCCCAATCAAGTACGTTTTCTTTTATGAGTACCTACCATACAATTACACTGGGGGCGATACCTTAATAAGGAAATTTATAAAAAGCTCATTTCCCACATTTTCATAGACGGGAATCAAACGCGTAGCGGTGTAAACTACCAGAACAAGTTGTCGTCAAAAGAATGTCGTGTTCCGTGGGCTCGTGTTGTGTAAAATAATTACAGGCACAACGAGAACACAAATTCTTACATTATAATTCACAAATCATGACTTGAATTATATTTTCACAGTGGCAACACAACGCTAAGACGTTAACTAAGGTGCCATATCCGCGAACAACGTTGAAACAAAAACCCGAGAGCAGTACTAATACGCCACATTCCACCCGCGCCTCGCAGCTGCGTTCAGAATTATAATTGCTTAAACTGTGATATGTTATAAATCTCTCACCAAGATGAAGATTAGGTTGTGTGAAATAAAAATAAACATTCTCGCGGTGCCGGGAACGCGACGCGATGATACTATGACAAATTAATCGGAACGCACCCGAGACGGTTTGTAATAATTTGAAAATAGAACGCCGCGTGTCTGGCTGGATAGCGTTTTGGTGGCAATTTGTTCGACAAGTAAGTGTGAATGTTACTTTTTTTTGTGACTAATGCAATATAATTGGATGTGCCCAAGATTTTTTTTAATACACAAACAGTGATAACTTCTTAATTAGTATTCTAATTATTTAAAGTCAGTAAACCGGTATTAAGTCAACACACTGTTTTTATTATGGAATTGAATGCATAACAATTATTATATTTTAGTCAAGCAACAGTCATAGTGTTTTCGACTAATAGATGCTTCCTGAGCCACACTTTCACTAAATTAATCTATTGTTTAGGAGTAATGACAATACAGATAGAATAATCTGATATACAGCGTGGGTGCCTCGGCTCGGACAAAGCCTCCGCAACAAATAATCGTACTTTTCAATAATTCTCATTGAGATAACGACTTTTTCCTTTAGCGTTACTGGCAACTGATGTTGTTTTTATTTTTTATTCTGGCAACCTTTTATTGACCCCCATTATTGAGTTTAAAAGTTTATAAATTCGTCCTTTGAAGCTCCGGAAGTCTTTGCCGAGTGTAACATTATTATTTATTTTGAAGCTTTTATTATGAGAAGTGACTTTGTAATTTATTCATTGTGTCAAAATAACTGTAAGGTTAGAACCATCAGTAGCCCCTAATTTAAAGGAGAACTTGAGTAGTTTTTTATTTTAATATTTGAGTACATTTTTACCGAATGTTAATTACAGCGTGCAACTCAAAAAGCGGCCATTCGTGCACCACAAGTTAAATTATTGATATTATTGTGTCGAAGTTGGGCTTGCATTCCGCTCAGAATGAATTGCTCATTGTGCATTGAATGCGGTGAAGTTGGCACCCATGATGGGGTCGACTGCTTTGGCCCTGGAATATCATGAATTATGTAAAAAAACCGTGAGAAAAACTTATCGAATTCTTGTACCTTTGTGGTGTCATGAATGTAGGTATGACATATTTGTCGTCCTGTACAATATATGTAGCGGCTAAAAGCTGATTTTCGGCTTGTTAAAACAATGCGTCGGTTTACGTAGCTGGCAAACAGTCAAATATAATATTTAAAAAATAAAATGCCTAGGTGTAACCCAACGTTGGTTGGTTTCATTACCACCCAAGCCTGCAAGGATCTTAATACGGTATTTAAAATCTGTCCTATTTATACTTACGAGTAGGTTTACGTGGAGTATACAGGTTATTCAGAAAGGGTATACTCACCTTTGAACCTGCGCTTCTGTAGGGCATTTGTAATAAATATGTGTGAACAAAATTTCGATACTGGCTCTTTAAGAAAAATGGTCACAAATTGTTAAGTTACTTCACATAATAGGTGCATGTAAATAGTTTAGTGTACCCGCTTTCTGCATCGCCCGGTACCTATATCTGAACACTCTAGCCCGTATGAACCAAACAAAGTTAGACACTACTGGGTGTAGCATACCTATCACTCCAACATTACTACGCATTACGAGAAATGTATTTGTGGTTCCACATACTGGTAAATTGATTATGAAGCTAGGGCTGCCAGCATCAATACAGGTGATTCATAAACATATACTATCAATTTAAAAACAAAATTCACGGCAATTTCAATTTAATTTTGTTGGGATTATTTTCTTCTAAATCGTCATCGAAATTCTCAGAACACACACATAATCATAACAAATACGTTAAAAAAGCGTTCAGGTTCATGGTTCAAAAACGGTTCAATATCTCTTATTAAAGAAGGCTATGACTTGAAGAATATATAGAATTCCTACAATTTCACTTTCTTAAGGTCATGTAGTAGTCTTGAGTCCAACCCTATCAACGAGATTGCGTTGTAATCGAGACAAATAGGTTTTTTATTGGACGCCACTCGCTGGTGCACGATGGTGTAGCGTCATTGCAATGATTTTCATGTTGACTGGGATGCTGACCGCGATATGATTATAATGAATGAGAACATCGTGAGAATACCTATTTCACTAAATAAAATAAAACTTTAAGGGAGCAAAACTATAGGTACATTGAACTATAATAATAAATATAATAACACCAGCCCTTTTTTTAATGTTCCACTGCTGGGCACGGGCCTCCCCTCAATGCGACGGGGATTAGGCCACAGTCCACCACGCTGGCCCAGTGCGGGTTGGCGGACTTCACACATCTTTCGAGGGGTTCTCTCAGACATGCAGGTTTCCTCTCTGTAATCTGAAATCCAGAAATCACAGAGTTGCGAGCCGGGCTGCGATCCTCGTTACCGAGGCAAGCGTTCTACCAACATGGCTATCACTGCTATTATTGAACTACTCTTAATATATTTAAAAAGAAACTATGTACACCTACTTAAGTCATAAACTGCTTCTGCTTCTTTTTTTAAGTTGGCAATCAGCTACAAAATAGTGCCATTTTTGCCAATGTCGAGTAATTCTTGATAATTGTTATTGAATGATATGTACGCCTGATGATAATGATATGTTGATGATGAAATATATCCCCTAACCCTATCAGTAAAGCTGTGGATAATTTACTGAAAATTTACCGAACATCTTGGGAGAACTTGAAAAGTCAAGTTGTAATATTTTATTTCAATTTCCTTCACTGGTGCACGTTTATGAACACTTAATGGTTAATGTCCCACTGATATTACACATTATTTATCAAGGAAAAACATTTGTTGGAAAATAAAACATAATTGACTACTTCGCGGTTCAAGGTCCCGCCAAAACTAAGTCATATTCATTATTTTTTGTTTATAAAAGGGAACACCAATGTAATTATTGTCCTTATTTTTTTTTGTTGTGTATGGCCTCAAGTGTTTTTGTTTCTTAAGAGAATTAAGTTCTTTAACTAGATAGTTCAGGTATTCATACGAGGTCTTTTGTTGCCGGTAGTACCTATATTTGGCGAATACCCTGACAGTCAGCCATTACCAGCATGGAGGCACATGATAATTATAATGAGACATGTCTTGTGATTTCATCAGCTTTCGTGCCTGACATTAAAACAGTTCCTATGTATAAGATACGTGAGATCGATGTTGATTCCCTTTTACTTTGGCGTGGGATATTCGTACTCTGTCTCACTGATTGATCACGACTGAGCGAGATATGATACCTATAGGTTATCGAGGCACAGACTTGTTTAGAATTTTAGTCGTAACGTTGCCACTAGCAACGTGGCAAAGTGAAGCCACATTTTTTTTACTTCGTCTATTTTTAGGTTGGCAATCATCCACAAAATAGTGTCATTTTGCCAGTGTCAAGTAATTATTTATTATTTTTATTGAATTATATGTACTCCTGATGATAATGATAATGTTGATGACGATGATGATGATGACGAAATGAATCCCCTACCCCTATCAGTAAAGCTGTACTTTACTGATAATTACTGGAAATCTTGGGATGACTTGAAAAGTCAAACACACTAATATTACACATTATTTACCAAAGAAATACATATTTGAAAAAAAAAACAAAATTGAGCTTCACGGTTCAACTTCCCGCCAAAAGATCCAAGCCACTTTTCCAACGCCTTGTAATGGTAAATGTTACCACATACAAAACTTTTTGCTATGTAAATGGTCCGGCTATAGACTAAGAAGTACTGGATATAGTTTTTTATGTGCTTGAGTGCGTGCGTATATATGCTAGATTGAAGTTTTTAAGGCTTCACTTGTAGCGCACACCCCTGTGCGTTGTCTGAATATTCTAACAAGTCTGTGTATTGAGGTTAATGGATTTTAAAATTGCCTTTCATAATTCCATTTCCTTATAAAATTGCCATTAAAACAAGGTGCATTTATTTATTATCCAATAAAAATATTAGTACGAGGGAGTGTTAACACATTCAATTTTAATGGTGTCAGATCATTTACAAACCAATATGTGGAGGCATTTACATAATACAATGCTAATGAGTTTTCATAACATTTTAGCATAGACAAAGTACTTTAATTTTAGCATAGACAAAGAACTTTAATTATGTCAAAAATTGTGCCGGATTGGTCAGAGCTAGTAGCAAGATAAGGTAACGCTTCGTACGATTGTTGTCTTGGGACGATTGATGACGTGAATAATAGTTTGAATAACGAACTGTGAACTCATCTAAGCTATCAGTCCCGTTATCAGTGGTCGGTGATGAGCGATGCCTGCCCAGCGTGCGGCCAGCCGCTCCGCCGCCCATCCGTCAATACCAGCCCATTCATATCGGCTTATCTCTAATGTATTCTGACGTAACGGGCTTGAGGTTACCTCGTGTAAATGGATTTCATAATTCGTGAAATTGATGGATATTCGGATGTATAAAATGAGAATGGAATTCGGAGAAAGTTTGTGGCCTCAGAACAAACTGTTTACGTTGGCGCGTTAGCGTGAGCGAGTACCGTATCGCTCAAACTATGGTTACACGTTAACTGGCACAGTATGGTGACGGTGAGTATTCAGTTTTTTTATACAGCATCAATTGGGTTCTATTTTGGATGTTATTATATCAGTTTGTATAAAATCCAGGAACTCTATTCTCTACTCTAACTCAACACTTTGCTCATCATATACTCCCACCACTGATATTCCTGTAAGCCAGGATCAACAGTGCTCTCCGACAAGAAATAAGACTTACGAGGCATCTGTACGAGGCCCAGCAGGGCTAGCACGCAGGTGAAGACAAAACCTATATCATGGATAATGTTGCACTGAGTCAGTTTCCCCCTACCGTAGAGGGAAAGAGATAAAATCGATATATCTCACATTTTGTCACACAGCCGGCTGTGCTACTAGTGCACTAATTTCTCATATTCTTGCATCGTTACGTTATATAAACTTGCAAGGCGCACGTAGGTAAAATAAGTTTTCTCGCATAACGATGTCAACAGTGCTGCCCCAATCCTGACGCGATCAGAATCGTGAGCAATCTCCTGTAATTCTAGTCAGTTACGATATCGAATGTAGTCACTTAAGATGGGGTTTCTTTAGCACGACAACCGCTACCGAAGAACTATGTTAAGCCATAAACAACAACCTTTTGTTTTTATCGTGTGGTTGAAACTAAATAATAACTTTATTAAAACAAGGAAAATAAGTGGACGTCCTAGTCCCCACACTCGGTATTCTTTTTGTCGTGGGTTCTAGAATTCTAACTATAATGCCATTAGCTGCGGTACTACAGCTCTCGCCTGGTTTTGCGAATTAAGTTGTAAGTACTTATGTCCTCTCATTTCCAAGCTATAAAAGCGAGAAATTGTTTCTGTTATATTGTCGAAATAGACTTAAAAAAATACCATAACTGTATATTTATCAGTATGACGTTTACTTGCTTACGGAACCAGTCTCTAACGGTATCGAGTTGAGGGCACGTGATCGATAATGAATGTAATGAGCGGGGGTTGGGCAATCGATATCATATATATAATGCAGAATAGTGCATAGACTCGGCTCCGGGAACTCGTTGGAATTTTATGAAGGTGAGCTTTTGCGTTCGTTATGTTAGAGCTTTACAGACGGGCGGCATCTTTTTTTTTAGTTTCGCAATCGGCTGCAAAATAGAACTATGTCAGCCAGTGTCAAGTATTTCTTGATATTTTTTATAAAATGGGAAGTACCTACCCTTGATGATAATAATAGGTCTTTTCCTATGAAATTGCCGTTTTTTTATGAAATAAGTTAACGTTTTTTTTCTATTTATATTAATCTAAGTGATCACCCATGTTTTCGATGCATCTTTGCCAACGCAGTGGCAGTTTATAATGCCCTTCTTGAAAAAATCAGCCGGACAAGAGGCAACAAATTCTTAACTTCTTACAAAACACTTCTTACAAACAAATAAAAATTAATTTGAAATTAGAATTCTTAGGCAAACGAAAAAAAATGATTTGAAATGGCCAGTACTGCGGAAATTTCATAGGTAATGGACCTATTATATGAACCTCGTCGCTGAGTTATATTAGTTTCATAAAATATACAATGTAAATTCCAACTCTTCCAAACAATAAACACGTGTCAAATACAATTTAAAACTATATTAATATACGTGCCAATCATTCGCAAGTTATTTAATCCCAACCGTTTAATCCTCGCTCAGTGAAGTCAATACAATACGGGCACTATTAACCCCAGGGGTTGTTTCCAACCTGTACAAAGTTACGGGGTGGAAACTCGAGCTATGTGCTCAAAAGCCCTGTACTGCCGTGTACATAACTGTTTGATACTGTTGTTGTTTGTGTTCGCGAGTGTACTGCGGTGTCGAAATTTGATATTGTATTTGACGAAATTGATTTAGTACCGGTGCCTACCTCTTGTGTGTTTGATTGTACTAATTGAGAATATGATATACTAGCTGCGCCCGGCGGTGTTACCCGCGATAAAAAGTATGAAAAATTAAAACATGTATCACACGGGAACCATAAATTTTACCGGGATAAAAAGTAGCCTATGTGCTATTCCAGACTATAATCTATCTCTGTGCCAAATTTCATCCAGATCCGTTCAGCCGTTCGGGCGTGAAAGAGTAACAAACATCCATCCATCCATCCAAACTTTCACATTTATAATATTAGTATAGATTGTAAACTAGCTACATTTACCATAAGCCTTGTAGTCGCCAGGCTGCACGGTCGGTCTGGACAATGCCATTCACTGTGTAGGTATTATTGGCTACTATTGGAGACTTTATTCCCACCAGCCAACGTTACGGAAACAACGAGTCGCAGCGCTAACTATGTATTGCCGCGATAATGTCTCTTTTAATTATGATATTATGCTAAAATAAATTAATAAATACTGAAAAGAAATGCGAATAATTCATGAAAAGATCGACGGAAAATTACAACTTTGGGGGGTACAGAATCATGAGTTGAATCTATGGTATCAGTTTTCGTTACGGGGCCACTCGCACTCTGTATAATGTACCAATTAAAAAAAAAACATTATTACTACACTGATTATCTCAAAAGCAAAGGACTCGGCTCAGTTATACACAAGTATGTACATACATACATAACTTTTGTATGTAGTTAATTTCATCACAACTTTCCACCAATCTAACAATTGGGTGCACAGTTGCAAATTGCCGCCGGCGCGCACTGATCTGGACGTTTCATTACTATCCCAGCATCATGGACCAGTATAAAACGATCTGCCCACCTCTCATACCCACCCCCTTTGACCCCTAAGCCTCAAACATCGCGGGAGCCACGGGAGCTCATAGTTTACTGTTCAATATAGTATCGTAATTCGTAGTCTGTCTGTTTGTATGAAGAAATTTGCATAGTTATTAGCCCGATTTTGTTTACATAATAATAGTTAAGTGCGAGGGCGTTTTTGATGCAGGGAGCAGATTTAATAAAATGCGGATTAGAGTTGGGAAAATGGCGATATTTATTTATGATAAAATGAAGAATTCATTTATGGACATGTACCGTGCTCATTACATAGCGGTTCGTGAAAGAAATTATGTTTTTTCATGGGTTATTTATATGCAAGTACTAGCTGCGCCCCGCGGTGTTACCCGCGATTAAAAATTATTTGCTTTTTACCGGGATATAAAGTAGCCTATGTGCTATTCCAGACTATAATCTATATCTGTGCCAATTTTCATTCAGATGCGATCTGGCGTGATTGAGTAACAAACATCCATCCATCCAAACTTTCACATTTATAATATTAGTGTGATTCACTCTTAGACGAACGATTAAAAATAAACCATAGACAAACAGACTCTACAATACAAAACCAGAAAAATCTCAAATAAATGTTCGTGCGTTACATTTTATCTTCACATACTGAATAAACCCTAAGCTCTATAGGGCTAGGCCCTTAAATAGAGTCGTGTGGGGCCGAAATCCGACACCGAACCCACTGACCGTGCGTTCAGCAACATGAACACGCTTCCTTGCAAAAAGGGGAAACTTATTCTTTTGTACTTATTTGTTAAGTAAAGGGTCTACTGGTTAATCCTTTTTTAACCGACTGTAAAAAAAGGAAGAGGAGGTTCTCAATGCAGTTGTATTTTCATATTACTTGTTGTAGTAGTATACCATTACATAAATTATATTTCATAAAACCGGCGTTAAAGTCAACATAAAATCTGTTGATAAATAAATATCGCCAGATAATCAGTACGGTACCAAACTAAGCAACGCTTGTATACTATCGGTACACTATACATACACTGGTCTTGGGGAGATCCTATCAAGGAAAATTACGAAAATATCGTTTTCGAAATTTGCCCAGACGGGAGTCGACCTCGCAACCATACACACGCTAGGTCAAACCACTTAACAATCATCCAGTTTCACTCGTTACATGTAAAGTTGTCGTTTTAAATCGTGTACACCAGGCATTATGCTACAACAAACACAGATTATCTAATAGTTCTAATAAACAGATATTTCACTCCGCAAAGACATTTAAATAAAACGCAACTCTTGCAACAAAGTAATAAAGTTCACTTCAGCTCGCACACCGGCGCATTATATGCAATTGAAAAAATATTATTACGTAACTATTCGCTTCTCTTTTTATCGCGTAATTCTATCTCTTGTAAGAGCGTTACGTTCTCAACCGCCGGGGTACATCGCGCTGTAGGTATTTATCACAGCAGAATCGACGAGCGACGGATACCTGGTACAAGTATGAAAGCGTATGCGTACAGATAATTTATAACAAGTCTTTAGTATACATTTTAAACGTGTTGGATAACGATATCATAAAATCAGGTTCTATCGAAAGGTTAATTCCCAAAGGTCGGTCAGCCCCTGTCCCGCGGTAATACCCGGTGAATTACCGCCCGTCAGAGGAACGTGACCGCGCTGTTTTATAACCTAAAGCTTGCGTAAATTAAAGATCTTGCTTAATTACTAGACAATGTCTTGGATACTTGTTTTATTACACCGTCGACGCTTTGCTGAAGACTTAGATGTCCAAGCAATTCCGGTTGACACATTTATAAGTACACTAGCTGCGCCCCGCGGTGTTACTCGCGATTAAAAAGTACCCACGGGAACCATAAATTTTACCGGGATAAAAAGTAGCCTATGTGCTATTCCGCACTATAATCTATATCTGTGCCAAATTTCATCCAGATCCGTTCAGCCGTTCTGGCGTGATTGAGTAACAAACATCGATCCATCCAAACTTTCACATTTATAATATTAGTGGGATTAGCCGGAATGAATTGATTCGTCACTTTTTAAATTGAACGCATGTTACCTTTCAAACAATTTCACAGAACAGTGTTGCATAGAAAATTATGTTTAGCTGTTCGTTCGAATGCTTCATAACATGAAAACTAAGCAATACAACTCCCTTTCGTGTCCTCACTTGCTTCCTTCTCATATTTCTGGGCAATAGCCGGACAATGAGTTAATTAAGTGGAGATTTCCGCGGACGAGTACCCGAGTGCGCCCAGCGCCGACCGAGGACGAGGCACGAGTCTCGTAAAATTAATTATGCTTCAGTCATTTATTTTCTTAATTTATGTGCCTTTCAGCCTCGCACGAGGCGCGGGAAGCCTTTGTTGAGAAGAAATTAATGCGAAATCTTTTAGGGTGTTTCTTTTTTATGTAGAAGCTATTTTAAAATCCTGACTTGATTCAAATTTGACAGTGGTACACGCGAAAACGGTTATTTGAAATTCAGGGAAATTTGCTCCTAAGTTTCTTGCTACGTTTCATATTGAGTATGAATTTTATTAAACATCGAATATTTTTTTAAACGGTAATACCATATCGATGTCTTATATTTACGCGAATACTACACATTGAAATAAAGTCAGTCCTCCCATGACCATGATTGCTGTAAACCAGCCGAAACGTCGGGAACGTAAAAAAACGCTATAAAATCCGTTAAATTAGTTCTAATTCAAGGAAAATACTTTTGTAATATTGTTGTAATGTGACGAAAACTTTCCATACATATTGGCGTAAATATACTCACTTATTCGACATTGATCCACAAGGTATTCGAATACCTATCGAGTTATCGAATTACCCTTCATTAACCACTAAAGCTGCACATTTCCTCTACGGGCGCTGCCGTGACCTGTATCACTCGATCGGCATTTGGTATTCTTAATACTCGTACTGAGGTTCCCGAAATGTACTATACAATGCGGCCAATCACGGGCAGAATCTACAGGTCCTATAACTTATCGATATCAATCATCTCCCATTACTAGGATCCCATACTGAACAAGTGGTTATTTTTTTGCTCTAATAGAGTAATTAGTTAGCCGGTAGCATGCCTCGCGAATAAAGAACGGGTACCAACTACTGGCGACCGAGCAGATTAATTAATTGCACTCATGTTTCGCTAGCTAAGAATTAATTAATTGTTAAATGTAGTGTAGGGAGCTTTAGAAATGGCCTTTTTATATAGATGTCTCTATCAACAGCAATAGCAATAAGTTATTGGATAACAATAGTGCTATATCAATATATAGCCAGACGAATACATCAATTGTACGGTCCCAAACTCTGTAAGGATTGTATTATGCACTGGGGGCAACCCCAGTAAATATAATTACTTAATATAGATATTAAACATTGAGTACAAATTGACTTGGGTACAAATTTTAGTGCTCATCATACAGAAATTGCCCCTATCGAGATTCGAACCGTGAATCCTTGGAACAGAAAGCACTGTCACTGCCAATGTTGCCAATCGGGTCGTCATTAAACATTCAAACAGGTCCAAATATATACCAGTAAATTACACGTAAAAAGTACTAAAATCGCAAAGGTTGCAAAGTCTGGCCGCAATAAGTTAGATAAACCGAGCGAATGTATTCGTACCGTGGCGTGGGCTGCGTGGGCGCATGACAAATGGCTACAAACAACCGGTGGCGAATGTCGCGGGACGTATTACGCCCGGTCCGCTATCACTCACCCCGCACGCCACTTAATGTCTTGTTATCAGTCCTTCTTAATGTTCTAGTTCAGGATGAACAATAAGAAACCGGCTGTAGAGCACGCTATTAGTACAATGCTTTCTCATTATGTAACCTATTTTCTACATTATGCAGATTTGTTCCTCGCGAAACAGAAGTTCACTTGCAAGTTTTCAAATTCAGGATGTTTTTATTCATGTATCTACACCAAACAGTCTCAGAATCTACCTCTGGTTTGGAACGTTGGTTCCATTGAGATGAGCCGGCAAAAGTCTCAACGGCTACTCTATGAAGAAAAATTGGTATCCATATATTCCCAGGAATATCAACACTGTATGCTATTGTCATAATTATTCCAGCTACGGCCTGATTAGCGCTTATACGGTACTCATAAAAAAGCGTTACTTAGTGTGGGACCGTATAGTTGGTGTGTTCGTCTAGCGATATCATTATTTAAACTACGTAGCCAGTTCAGTGATATATGCATGCATACTCGTATAGACAGTAGGATGTCCAAGCTAATATAATAAGCAATTAAAAAAAAAACCAATATGTCGTCAATTGGAAAGAAAAATGGTCAGACCAATCTCTCCATGTAGCACCCGAGATCGAGCATGAATTGAGGAGCATCAACAGCAGCAAACTTAGTTACCTTAACCAACGAAACAGATTAGGTTTTTTTCAGTCATGAAAATATTTTCAGGATGCTGTCATTTACTTAAAAGTATCTAAGTTACAAGTCGATTTCTCATATTGTAGAATACATTGAATATGTTAATATACTTATTCATGATCAAGACGAACGTTTAACCGATTTATTTCACAGATCCAGATCCCACATAGATAATGATTTTAGTTTTCTAATGACGCAGAAAAGTGTAATGTAACGGCCGGTGGCGAAGTGCTGCGCACAAAACATTAGTTCAGAAATTACGGGTTAATTAATTCTGTAATCTCGCGGCCATTAGCCGGTGCGCGTATTGCAACCGTTTACTGCCGGGTGGGGCTTTATCGAGCTAATGTGAGGTCGTAATATCACACAAATGAGATGCAGTACGTATATAATATATTTTTATTCGACTATATAACTAGTTTACAGCGTTGACAAGTTGCCATTTAGACGATCATTTAATGGATAAATTGATATTACACATTCATATGTCTATGAAAAAGATCTGAGACGTGTTATTTATAATGAGAATAGACGCTAACGGACACATATAATAATATTATTTGCAACATATGTCTTAGCGATTGTCCGCGGCTTCGTCCGCGCAACCAGACATAATATTCTGCTGCTTGACCCGAAATGGTGATAGCGTGATGATATATAGCCTATAACACTCATAAATAGTGAAGGTTTCTATCAGTTAAAGAATTTTCAGAATAGGATCAGTACTTAAAGCAGCCTGGGACTGATCGCTCAAATATTTATAATGTCAAAGTGTAGCGTGTGTGCACCTCGCATGGCAACACACTGGAGCTTACTTTTTATGTTGTTTAAATAATAGCTTTAAAAAAAAAGACAAGCCCACTTAGTTTCTCGCCGGATCTTCTCAGTTGGGGTCGCGTTCCGATCCGGTTGTAGAGGTGAGAAAAGAAATGTTAATGACAATTTGTAATTGGCCCCGTAAGCCTATACGAAATAAACGATTTGACCTTGACTTCCGGAGATTAGCCTCCGAAAACGTACTACTTTAAACATCAAAGATTCGATCACAAACTTGTGCTCATGAAACTAAGCTTGTTCCAACCGGGATTGGTACTCCTGTCACAGAAAAGAGAATCACTACCAACTGAGCCAACTTGGCGTGCTATTATCACACTGTCATCACAAGATGAGTGATGATGAGTAGATCGGTGGTATGTAACCCATTTAACGGTTATAAAACCTATTGCGAACCACGCGTGAACGTGCCGACTACCAATTAACTGCGCTGTGTCGGCGGTGTCAGGTGTCGGATCAGAAGCCAAGTGTCGGCGTGTCGGATTGATCGGTGGAGCCTAGTAGATCAATGGGTAGATCCGTGACATGGCTTGATCGGTATAGTTGCACTGTCTGCTATCGCAGTTGACTGTAAATGGAATTACTATGGCATCTTTACTAAAGTGACAGTGTTCAAATAAAATTCAATTTAGCTAGCATACTAGGTGCCCCAGGATATTTTGCACTCAACGATGAAAAGCAAAAGTATTTAAACTTAGGAGCAATGTATTCGGGTCAGCAAATAAACATTATTAGCTCGGAAAATAAGAATGCTGGTTAATTTCAATGAATTGTTTTTTTTTGTAGAAATTATTTAATACTCGACAATGGCAAACATGGCACTATTTTGTAGCTGATTGCCAACCTAAAAAAAGACGAAGACGAAATACTTATACTTTTTACAACCCAAAAAAACTAGTAATATGTCCATTCGCAAGAACCTACTTTGAGTAAATACGATAAAGCGAACTTGTTTTAAGAATTGAACAATAGTTCCACTAAGTGCAGGCGATCATTGACACGCACAGTTTTAAGCTGTGACGAGAGACGCTGTCAGTTAGATGACAGCTTATGATGTAGATATACTTACACCGAAAGATATATCCAAGTCGACAGAGGCTACAATATATCTTACGATACACATAATTATTGAAAAAGGGTATACTTACTAACCTTTGTTTGAAAACATAATGTGAAGTAAAAAAATCGGTAAGTCTATTTAAAAAAACTATAATTTTGTTCCCAATATAATGACTGAATACTGATAGAGGTTGGCGATTCATTTCAACATTATCATTATCATCAGGGGTACATTTAATTCAATAACAATTATCATGAAATTTTCGACGAAGAATTACTGATTACCAACCTAAAAAAATGAAAAAGAAAAACTATGGTCGTTGATGTGGATGTGTAATAGTTCAGCCTACCCCTGGAGCTGTAATAGTATAATGGTACGGTTATACAGACCTGCGGGTTCAGTTATAAAAAACCCGCAAAGATATAGGCAATTGTTTATAATGATAATTTACGTGCGCGCCGATACGGGTCTATTTCTAAATAAAGTTAATTTACTGATGCAATAAAATGTTCCTATCATTTCTATTGTTCCTATTATTTCTATTATTGAGTGTAAATTAATATCGTGTGCTTTTGTTTGTCGCTTCAGGCCATAGACATTAGCGTTTTATAAGCTTCAGGTTATCGACTAATTTTAAAAATAAATATTTGCAGTTTTAACAAAAAGATCTTAGTCCGGACTGACATGAATTGTTGCTGGTTGGATAGTTTAGATTATGAAAAACAAATGGGCATACTTATAAGACAAAAAAACAATTGATAGATAAGTCAAAACACCTCCCCCGTAAAGAGTCAAATTCGTACAATCAATATAAAAAGAAAAATGAATAGTCTTCAAAATGAAAGGTATATAATGTACCTGCCCACAAAATGTATACCTAGTAAAATATATCTCTAGCTTGAAAACAGTTTCAGTATATTCCTAGACCTACTCAGCAATAAAAGAATAATTGTAGGTCCCCGGCCCGGTGCGGTACGCGACTGTTAAATTAATTTTATTCAATTTCTCACTTGTTTTTACGCCCGTCGCGCCTCATGGAGATCTATAACATTGCCAGTGTCTAGAAAGAATTCTAAAAACTTTTATTTTAGATATGGTTTTAAATATGATATGGTATAAAAGAACCGATTTAGCTTGGAATTGATATAAATTCCTATTTCTGGGTTAAGTATGAAAACTTTTCTCATATTACTGCAATTGTTCAAAAAAGTCGTAGACAGTTTTGACAGTATTTTTTATAACAAATTATGTATCAATCTTTTTTTTTACCTCAGGAATGCATTCTGGTTTTAATGTCCATAAAATGTCCTTTTAAATATCACGATTCACTGTAATTTCAATTTCTAATAGCAGGTAGTTACCCGCCATCTTGTACTGTTATTTTTTTAGCTTCCGTCGAGTCGCCGCTTCTCAATGGAACGATTTACGGCAGACATCGTGGCAACAAAAATAACCTTTTTTTCCAAATACGAACGCGACTGGTCATTCATAATGATTGGAATAAAAGTTTCATGTGACAAAGCAATTTCATCTTTAACATTAGACGATCAAAAGCTCAAATTTCATTGATAGCATTTTTTTCTGTAAGTTTGTTTAGGACGATTTAGTTCGATGTATTGATTTTTTTTAGAGTTGACAAAATTATTTGCGGTAAGAATGACAATATAAACGTTTGAAATTGGAATGCGTTTAAGGTTATGGTCGTAAGTTACGACACGTCACATTTCTTTGGTTGCCTGACTTGCTTCGAAATTTAAATATAAAATATAATTTAATACCGTCTTACTTAAAGGGCCCTAATTCGTGAATCGTTCAAAATAAATTGTACTTAAAAACTGTATTATGATTGTGTGTACCTATCTAAAACATTATTTGTCTGTTCAAATTTGGCTCAGGTGACTTTATAGACAAAAACATCCAATACTTATCAAAGGAAAGATCAAAGAAAATTACCATCCCCTAGGTCATCTAACTTTAAAAATCAAAATAAAAAGTTCAGCACAGAATCGAACGCGTTAATTACAAACACTGTTTTACGACGTTTAAGACGTAAACGCGCGTGCGCTTGCGCAGTCATAACACGCCGCCGGCAACATTGTTAATACGCGTAAATATTTGTCTGTCTGTTTGTTTGACGGTCTATTGCACCCTGGTTTGTTTGAAATCGTTCGGTACTGGAAGCTGTTATTCTGAAATACTGTGGTAAACTTAAACTCGGATACAAGTTACGCTTGGCAATGAAACTGATGATGAGTTTAGTACCATGAACAATGCAATCTACAGATATGTCAATCAGGCAAATTTGAACTAAGCTATGCTACTTATTCAACTATTGCAATGACTAACAATAAAATGTACACAACTTTACAAAGTCGACTTGATGTTTGTCATTACAATTGTTTAACTTTCCTGCAATTATAGTTTCAATTATCAACGTTCTCGAAATACAGTGAAATCCAAACTCTCAAGTGAACCAGTGTAGGGGTGTGATATTGTATCAGTACCAGCAATTATTGCACAACTGTTAACCTCTAAATTGCAATTGCATTCATATACTTAGCTATTAAATAACCGCGTAGACATATCTGCCTAATCCATCATGTGTAAACCAATGCGATTTTAACGATGAGCGAGCATAGACAATGAATTAGTGAGGCTGCAGGATGGTGGACCGCAAACCATAGAGTAGACGTAACGGCCCTTTGTTACAAGTAAACGATCACGTTTGTGTCTGAGATAGTATGTGTTGTAAGTAAATACAAATATTTTGTGCCTGGTCAAACTCATTTTGTTGTCTAAGGAAAGGCATTTACAATAGAATGTATATAAATAAAATTAAGTTGTTCATTGGTAAGCGCATCACTTGAGAACGGCTGGACCGATTTGGCTATTTCGTTTGTAATAGTCCGAGCATGTTTTGTAGGGGGTAAAGTTGTCCATAAAATTCGGTAAAGATTTAAAGTGTTTTTTTCTTTGGCAATTTGAACAGGAGAACGCCTGTCAGGTATATTGTTGATATTGAGTTCGGATTAGTCGTTTGAGTCATTGCAACAATTACAACAATACTATCGGATTAGTGATTTAAGTCATTGCAACAATTAGAACAACATTATCGAATTAGTGGTTTGAGTCATTGCAACAATTAAAACAACATTATCGGATTAGTGCTTTGAGTCATTGCAACAATTACAACAACACTATCGGATTAGTGCTTTGAGTCATTGCAACAATCACCCTACCCTTCTCACCACTTTTGACCAAGTACAGTCAGAACCCAAGATGTTTGACATCTAACAAACGTTGCTACAGTCAAACACAATGTAAACTTCAGATTTTAATGTAAACTGTCTGATGCATCGTAGCTGCGAAATTAACAAGCTGGTAACTGCGCGCTAAACAAAGCCGTGAGGGGATGCATCTGTTATAAAGTAAACAAATTGTGAGCAATAAATAGAGGCGATACATAGTCTTGATAGTATAGTACCCATGACTTCAATCTGACTACTCTTTGATCTACATTTGCTGAAGTCTGAATGTGAACGTGAATTGATGTAAATGTTAGTTTCATTGCGTGACTGATACGGGGTTCTAAAATAATCCATATTAGTTTGTAGATTTAAAATAGCATAAAGAACTTAATAAAGTATTCATTATATTATTTTTTAATTTAATTATTTACAGCCTGAAAAAAAACGCGACGGATGTTGCAATCAAACTGTATTTGATTGATTTGCATAGTTTACGAGATACTAATAAAAAAAAAACAGTATAGGAAATGATCAAAAACTTTAGCTGTCGTATAAATAAATCATTTGATAAAGAAACATCGTAAACTAGACGCACGCGCGGCGTCGCCTGCGCGTCGTAGCGGCCGCCAGTCGGAAGACATTAATTTGTCGCGTTTTCGTTTTATGTAGATAAAATATACTTAATTTTAGACTAGTTGTGAATTTTTTGGAGATATATTTTTGCATTTTTTTAAATCAAATATGGCGTTAGTAGAGAAATATAATCCAGATATTATTTTTGTCTATACAAATATCTGAAAATGCATGCAATTAAACTTAATTTCTAAGTAACTGATGGTTCCAAGGCCCTAGTAAGGGATTGCACGCGCAGATCACGACTGACTCGGCGGTATGACATATACTTACTGAACAATAGACATTCCGTCCTCTATCGTAAACGGACAAAAAAGTTTCGTATTCTCGATTCGGTTTCGTCCTCCCACACGCCAGCATTTTCTTTTTACGTTATAGTAACGATAACAAAAACAACAAACAACAAAACATACATCAATTACCGTATCATTATTACAGATATTTTCAATGTAATTACAACCAAATTGCCATTCATCGCCATGGATTGTTATCACGTTGGAAATACAACCGTATCGGCGTGTAACAAGGTACATAACCGCATTTATTTTAATGCAACATCTTCGATAATCAGTAAGACGAAGAAAATACAACTTTATTGTATTGTACCAGGAATAATAATACATTAATTGAACAACAATGGGAGTGTCGGCGGCAAATGAAATTGCATTCGGGCACATTGATATAAGGTATTAATTTGATTGGCAAGATGTAGCCGGATGATGGATGGGCATATAATTGGGTGGTCACAGATGGCGCCACATTCGCTTTGCATAATTGTTTAGTGATTACAGTTATAAATTTGTCGTTTGATCGTGAAATCAATTCGAATTGGAAAAGCCACACTGGCACTGTGGCTTGCCCTCTAACTAAATATTAAGTTTTAGTGGAAAAGGGAAGATGTTCCAGCCGTGGCCGCTATGCCCCGACGGTTATTGTCGGCGTCTTGTATATATGTTACGTGCTCCGAAAACTCTCATAGCGCGTTTCAGGATTGTAAGGAGAATTGTCAATTGTTCTGAATGCGAGTGCAGCGCTATCTGTATAGCTTGTGGCGCGGTTGAAGAGGTGCCTACAAACTAAAATATCAATTCCCATGGTTTAATAGTTAATTTGCTATTAGGAGCGGAGACGAATTCAAAAATCAAAGATCATAAATCTCGGCCCATCCGTTCTTGAGTTTAAATGGCGTAACTAACACGACTTTAATTTATATATGTTGATAAGGAGGTGAGATACATAAGACCTGTTAAACAATGTGCTGATAAACGCTATCCACAAAATATTTGACAGATAGCCCATACAAATTCTTTCAAAAATGTTGTGGATAGATTCAGCAATTTTTAGATTTTTGACAAGTGCTGTTTTAAACACCTTTAAAAATATTTTTTTTGCAAGAGCTGCGATTGCGACCGAGGAAATGACTCCAACTGAAGATTTTTTTATTAACCTCATTTGTTTTGTTTACAGGTAATCAGTGATGTTTTTTTCCGTTCGCACGCATTATGTAAGTAATTAAGAGATTTAAAATTAAATTCGTTAACATATTGAATTAATGCAGTATTATATAAGGTGTAACAAAAATAGTGTAAAATATTTTAAAATGGCTAACAGTGGGTTATAAAGATAACATTCCAAAAGAAATAAAGTTATTACTGGTTCACCTTGTTTAAAAAATATCAAACATTTACACAATTATTGTATAAATGAACGGGATCCATATAACTTACTGATTCATCTGGTAAATTATTTTACGCTATTTTAGTTACACCTTATATTACTGGTATTTAGTTATCATTGGCCATTAATTGACTGGGAATGTTTTACGCTCACGCGTTTGATGTAATTTTCAACGATTTTGTATTGAATAATAATTGGTCAATTAAATCTATTCTGTTATATTCTGCTATACCTATTACCTACGTCATTTGAACTATTAAAATGTTTTTTTTATTTTTATTTACATACCCACGGAATAACGACGATAGCTTAACGAACAAGTTCAGATTGTTAACAAGTGGTTATAGATTCGATTTCTGTCTGGTTTCTTTTTTCAAGCCTTAACTTAAGGTATGTAATGAGCATAAAATTTGGCATATAGTTTTATGCTTTTACAGCTGAATACTCAAATGCTACTCAAGCCCTATTGTACGAGCGCTTGAGCTTTAATTAAAGGCCTGTTGGCCTTTTCATGATTATTACCAAAATAAAATACTAACTAACAATATATAATTAATAAAGGCACACATGTATTCGTCACAGTTAGTATATCCATGACGTAGTTTAGGCAGGTCAGCTGAAGTCAGGTGTGGACATATGCCTAAATATTTAACATCTAATTAGATTCCGAATCAACAGACGAAAAAATACGGACGAGATAATATCATATCTGAATCGATCTGAATGCAAGAACAATGTCATTATAGTACTTATTTTACTAAGTTATTTTTTTTTGTCTTATTTATCGTTAAACCAATTGATCTACTGTTTTAGTATATCATGTTTATCTGGTTAACCAGACGTCACGTCGAGTTAAGTATGAGATGACGGTACAACAATGATCATATAATAACTGTAGGTACTAATCGCTCGTGTTGTCGTTCAGAAATACTCTGGTGATGAGTATGATGATGACCGCGGCTCGTCATTGACAGTACAGACAGCATACACAACAAATAATTAATGTCAACATAATAATAATTAAATTTTAATTGATTAGGTATCTATACAAATAAATAAAATTGGAGTGTATGTTATTTATATTAAAATAACCGCTTTTGTACTAGGTGCATTTGTTTACACGGTACATATACCAAAACAACATTTTTAATTTTTTTTATCTGTGTTTGTATCGGCTAATCTCTGAAATGGCTGGACCGATTTTGACGGGACTTTCACTGGCAGATAGCTGATGTAACAAGGAGTTATTTAGGCTACTTTTATTTTAGAAAAACTGTTTTGTTAAATACCACGCGAACGAAGTTGCGGGTAATAGCTAGTAATAAATAATTCAGTGGTAACCCCCCCATGCTCCCATGATTATCACTCGCTCGTGCTTCGGAGAGCACGTAAAGTCGTCGGTCCTGCGCCTGATCTCTCTGTCGTGTCGGATCGCCGTCCCATTGGACAATGCGAGAAAAGGAAGAGAGAGTGCATCTGTACTTGAGCACACACTTAGGTACTATAATATCTTCAGCCTAGTAGGCTAGTCTCCGTTTTGATTAGCTGTCAGGCCAGGAGGATATTGTTTTACAGACCCAGTTTGTGTTGGGAATCAGTTTAAATGTGATTGATATTCGGTTGTAGCTTGTATCGCATTCAACTTGTAGAGCACAGACTCAGACCACCCTCGACAATTTATTCAGTCCATCGTGTGCCTTGTCATCATAAACATAGAGCCATTTGCATTATTTAAAACTGCACGCACTGTGCTCGTAAATTATCGGATTTAAATATTGAAATAGAATAGAAATTATTTATAGAATGATACTGAATATTAAATAATGGTTTGGTGAGAGTGACTTCGATATACGTTTACTATTAAAAACATGCAGTTTTGATATATCAGGCTGAATAAAAGACTTATAAATTTTTGAAAAACATACATTGTACCTACGTGTATTTTTTTTAACGCTGTCCCAGTATTTTGTAAGCCAGGGAACCCATAGCGAGTATGCGGGTGCGATTATAGCCATGTAAAATCAGAAATATTTCAGTTCGGTACGTAAGCTAACTGTATAGTTTATAGTTTACGTATACACATATAGATTACATATTACACATTGTATGGTAAATTAAACGGCGCCTCTAGCGGACAGTAATTAAAACATTCAATTCTCCATACAATGTGTCTAAATACGTAGGCGATGAAGTAAACGGTTAGCTTACGAATAATCTCGCACTTGACGTCCTGGACACAAAAATGGGTCTATTTACAATCTATCTGTAAGTATATAGTTTCTATAAAGATAACAGGAATTAATCACATAGAACTATTTTCTTTTCTGCTGTCCCTTCCCCGCATGTTCCGCTCGGCCGGTCGCAATGACCAACCCGCCAGTCGTCATTACCGTATTGGCAAAAACTCTAATAACCCATTGTTTTGGTTTGAAGACAATCGCGCCGCTCCACTCGACCGTGCGGGGTTTAGACCGCGCTCGCAATTTTGTACGCCGCTAATTTAGGGTTATGATGGCACCGGTCGGATTGTGATCAGGAAAATTATGGTACTACACATGACTGGAATACGCTAAACTCTACGTTGCATTGGTATGAGATGAAAGATTTAGTTGTTTCCTATATATGTGCATCATATCTGATTTATCGATCATAGGAAATTTTATGGTTACATTTTTGATAGAGATGAACCTTACGCTCAGGAGAGCAGTTCAGTAACAGATCTGTGACTGAAATATTTAACCGGATAACGTGAGTGGTTGTCAATAATAACAAATATTTGAAATAATTTCTGCAATTGGAGAGTAGATACGGTAGAAAGTTAGCTTGTTCGAACAGTTAAACGAAAGGTCACAGTTTATATCAATTTGCTACTTGTTGTGTGCCATAAAAATGTTCACGTACTTTGACGATATCAGAGAAAAAGTTGTCAAAATTCCCTGGGAGCCGGGTTTTGGCTGTCAGTCGACCGCGCTGGGTCCTGTCAGGCCGGCGGGGCGGGGTCGGGCCGCGACACGTACGTCGCTCACACCGCTGGGACGACGCGAGGCTGACGGAGCAAACTTCTAGGGTCCAAATAATAAACCCGGGCGGTTAATCTTCAGGGCCCTAAGTCTGCTAACACAATCGATTCATAATCGAACAGCAATCGCATAGTAACTGTCACTTTTGACAGATATTGTATGGGATATCTATCAAAAGTGACACTTACTATGCGGTTGCTGTTCGATTATGAATCGATTGTGTTAGCAGAGTTGGGCCCCAGAATATTTGTACACTGTAAATACAAATAAATACACAGTCGTGTAAATTGTATACAGCATTCTCTAAGGCAATGTGTTTTAGATAAATGTGTCAAACACAATTTCATGTAACATAATTACGTGGACTAGTCTCTAAATTTCACTAATTTATGTGGAGATATGACAATGTATTTATACATTTATTTCTCATTTAGTGCATCTTAGAGAATGTCGCATAGAATCCGTACTTACAGTAGCTCATACCGATTACGATTTTGACGAAATATTTTTTTTATTAATACAAAAAAATGCTGTTTTTTATAGCCAGCATCATAAATTAAAACATTATAGAAATGACAATGACAGCTGTCGATCTAACTGCTACGAATTTATCTTCTTCTTCTTTCTTTACGAAATAAAAATGAAATAAAATGGACATGAATATGGCCTCACCCACAACTTAGTGGGTATTTTGCCAATGTCAATTATAAATAAAATAATGGATGTGACATAGAGATATGAAAAGTTCAGAACCGCTAGATCTTATGTGTCGAGCCGCCGCACCGTGCGTCGTGTGTTGTGACAGGTGTCATTCTACTCATGTGCCGAATTCCCGAGCATGTAGCTGTTTTTTCTTTCGGTTCCACGTGTACTTTTTTTAACTTGAAAACTTTCTGGGCCCGCGACTGCGTGATCGTGAAAGAGGTAGGTACTTTAGCTTTTAGACCTTTTGTTCTGAGATCGATTAATTAACGCTGGCATAAAATTATAAAAAACCATGAACTGAATTGAGATCGAGTTATTGCTAGTAAGCACTTTTCTTTAGTACAAATGTTCTGTTATCATGCCCAATTTTGATGATTGTGTCCTTCCATTTGCAATGGCAATACACACATCAAACTCAACATAGATATACATGTGGGGGTAGGTAGTCTAAAACAATTACATATATTAACTTTTATTCATAATACATTGAAAATAAATTAGGTAATTAATTATTAAAATAAAAAATAAAATTAGGCTGATTTCAGAATGCAATTTATACTACTACTAAAACATAACTTTTACCTACGTAAATGAAAACTTATGTCAATGACAATTATACACCCTGACGGCCTGAATAGCGCAGTTGGTAGTGACCTTGCTTTCTGTGTCGAGGGTCCTAGGTTTGAATCTTGGTAGGGACAAACTTTGCATGATGAGAATGATTGTTTGCATCCGAGTCATGGATGTTTAATATCTATATAAGTAGTATATACTGGGTTCGTCCCCAGTCTATTGTACGATACCCATAATACAAGCGTTGCTTAGTGTGTGACCTTATAGTTGGGTGTGTTTGTCTGGCGATATTTATTATAATTTTATTTCGCGCAAGTCTATGATAGAGTGGTACTTAAGGGGTACTTTTTAAATCACTTAACCTGTATTCCGAGGTCGCGAGCAGACCAAACGACCCCAGTAATGGTGTGGCGGATTGAGTTATAGAATATTTGGGGGAGAAAAGGAAATTGACGTCGTTTAACCATGTTTCGGAATGTATTTATGTAGGCTATGCTATTTGATGGAAAACGTGATTTGTATGGGGTATCTGTCCTTTTTCACCCAGTAGACTCTGCATGTTAAAAATAGGTTAAGGGTTTAAGCCAAAACCTACCACAAATGATTGTAGCTGGTGGATAAGGGATACTTTTATCTTAAAAATATGATCTTCCACCACAGGCTTGTTTATAAGTTCAGACGTGACGTTGCCACTAGCAAGGTGAAGCCACTTCTTCAATGCATATGTCGTGGTAAATGTTACCACGTACAGAACTTTTTGCCTTGTTAATGGTCCGGCATAGACTAAGAAGTGCTGGGCATAGGTTTTTTTTATATGTGTGCGTGAGTGCGTGCTGTGTTTATATGCTAGATCAGAGCTTTTTAGGCCTCACTTGTGTGTTGTCTGAATATTCTAACAAGTCTGTGTGGATTTTAGTAAGTATAACGATTTGCCATAAGAAATCACGATTATACAAAGTACAACTACATTTATTGTAAAAGTTAACTTTGAACTTTGTTACAAATTACAAAGGCGCATGTTACATTACCGTTTGTATGACCCTATCTATGACCATAGGAGAAATATAATAAAAAACTACGATCCAAGATTATATTATACTTTTAAATAACTTTATCATACATCTCTAGGACACGTAAATGTATATAAATGATCCTAGATACATTTATATCATGTATATATAGTTAAATCATGGAAACTAAATAATATTACAATGTATTGAGGGGTTTTCAGTCTTTCATGACATTCATTGCGTTATCTAATCGTACAATGTTTTTAAAAATATATTTTGGTTTGTATTTTTCTTAAATTCTGCCGACCAAGTATCTTTTCAAACTCTGATATTGGCACAATCATCGACAAAAAACGATGGAAGCCCTAATGTTTCAAAAAGTGAAGTGAAGTTACACAATGACGCATGCGCTCCACGCGGCTGGTGATATAATAATGAACTTCAGAAATATCTTCAAAAAACGATGCAACAAAATGTTCCCAAGAGAATAGAACAAATACCGTACACTTGATGTCATTAAATCTGTCATCAGCACGATACATTAACATTGTACAGTGTCGTTGGGCACCCAGTGTACGTCGCCATCTTTGGAATGGTATTTGTCTAATTGTTTGGCGGGAAACCAAAGCCGTGTTTCACTGGTGCATTAATTTCGACAATTTCAAAGTCAGGGTCTGCAATTTAGGTGACAGTGGGCATGAGGAAAAAATAAATAATGTTTAACAATAGCTACCTTATACAAAATAAATGACCATCGGTTATAAAGATAACATTCCCTAAGCAATCAATCAAATTAAGTCTTATTATGCAAAACGAGGGTTGATTGTAAAACACTTATATAATACAATATCATCCGATTACGAGACGATTGAAACTGGAATCTTGTCATATGATATCAGATACTAAAAACTGTTTCAACTCTCTTCAGAGGCAGCCCTTAATAAAATGAAGTCACCAAATTAATGGCCGGTCCCGCAATAATTCTCACGTTATTTATAAGTTATATAGGTGCATCGGTGCGCATGCGCAGGCCGGGCGTGCGTCGTGTCATTAGCACCCTATAAAGACCGGAGCATAAACACGGGGCCAAATGCGACGGTGCTGCCCTCGGCGCGAGTTAATTTTGTATCAGGCAGGACAGAAGGACGTCTGGTCTGGGAGGAAAGTTTTTTGGTCTCAATGTTTAGAATTAAGAGAATTCACCTTCCAGATCTAATTTCTCAATCGATTCTGGATTGAAAAGAGCTTTACATTTTCTTGAAGTGATAGACGTAATTTGTTCAGATCGTTTGAAGACGCAGCCTTTAAAAGTTTTAATACCGTTTAAAGAAGTGTGCAGTAAAAATAATAAATCAAACAATATTGAGAATAACTCACATTATGTCGGCCGATTAGTCGATACCTACTCGCCGATATCGAATATCGTTAAAAGAAATAACCACGCGCATTAAGCATTCGCTAACTGGCATGAAATACTTCATTACCCGTGCCTGCACATTGCAAAAAAAAGATCGAGGCAGTTTCGCGCCTTTTTTGATTATTTTTTTAAAAGATTATATTTTTCATCGCGTGATTGATGGCGGACGCGCTCGGAGGAGAATGCATTCCGCAAAAACCTGCTGCATTAAATAACCATTTTTCATTTTGATAAATTTTTGAAGCGCTTTTTAAGTCTTACTTTATGGCTTTTTGTGGCGATATTGAAATGTTACATATTGTGTGTAATAATTATAATAATGTTCCGCCGTTGGGCTCGGGCCACCCATCAATGCGAGGGGAATTAGGGCATAATCCACCACGCTGGCCCAGTGCGGGTTGGTGGACTTCACACGACTTTCGAGGGGTTCTCTGAGACATGCAGGTTTCTTCACGATGTTCTCCGTCACCGTTTAGCAAGTGATAATCATGGTTCAAAATAAGGTTATAAAATGCAGAATATTTTTATGCTCTATTGTCGTTTCACTCATACCCCACAATGTATTACTTCAGTAATTTACATAGAAACATTATCATACTAGGTAAGTAGGTACCTATTATACTAATTTTATTACCCCAAATAGATATTAATATTGTAATGATTCACTACCTGCTTTTTTACTCTTTTAAATAGAGTCGCTAAAATTACTTACGATACTTAATTTGTGTTGTTAGACTTAGTGAGTGTTATCATGTGAATTGATATTTAAATTGAATGAAAATTAATTTTAAGTTCTTACTACATTTTCACGTATCTAGAATAGATACGAGAATAGAATCGAGTTCAGTCCGATCGCGGAATCGATCAATCGATGCACTCTATAAATAGTCCGCCTTTGATGCGTCGGCCGGCGTGATTTGATCAAAGCACTATATAACAGCATGTTAATGCGTGTGCTAGCTTGTCCACATACCAAGTTTTATGGACTTTCTATAAAAGACAAAGTAGGTAGTAGCTGTAGTACTACATAATACCTACTACCTAACTAAACTCAACAAGACATCATTCATTCTTTATCAACTCATCTTCCTCACATTTATTTATGTTCGTCACACATCAAAATATGACGTACAAGTGAAATTACACAAAAAAAAATACTGTCCTAAAGGGGAGGGTACACGGTCGCGCGTTATCGCGGCAATTAATCGCGTTGCGGCGCGGCCTCGCGGTATCGCGCGACGAATCTGTCCGGCGGCTGTGTGTTTTATGATTTCATTTTGTCGATGTGATGTCATTTGACACTTTTGAGTGTTAGGTCGAGGTTACACGAACATGTTTCGGGTGTTGCCTTTAAAAAATAACAAGAATGTTTGTGTTGCTGTTTATGTTTGTTTTAGTACAATTGAGTAACAACTACCGGAATATTTTTATTGGTAGGGCTATAATTAAATTAGAATAAACAAACCTGACGTATATTTTTCTTCTTTATTTTTATTTTTTTTAATGTCAGCTATAAAATATTGCCAATTTGCCAGTGTCGAATATATCTTGATATTAGTTATGGTATATATAGTACCTACCCCTGATGATAATGATGATGTTGATGATGATGAAATGAACTCCCTACCCCTATTAGTAAAGCTGGGGATACTTTACTGAAAATTAACCGGTCATCTTGGGAGACCTTTAAAAGTCAAGATTTACTATTTTATTTCAACTTCCTTCACTCGTGCACGTTGATGAACACACAATGGTTAATAACCCGCTAATATTACACATTATTTATCAAAGAAACACATATTTTGTAAAATTAAATTGACAACTTCACGGTTCAACATCCCGACAAAAAGTCACGTATATTTTTTCTCGTACAAGAAAATTAAAAAAATATTTAAGACCGATAAAAAACACTAATTGAAAGAGAGCTATTACTTACACATAAAATCATGTAAACACTTCCTATAATACATGTCGGTACACAACATAATCTGTCTAACGAAGCGGAAAATTACAGATAAAATATTTCTGAAAAAATACTTGCGAAGCAGCGATGGCTGTCAATTTTAATTTGTTTTTTTTTATCTTATTTACTATCTGTGTTTGTTTTGTATAAATAATATACTTATATACACATCACGTTTTTGTTGCTTATTTATTTATTTATTCATAGCACAATTGGCTAACAGCATACGCCAAAACACCAATATGCTAAATATATATAACTAAAACTATACATAGACTAATATAAAACTTATGTAGATGAATTTGTGTATTTATGAGCTACTTTATACTAATTATTAATTTCTGTAATATGTGTTTCGACAACTCATAACTATTTATTTGGGTATTTGAGTTGCTTAGGAGAAATTAAAAATGTTTTTTGCGACTGTACCAATTTATATACTAGCGTCTGTGGTCCCAGTCGACTACAGAGCCTATGTATTTGAAAAGCAATTTTTAAAACACAATTATCAAAGTTATTTACGACTATATTAGCTAAAAAGACTCATTTAAATCGATGATAGCAGTCGCTCAGTTTATATTTAGAATGCGCTAAATAAAGCAACGCGACTTAATACAGCATGTTTAACATTTTATTGCGATACGAAACTCCAGAGGGGCTTTAAAATAAACCAGCGCTCAAACACGGGAATTAATATCGCGATCAGTGTCAACAGGTGTCACACATAAGTTATAATAAATCCTTGTAAGTGCCCGCGAACACAACATAACATTAATGTTCAACACGCATAATCGGTAAACTTGAATAAAGTCGGTTTTGTTCGCAGCCTCGATTATTAAATTTGCTAGATTAAAAATACTGTGAAATAATTAAAAGTACCATAAATTGATTTTTTTTTAAATCATCATTATCATCAGCGAGAACTGTCTGCTACTGGATATAGAGTTCTCCGCAATCACTGGGTTTGGTTTACAGTTCTCCGTCAAGTTTTTCAGTTATTGCCAGCATCATTCCACAGATAAAATATTTCTATGAAACACAAAAATGTGGCTAACACAATTTCAAAGCTCACAAACCTTGCCAATTCTCTTCAACTAAATGTAATCGGCAAACTTTATATGAGTGCGTAATTTGTGTATATATTACGTAAATAGGTAAATTTTGTTAGCGACATTTTGATCTATATTTTTTATCTGTGTTTTTTTTTTTTTTTAAATTTCATTATAGGCAAGTATTTGATCTCGATCTCACCTGATGGTAAGTGACGATGAGATCTACGATGGAGCATACTTGCCTAGGTAGGAAGGCGGCAGTAGATAGAGACGCTACATTCACTAGGCACATGCAGCGCAACTGATCTGACCCGCCATCCATGAATGGCAACACCGAACATCATGCCGGAACACGGCTAGGCCGCTTGGCGACATGGCTTTGTTCAGTGGGTGGTGACTAGCCACGGCCGAAGCCTACCACCAGTAGAGTTGTCACCTGGTTGGCACCACCCAGGGTCACGTGTAGGGTATCTCGAGGGTACTTAATTCTCCTACGGACGAAGGTGACTCGACCCGGTGTCGTGAAAAAATATGTTTAGCTTATTAGGTGGTGGGTCAAACATTGGACAATCTCGCAATACGTACCTATCTGGCCATTCGTACTTTACCGTTCAATCTCTTGCGTGTCTTAGCTTACAACATTGGCAGAATGGTATTGGGCCTAGTCTCAATAAAAAAAGGTCAAATAGAAAAAAGAGTAAAGGCAAGTACAATGGCGGGTAAAAAATACACATGCTAACATAACCTTAAATAGTAGTTGCAAGAATTCCAATTTCATTTCCATTCATCAAAAACGATGCCATACTCCATCCAACCCCCAGCACCACAAGCACCCAACTCTACAATCCCCTTACATTCATATCCTAGTTCGTACCGAACCCGCTTTTCCCGAGATTAAATTCTACGTTGTTAAATCCTTCGAAACACCACCCAGCATCCGTTTGATGTTCCATACGTACACAGATTTCCACGTCAGAATATGTGATGTACGATTTTCCCTTTGCTATATTCTGTTATCCTTTGACTATTCAGTTCGTGTAGAGCGAGTAATTATTGTGTATTTGGAAAAGGATTATGTTGCTTTGGTTATTTGGGTTAATTATAACTGTTATAGTCAAATTGGGAGTACACTTGCCTTCGAAACAAGGGTCGCAATTATAAACTCGGACTTGCAACTCAGGGATTTCTGGATTTTAAGTACCTACACAATTACAACCATGATTAAGACATGCCTGTTCAGATTTTATGCTCGGTATCGAATGCCTAAGCATACCGCATAGTTCTAAACAACGCGGCTCTTGAACTTAACAGTGGAAATTAAACTAAGTGGAAATTAATCTAAATCCGAATATACCTATTTACAAATATCAAGTTAATGTTGAACATAGCCGTGTGCTTAAGGACTAAGCCATAACAAGCAAAGCACATTTCGATCAAATTGTTGATAAGTGGACTCGAGCTTAGTTTGTAAACTGCTATATTTATGCGCTCGCGCAAGCCAGTAGCAGCAAACAAGCGAATAAACTAACATGTTTAGATGGAAAACGTTCAGCAATTAGTACGATTCTGACATGGGGAAAGTCGGGTTAGTTATAACTGGAGTATTTTTAGACTAGCTAGTTAAACACTAGCGATATAAATTAAATAATATTCAAGTTATGTATCTTTGGATTGGGATCTGAAGACAAAAAACCATTCATAGACCGGGAGTTGAGTTACACTTGCTGTTCTAGAGTTAGTCTCTAGTTTTGTCATCACCGTTTTCGTCATATTCCTGTAATTCTTATAAATTTGTTACAGCCTTATTAAAAAACATTATTAATTAGCTTTTTAAAATACTAAACCTGAAACAAAATCTGACCATTTAAGGGATCGATGCAAATCGGTAATATACAAGCTTACCGAACTGACGGCCGGTCGCAGCGACTCGCGCAATATTTCCCCCTTATGTTGGCCAACTTAATTAATATCCTCGTAAAAATGCTAATTAGGTATATGTATGCTAAACAGTGTCGCTTATCGGTATTTATTAAGACGTCCGTTAAAATCGATAAATTAAATCAATATTAATGCTCCCGGGTAGCCCGGTTTCCTCTGCATTTCATTAAATTTGATTTCACATTGATTTCCCGGTTGTGACTTTAGTAGGAAAAATAATCTACCTAGAAATAAAATGAGAGATATAAAATGGTATAATTAATGCAGCAGATATTTTATAATAAGTTTTATTTTATGATCTTAACAACATAAAACATCTTTCTTTCCTTGTGTTTTGTAACGAACATAAAATAAAGCACATAATTTAGTCAAACAACAACAAACATTGCTTAATATAATAAAGAGTCAACGAAAAAGAAAACATAAACTCCATTATCCCGCCATTTTCCTTTCGCATCTGACATTACCACAGATAAAAATATTTTTATTTTTTTTCCGTTGCACTAATGACGAATGTAACAACACGTCAGATGTCCAAAGGCACAATTACAGGCTCGTTACGGTGTTTCCGCGCTATTTAACAGAAACAAGATGGCCGTTAATGAGACGCGCGGGGAACACTGCGGACTGATGTTTTGTTGTTGGCTCGATGATGTTGTTTTTGTGTTTGTAGTTTTTAGTATTATTTAAAATTCGAACATTAAATTTATTTAAATCGTAAACATAACACAGCTACATGCGTCTATCGTAACAAATGAACGTGTATCAGGTCACTAATGATGTCAGACGATAAATCCCTTAGAATGAGTTTTGAACGTAATCAAATAATAGTAATGCTGCATTCGATTAATTATCTCTCTACCCTCATAGTTGAAGGGCTGATAAAAACGTTTCGTAATAGCAAACTTCTGGCCATTAAAAACTATAAGCTACGCACCTTCGAAATATATATGCTGCACTAAAATATCAAATCAGAACAATAAACATGTACCTCTCGCCATGTGCACGAGGTGCGGGATTTCTCAAATATCAATGTGATTCTGCACTAGTAGCCCAGCCGTCTGTGACAAAACAAAATGTGAGATAAATCTATTTTGTCTACTTCCCTGTTATGAATTAAGGAAGGGAGAGAGCGAATCCGTGCGACATAATTCGACATAATAATCCGTAACATATGTTTTGTCGTGACCTAACGTGTTGAACGAGTTGTGGTTCAAGAACCACAAATCAGTGGAACACACTGATTGTTTCGAGCGCCCAATCCAATCTAGTACATGTATATCGATGACCCACTATATTATTATACATCATTATCATTACGTACGTACCATATAATAAACTAGAGTTCCACATGAAGCACGTATACATTTCGGAATCCATAATTACAGACAAATTGTGACAACGACAGCGTACCAACGATACGATTGCTGCACGAACAACGTGTACCGATCAGAATAATAATGTACACAAGTGAGCTTTAATCATAACTTTGGTCCGAATTGCATTTTCAGATGCAAACTTGCATTACGGACGGTAATTATGTAATTTGATACTCCGTGGAACGAGAGCCGAAAAAAAGTATGTTGTGTTTTGTTAAATTTGACGATAGACCTATTTAAAAATGAGACTTAGAGTGGTAAGAAAATTGAGGTTTTGGTAAAGAATTTGGAACGAGTATTAGTGAAATTTTCAGCCAAAGTAACATATAATTTTATATATCTAAATATAAGTACTGGATCAGCATCATCATCAAGAAAAGGAGGTCTTATAAAGTTTGAAGATTTTATAAATGCGTGATGACCTATTTTGTAGAGCGCCCGCGTTAGCCATGAGGGATGCTGGTTGAAGCCTCGCCTCAATTCTTTAGGATCGATATGACTAAAACGATTTTTAGAGGTGCCAAATTGTTGGATCGTGTGGACCGACCGACAAAATCCGACACAAACGAAAAGCGTCGATAAGCGTGCACAAGTTCGTACAAGATGACATTATTATTTTGTATCACTAGGAAAATAAACTAGACATAGGATTTTTAAAATAATTTGGCTATCTGGGGGTCTGAGGTATCAGTTCAATTTGGAAAAGGGGTCTCTGGCCCAAAATAGTTTGGGAATCCCTAATATAGACCAACACCTGAATTGCTTGACGTCATCAGGCCACTATTCAGTTAAGTCACTGAATCCGAAGGGCGCAGTTCGCGTTTGCACCTGAAATAAAACGAAGAAGACGGCGCAGTCCCACCCTCGCCGGGATGTCGCTTTGGATCTCTCGTTTGTTTTCTAAAATCCTTCACGTGTTCAGTTTTAATGGGATAGCCATGTTAGTCGAACTGTTGACAGTTGGGAATAGGAGCAAGTTCAATTCTCAGCATTGTGTTTATGAAAATAAGATGTATATTTATATATCTTTCGATGTTTCAGGCAAAACTTCTGACTCAGGATAAGTTTCCCGTGCCAAACTGGATAAATAATAAATATGGCACAAACGAATAATGGAGTTCAAGATAAATTGCGCACTCACTCATCAACGGTAGTTTTGCCAATCCTTTGCTTCTTATCTTAATATTTTGCACTTAGCACGCTTTATTTATGATAATAATTAATAGCTCTATATAGAACTATCGCGCCTAGACTAAATGTGATATATCTCTATGTTGTCTCATTTACACCTATGAATTTAGAAAGTGATAGCGACTCGGTGCCTGCAGGCTGTGTCGCTGCACTAAACAAATACGCAATAGTTTTTATGCGAATTTGTCTGTTTGCAACCGATACCGCGCCGGTGGCACAACAATAATAATGGCGGCTCGCTGCGCGCGAACACATTGCAATTTGTTGATATGCGGTGTCCTGGGAAATTGAAAAATTCGAACCGCAAATGATTAGGTACGCCGCGCGAATGAATAAACTTTGTTTATGTGTGTGCTTTGCCCGGTTGGAGATACGTGAAATGTTATTTATGAGCTTTGTCTGTGGTACGTATGTGTTTTATTCGTATTGGAGTTGCGAGCTACAAATTCCTGTTC
Source organism: Pheosia gnoma (assembly GCA_905404115.1). Taxonomy (NCBI): domain Eukaryota; kingdom Metazoa; phylum Arthropoda; class Insecta; order Lepidoptera; family Notodontidae; genus Pheosia; species Pheosia gnoma. The sequence continues at coordinate 635,720 of FR989905.1, forward strand.
TATGACGGCTAAACTTTTAATCTTATTATTATCCATTCCGTGGTTTTTACCAATAATAATACTAATTATGGCCTGCGCCTTACAAAGTTGAGTTTTAACAAACGAATTTCCATTTTGTTACAGGTAATAGAAGCTACACTACAAACACAACATGGTAATATTAAGTAATCTTTATTAATGGAAATAAAAACTATTCCACCTAACAGAATCTCAAGCTCGTTCGGTAATCAGATTACTAGGATTAAGTTATGAATGTATTACGTTATTTTCATAGCCAATCATAGAGTAAGTTCACTATCCATAGAGTCTATAATCATTTAAAGTGCTCTTTCGTGTAAGATGAATCTACGGTAAAAGGCCACCGAACATCCTCATTCATACAATAATATCTGTAGGCATGTCCGCACGCTCGGTGAGTCGTGTGGGGCGTGATCCTAATTCAATAACATTCAATTAAGAAACTCCCTGCAATTAGAAACCGGCCCCCGAGGTGGCGGGGACCACGGATTGTGAAGAGACTGGATAAGGATACTATAAGTGCATTCGCATTTTCTAGGAGCACTTTAAGTGCTCTTTTTAATAAGGATAATAGTTGAAATAATTTGTCTTCCCGTGACAATGGTTGCTGTAAAGCAGCCGAAACGTCGGGAACGTAAAAACCATTAAATTATGCGATAAAATCCGCAAAATTAGTTTTATTTCAATGTGTAGTATTCGCGTAAATATAAGAAATCAATATGTTGCACCAAAAACGTTAAATATGGCAAAAGCAAAGCGTCTTTAGACAGTTTGCATTAGATGACACTTAAGTCAATATAAACTCAACGACTATTCTCGATTTAAAATGTCGTCTTGACTATCCAGGCCCACAGTGTAGGCCGGTCGCGCGGCTGCTGAGATCTCCATAACAAATTGTGTTGTCATGTTTTCTGTAATTTAAGCATTATCTGAGAGCCGCCGACGTTCAGAGATGCGTGCCTTTGATTAGTTCACTGTGACCGTGTTTACGGGCCTTGCGAGTACTTTGTGTGTTGACGATGGAAGTTATAGTCCGACAAAATGCAGAATGAATTCTCTAAACTTTCAAGTCGCATAAATTCTCTCGAATCAAATCGATCGTTTGATCTAAAAAAAACAAACTAAAAGGCTGAAAATAACGATGTGTATGAAGAGTTTGAATTAAATCATAGATTTGCACGACCTTATTAGCTCATTTAGCAGTGATCCTGCTTTCTGCGCTGAGGGTACAGAGTTTGAATACTGGAAGGGACAAAACTTTGTGTGATGACCATGAATGTTTGGTACCCGAGTATATGATATTTTACATCTATAGAAGCATATTTATTTATATACTGGTTTGCCTTTAGTCCATTGTACGTAATAATACAAGCGTTGCTTAATGTGGGACCGTTTAGTTGGTGTGTTCGTCTGGCAATATTATTATATTATTAATATTGATGATGAACTTAAGTCACCAAAGTTAGCTATGATTAAATTAGGTCCTGGCTCCTCAGTAATTTAAGTGATTTTATGATACAATTCCGTAAGCAAATATTTTTTTCATGCAAACATTTAAACAAATATATGCTACTTTCGTAGTATAAATGATTCCCTGGAAATTCATAAAAATAAAACAATAGTTCGTGGATTCAGGTAAATGAGCAAGCTGCTGCATATCAAACACTAACGGGATTCGACGTTTTTGTGGTTTGTTTGGATGCGCGTGCGACGCTGTATGGTCAACGGTAGGGCCGTGATTGAGGACTGCTTCTACCACAGACTATCTAAAAATAGTATTTTATTTTTAAAATCGAATTATTATAATAATAACTGTATCAAGTCATAAATATATTACTCTCGTTCTGGCTTGATCATAGTCGAGTAAAACTCATTAATTCTTTTAATAGTAAATCTAACATATAACAACATTGTAAAACTGAAATGCTATATAGGAGACTCAGTAAATACTTTACGCCAAAATAAAGCATAATCCTTAATATAAAAGGTGTAACAGACATAGTGTACAATATTTCAGCAAATGAATCAGTAAGTAATGAATCAGTAAGTAATGAATCAGTAAGTAATGAATCAGTAAGTAATGAATCAGTAAGTAATATGGATCACGTTGATGTATGAAATAAATGTGAAGTGATGTTTCATTTTATTTTAAACAATCCTAGTATACTAGACCAGTATCGCTTGTCCATTCGGTCAGGACGTCATTTTTAAAATTTTTAATAATTCGTATTTTTTTTGGGAATGTTGTCTTTATAACCTACTGTTGGCCCTATTAAATTTACTACACTACTATTGTTACATCTTATATTAAGGTTTAAAATCAGGCAGTATTCACTTCTACTGCTTTTATCGACTTAACACATCAATATTTTTATAACTCATCCAAACCAAGGGTAGCTCAATAAACTGTCCGATGGCTTTGTCCCTTCGCCCTTAATGACCAATCAGATATCATTTAAACGCTCACAATTAAAACGTCACTATTGTGTCGAGTGTTGTTTTTTTAATCTATAAAACGACATTACTGTTTTGTTTGTTATTTGGTGAAGCGGTGTTATTATTTTTTTTTATTACATTATAGGCAAGTTTTTGATCTCGATCTCACCTGATGGTAAGTGACGATGAGATTTACGATGGAGCATACTTGCCTAGGTAGAGGCGGCAGTAGATAGAGACGCTACATTCACTAGGCACATGCAGCGCAGCTGATCTGACCCGCCATCCATGAAAACTTTTTATTTTTTATGGCCTGTTTTCAAATTTTAAGGTTCTTGTGATAGGTTTTAATGTTTTCTTCATAGCTTTAGGGGGTTTTTCTTTATCTCACTGATCTTTGGTGTATTTATATAGTTTGTATTACTATATGAGGTACGGATATATAAGGTATAACAAAAATAGTCTAAAATATGTTAACAGATGAATCAGTAAGGTATATGGATCACGTTGATGTATTAAATAATTGTGTAAATGATGTTTGATTTTTTTTAAACAAGGCGAACCAAGTGCGTTTGGCTCAGGTTCATTCAGGATTTCTCTAATGTTATGTTTTTAATAAAAACGAAAGTTTTCCCATTTTGTCCTACCTATACAATCAGCTACGGTGTTTTAAATTGACACCAACGAATTTTAGATACTTAAATTATCACCAACGAATTTTGGATGAAAACCAGTTTATCTTTGCTCATTCGGCAACAGCATCCATTCAAGCGACCGATGAAGCTTTTCAACTTAAAAAAAACAATGTTGGCGTCCGGTTACGGCAGAATATTTACAATGAGTCGAGCATCGGGCTCGTTCGATTGTTCTCGATTTACTTTTATTCGATTCCTGTCTCGGTGATCGAGAATGCGTGAAGTATTTCGGACTTAAAATGTTTAATGTTTATTTTCCCAGCAAATTGGTTTGGTGTGCATCATTTCACGCGGTCCTTTATAACTGTGAAACATTAGTTGATTTCCATTAAAACATGTCTTAGCTAAAACTAACTTTGTGTTCAAATAAATGATACATGTTTTTTTACAAAATCTCCGTCCAGAATTCTCATGGTTCGAATTCGTCAAATGTTTACATAAATTACGTACGTACAGTAATAGGTATTATATACGAGTACTTCACGAGTGCCTGCTTACTGGCAACACAAATTTGTCTATAGACAAAACTCCTGATACAAGAATTTACTTTCACACAACTCTGTGCTTTCATTGTTTCAACGCAACAATGTTTTCGGTGGCGAGATTTGAGGAGTTTTAATTATAAACTCTATTCCGAAGCAATACAGAACTGAGGCGTGATCTTAACAGCTTCCTAATTGAAGACTTAACTTGTTTCTCGGTATCCCTTTGCATTGGACATTATCCAATTTTACGACAGCAGGTTAATAGAACCGGCTTGTTTTCATCTACAACATTAATGTGACCTCTCGCGTACGGAATTTTAGTCTCTCTTAATTATTCAATAAGGATCATGTTCCTGTTTCCTTTGATTAGCAAGCTTTATTTCGAAACTTCATTATTTGGAGGACTTAAAAAAAATTACGTGTACAAACGCGACCGTTTTGTCTGAAAACTCATTAAGTTTGCAATTAAATGGTGTCATTTGATTTATTTATAGGTATTTGAAGTTTAATGTGTACCCAGCGATACTGTCAAAAACCAAAAACATGTGTTGTAATTTGCATTACAAAATTAAGTAATTTTGTGATCAACGAATTGCCTTCTTCTTTTATCTTAATGATTAGCCGTCCACTGATAGGCATTAACCTCCATCGTGCTAAAGAACATATGCATATAAATAAATAAAATAAATATTAAATATCGCCGGACGATCACACCAACTATACGGTCCCACACTAAGCAACGCTTGTATTATTGGTACCGTACAATGGACTGGGGGCGAACTTAGAATATAACACTTATATAGATGTTAAACATCCATGACTCGGGTACAAATATTCGTGCGGTAATCAGGTCAGGTTTATAATTAAATTAATTAAACTACATTCATTTTTTTTCCGGAATTCTTGTAACAATATTGTATGTACCTATTAATAGCACCATCGGCCATGGCGGCTACAACATTTCTAAAGAACAGAATAATATAATAATACAATATGAAACTACGCTATCAAGATATCTCTCCCATTTTATATCCAAACATTGCGTTTTTCTCTACACCACAACACTTCAATTTTATTTAAATAACCAGCTATGTATTGCTAAGTTTATTTGCGTAGGATCCGAAGAGCCTTTTATGTTGTATATCAGCCTCAGGCGGAATGGTTTTCTGTTGTTATTTATATAATAAATTGCACAGTTTGTGTTGGTTTCACGAAAATAGCCTGGATGCAGCAATTTTCTTGTGAGCTTAAGACATCGACCTTACTATGTTCATAAGTGGTTTCAGCTAGATATTGCTGCGGCTTAGTAGATTTATAAGTATTAATGCACTGAGCTTGGTTGTTTGTAATAAAACTAGATATTTTATTTAACTAAGAGAATATTGTAAGGAAAAACTCAAACGCAATTCATTTGTAATCACGAATTACTGTGAAAATGTAGCCGTAACTGATTCAAGGGCGACAACTAAGAAGCAAGGCATACTAGTTTTAGTTTTGGAAATTAAGGTTTAAGTATGTCACCCTTGCAGAACCACATCAGCTATAGTGTGGTTCTATGTTTCTTGTGTTGCCACGGTTACTGCGGTACCTACATAATCTATCCCCCAGTCCAAATACCCTACATACCCGCAGGCAATAATAATCCCTATTTTCATTAAAATAAAAAATAACATGTTAAGATATCCCTAATCAGTTTGCAGGCATTAGCTGGGTGAAGTTTAGAAGCGGAGTGCCGCAGGGCGCTCTCCTAGGCCCACAACATTGACTGTTGTACGTTGAACCACAAGTTGTGGATCATGCAATCATATCATCTGCGCAAGCAATCACTGAGTTGTTTTGTTTACCGTGCACTTTCGCCGCGGGTGATTCGGCCCGACCAAATTATCTGTTAGGATTTACTGTACCTAGTATACACATTGTAAAAAGTTCATGGTAACTTTTTAATTTTTATTGCAAGTCATTACAGAATCGTGGAGTGAACCCAACTTTCTTTTAATTTATGTAGATACAGTGACTGAAGAATTACTGAGATGTGATTACAATTGTTTTTTTTTAATAACAGGAGAGACAGCCTACGTAGCCCAACATTCAACATCAACTGAACTGAGTGATGAGTAGATCCTAAGTCTTAACTTCTTTTTCACCATCTATAAGTGTATCTAGTTATTTTGGTGAATAATTTCGGACTCTAAAGTCTTGAGTCCGAAATTGTCATCAAGAACTGTCAGGCTATAGACTTTATGCAATGACTAACGTCGATAGCGTGGAAGTTCTTGTTTACAATCTATGAACTTCCCGTTGATAAAGTAGTAAACAAGCTTTGCAAGCAAAATCAGAAATCGCAATGTCTGTAATGATTACAACGAAACCCTCTTTGTTTGTATCCCGCGAACTATTCGCACAAATCTTGGTAAGAGGAAACTCGCGTCGCCCGCGGCGGCCGCTGCGACCGCTCCGATTGGGGGACGCCGCGCACGAGAGCAAGGGAACCACAATTATCGTGTGCATGTCAGAAAAATCTTCAACCATCCGCCATTATGGTTTGCAGTTACGGAGATTTTCCGATTTCAAAACTGGCATCACCGTGTTTTATCGAAATTAAAAAAGAACATATTTAAACATTTAAATTGCCTTTTTAAATGAGGAACAATTTTATAAAATAATAATTGAATAAAAACGAACGAGGTGTTTTATTATTCGAAGCATTTCAAAATTAGAACACATTTTTTTTAATGGTTCCATTTTTAGCTCGCGATTGAATATATTATACATGTCTTTAAAAAGCATGACCTAAAGAAGTATATTCTGTGCATACCCACCCCTATCAACTATAAAATTGCACATGAAAATGCTTTGCAACAACAGGCCACGTCACGAGTGTTGTAACGATATGTTATTTCTGTAATTGAGTTTTAATGTATTAAAATACATGTTCTTTGTTTAAAGCAGATTATATATAACACGCATATTTCTTACCTATTTAACATGCTTGTTAACACAATGTTATGCATAGACTATAGTTTACATTTTTGTTTCATATTATTTGGATTCTTTATTCTTTTTTTTAGATAGAGTGGTCACGTCACGTCATTCTCCCTTTACTATCACCTCACCTTACTTTCTTCAGGGCTGTATTAAATTGCTAATATAATAATACCAGCCCTTTTTTATGTCCCACTGCTGGACTCCCCTCAATTCGAGGGGAATTAGGCCACAGTCCACCACACTGGCCCAGTGCGGGTTGGCGGACTTCACACATCTTTCAAGGGGTTCTCTCAGATATGCAGGTTTCCTCACGGTGTTTTCCTTCACCGTTTAGCAAGTGATAATCGTGGTTGAAAATGAGATTCGCACATGAAATGAAATCCCAGTGGTACGAGCCGGGGTTCGAACCTGCGATCCTCGTCACCGAGGCAAGCGTTCTACCAACTTGGTTATCACTGCTTAATTGCTAATATAATACATAGTTACTTCTTTATTTCAATAAAGTTATCTAGTCCGAATTAACTCGAGAGCCGGCGGAGTGAGGGAATACTGTTAAGTTGGCTGGGAGCATCCCGCAAACTTGGAACCGTGGTTTATTAAAAGTTCTTACATTTGAAATGAATCGGTTCACTGTTAAGTCTAGAACGCGTCTCAAAACTTAGTTTGGGTAGAATTTTAAACTTCTTATTTTATGTACTCATCTTTTCAGAAATTCATCAGCAATTAACTTTTATAACATTTTAAATATTTACCAACATTTTAGTACATCATTCATTTCAATTTCAGTCCAATGAATGACTACATTTTAAAACAATAACTCAAAGCCGCTTCATTAACGCCATCAATGAATCACTCGCAGGTATTTAAAATATATATATTTATAATTATATTGAAATAACAAATATGGAATGATTGCGAAATATTACCGGCGCTGCGTTCAGGGGATTAATTAGCACCGCCCCGGGACGAAATTTTGTTAAATACATGTGTGATTAAGCTGATATTTATGGATTGCTTGTGCAACTATAACTCTGCCTCACTTAATAAGTAGTTCTTATATTCCTGTTTAACATGATTGTGGGTGGTATTGTATCACGTAGTATGAATCCCCACTCAAAAGGGGAGGCAGGCCTGTCTGTGTACAAGCCAACCAAGATATAGGCGCAAGAGTAGGCACGGATACAGGGGGGGAGTGCTTCTACCGCCCTTCTCTTGGCTCTTTACTAAAGTACTTTTATTTTGCCCAATTTTTTTAAGACATAGTAGGTATGTCACTCAAAACCTCTAAAAGACCCCCCCCCCTAAACAAAATCCTGTATCCGCGCCTGCGGTAGAGTCTCGCAATCATTGCTTTGAAACTCTGTGAGATTATTTCGCTCTGTGGAACTTTGGGCAACACTAGACTCTTATAAGGACACAAAAAGCATAAGCCTATTGAATAAAAGATTAAAATCGATGTCTCAAAAATACTATTATTATATTAGTAGGTAACCTACGCAAAAATTGCTCACAGAATATCGCAACCGCGCGAAGCGTATAAAATAGACAAGCGTATGGCGGGTCTTTACTTTATATTTATTATAAGTTATTACACACCGCCCAAAGCCCTCGCTTTTCCATCCATCAGTGGGCAATCTTTAATCTGCTCAGGTACTCTGAGCTGCAGCATTAATATATCATAAAACACCCACGCTTGTAAAATATGAACGATATTTTTAACACTACTGGGGTTTTAAAAGTATAATATGATGGTTATACTCAAACACGACGCGATAAAATTACACAAAAACGGTAAAATCCAGGTTTTTGTAATATTAATCTGCATCTAACGTGTATTTTTTTTAATCTCTCGTGTATTATCGTATCTAACGTGTATGCGTTCTTTTTAGTTTTTATGTTTACTCTAGCGAATACAAGGACGCAATGTATAAAATAAGTTTTGGAGTTACCCAGTTCCCGATCACAATAGTGACTGAAACAACTAATTAGCCGAACTTTTTTGGTTATTTTATATTTATTTCTTATAATTACACGAATACTACACATTGTATTATATTTTTTACGTTCCCGACGTTTCAGCTGCTTTACAGCAACCATGCTCACGGGAGGACTGAGGTGGTTGACGTCCTAGTGAAATTTCAGCCCCATTGGATTTTTTTTTATTCACGTAGACCATTATGTACAGTAATTATGAATCGTCGAAATAGTTACAGAATTCTAAGTTACAACTTTACCACCCGTTCGAAATGCCGTTCCTATAGAGAAGTACGGGTAAGAAATTCCATGGTAGCTTTTTTTAAAAAGATGTTTTACATGTTTGAGCTGTACATTGTTATAGGTATGTGAGAACAATGTAGGATCGGCTAAGCAGACTTTAGCTGCAGGTCAACAAAAGTACCAACTCTTAAGAATAAAATTACAAATTTAATAGCTTCATGGTTCCCACATTTACAAAAATATTTTGTAATTTAAGAAGGAAGAGGAGACCAACAAAATCTAAATAGTCTGCTCAAACAAGGTCATTAAGGGGGGGGGGGGGTCATTAAGGGGCCTGACATAATCTGCCGATAAATATCTTAGTATAACTAAAACGTTAAGTTGAACTAGAAGGTACCCAATAAATAGTGTGCTGATTGTACACTTTTTTATACAACTTTTAAAAATCATATTCTATAAATAGATTTGCTATAAGATAAAAGAGCCCTTCAAAGTTTGTTATTAATTTTAATATCTGAAGCAAAATGCGTCACCGCACGCCGTTATTAATTATAATTTCAAAGCAGGTGTTAAAAGTGTTCGTACCCACCACAGTGTCATTGACAACTTTATTTTTTTAATGTTTGACGTTGACGTCTATTTTTGGCGGTACTCCAGAATTAAAATAAAATTATTTTATAAACGGTAATTGCATAGAAATTTACGTTTATTAGCATTGCTGTATTTGACGCAAAAGTTAGTCACATCCAAATTTAGTAAGTGAGTATAGGTGCCTTTACAAAAAGTAGCTGTTTGTGGGATCGAGTTAGCTTACGATAAAAATTATAATCTATGCCTTAGGAGGTAAGTCTGTAGAGAATCTAAGAATAGGCCAACAAACTTCGTTAATCCACATTTTCTTCCACCATAATCAAACTGGCCAAAATAACCGTGCGCTGTACAATAATAATTAAACCATAGATAAAAAAATAAATCGCCATCAACCGGCCAGTGACCGTTGCAAATGAAATTAGGTTAGGCTAAATGGTGCCATGCCGTGGTCTCCTGTCATTTTTTTAGCCACGGTCCACATGAATGAACCGTGAAAATCTCGTTGAGAAAATGTAATGCTCGGTTGCGTTGGTGGACTACCAACTGTCAGGGCCTATTACGATCCGAATGAGTAATGGCACCTACGTAGGAGACGCGTTAGGACATACCTACACATTATTATTGAATGAATGGTTTAGCTTATATTAATTACTAACTCTGGTCTGCAGTACCGCCGATTCAATCATCGATTTTGCTCTGCTGTTCGACCCCCAATGGTCACATCGTGATAATACTACTCTATATTGAACCATAAGCTATGCAATAGTGATAACCTAGTTGAAACCAGTCAAGTAATTATTTTCTTGATGCTTGAATTATCACACAAATAATTTGTGTTCTAGCGACCCCGATGTATTTTAGATAATTATCTGCTTAACCTATGACCATGATGAAAACAAATCCGCAAAATCGGACTGCCATTTTGAGATGTCAGTTCAAATTACCCATCGCGCATGCGCACCACAATTAATGAGCTCATTTCGCGGGCATTTTATTTATCGTGTTATTAGTCAGGTCTTAAAGGAACTCTCGCAATAATTTGTATTTATGTGTTGGTATATCATTTATATTATGTTGATGAGTTTTTTTTTTATTTCTTAGAAAGTTGTATTTTCGTGCATGCCAGCGAATTTGTTTAAATGTTAACGATCAATTGACATTTCGCGCGGGCGTTTTTAAAAAGAAAATATATTATGGATTAATAGGTAATAAGTGAAAGGAAACAAATATATTCAATAATAAATAATTAAAATTGAAAACCTTTAAGCTCCCGTTGTATATATCTTTGACCAGGTACTGATATAATCCAATCCTATTAGGATTATCCAATGAAAATATCTGTAGCGGTAAACCTCCATTACCTCATTCGCAGAGAGATAGAAATCTTTAGCCAAACAAAACGATATTCTTATGAGACGACAGCTACGAACAACATTAATATTCCCTTAAAAACACAACAAAAATTTGTATGCCATACATTATTCTCTATTATCTATATTAAATATCTGACAATATTAACCTCATCAAACAAATTACCTAGGAGAAAAAACCTACTCCTTTTACAAAAACTAATACAAACAGTGCCTTTCTAATTTCCTGTAAAAAAAACTTTCCGAGCGTTCCGTTTTACGTGCGAAAGGAAACTTTTCGTTTCGTTTTAAGTAAGTGGATAAATAAACTTTCTAAGGTCTCGCTCTGGGTAACTTTTAAATAAATTAGAATTAAAACTTTTGCATCACGCTAGTTAAGTTGCGGTGAGGGGTTGTTCCATTCCGCTCCAAGAAATCCTTCCATCGGACTCCTATCTTTTTAAACCGTTGTTTTAAATTGTAGATAAATGATTTCCATTGGGTGTCCAAAAAAGTATAGACAACCACAAAGATGGAAATTTGCATATTGTAAAAGCTCTCCCGTGTGTAAGTTTTACAAAGTGAATATTTTTAAAAGTTTATTGTTTTTTTTAATTACATTAGGCATTTCTCTTCAATATAGTACTTATTTGAAAATTATTCAAATTCTTACAATAAAATTAAAATGCACGATGATCGGCATTACGACCTAAGAGAGTAGTCTAGCTTCTCCATCTTAAAATCTATCAATAATGTATCTCAAGCCAGATTTTGAAAAGAGAAAGCAAAATCTTTAAAAATAATATTTAACAGGGTTGAATGCACAAGTTTGTAACAAGAGCATTTATGCGAGTGCGTTCCAAAACTTGCGCGTAACGAATCCGCGCGAGACGGAACGAATAAAACAATGACCCTGCCTTGGCCTTGGACACACGTTGATGTAGGGCTGCCACGTACACATCATGTGTTCGACAATATTGATTTCTTATATTTACGCGAATACTACACATTAAAACAAAACTAATCTTACGGATTTTATACCAATTTCCATGTAAATAACTATTGTACATAATTTATAGTAATAAATAATCTATTAGTCCCTTTTATACCAATTAATATGATTAAATCCAAAACCAAGCGCACCATTGCAAGACCTCAAGACACTGTGAGCTCTTTCTGCGTAGATCGGATCGCAAACAACAACTAAATATGAGGGTACCCCAGTTCAAACTGTGACACTAGGACGTCCAACTCCTCAGTCCTCCCGTGACCATGGTTGCTGTAAAGCAGCCGAAACGTGGGGAACGTAAAAACAAACCGTAAAATTAGTTTTATTTCAATATGTGTTCATCAAATTCATAGCAATTTATTCAATTGCAAGTGAATTTTTAATGGCATTATACCACTGTAAAAAAATATAGACAGTTATAATGGCATTATAACGAGCATTTCAGAGGAAACAGTGCGCTATAATGGCTTTATACTGCATTATAACTTTTTATAAATTTGAGGGTTAATGATTCCGTTTACTCTTTCCTTCCTTATCTAGAATATCGCTATCGCGTGGGAAATATTGCACTAAAGCCCTCTTGATCTTAAACAATATAAAAGACTGAAAGTAAGATAGAGAGAACATGGCTTGACGAGTGAGAGAACAATTTAAAAATAAAAGTTAGATGTACTTACATTTTCTTTAAATTTAAAAATGCTAACCCTATCAAAATCTATAAATTTGTTATGATTGCCCTGTAAAAGTGTTCAGAAACAATAAAATAGACTGAAAATGTTTTGACAGGCTCTCAAATAAAAATATAAATATATTGTTTACGACGCTATTTCACTCAACAATGTATTACCGGGAAAATGTTACGAAAACAAAACTGAAAATATTGTGATATTTTTTTTCATTATTTGTTTTCGGCTGCCAATATAAATTCTAAAAACAATATAAGAAATGTAGGCTATTCCATGAACTATTATGTTTATGGGTTAAATTAAGTTTTAATGTTTTTACAGAGCAGTCATGGTCATATATTTTGCAGGGGGAAAGACGCAGTATATCAATATATTCACAGTATCTACATATTACATAGGTAAACTACTTCGTGTCGCTGTGGTCATCTGTGGCTTTATAAGGACATATAGTGGTTGGGGCATTAAACTCCACTTAGTAGGTTATTTGTTGAGGGAAAGTTAGCAGTGATGCTTTACTCTTAGCCAAACCCGTTTGCAGTACGGGTTGGCAAATTCTTAACATAAGTAATAAAATTACGTATCCAACGTTAACTTCCTCGAATGGGGTAATGTATCTGGTTAAAGACCATAGACATTAGTTTTATTAAGGCTATAATGTTAGAGGATTTTATGCTCTATGTTATTGCTACTGTCAGCTGAGATCTACTCGTATAGCCTCAAATATAGATAAAATTCAAGTCCGGGGCTTTTGCCTTATCATTATAATGCATTTTATTATATTTTTGTTAGTAATACTCACCTCTATCTGGTTTTTATTTTTATTGCGTTTTACAGAACACAGACAGCAAATAATTTATCGTAAATGTAATAAAATAAGTTTTGTGTCTATGGAGTTTTATTGTGTTTGGCTACATGGTGTTAATGCCTTAGTCTTAGAAGAAATAAACACTTTTTTGCACTAGAGCATAAAACGCTTTATGCATAAAGCATAAATTAAACTTTACAAGCAAGAAAAGTGAAAAGTATTTTACAAATCAAAATAACCCCCTCATTCATAATCACATTGACCTATCGTCACTCCCCAAAAAACTCTAAGTTAATCAAAATCAGGTCATCTGTTCTAAACATACGCGATGACAAACTGTCAAACAACCCACCCCTGGTATAAATACACTTAATGGCGGGGTAGCCACACTTACCCGGGGCGTTTCAAATATTTTATCTTTAGAATAAAAAGCTTGTATTGCCCCGGGCGGTGTCGGGAGTCTACCATCGTATATTTCTCTATGTATCGATCCATTTTTTAAAAGGTTTCTAATGTGTCGGCGTTGTGTTGGGTAGCGTTTTTTTTAAACGATTTACTGGGTGGGAAATAAATTTGAAATACGTTTGATATACGACTTGATTCCTATATAGATTACTATATAGTATGGTTTGAATAGTTTTGGATATGAATAAGCAGGTACTTATTTTAAAACGAAAAAAGTGACAATAAGTATTGCTCGATTGACACGAGGACGGTACTTATACACTGCCGTAGTGATAGTCAACTTGGAAATGTATTGCAAATCTGTTCCGGAAACTTGTCACTTTTTGCACAAAGTCGCTAGCTACTTAATATTTGTGTACTGTCTTCGTGTACACCGTGCACCAGGTTAGTAAGATTTCTACACTTTTTCATGCATCGTTAATCCTAATTCCAGGTGGCCATGGTGCCTCATATACGCAAAGTATCTTCACGCGAAGTCGTAGCGGGGTAAACAAAGATATTTATTATGTTTCTGAACGCTTGGCACTGGATCTGCGCCGATATTTCAAGTGCGGTGACAGTGGCGCCGCCTACCGCTTTTATTAGTGAATGACACATCATTAGGATTTATTTTAGCTACTAGTATTTGCCTGCGGCTTTGACCGCCACCATTGCCCCCTAAAACATGACAATACTATCCTATTATTTATTATGTCGAACCATTTAGCTATGCCATAGCGAAAACCCTGTTGTAATCGGCTCAGTAGTTTTTCACTGATGCTTAAACAAAGAGATACGCCACACGGTCCCAATCGTCAATCCTTATAAATTTTTTATATCTGTTTTTTAAGTGTTTCCCAAGACACCTTGTACATAATCACTGGTTTCCACAAACACAAGATGCGCCAGAGCACCAAATCCGGTGCTTTATCAAGATTACTGGCGCGTGAGTAATTCGCGCGAAATACTGAGCTGTAGAGTGGAAGAAAAACACCTTGTCCACAGCTATTAATGTATATAGAAATTCGTGATAATCTTATAGTAATACTAGCTGTGCTTGGCCAATCCAACTAATAAACACAAAAAAAACAAGTAATTTATTTGTGTTAATCTTATAGTAATACTAGCTGTGCTTGGCCAATCCAACTCATAAATACAAAAATATAAATTTCAAGTAATTTATTTTGTATAAGTACGGGGGCACTTACAAATTGATTTTGTTTCTTTTTATCCCTACAACCGGGCCGGAACGACCTCAACTTTGAAAATCAAGCAAGGAACTCATCAATGGACTTGCTTTTTTAAAGTTCGAATCTTATTCATGGTAGCTAGGCGATGGTTTTAGAAAATATAATCACCCTCGTGGACTTGGGTACCCATAGCACATACTTACTGAGACATGAGCGATTTAAACTTTTAATATTCGAGTTATATGAGCAGACTTATACAACCAAGCAATTTAGGCATTTATATAAGTAGATTAATTAGGTGTACAAATATAGAAATGGCTTTGAAATAAAATGTACCTTCTGCACCTTCATAACGCATTATAAGTAATTAAACACCTTCTCTTGCCCGCTAAAGAATTCATATTTCACGATATAATGCCAATAACAGCTTCAACAATATTAATTCTGCGTAAAATCGCACGAATCGCGTTACAGCGCGTTGCGCGCGCGCATTGCGGCCATCACTTTATCAAGATTACTGTCTTGCTGAATAATTCCCGCTGATACGGCTCCGACGTTGATCAATCGATTTTCGTACACGAATCGATACCGATGAATCGAATCGGAGTACAGCGGAACGTCTCGATTTATTCGAGTGGAAATCCGTGATTTTATGGCACATTATCGACCTCTTTAAAGGTCAGATCGTTTCCGCTTGTTTATTGGCAGAGACATATAATATTTTATCTGTGGACAAACGTTAATCATTCGGGTTTTAAAATTTATAAATTGTTGTTAGGGACTTTTTGGCGGGAGGTTGAACCGTGA
The DNA here is from genome assembly GCA_905404115.1 of Pheosia gnoma. Classification (NCBI taxonomy): domain Eukaryota; kingdom Metazoa; phylum Arthropoda; class Insecta; order Lepidoptera; family Notodontidae; genus Pheosia; species Pheosia gnoma. The sequence goes on from FR989905.1 coordinate 651,437, forward strand.
AGTTGTCAATTTTGTTATATAATGTGTTACTCTTATTGCGACTAAACTGCATTTAAATTGTACATAAATAAATTGATGATACTTTAAAATATTAAATCCATAAAACATAATTAAGTTGAAAACGATTATTCAGATCGGGATTTTCACCAATTTCTATGCTAAGCATTTCGAAGTGCAAAACATAAACAACAGGGGTGCACAACCCTCGGAGCGTAACAAAGATGTAATTATTAATTAAATAATTAATTATAATCCCGAGTCCATGTATCCGGTTGCCGATCCGCGTCGGTTCGCCCCCCCCCCACTCCAGAGGAGAGGGCGTGCAATTTGTACATTTGATACAGTTGAATTGTTACAAACAATTTTAACAGAAATTTGATAGTTCATTGTGTTCGCGTTAACTTGAATTCATCATTTTCATGGAGTACCAACTGCAGCAATTGTAACATAAGTAATATATCGTTTAAATGGTAACTATAAGTTTTAACAAATATAGTGTAAAATATATTAAAAGAAAAGATGAATCAGTAACTTATATGGATCACGTTGATGTATAAAATAATTGTGTAAATGATGTTTGATTATTTTAAACAATGCGAACCAGTATCGCTTGGCCGTGCTCAGTGTAGGATGTATTTTTTATAAAGTCTTATAATTTGATTTATTTCTTTGGGAATGATATCTTCATAACCTACTGTTGGTCCTGTTAAAATATTTTACACTATTATTGTTAAATGTTATATAACTATGTAAATATGTGTGTGTCGCAAGGTCCCATCTTAATCTATATATTGCTTACGCACCTGTATTGACTCAGGATATAATACTCTTAAGGCACATACACATCATACAACATAATATTATATATTAATAATACCAGCCCTTTTTAATGTCCCACTACTTGGCACGGGCCTACCCTCAATGCGAGGAGGATTAGGCCATAGTCCACCACGCTGGCCCAGTGCGGGTGGGCGGACTTCACACATCTTTCGAGGGATTCTCTCAGATATGCAGGTTTCCTCACCGTTAAACTCATACTCATATTCATAAAACATATTGAAAGAACTTTACACTGTGTAAGGTAACCGTACATTCAAGGGTTTCTGCAATTACTGGAGTAAAGTATAATCAGCTGAGTTTAATACCCATGGTGCCTTACAACGGCTTTGTCCTGTTCAAGGATCCAGGGTAGAACGGGAACATTTCTGCCCGGGTAAATCCGGATCCCACAGCGAGTACATAACACACCATACATCATTACCATACGTCGCCTCATTACCAGTAAATAACCGTCAGATTATTCGCATTCGAAATTCGTAATCGGTGCAGTGAGGTGCGAACTCAAAGTGGGGGTGAAATGCCCCCGAGGGGGCGAGTGCAGCCCTGCGGCCGGGGGCGGGGGGCGGGGGATCGTCTCGGATAGACGTGAAGATGTTAATGTGATTAATTTATTCCCATTCTAACCTATTTGCTTGGAAGAATACTCTCAACTCAAAGTATATTAAACGTATTAATAATTATGATCGCAAGACGCATCAGACGCAAGACGCATTTGGGGTCGAGTCACCTTCGTCCGTAGGAGAATTAAGTACCCTCGAGATACCCTACACGTGACCCTGGGTGGTGCCAACCAGGTGACAACTCTACTGGTGGTAGGCTTCGGCCGTGGCTAGTCACCACCTACTGAACAAAGCCATGTCGCCAAGCGGCCTAGCTGTGTTCCGGCATGATGTTCGGTGTTGCCACTCATGGATGGCGGGTCAGATCAGTTGCGCTGCATGTGCCTAGTGAATGTAGCGTCTCTATCTACTGCCGCCCTCCTACCTAGGCAAGTATGCTCCATCGTAGATCTCATCATCACTTACCATCAGGTGAGATCGAGATCAAATACTTGCCTATAAAGTAATAAAAAAAAAAAAAAAAAAAAAAAAGACGGCTCGTTTCCAGATTCCTGATTTCACTGCCTGTTTTATTCAGATTTGTTATAATAATATCGCGAGACGAACACACTGTACGGTCCCACACTAAGCAACGCTTGTATTATGGGTACCGTACAATGGACTGCGAGCGAAATCAGTATATCATACTTATATAGATATTAAACATCCATAGCTCGAGTACTTACGTCCGTGCTCATGACACAAAGTTTTTCCCTATCAGGATTCAAACTCGAGACCCTTAGTACAGAAAGCAGGGTCTCTAACTACTATGCTTATCTCCGTCAAGTGGTTGTCACATTTGTTGAAGGAAAGCTGTATGCCTACAGTAATATGATTTTAATGATTTTTCAGTTTGAATGATGAGCTCGTTCTTCGTATTATGGAATATTACGAATTTGCTGATGATTTAATAAATAAGTAATTATATACCTACTGGGATCGCCCCTAGTCTAATGTACTGTACCCATTATGCAAGCGTTTCTTAGTTTGGGAAGGTACAGTTGATGTGTTCTCGAATTATGGGTATATAAGGTGTACCAATATAGTGTAAAATATTTCAACAGGGTCAACAATAGGTTATAAAGATAATATTTTCAAGGATTTTTTTATACATTAAAAAAATGGCACCCTGTACTGACCGCGCGGCCAAACGCTACGACTTCGGCTTGTTTAAAAATAACCAAACATAATTTAAACAATTATTTTATAAATCAACGTGATCCATATTGGACAATAATCTATGAAACTGCTCTATATAATTTACTCTATGGTTTCTCTCTCTTCTCTATGGCGGCTGCTTGACAATGGGTGGTCTAAAAAGTGTTCTCTGTACTTAAATAAAATTATGATTGTTTAACTATAAAGAAGTATAATTTTCCACCCCAGGGCCCTGAAGGATATGTTAAACACATATAACATATTGATTCATCTGTTAAAATATTTTACATGACTATTATTGTTACATGTTATAGTATATATTATTTATTTATAGATATAAATAAATATCATTTGCCCACCTCATTACTATCATATGTGGCTTAAACCTCAATCTGTCACATATAACGTTCTCATAATTAATTCATCACCATTCAAAATTACTATTTATGAGACAATTCCCATTTTAACCCTCACATAACCCGTCATTACACTCATCCGTTATATTCTCATAACGCGAGGCACCTGTCGTAGAACACGGCGCTCATTACCGGCGCGGGAGGGTTAAGTGATTCGCAGGTCGAATCGACCCCGCCGCACTGGGGGGTTAAGTCGCGGGTCGATCCGACCCCGTCGCTCCGGAATGGAGGGTTGAACAAATGAAATGATGAAATTTTCATGTTTATGTTTGTAATGATTTTTGTTCTTGTTTTTGTTAAGACATTAGGATTTACCGCGACAATATTGCGCGGGTTGAATGGAAAATATGTGAATGGTTGTGTTTAGCTTAATATTGTTATGTTTAAATGTTTTGTTCGTACGCCTATGCTTTTTTATGGCCAGACAGAACATTATGTCTGGCTATAAAAAGCATTATAACACAATATACTAAAATCCAATGGATTATAAGAAGTCGTGTTTTTATCGCGATAAATTATTGAACACTACAGGTACGCACTTAAAATACACTTGTATAATGTCCTTCTGCACTTCTAGTAAATGGTTGTCCTTTAACTTTGAGCATGAGTCCAAATGCTATCGGTATCTCTTTTTGTCGTCAGTTGGTATATGCAATTAATAAAAAACTTGAGAGGTGTCAAGGGACACCCGGATGGAACGAAGTTCCTTTATTATTTTTTATTATTTATTATGTACAAAAAACCTGTATACACTCAACAAAAATAATCGTCGCGACACCACACTGTTCAATGCGAAATAGAAAGACGAAACGAAAATATCTGGGTTGCTTTCTATAAGAGAGAGAGAGACAGACAGAGAAACACGCGCGCCGCACGGCTTACAAAAAGTGTCGTTACAACTTTTCGTCTTAATTTTTTCCGTCTAGCCCCCTTTCGCAACGCGCGATAAGGAACTTCGTTCCAATTATCAACATTACCAACTCATTATTAGTACCTGAAACACAATTAATATCGGTATGCGCAAAGCAAAGCATTTTATTAAAATAAAACAATATACTTAACTTTCGTAACTCGCGCACGTAGATCGATTACACGGACCGTTCCCTTTCATTACGATATCAGTGCGTATGCGCATACGATATCTCGATGCAGCCTACGCCATAGCCCGGAGCAAGTAGCTCGGTTAATACTTTTTATTATTAATCTGTGATAAATTGTCGGTAAGCAGTATGCACACCTTTGTCCACCTTTTTGACCGACACAAAAAGAGGAGGTTCTCGATTAGACACACGTAAACGTGTGTCGAATTGAGAACCGCCATTTTTATGAGTAGATACATCTATAATTTTCTTAGGTACATCTATAAATTTATTTCGGTATGCAATTAGGATTGGATTATTCCCCTCACATTGAGGGGAGGCCTGTGCCCTGTAGTGAGACATTAAACGGGCTAATTATTATAAGTATTTATTTTATGCAATAAAGAATCATCATTTGTTCAAAGGTACTAGAAACATTATGAGGAAATCTGCGTGTCTGTTTGAGAGAATTCAACCAGTTCTTCAAAGACGTAAGAAATCCGCCTACCCACATAATGCGAGCTATGGCTTAATCCCTTACACATTTAGGGCAGTAGCGTGCCCAGTATAGAGAGGAATTACGCCCTAATCCCTTGCGCATTGAGAACAGTACCGTGTCTAGTAGGTAAATTATAATATTATAGAAATTAGAAACCGCTTATCGAAATAAACGAGCCTCTGATAACTCAATATTATTTATTGATTAAGGGGGTAGTCTATAGATTTTCTGACCCGATTTTTAAATTATTTTATTGTAGTAGATATCATGCTAAACCCATACTAATCTTACAGGTCAAAACATCAATGACATAATTAGTTGTCAAAAGCTCGCGCCGCCCACTCGTGCGCATGTCGCGGTGACTGATCGCTTCCGATTCGCGGCTAATGGCGGCGCGTGGACCGCTCCAGATATTGCTAATGATATTAATGAATCATTGGAAGGACATAATTAGTTGTACTTACGAGTGTTACGACATTGATTGTGTGTGGGCTGAAGTAAGAAAAATTAATGTTTGTTTGAAATTAACTATGAAATAAATAAATAAGAATTAAATATCGCCAGACGAACACACCAACTATACGGTCCCATACTAAGCAACGCTTGTATCATTGGTACCGTACAATGGACTGGGGGAACCCAGTATATATTACTTATATTATAGATATTAAACATCCAAGACTTGGGTAAAAAATTCATCCTCATCACAGAAAGTTCGGCCCTACCAAGATTCGAACCCGGGATTCTCGGCACAGAAAGCAGGGACACTACCAACTGCGCTAATCAGGCCAAAATAATAGAAAAGATACCTGTATGCCTTCATTTAGTTACTGTAGGAGTCACAACTCATCAATTAATTATAGGTTTAGTATTATTTATGTTTTGTGAATACCTGCTAACTATAAAAGAATATTGGGATCCACTCTAAATATCGTAAAATAAATACAAACTGTTTATTAGCAGATTCTCAAAAATAATATTGTACCTTGTATCTATCCTGTAGATACCTTGTATGTTTGGGGTTTAAAGAGCATTGTAAACAAATTTAATTTAAATAATAACAACTGAGAAAATAATGGAAGCTGTTCGTAATTACACACAGCTAGGGTTGACACGCACTAAACTATGCAACTAATAATTTATGAGTTGTGAAGGATTGACCTTCTTTGATTTTTTTCATAGATTTCTATAGGTAGTAATATCAAAGATTTGATTTGAGATAATTCAAATTCATTTGATATAGGACACATACTTACCCCATATAATAATTACGACACAGTCAGTTGTTAAAAATAAATTTATAATAGATGGTATATATGTTTGTACGAGTATAAGCTAGAAAGTAGTATATTGATTTCTTATATTTACGCGAATACTACACATTGAAATAAAACTATTTTTTTAAGGATTTTATCGCGTTTATTTTTCGTTTTTACGTTCCCGACGTTTCGGCTGCTTTACAGCAACCATGGTCACGGGAGGACTGAGGTGGTTGACGTCCTGGTGTCATAGTTAGAAACGGGCTACCCTCATATTTAATTGTTGATTGTGGTCCGATCTACGCAGAAAGTGCTCACAGTATCTTGAGGTCTTGCAATGGTATGCTTGGTTTTCGATTTAATAATATTAATCACTGGATCCCAAGTCGGTGGTAGCACCCAGCCATCTTCCCTATTGAAATTAGGATGTTTTTTAATTTCAATGGCCTCGCGTATCATCCTTGGTCGGAATCGGTGTTCTTTTGCGAGGATCTGTGGCTTATCAAATCTGATATAATGGCGGGTGCGATCTTGTACATGTTCACAGATTGCAGACTTCGTGGAGCGCCGGTGTTTCACGTCAGCGATGTGTTCTTTTACGCGGGTTTTTATTGCTCTTTTAGTTTGTCCTATGTAGGAGAGCCCACAATCACAATCGAGTTTGTATACCCCTGCATCTTGTAGAGGAATGTGACACTTGACAGATGGTAAGAACTGACTAATCTTCTTCGGCGGCTTGAAAAAAGTTTTGATTGAAGCGCGCTTCAAGATGTAGCCAAGAGGAGTCACAGACAAAATTTGTGGGCTCTCCTACATAGGACAAACTAAAAGAGCAATAAAAACCCGCGTAAAAGAACACATCGCTGACGTGAAACACCGGCGCTCCACGAAGTCTGCAATCTGTGAACATGTACAAGATCGCACCCGCCATTATATCAGATTTGATAAGCCACAGATCCTCGCAAAAGAACACCGATTCCGACCAAGGATGATACGCGAGGCCATTGAAATTAAAAAACATCCTAATTTCAATAGGGAAGATGGCTGGGTGCTACCACCGACTTGGGATCCAGTGATTAATATTATTAAATCGAAAACCAAGCATACCATTGCAAGACCTCAAGATACTGTGAGCACTTTCTGCGTAGATCGGACCACAATCAACAATTAAATATGAGGGTAGCCCGTTTCTAACTATGACACCAGGACGTCAACCACCTCAGTCCTCCCGTGACCATGGTTGCTGTAAAGCAGCCGAAACGTCGGGAACGTAAAAACGAAAAATAAACGCGATAAAATCCTTAAAAAAATAGTTTTATTTCAATAGAAAGTAGTAGATAATATTTTTTTCTTTGCCAGTGGCATCCCTATTGAGAGCACGTCGCAAACATGATCACAAGATAATTGGCTCGCCACACAGGCCGACATCGCGATTCGCGACCCGGTGTGGCCATGTAACTGTATAAAATAATAATATTACTACCTTTTTTTATTAAGTTCGGCATCCACTCTACCCTGGTACGGCTTTCCGAAAAAACTACTTTCGGAAAGCTAAATATTATTAAATCTGTCGGTAGCTTGGTCTCCACTAAGATTTTGGCACTATTATTTCATTTATTATGTTGTTAAATATATAAAATTATAATTGTTGTTAGCTGCCACCGCTAGCCGAAGCTCTTTGTAGAACATAATAATAAAATATAATATATCCAACTTATTTATTGTACATTTAGTAGATTTTTTAAATATTTGTCTTAGTGTGGCAACCCACGTGCAACTGCTAATGACGACTAATCGCGCACCGCACACACGTGCGTCTCGACGCGCCCCGAGGCGATGCCGATTAATTCATTATAAAGTCCTTTGATGTGCCTTTATAGAGATAGATAATTTGTTTGATTCTTGAACATACAAGTACTGCTAACGTTTTATAAAACTATTAATTGAATAATAAATAATGACAACCCTATTCGACCTCTATATTTAAAAACACAGGGTCATCTGGAAAGGCTATACTAAACCTTAAACCTACGCTTGTTAAGCGCATGACGCGACAGCCTGATTAGCGCAGTTGGTAGTGACCCTGCTTTCTGTGCCAAGGTTCCCGGGTTCGAATCCTGGTAGGGACAAACTTTGTGTGACGAGCACGAATGTTTGTACCCAAGTCATGGCTGTTAATATCTATATAAGTAATATATATTGAGTTCACCCTCAGTCCATTGTACCGTACCCATAATACAAGCGCTGCTTAGTATGGGGCCGTATAGTTGGTGTGTTCGTCTGGCTATATTAATATTTTTTTTTATCTAATCATTATGTGAAGTTAGAATCACATGTACCGTACCATAATATTTTTGTAACTTGACGATTCATAAGTACTGTACAATAATGGTCTACGTGAATAAAAAATATTCTGATTCTGATTCTGATTCATGAAATCACAAGTATCATTTTGTTGAGATTTTTTTTTTAAATTTTAATTTCGCAAAACATCTACAAATGCACTAAAAAGAGCTGGTTCAGTTTACCCTTACATAACCATACTGTATATAGCACTCACACTATAGTATATAACACGCAGCATTATCTAAGGTTTTTTAACCGCATACTTACTTTGATCCAACCGATCTCTCTCTACAATTGCTCTATTTGAATGAAAATTCCCCAACTGCTTCAATACGATATACAAGTATATACTTAAAGTTATTTAGTACGAGGCTCACAACATGGCACTCAAACTAAGTGCCTGCCTACTAAAATTTCAATTTAATCCACTAACAACTGACAAGTACTTTGAAACATAAGACTAATGTAAGTACTTTCAGCCCCTTTTAATATCCCACTGTTGGGCACGGCCACCCATCAATGCGAGGGGGCTTAGGCCATAGTCCACCACGCTGGCCCAGTGCGGGTTGGCGGACTTCACACGTCTTTCGAGGGGTTATCTCCGACATGCAGTTTATCTCACGATGTTTAGCAACTGATAAATATGGCTGAAAATGAGATTCGCACATGCAATCCAGAAATCCTAGAAGTGCGAGCCGGGGTTGAACCTGCAATCTTCGTTACCGAGACAATCGTTCTACTAACTTAGCTATCACTGGTTTGGAAGTATATGATATATTGTTAAATCTAGAAGAATATTTTTTTTGCTTATACACACACTGATTATCACATACTGATGATTGTTCCCTCGTATTATGATGACTCCGTCGTATTTCGGTGGCTGAACAAATCGTTAGAAATACCGAGAAAAGCCGCAGCATAGTCGTAACTTCGGTTTACGAGTTGATCTCAATTAGGCGCCGTTTACGAGATATATTTTCAGTTTATTTCAGTGAGGCCACACGCGTTTTACAGCCGTCAATGTTATTTGAAACTTTCAGGACTCCCTTAAGGTAAAAATCTTTAGTAACGTAATACGATGGTATTAGTAGGTAAATTACAATATAATGTTGCCAAAATTTTGGACTTATCGGGTACGTTAGAGTTATATACTCGTAGTACCAATATATTTTACTTTCTTGATCAGCTGATTTGTATTGTTATTATCAATTTTTCTCCCAGAAAAGATGTTATGCCCCATGGATCTAACTTTCCGATATGATTTCACCGTCTTCATGTTTTCCGGACACAGTACGTCAAGTGGGAGATTATTCGTAAGCAAACCGTATACTATATAGTCTACCGTATTTAGACATTTTGTGTGGAGAGTTGGACGTTTTAAATACCGTCCGCTAGAGGCGCTGTTCAATTCTCCATACAAAATGTCTAAATACGGTAGACTATAAGCTATGCAGTTAGCTTACGAATAATCTCGCACTGACGTACTGTACCAGCAAGGAGTGTGTATGTAAATCTACCAAAAGTTTACTGAACAATATAATGTATCTAGAGTAGGTATAATTACGCAAAACATATACTAACCCCCGAATTCATAGACATTCTACAATTTTATCAAACGTCATATAGTACTGCGCACACCAAAACTCTTGTGCGCAGTACTATATGACGTTTTATAAAGTTATAAAACGTCTATAAATTCGGGGATTAACGTTTAACTATACTAAAACCAACACAAATTGAACTAGTTCGATCAAACTCTCGTGATATCACATTAACAAGCTATTTAGATATAATTACACAGCTCACCACTACTAAACACGAGATAATATGTAATCGTAAATGGTCGTAATATCACCTGGAGATAATAATAACTGTATACAGGATGATCCTGTACATCCATTGACGTGTTCACGAAAACCCTTTCACTTTTATTAACCAACTAGCTGCGCCCCGCGGTGTTACCCGCGATTAAAAAGTATGTCCTTTTTACCGGGATAAAAATTAGACTTTGTGCTATTCCAGACTATAATCTATCTCTGTGCCAAATTTCATCTAGATCCGTTCAGCCGTTCTGGCGGCGTGATTGAGTAACAAACATCCATCCATCCAAACTTTCACATTTATAATATTAGTGTGATTACGTTACAGTTGACACTTCAGCGCTAGGGATGCTAATCATGGAAAAAAATATTGGATTGACGACCTGATTAGCGCAGTTCGTAGTGACCCTGCTTTCTTTCTGTTGGAATCCTGGTAGGTGCAAGCTTTGTGTGATGAGCATGAATGTTTGCATCCAAGTCATGGATGTTTAATATCTACATAAGTATTATATACCGAGTTCGCCCTTAGTTCATTGGACGGTACCCATAATACAAGCGTTGCTTAGTGTGGGTCTAGCTGTACTGTGACTGTATATTTTTAATGATCCCGCCACTCTCACTCCTGTAAGCCGGTATATACTGCGATGTCCAACGAAGACGCCAAGCTGATATTAATAATTTATCCACAAAATATCGTACAGACCCTGTATTTGCTAGCAAAATCCATTTTCAGCGTGGACATACCTACAGATGGATATCTAATGACATAGTATGTATAAACCTAGATCCATTCCGTGTATGCTGCCCAACCTATGTAAAGATAAAATAATGTATAACAATGGGCTGCAAGACGCCGAAGGGAGTTATTTTAACTGCATTTACCCGTAATTTATTTAAGAAATATACTCAAGATTGTGATAACCCTATTCCCTATCGCGCACCCCACCCAACACTTGTCCTGACAATCGTTACGCACAACAATAGCGATAACTCCGTCGCTATCAGATATAACGCACACCGTTATATCGTTACGCTTTTGTAAGGCCTCAGCCTCGAATTTAGCGGGCAGCGGGGCGGCGCGGCGGCGGCGCGGGAGCGGCGCTCGTTGGCCGGCCCGCGCCGCTGTTTTCGAGAACCGGTCCATTTGATTTACGCATAAGATCCTGCTGCTCCCGCGCCGCCGCCGCGCCGCCGCGCCGCCGCCCCGCTGCCCGCTAAATTCGAGGCTGAGGCCTTAGCGTTACGTTACTGTAACGGTGCTAACGACGCCCGGAGGTTATGTGAAATGGCACGAGGCAAAGATTGTTTGGCGTTATTGTTGTTAGCGGGTTCTCCGAAATGGAATTTGGAGACTGTCTTCGTGGATAAACAACATTTGCTCGAATCTGGAACGACATTTTCGCGAATCCTCTTACTTCACCAGTAGCTATTATTTAACGGTACCACAAATAAGTACTATCGACCAAAGTTCCGCATGACCAGTCTAAAGGCGATAATTGTATACACGGCTCTCGGCGCGACCCGCAAAGACAAACGCCCTGCGACCAATAGGAAGCGCAGATATCCTTAGCCGTGTCCGTGTGAATATTGTAATGATTTTTAATAGTGTGGCGCATGCTATTACTGTAAAGTTTGCTTGTGTGTGTGATAAGTTCTTGGAATGTGAAACATGAATGGGAATGGCTCATGCTTTTTACGTATTGTTCCCATGTTGTTAACATTTGGAATTAATTTCATACGAAATTCATATATTTAACTCTTTCGTCTAGCAAAATGTATTATCTTGATTTTCTTATATTATTCTTGATTATGTATTTAATATATGTATAACCAGAGATTATTCAATAAATTATAAAATACTGTTGAACACATATAAATAAAACATTTAAAATAAATCAATATACCTAAGTGAAAAATACACAATGGATTTAAATATACTTAATAATAATAATAATTCCAGCCCTTTTAATGTCCCACTGCTGGGCACGGGCCTCCCCTCAATGCGAGGGGGATTAGGCCATAGTCCACCACGCTGGCCCAGTGCGAATTGGCGGACTTCACACATCTTTCGAGGGGTTCTCTCAGACATGCAGGTTTCCTCAAGATGTTTTCATTCACCGTTTAGCAAGTGATAATCATGGTTGAAAATGAGATTCGCACATGAAAAATCCCAGAGGTGCGAGCCGGGGTTTGAACCTGCAATCCTCGTTACCAAGGCAAGCGCTCTACCAACTTGGCTATCACTGCTTAAATATACTTACTATAGTATTATACACAAATATTTGCATTGTTTGTAGAGCAAACTGTCCATTTAAAATTTGACTACTTCAATGTGTAATTTAGTTAGTCTCATTAAAATATACAAAATTTTCAATTAGAAATTTGTAAGCTAGAGATTTTTTTTTTCAAAGTAGTCATTATCTACAATAATTATAACAACAAATAATACAATATAACTCACTTGCTAGTTATGAAAATGCACTTTGATGGTGTTGCTATAAGGTTGAACTTGACATATTTTTAATTCTGGCGACTGGTAGAATATGGAGTTGTTTTAGTTGTAATAATATTAAGTTGTAAAGATGGATATCTAATACAATAATTGTTGTCCTTTTTATACCTTTATCGACATTGTATAAGACACCCTGTCAGGCGATACTATGCCTTTAACAATGTAGATAAGGTTTTAAATGACTTATTTTCATTCTTTATCGGAGCCATAAAAGAAAATAAAAGCTTATAAAATAGGATTGAAGTGGGAATGATTTTTGAGGATTCGGCGTATAAAAGAAAACTATTTAATTCATTTAAATAATAATTTATACACGTTATTTTTTATTAGTGTCACAAACCATTTTAAATATAACACATTGTTTTATCGCATACATTTATTATAAATCAAATTCTTCCTTATTATCTAACTGCGGGTAAACAATTTAACAACATAAGTATAGTTTATATAACGCAAGTAAATATTATTTGATAAATTATGTAAAAATAATTATGTAAATGTGCTAGTTACAGTATACACTATACGCATTCAGTGTAGTAGCAGAGAGATCGACAAGACGGCACGGACGCGGTCGTCAAGAACTCCTTCCTGCCGCACCGGGCGGTTGATCGCTGCAAAAAATGTTTTGTTTTCATCAGTCAGACACAATTGATTGCAAGCCGCTCGTCACGTATCATTATTATTGCACCTTAAATTAAAAACAATAATGTGATTTGGAACATTGATATTTTCTAACTGAAGAGTAATAAAATCGTCGGCTGTTACAAACAAAATGTGTTTTCGAATGCCACCACATTTTTTTAAACAAGGCATTGTCGGCAACTTTATTAGCCCATTATAAATCTTTTAAATATAAACAATGGCGCTTCTGTTCGAGTAGATATATAGAATAAGTGGGCCGCAGATTTCATTATGAAAGCATTAACGCACTTATTGGGGTGAAATAAAGCGTAAATTTGCTTGGTAGCGTTATACACCGTGTATGTGATCTAAGGAAAAACACATTTGTTTGTAGTAGATTCCATTGCATTTAGGGTTATTTTAGAACAGTGGTCGTTATGTTATAAAAAACATGAATAGAGTTTGATAAGAACATTCAGGATATAAAATAGTGCAAGTTTCTAAAGTAAATATTAATAATGATATTCAAAGACTCGGTGCATATTTTTTATATCATTAAAAAAATGATATAAAAACGTAAACGTAAACGTACGTTTTGCGTTATTAATACGGTATTTTACAGTTCACACAAAATATATTAAAGAATTTAGAGGGTTTTTCAAAATGCAATGAATTTTTATTTAGTTTGTATAGTAACATTACTTATGGATTATAAAACAAACCAAATGATAAAATATACATATAACAACTACTAATACTAAAAGCAATTTATTTATTTAAACAAAATAGTACTTACTTGCATATTTAACTCCACTGCAATGCACTGTCCGATGGATATAAACAGTGCGTAAAAGCAAAAATGGCGATAACACGATAACACGGGACGCGTCAACAATTAGCAGGCGCAAATAGCGACTGTCTATTGTCTAATGTTTTTACGTAATGCATTCACACGAACGTGTAACGCATCTGATTGGCGAAAATCGGAATGGGGCGTGGTTTATCACCTGCTTCGCTTGTAAGGGAAAAATTTCTTAACTGGGCATGCTTAACTTTGGCCGATAGTACCTACGTACTACCTACTGTACATGTAATCTATTCTAATATTATCAATGTGAAAGTTTGGATGGATGGATAGACGGATGTTTGTTACTCAATCACGCCAGAACGGCTGAATGAATCTGGATGAAATTTGGCACAGAGATAGACTATAGTCTGGAATAGCACATAGGTTACTTTTTATCCCGGTAAAATGTATGGTTCCCGTGGGATAGATTTGTTTTAATTTTTCATAGCACAAAGGATCGACATGATTTTTTGCGCGGGTAACACCGCAGGGCGCAGCTAGTTTACAATATTAGCGCAGTAGGTACCTACTTACTACCTATTGTGCTAATACTGTACATTTAAAAATAGTATTATAACGTCTTGTGCCTTCATATTTAACGGGACTAAGAGTGATCCTATTAAGTTACGTTTTAAATATCTAATGTTAAGGTTAATTAATCTTTAAAATCTAAAAGTCCCCTAAATCCTCAAACAATTATTCTCACATAGTCCTGACTATCAATCTTGATAGGTATAATATCGCGTACCTCTCTCTATCGCCCGGAATATCGTATCTATCCATCTTATTCTCACGTTGCAGAAACACTATTAAACCCGACACTTTCATCGTTGCCCTCTCAACTTACGGTCATTTGTCATAACGTCTGAATAAATACATACAACTCCATTATAGCTATTGTATTAGTAAACGTCTATTTATCGCATATAAGTAATTGCTTTTAAAATTAACTGCATGCGATTTGTGAGTATAATTATATGCGAGTGTGTTGGTTGGTTTGATAGGATCGTATGCAAAAACGACTGAACAGATTTTGTTAAGTTGTGGACTGTATAGTTAAGGGTTGTAGATAATGATTAAGAAGCCGTTGCTGTGGTAAATATATTTGAAAATCGAATAAATCACTTCGACAATATAAAAACTATTATTATTACAACTTAAACATTCCGCTAGTATCGCGTTCATTTTATCCGTGTTGCCATGTATATTTTTAATTATTAAAAAGAAAAACTTGTGTTAATTAAAAGTGGTCGATTTTAGACCTCGCCGAAGCGCAAAATCAGTTTTCGTTTATGTCGACCCCTGGGAAACCAATACTCCTTGGGGTCGATATCGACCGCTTTGGGAAACCCTAATTAAACCCAATATTTACCTTCAAGAGGACACCACGGGCAAGGTCGTGGGTAAAAGTTGGTATGTAGGTACTATTGATGGTTAGTTGAATTTCGCGAATTGGAAAGTACCGTTCGAGATTCGTACGCTAGATAAATAGACGGGTGATTAAACGAAATTTATTTGTGTATCACTTCATGTGGAAATAAGTTTGGCAAAAAATAACGTTTAGTTTCACGCCTCAATAACAGTGAAAGATAACGCGTGTGAGTGAAAAGCAAATACTTTTTTTAAAGATCAAGAATAAGTCATAGCTGTATTTGGATTAATTTAATAACATCATCAGATTTGAGCTTGGAATGCGAATATTAAGTGCATTTGAACGAAATTGTCAATTTCTATTTTTGAATATTATATATATGTAGTTGTATTTGTACCTAACTTCAGACTGCTCTTTTAAAAAATATTATGGCATCCATAGTATTTTGTCGATCATTTTGCCAGCAACAGAGTTGGAAAATACACTTGGTCGGTAGAATGTAATAAACAAATAATAAAGCCAAATATGTTTTTAAAAACATTGTACGTTTTAATGACGAAATAAAAACGGAACAGATGAGAAAACCATAACTCTATAGAAAACAATGATAAAAAACAACAGTAATAAAAAAATAATATAAAAAATTAAGAAGTAGAAGGGCATAAAATCACAATTTAATTTTATGGTACTTTTACAACTGATTTGGGTTAAGCTTTCGCTTGTAGAGTGCGCGCCAGGTAGGTACGTACGAAGCAAACTATAACCTAAGGCTAATGTAAATGTGTCATTATGCAGTGCATAGAGTTAACAGCTCCATCAGTGCTCGCAGACTTTTACAAGCACGTACTATAGGAAAGAACAAAACGATTTACCTTCTAACTTCCTGTCAAAACGACGTTAAAAAAAATCAAACCATTTTTTTGAATAACCGCGAATTAACACAATTACATACATTGCTGTTGCGTTAATTGGTAACTTTGCAAAACATCATGAAGAATCTTGCATGCCATTCAAAAGCCGTGTGAAGTTCACCAACCCGCGCTGTGTGGCGGATTGTGATCCTAATCCCCTCGCATTGAAGGAGAGTGAGTCAGATATAATGTCAATAGGGTCGCCCCTATTTCATTGGCCTAATGGCCAACTGGCGAAATTTTAGTTGCCTGTAGTATATCTATTTTTTACTTCCTCATCGGGAATGACAGGCGGGATTCAATTACTTCCACATAACAAGGGCTGTCTATTACGCTCATACTGACCGACCATATTGCTAAAAGCGATGATCAGCTAGTGGACACTACTGCGTACCCCTTTGAAAAATCTTTTTTGTATTTAACGACTGCGACAGCCCTACCGCTATACGCGATGACCAATCGACCGCATAACGCGAAATAAGCGCTTTCCAATCAATCCAAACAATTCAGGCATTAAATACGACAGTACGCGGACACCGCAATACGAACGATACGCCGCCGCGACCGACCGCTATGATTGATAACAGTACGCGGTTTTAATGCAATCGGATCGAATTCAAATTAAGTACGTACTTGTACATTGATTTTGTGGGTTGTTTATTGTTACGGGAAATCATTATTGAAGCCTCAACGAACGACTACAAATTAGTAGGGATCCTACAAATCGGCCCTACAGATTGGGTGGCAATTCGAGGGCACAGATTGGGTGGCAATTGGTGGATTTGGGCCATTCGCAGAAGTATTTACGTCCGCTACTTAGTCATTTAATTTCAATTGGCCGTACTTGATTGCTCTCTTGTGTAACAAAAGGGGTCTGTCATCATTCGATAAACATAATATGCCTTACACCGGCTTAACCACGGCTTTATTCCCGAATAGCTGACTATGTCTAATTTTCTTATTTAATTCTGCTGTTGTAGCAGCCAACAGTCTAAATATGTTCCCGCTACATAGGTATACCTCTACCAAGCCGTAGGCAGGGGGGGTTAGTTTCGGTCGGTTTCAAATAGCGTTCAAATGACCCCCCTTGAAATGCCTTAGACCTCTCCCCCCACCCCTCCGCAAAGTGACTTCCTGGCATCGGTGAGTACACATATATAAGATAGCGAAATCATCATCCTCCTCATCCTCCACCATGACAGTTTCAATTCCCAATATAACTTACAATTGACAGTCTAATTCGCATCCAACATTACCTTGTCGATCAGCTTAGATCGTAGCAATCCTTTTACGGCGTTTGAATTTACGACACGGCTCCATCCCGTCCCGGTGTCGTCCCGTTACATGTGCTGTGGCTTTAATAAAACGATACGCAATTGGTGGCTGGTTTGAATATTGTGTTGACATTTAATGTATGATTTGGCTTTTTGGTTGGAATGTTCAAGTTGGGGGTGGCGATACGTTTACTATTCTTCGGGATAAAACCTCTTTAAATTTTATTTCAACGAAATAGAACCTATTTTAACTGGCTGGTACGACTGTGATGAACAAGTTTGATAGCTTGTATAAATACCTGTATTTTTCAGGTGAAGTCAAAGACAAATTATTTAATTTTTAAGGCTTTCCGGGCTAATGTACTCCTACTAATACGAAGCTTGTGCTAGGAGCGGGCTCACGTCAATAGTCTAATGTAGATGGAACCTGGAACCTCTGGTTTATGAGGGTGGTCCCTCTACTCACCGGGGTAGTGACGTTATAAAACTATGGATTGGAAGGTACCCTCAACTGAGAAGATAAGGCAAACATCCTTCTGTTCCCTTATTTACCTTCGTTGAGATGACATTTATATTTTTACGAGCTTTGCTAGTCCTTATTGCACTTGTTTTGTAATTATTGTGAATGCCTTCAATTTCTTCTGGCTATAAGACGCAAGTAAGACCCAGTACACACCGCCGTACCTAAATCTATTTTAAGCTTTCCCGTTCGCCCGTACTTTACGAGCTCGTAAACTCGCGCGTTCACCTGCGCTCGCGCATGTACCGCCGACGACGACAGTGTTAGCATTGATTTATTTTATTTCGTGTAAAGTAAATTTGATTAAAAAGTTAGGTCGAGTTTTATTGTGTCGCATATACTTTCCCACATTTTTGTGTGTGTTTGTTTTTGTACGTATGTAGAAAAAGGTATTAAATGTTATTATTCTAATATATATTTAGAACAGGATTTTTTTAAAGCAAAACGCTAATCTTTGTTAGTTTGAGCAGTGGTTTTCAAACTTACACAATGCTTGTATTTTCGGAGCCGTTATCAACTAATTAGAAATCATTATTTATTCTGGGATATTATTTAATTACAATAAAACAGACTAACGCATACGTCATTCCTATAACCCCTAATCTCACTGGTACATAACCTCATCATAAGCCACAGTATAAAAAAACAAAGCTACCTCAGACCGCAACCGCAGACCGATTAACACAGTAATCGGCGCTCACTATAATCAAATTATCGAATTATCGCTTTGGCGCGCGACTGTACGTTAGCACCTGCCCACGCGCCGACAAATAAACTTTGGTACCACTTCTACCAAATGTACTGGGTTTTGTGCATAGCGAGTAAGAGCGAGCAGCGATTTTAAAAACTTCTTACTACGGCAGTACGCTTTCGCTTGCGGTACTCGTTATGCTTGGAGCCGGTTATACTGGCAGCTTAACTACTGTCAAAACATTACTCCCAAATTTATAGACATTAACTTTATCAAACGTCATATGATAGTACTACGCGCAAGAGTTTTGCTTTGCGCAGTACTATATGACGTTTGATAAAGTATATAAGGTGATTAAATATTTTAATAGAGCCACCAGTAGGTTTTAAATATAACATAACATTCCCAAAGGAATAAATGATATTATTAGACATTTAAATAATGTCTGTCAAATGTCTAAATACGGTAGACCATAAAGTATACGCTTAGCTTACGAATAATCTTGCACTTGACATACTGTTTTTAGCCGATGAAGGCCAATAGGAGAGATCAGGTGAGGCGGAACATTTAAAAAAAATATTTTATCGCTATCACTGCGGCCACACCCGCTAGTGTTGTGCCCGGCGGATGACACGCTCCAAATAGTGGCGGCGGCATCGCGTTACGACCGCCTCTGACACCGCTCGTATATCAACATCTCGCGAGTTTCCGGCTTTTTTCCAGAACACCGTGCGATAGCCGACAGATGCTGTAAGCAAAGCACCGGCTTGTTGAGACGTGTTTGGATGTCCGACAAGTAATCGTTCAACTTGGAGGTTTTCGTAGTTGTGCGACAACTGTGTAACAGACACTGTTGAATAGTATTAAATCCATTGGTAGATCCGAGACAAAAACCATTAAATTTATATATTTTTTAATCAATTTACAATGTCAATACACACAATTTATAAGAAGAAATACGGCTAAAAACCCCTACAGTAATAAATGTTTTTAAAAACCGTCTCACCACGTTTTAATACGTTTTTATTTTGTATTGTTGTTTCTTTTTATACTACCCATTTGCCCGTTGTAATATTCAGTGGGTAACATATCAAAGAACCGTCCGACTTTTCTCAAATGCTAGAGTTGTTGGGTAACCTTCTCTGCCCCGCGACTTTGCCTGCGAAAAGTAAGCACTATAATTATCATTTGTAAAAAAACTGCGTGTTACCCAAACTCGGTTTCGACTTCATCATCAGACCCTGGTCACCATTAATATAGTCCTCGTTAATCCGGATGGAATGAACCCAAACTCAATGGGTCTACTCCACACCATTAATTATTTATGTTCAAGAACTAATTTGAACGCATAAGCACAATTGCTTTTTCCATACATTAGGACCCCATTACGACCTCACGGAGAGGTCTTTGGGGAAATTCGAGAAGAGAAAGCCGTATTTAATAAATTCTTATAAAGAATATTTTCACACAGTTTCGAGTTAATCAACCCACAAAATAACAAAAATTCATACAAACTTTGACTCCCTTCGAAATCTAATTTCCATAGCTTCCTTAGCTAGTTAACTTGTGCATTATCTGTCAGTCAGTCAGTGTCAACATTTTTATAAGGTTGCTATATGTACCCTACTACCTACATGTATTCAGCCTAGCAACCTAGCTAGCTTATAATTCAAAGCTTGCAAACATTCGTAAAACACGCTTCATAATTGCGAATTATAATTGCAAATTGGCATACAATTCCAACTATTCAGCGACCGGTAGCCACTTGCAACCGTGCAGGTTAACAATGGCGATAACTATTTGAACAATGGGCCCTTAACACAGCGGCCATTTTGTTAGGCGTCCAACAGGGAAGCGAAAAGCTGTGGTTACCAATCCAATGTCGAAGAGTTATGGCCCGCCATGGTGGCGAGAGACCGACTTGTTAAAAGGGTTGCTATGACATAGAGACAGACAATGAAACATTCACACCATTATTACTCTATGGGGTAGGCAGATGCGACCGTTTTTAACCATCATTAAGATTACGGTCGTCCTAGACATGATGATAACTGGTGCTATGCCGATTAGAATAAAAAGAAAAACATGTTATTTACAAAATAGCTTCATACAACCAATTCATCACACATAAGTAGGTACTTAAAATAAGAGTAGACAAATCATTATATTACTCGTACGTAGCTCAAAGCAACAAGGTCGGCTCTTAGCACAAAAAAATCTGGGGCGCTATGAGGAACGCCCTAACTCTTGTTTTCAGAGCAGAGTCTTATGATAATGATGTTACATAGAATTTCATTTTTTTTGTCAGTAATGTCGAGCACCAAGTCAAGCAGCGCTTCTATTGTATTCTATGTCATGGTTACCATTCAATAGACTGGGCTAATCCTAGAAACAACCAGACAATTGAAAATTAGAATAAAGATTATTTCCAGAAGGAGTTAAAGCTCGCTATTACACCTTTTATGATCCGATGCACAAGCGGAGTCTTAATCAAATTCCGTCACCCTACATATAAGCTGTGTAGGTACATACTACCTGCGCCGGGCACTGCCTGCACACACAGGGCCTAACGAAGCACGTCATTCGATTTCCGAACAGAGAGCACCAATAAACGTTTTACCCTTTTGATTTCCCAACGAAATGGGGAATTTCATGCATTATCACGGGTAAAGGGTTGTGTTTAGCTGTATTTTCAGTACTTTCAGCGTACATTATAGGGTCATTGGGTCAGCTTTAATCTCGCGTTCTTGTCTGTTTTCAGTACATTCAGCGCAAAATGATAGTGTCACATCAGATATTTTTTGGTCATTGCCCATTTCACTACGGTAAGGTTCTTAATTTTCCCAGTGTTACTTGGTACGTAATTACTTTTGCTTTTATTTAAAATTGTAAGCTTGTCACGATTTTTTCATAAAACTCGTATCATTTAAAGAACAAGTGTCTTGGCACAGAAGGTTTAAATTAGAATGTAATTTCGTTATCGATGGCCATTGTAATAATGAAAATTCACTTTGTCTAACTTGTATCTATTAATTTAATTATATTATTCGTGCTTTAATTAAGTTACTTAATTATCCGTCAATAACAAAGACGTAGTAGATAACCAAATAAATTGTTTTATGACGGAGATTGGACAACGAGATGGAGCTCTCTTTGTTGTTGGTATAAAATTAACTATTCAGGAGTCATCGAAAAACGAAGGTGTTGCAACTTTCTTCGGGGAAGAGCGAATAGTGAGGATGGGAGGTCATTTGCAAACCATAGAATGATCTTCCAATTTATTTAATTGGCTTTTAAAACTATTTTAAATTGACCTCTCACTAACGCAACTTGCCATAGACAGTTTGGGTAGTTTTATACTGGAAGAGAGTGATGGAGTCTATGTAAATACTACTTAATACAATCATAAATTGTATGGAATATAAAAAAGAAAATTAAGTTTAAGAAAATATAAATATTGCACATCAATTCCAAATTCAAATTGAATGTACTCGTTAATGTATTCGAAATTCGAATACATTAACAGGTACAGTCGAGCAGTAAATAAGACGAGACGGTTTTTTAATATTAGAAATGTAATGTTAAATACACAAGTGGTGGGAGGAAAACAAGTATCGGATTTGTTGTATCAAGAAATCGGGAATGCGTGAAATAAATTATATTCGCTCTATCTGACTCTATGGAGTACGGTCGGTATGTGCGTCTTGCGATATTTATTAGGTGTACTTTTTTCTTTTATTTGGTAGTGTGATTATAGAAATATTTATCCATAACTATTTTAAAGTATTTTTATCTATTAACCACATCCGTGCGGTGCGACCATAGGGTCACTTGACGTTTTTTTTTAATTAAGAGAGTAATAATTAAATTATTGTGCATGTTTGTTTACTGTATTAAGACATAATTTGCCCCAAGCTATCGCTTGTCGCTCGTGCTCTATGCCAAGCCGTGTATTTAATTTCTATTTGGGGGTTTCCCTTTGATGTGCGAAGGTTGCATATTAAATTCTCTTAGCCGACGGACTTCGATCAAAGCGCGTAATTATTTTAATGAGAATTACGCACACAATTTCGACTGAATTTCATGTATTTCCGGCGCCATATTTATAATAATATCATTCAAATTTATTCATAAGTTACTTAACATTAGTGATGACGAATTAAATTAATTTAATGATTCATTTTTCGTTTAGTGGAAATGTTTTGATCGATATACTGAATGATTAAAATTATATAAATACTCGTGTAAGTAAATGGGTGTGAAATATTGTATGGGATTGTATGAGACTGTTTTCAACACCTAATTTGTTATTATAGTAAAAGTCGTTACTTGTTTATATTATTTACATAATTGGACAAACACGCTTGGAAACATAATTCGATTCCAAATTAATCGATTACCATATCGAGTAAAAACAATTTAAATCGATTCTCTACATCGTTTTATTGAGAATCAAATTGTTATTTTACTGTCTGTGTGGATTGTAAATTGTAATGTTAAATACATATACTTACCGAAATGTATCTTAAGTTATGTTTTCCAAGGGGCTGGTAGATAATATACAAAAAATATCCTTTATTGAGTCTTCAAAATTATAAATAGGTAACTAATTAATTTTATCAATTAAGGAAATCTCCACAATTGAAATAACAGTAAGAATATATGCAGGTTCACGGACTTTTTGGCGGGAAGTTGAACAGTGAACCTGTTTTATTTAAAAAAATGTTTCTGGTTATATAATGTGTAATATTAGTGGGAGACGGGCACGAGTTCCCCACGATGTCCGTTAAATTTTCAGTAAAGTATTCACAGCTTCACTGATAGGGTTAGAGGATTAATTTCATCATCGTCATCATCATCATGATAATCACCATGGACACTTACATTATTTAAAACAAACGAAGAAATATTTAACATGACACTGGCAAAATTGGCATTCTTTTGTAGCCGTTTGCCAACTTAAAAAAGAAGAGAGGGTCACAATAAAATATCAGTATCAATAGTACGGTCGCTGAAAAAACACTTCAGACGTGGTGGGCACGCCCGGATCATATCTCGATAATCGAGATTCCTTCTCACACTTTCAAAGGTAATAAGGCGTCGTTACGAGCCACGAAATTATCCAACTTGTGATAATAAACTCCGCTGCTGAGTTGTAATGGCGACTGGTCTTAAATTGTACAGGCGACGACGCATATACTTTAAAATTATTAATGTTTTTTTATATTCAGATTTCTAGATCAAATCGGAAGTTCTTTTTGGAAAAACAAATTTAGATATATATCATTATCCTTGTTATTGTAAACTGTAATATAAGTTCGCCATTATATTTTTTGACAGGTGAATCAGTAAGTTATATGGATCACGTTGATGTATAAAATAATTGTATAAATGATGTTTGTTTTTTTTTAAATAAAGCGAATCAGTAGTGTATGATCGTACGCTCACTACAGGATGTCATTTTTAAATGACTTCAAATGGTATTTTTTTAATTTTATCTTTATAACCAGTTGTTGTTTAAAATATGTTACACCTCATATAATAGGTACATCTCTGTCTCTCCCTTTGCTTGTTAATTTGAATTATATTGCGCTTAAATACTATTTTAAAATAATCTATAAGTAACTTCAAATCAATGGATACGCAGCTGGCTACACAAAATAAATGAATACATGTTACGTGTTAGCCCACTTTTATTATTATAATATAATTACTGCTACTATTCACTTTTCCTCGCGACTGTACAATGTGAAAATCGTGATCATGAATTAACATTTTACGATAAAAGCTGCTCATAAACAGTTTAACATTTAAAAATTGACTTCGACTGTACCTGTACATTTAATAAGTAATTATCTTTAAAACCTATAAACCAGTATGTGCCACCTCTATTACAAGGGAACAAGGTTCACAATGCGTGAGACGGAAACGAAATTGCCTATAATTTTAAAGGTATGTATGTTAATTGCCTTTATAACGCTGTTAATGGGGAATTAATTTTGCGGAAGCGTTTATTAAATATTGTTGTTAAAAATTTTAATGTTGTGTTAATCAGAATCAGAATCAGAATCAGAATCAGAATATTTTTTATTCACGTAGACCATTATTGTACAGTACTTATGAATCGTCAAGTTACAAAAATATTATGGTACTGCTTTACCACCCGTTCGGAATGCCGTTCCTATGGAGAAGAACGGGCAAGAAACTCCATGGTTGCTCTTTTTTAAAATAGATCTTTTACATTTTTGAGCAATACATTGTTATAGGTATGTGAGAACAATGTAGGAACGGCTAATCAAACTTTAGCAGCAGGTCAAAAAAAAAAAAACAAAAGTACTAACTAAGTATAAAATTACAGTTAATGGCTACATGGTTCCCACATTTACAAATTACTTATGTAAATGAAAATAAGAAGGAAGAAGATAAATACAAAATCTTAATAGTCTGCTCAAACAAGGTCATTTATATTCCTGAGGAGCCGGACCAGCATCCAACCAAGCATTTTTATCCTTAAGATAAGCATCTAGTGTATAGTATGCCTTCTTACACAGCGTACGTTTTATGCACGCTTTGAATTTATTTTCACTAAGTTCGGTAATGTCAGAGTGTATTTTATTATAAAATTTAACACAATACCCCATGAAAGATGTGTGAATCCTTGCTAGTCGAAAGTGTGGTTGATCTAATTTGTTCCTATTTCTTGTATTATAATGATGTTGATCACCGAGCCTTTTAAAGAGAAATAAATTTTTCCTAACATACATAATGTTTTCATAAATATATTGGCATGGTACTGTCAAAATATTAGTTTCCTTAAATAATTCTCTTAGGGATTCGCGACTGCCCAAATTATAGATGGCCCTAATAGCCCGCTTTTGTAAAATGAAAACCGATTCGATGTCAGCTGCTCTCCCCCACAATAGTATTCCATAGGACATAACACTATGGAAGTAGCTGAATGAAGTAGTAGTTATGAAGAATATCTTTAAATTTATTTCTTATTTTTTACGTATTTTAATAAGGTGTTCCTCATTAGCCGTAGAGCATTAGCGTAACCTCTTAGGCCGAATCTGGCTCAGCCGTGCGCCGAATAACAGCGAGGCAAGGCAAATGACAATCAACTATTCCAACTTAGCGCTTTCGGCGCTATAGCGACCGCGTTTTAGGATCTGTTAGCGCCCAATAACATTTAATAGCGCTGTAGCGCTAATTTATAAGGTTATAATAAATCCCTGCTATGTTACAATCAGGACCTTGCAGGAAATCCAGGAAAAGGGTTATATTTTCATGTAATTTTTATTTAAGTGGACATATAGATGTTATGTACGGCATTGAAGCTCACCATTGGATAGCTTCAAACTACCGATACAGAATCTAACCATGACAAATGGTGACTACCCCATTGTGTTGGGGAGTCAATGGCAACAGCAGCTTTTGCTTCGTTCTCATGCAATATTTATTATGTCGGATAATCAGCTGTGCGGTTGTGGTGAAACCAATGCATTCCCCACGAGTGTGCTGCGAGCTTGGTGACAGGAGGAGCGGGGAAATATTAAAAATTATATTACTACCGTAGAAATTATTGAGAAAAATTATGGTAGTAAGGATTGTTGTTATCTGGTCAGATATTTATTATCTACAGTATAATATAATAGGTACGCCAATACATTGGCGTACCTATTATATTATACTATACTCGTCATTTCAAGGCTGATCTATTTACATAATTACTACGGTAAATTGCATTCTCATAATATTTAGGAAACTCACCTAAAATAGTCAGTACTCTTGCTGAAGATCGTTAGGTATTAGGCCTCACTCTAAATATAGTTTATCAGAAAAGCTTGTTTTTTTATGCCATTGTAGATTGTAGAAAACTTTTATAAATTTGGGAGTATTTTTTTAACCACTTTGCCGTCGAAATAACAAATATTATTTATGACTTATGAAATTATTTTTATGACATGAGTATAAGCTATCTTGCACGGATACGGTGGATGTTTTCATATCACGCAAAATATCAATAATTTACCGAAAACTAATGAGAATGATTTACTTAAATAGGTTGTTAATAAATAAATAAAAGTCGCTATTCTGTCATTACTGTATCGGGGTGCACGAAGGATTCGCTTCAGAATGGCTGCCCAGTTGCAACATGTATTATTCATTCCTACTTATCCCTTGTTGTATGTACAACACGAAGGATTCGCTTCAGAATGGCTGCCCAGTTGCAACATGTATTATTCATTCCTACTTATCCCTTGTTGTATGTACAACACGAAGGATTCGCTTCAGAATGGCTGCCCAGTTGCAACATGTATTATTCATTCCTACTTATCCCTTGTTGTATGTACAACACGAAGGATTCGCTTCAGAATGGCTGGCCAGTTGCAACATGTATTATTCATTCCTACTTATCCCTTGTTGTATGTACAACACGAAGGATTCGCTTCAGAATGGCTGGCCAGTTGCAACCTGTATTATTCATTCCTACTTATCCCTTGTTGTATGTACAACAGGTTGTAGTCTCTACAACGATAGAGTCTTATTTAGTTTGAATACCATTTGAAGAAATATTATAACCGATTTTAACTCACTACTCAACACTGCTTGAGCTTCTGTAGCCGATAACGATCATAGCTTATATATAAGTACTCCATTCTATAGCTATAGTTGAGTTATATTAGTGTTGTAACTAAACAAGCCAACGACGTCTAGTGACGTGCACTCAATCAAACAAAAAGCAACGTGTCCACCCGCTAAATCACTTGCTAATTTACACAAATAGTGCATGCGGCCGTATTGTGTGATGCGACGCCGCTTGGCGGTGATCCAGCGCGGGCTGGACAGGTCCACCAACTATACTATTCAGTTCACAGCGTCGCCACTGTCTATACAAAACTATGATACTTCGTACATGATAACACTAGTTCCAGTTTTCGCCACCAGATGAGATAAGTTTGTGGGATTGATGTGTTTAGTCACTGTACCGGTTTAGCGCGATTTATTATGTGCATTATTGACATTTCTATAGTTCAAATCGTCCCGGCCCGTAGTGTTATATAGATATTTATAATAATGCTAGACAAACGCACCAACAGTACGGTCCCAAACAAAGTAATGTTGGTATTATGGGTACTGTACAATTGACTGGGAGACGAGCCGAGTATATAATTATGTGTATGGATATTAAATATTCGTGCTCATCACACAAAGTTAGCCCCTTCCAGGATTCGAATTACGGTCCCTTGGTACAGAAAGCAGGGTTACCAAGTACTAATTTTGGTAATTACGGTACCCAGAATCGTGTGGAACCGTACTGCGTCCGTCTAACGCTATTTATTTATTAATTGAAATAAAACTAATCTTACGGATTTTATCGCGTTTATTGTATGTTTTTACGCTCCCGACGTTTCGGCTGCTTTACAGCATCCATGGTCACGGGAGGACTGAGGTGTTTGACGTCCTAGTGTCAAAGCTTGAATTGGGGTACCCTCATATTTAGTTGTTGTTTGCGGTCCGATCTATAAAGAATTTATTTATTAAGATATAAAATAACTAGCTTATCAAAACGGTCACTTTATTATATATACTCTACTCTCTACTATATTATAATTTACTCTCAGAACCAGCAAATCAGGTGTGAAAAACATTTGGTGTGAAAATTACTCGCAGAGGGATGGGTGTCATCCGTCAATCAACGTCGCTCTAGATGAGTAATGACCGCCCGTGGAAATTGGATCGCCGATCGACGAGAGCTATTTAAATTTCAATTTTTGGCGGTTGCGGTTCCCGGACCCGTACGAATATGTTGTATTAATTATAACATTCGAAATTGAACTATCAACTGCCCATTTTGCCTTAAATAATTACAAATTGGTACAATAATATATCCTAAACAGTCAGCAACTAGTCTGTTTCTAATCTCTGGCCAATCACACAGATGCCAGAAACTTCAGTTGACGAAGGTTATTTAATTATCATTGTCTCTGACACGGCATGGGCGGCGGAGTTATTAAGCCGATATGTCTATGAGCCGGGATTAATGAAATTAATAAAGTCGTTATCTCGAGTGTCGCAATTTGCCACCCCTGCCTGCTAGTCAGGGATGATAGTCCAAGATATAATGTTAGGATACATTCTGATTTCTGTGAAATTTTACTAAGTTAAGGGTCTTGTAAAATTCTGAAAAAAAAGAATAATCATTTCATGCGGCATACAATGTATTCATTACTTTATGGTTTTCAAAATAAAGTTGCATTTCAAAATTGTACCAGTATCAATTTAGTAGCATAAGAGTTCGGCTCTACATTTTGATTATAATACAGTGGACCCCCGGTAGTCCGGCCCCTGTCTAATCCGGCACCCCCTGTAATCCGACATGTCTATTATTATTGAATATTTTTCTGATAATCTTCGCTAATGTAGATAATGCACCATGAACAGGTTACAACTTGTACGCGCCACCACTATTGTACTCGACGCGTAGGTATTGTTTTGTTTTCGACAACATACATATAATTACAATTCGACACATAATGAAGTATGATTTGAACTTCAGAATATAACACATAGAATTTTATCATTGGATCTGTAATTTGTCGGATTACAAGGTACTCTTTTGTTAAAAAAATCCGGACTATAGGGGGTCTTAGGCAGTACTCTATAATCCGACAAATTCGATAGTTCGACACTGCCCTGCAAAGCGTTTGTCGGATTACCGGGGGTCCACTGTATTATGGCCATATAAGGTGTAACAATACTAGTGTAAAATATTTTAACAGGGCCAACAGTATGTTATCCTGATATCATATCCAAAGAAATAAATCGAATTGTAAGACATTAAAAAATAACACCGAGTACTGAGCGTATGACCAAACGCTACTGGTTCGCCTTGTTTAAGAAAAAATAAAAAATCATTTACACATTTTTTTTTAATCAACTTGATCCATATAACTTACTTAATCATCTGTCAAAATATTTTACACTATTATGTTGTGCTTTATCCGCCGAGTTATATGATATATCGATGAGTCTAGCTAAATATTTTACTCACAAACTGTATCGACTCTACGCCAGCCCTACCTGCTAATGCTGTTAGGGATGCCTCACACGAGTTGGAAGTCTTTCGGCTCTGATAGCGCGGTATAAATTGTATTAACGCGACGTAAGATAGGTAATGCGTTCGAATTATGGGGTGGTTTAGCTAAGAAGTCACGTTTAAGAGAGATATAGTTATTATAAGAATGGTGGAAAAGGGAAGATCATCCAGCCAGGCGGGTGGTATGCCTGGCGGGGCGGCCGCTATGCCTCTACGGTTATCGTCAGGGTCTTGTATATATGTTACGTGCTCCGAAAACTCTTATAGCGCGATTCAGGATTGTGTTGAGAATTGTCTAATGTTCTGAATGCGTCTGCAGCTTCAACTGTACCGTGGGTTCTAGTTTTAAAATATTATTTTGGAATTGCACTAATTTTCGTTCCACCATCCACGTCCAACCAACTTGGCTATCACAAGTCTTCGAAGCAACGTCCATATCCCACTATCCCCATTGTATAGTCGAACTATTTCATATTTAAATGTTCTATTTACCATCTGTCCGGGATCGTTAGCCAAACGACAAAAGAACGGGCGACTCTACGTCAGCGGCGGGCGACGCCGCGTGATTTATGTTAGCTCCGCAACGCTAATGCGCCGGCCAGTTTCGCGAAACACAGCCCGTGACGGCGGGATGTATCATTGCAATACTGATGCCAATTTTTTTATCGCCAGACTAACACCAACTGTACGGTCCCACGCTAAGCAACGCTTGTATTATGGGTACCGTACAATGGACTAAGGCGAACCTAGAATATAATACCGACATAGATATTTAACATCCATGACTCGGGTACAAACATTGTCGCTCATCACACAAAGTTTGTAGCTACCAGGATTCGAACCCGGGACCCGCAGCACAGAATTATTAGGTACGAATTCAGGACGATTATTTGAGTGAACTGGGCTACGTTTTCTCGTCTACAGATTTAATTGCGGATCTCCGATAGCCTGAAAACGATGAGGTCAGTCTAAAGCAGCCTTTCCCAAAGTGGGCGATAACGCCCCCCTGTGGGCGCTGCAGGCCTAAAGGGCGGTAAAAGCCCCAGAAAAAAAATGGGGCCGTTTTGTAGAGGCTTACAATAATTAATTTAATTTGAAAATATAGTGGTTTTTAAGTAGGGGAAAAAATGGGGGCGCTAAAAAATAATTAATTCTCAAAGTGGGCAGTAGACAAAATAAGTTTGGGAACAAGTGGTCTAAAGGTACCACTGGAGTGGGGTATTTTCTTGAAAATTTCTTGTAAAAATATTCATCTTTCATTACTTGCAAAATTGTACATAACCTTTATAATGATTAATTGAACATATATAAGTAATATACAAGAAAATCATATTTTTGAGATGTGGATTTAAAAATAAAAATAAAAAATACAACCGAATTAAGAACCTCCTTCTTTTTGAAGTCGGATACAAATAAAATATACCCAACAAAATGACAATTTTATTGGGATTTTTGCGAACAAATTCATTGTTTTTAAAATACCATATCGAAATTCTGACTTCAAATAATGATTATGAATGCACTTAAGATACACACAGCAATGGGTCAAGGGTTAGTATATACATTCTCAATCACTCTGTATAAAATACAAGTAAAAGCTTACAACCAGATAGTAAACGCAACATAGATACAAATAAAGAGCAGTCCAATACGGCGCTACATCGAACACGTCCACACCCAATAAGAAAAGCTCAAAGTAAATTAATTAGTGAGCCAACTGAGTGTTCAGACACGTGTTGGATACCAACCATAGCAACTTGAGATACAATAAAGTATACAGGTACTATCGGGCTTTTTAAACTAGGATTTCAAAGTAAATGTCGAAATATTTACATTTTTATGCCCAATAAATTTTTGTAAGGTACCGCGGGTGGAGTCGTGGGTAAAAGCTAGTAGGAAATAAGACTAAGAAGGTAATGAATCGGAGCGGCGCGGCCAGCGTCTCGTCCGCGAGACACGTGCGTGGACCGGGACGTGCGCGGGCGCTTCCGACGCTACTTGCGCGCCACAATGCAATCGCACGTGATCACGAATAAAGAATTTACAAAGAAATGCGACCAATTTTTTGAGTTAAAGAGTCATTGGCACTGGTACAGTAAGTCCCTTATTACTTGTCTTGTTACAGCTATGGTTAATAGGATACGAACCCGGAACCGTCAGCTCAGAAAGCTCCAACTGTGCCAACAGAATCTTACATCATTCCTCCCCCTCCTTATAATTGTCACACAGCACTTAATATATCTACCAGTCACCTCCCTCTGAAATAACACACAGTGACTTCATTCACACACTAAAAATATTATTAAAAAAAAAACAGTAACATACATGATGGGTATTACAAAAATGGTCGTAACTTGCGCACGCGCACGCCCGGAACGCATAAAACTGTCAACAGGTATGATCTGTGAGTTAACTATTACGTTCAACAGATGGCGGCGTTTTACAAACACAATGCCCCTTTGTGCTTATGACGGAATCATAGCAGTTGATTTATAACTGAATTATGGTGACAAGTTCTAGATACATACTGTAAATCAGTTTTTTATGAGTGTAAATATTACATATAGTTAATATCTATCGTAGTTTACGAGTCTCCGCTGTTATAGAGTCTCGTTATTTAGTGTTAGAGCTTTAAGAACCCTTCAAGTTATACCTAAATTGTCCTGGAATATGGAAAACAGATTTCTGATAATTGTAACTATGCCCCAAAAAATAATTACAGCCTTGTCTTTGTGTATGTGTTTTACATGTGTTTTGAAGCAGCTGTACTCAAACTACGGCCCGCCAGTCTTTCGTCGTTGGCCCTTCTAAAAAACAATTTTAATTTCGTGCCCATAAGAAAAATTGAGAGCGCGCTGAGTAAATAGGTTCTACATAACACTACCGCTGCGATGAATCCGTTCATAGTTGTTTAATTCAATTTGTAACAACAGCGATAACCTAAGAAATCACCAATTTTTTTTTGCTGCCCGCGACACCAAGGCTTACACATCTTTGTGGCCCCCGTGATAAAAAGGTTGAGTACCACTGTTCTAAGGCTTCTTCCACGGGGGCATTCGTATCGTGACGTATGGCCCCATTAGCACACCGCTGCGAATACGAAGGACTTAATGAACTGCAATTAATACTTGGCTAAAGACTGCCTCCTGACTTGCGATTTATTTGTTGTTAGAGGATATTTATTGCGGTTATTCTTATCGAGAAGAAAAAGTAAGGTTCTTTAGATATATGACCTGGAGCTGCTCAAACTGACCATAAGAGGTATACGCAATTCTTGTAAGAAAGTTCTACACTGGATTTTGGTTCGTAGCTCCAGGTTGGGTACAGTACACACAAGTAATTAAGTCCCAAACTGAGTAATGCTTTATTATGGAGATCATGCAGTGGATTGTGGTCTCCAAGGGGGCGCCAGCAACAAACCAATGA
Source organism: Pheosia gnoma (assembly GCA_905404115.1). NCBI lineage: Eukaryota > Metazoa > Arthropoda > Insecta > Lepidoptera > Notodontidae > Pheosia > Pheosia gnoma. Next base: position 684,728 of record FR989905.1, read on the forward strand.
GCTGAATTACTACAAATAGACGATCCAGTCTTTATAAGACGGTGTTTGGTAGTATGATGATTATTTTTACGAAATATTTTTTCAGTTCAGTTGAATGAATCAAAATGTTGAATTTGTTCGCAATTTCGAAATTAAATTGCGTGGGGAGGACCAGAATATGTGGTAGTCATTGGGGAAAGCCTAGCTATCCAGTAATGAACGTTTATCGGCTGATGGATGAAATGAAACTTCATTATCTTGTGACAAACTTCTCTGGGTCCAAAGCTATTGGTTTTTTATCAAATATTTCTTTCTTCCAGAATGCAACTGCAACGGGCACGCCCGCCGCTGCCGGTTCAACATGGAGCTGTACAAGCTGTCGGGCCGCGCCAGCGGCGGCGTGTGCATCAAGTGCCGCCACTTCACCGCCGGCAGGCACTGCCACTACTGCCGCGAGGGGTACTACAGGGATCCCACTAAACCGATCACGCACAAAAAGGCTTGCAAACGTGAGTACAGTGTCAAAGAGCTAGACTACTGCTAATTATCCCCTAGCAGGCTCTACCACTACCGCCGCGAGGAGTACCATAACAGGGTGCTCACTAAACCGCTCACACACATAAAGACTTACTAACGTGAGTATATTGTCATTACATCTAGAGTACTGCTAATTATCCCCTAGCAGGCACTGTCATTACTGCCTCGAGAGATACTATAGCAGGGAAACTCACTTAAGCATTCACGCACGTAAAGGCTTGCAAAAGTGAGTATATTGTCATAAGATCTAGACTACTGCTAATTATCCCCTAGCAGGCACTGCCACTACTCCAGCAGGTGGTACTTCAAGGATCCCGCTAAACCGAACACACATATCAGCATAGTTCCAACATGATTATTGAAACACCATCGCGATCTTTTAAACTATAAAAAAGTCAAGCTAATTTTATAGCCCATTAAAATTCCCCGCCATTAGTGCATTTAATCCAAATGGCTGACCATAAAAATATTCAGTGACATTAAAATACCTAAACAATCTTTACGCCATTTCTTTAGATAAAAAGCTTGACCGCGCCTAAGATAAATATAAATTATAAGGGAATAAAACTATTTGTGGATGTACAAATAGACAAAAAATAATATATGTATACTATACATAATATACGATATACTATACTATGTTTATAAACGCGACAGTCGTTATATTAATATAGACCATTCAAACAAATGACAGAATCTTGCTTTTCCGAGAATCTGATCAGATTATTTTGTTTTGGTCTTTGTGCTCTTTGCCTTCGACAGCTTTCAGTCTACAGTACTAGTCAGTAGTATCCGTTTTATAGTAGTTATATTAATAGTAATTAATTTACACAGAGCAACAACTATCACTAAAGTTAGAACAGTACCTCAAACACAATTCTTTTTACGCTCCGTTACGGTAACGTAACGTCTTCCATCCCTCTCTTACCCCAGGTTTTATAAATAAGTATGAAAGTGACAGCATGTTTTCTCGATGACGTTACGACTATTAGAAGTTCTTGCTTACCCTACTCTTGTCAGAAGTTTCCAAAAACCCGAATATTGCATTATATTTACTTCAAAATCAATCATAATTAAGCTATACCTATTATTAGACTTGTTAAATCTGTAAGCTTATCTAATATCTCAAATTAATCTTCCTAACAAAAATATCTCCACCCTCGAGATAAAACAACACAAAGTATAAACATAGTAAAACTAAAATTGGCGTCTACAAAGCCACTGTGCAAAACTACACTCCGGTCCAAATAGCTAAACCTATTACCGAGGCTAAAAAAAAACAAAATGTCATAAACTCAAAAGCGATCGGTTTGCGACCACGTCCCATCTCTGTGGTCGCGACATGGAATAGTTGCACATAAAAACTACGAGCCCCACCAGGCCCTTCCGTTGTTAGAATTGGCCTCTAGGGAGGTTAAGGGTCTATCCATAAAATGTTGTGCTGAGTTCGGATCTTCACGATTAACTTCTCGCACGAAACGCGAACCTAATAAGGATGCAACAAACAGGCATTTTGTTATTTTGTAGAAAATATATAAAAATAATAAAAATGACTTTTGAATCGTACTCGTAAGTAACATGATTTGAAATCTACCTATGCTATACCTATTTAGATGCTGATATATATCCAGGAAACATCGTTAAGATTGAAAATTCTCTTAATAACAAAACTCCACTGCAAAAAAGCATCTTTATGCAAATAGGAGTTGCTACAATTAATTCTATAAACAATATTATCGTTTTTGTTACAGCTAAAAGATTATTAAGTCATCGTATTGTAGCTACACTGCAGAAAATTCATTGCTCATACACTAATCTACTTGTAATGCATTCTAAAACAACCATAACATTCTTACACTGTACTTATAGTAGACCATCGCTCTATTACAATTAAATGAGGTCTCCTGTATCTTGAGAACCTGGTAATTACATAATATAAGAGACTTACAAAGGTTTTTGGTAACTTATAAATTGAAACTTAACTCTAAAAATGGAAATAAAACTAAGTTGAATGAGGTGGACAATGCGACAATGTTAAGTCTACTCTAAAGTATATATTAAGTTGTCTATACCCCAAAAGTACACAGACCTATAAAGTGGCACTATACCCATCCCATTGTATATATGCATCCTTTAAGAAGTTACAAATATCGGGACATTACAGTTCTCTAGTAAGTAAAAACACCACTGATCACAAGAAAAGAAAACGTCGATCAGCGACGTGACTTCATAACCTCTCCCTCCGCCCTCCCTTTTCTTCCGGTCACGTCGTTATCACTCTGCACTATTTGGCCCATCCCTATTGCACGTATCTTCTGGCCTGTCCCTCGGGGGCCATTTATGGGCGTGCGTGTTAGTTTTCCGCTGACTTGATTGAGCACACCCTGTATGGAGATGGGGTGAAAACTGGATGGAAACGTAAGAGCAAGGGTTGTTGTTGTAGGGTCCGGTTCGTGTAATATATTCTATTCTATTGGGACTCGAAGATTGTTTTGTTTTGCGAAATTGGCTGGTCATCGGTTTTCATAGCATTCGAAGTTCATTTCCTCTTTTCGTATAAATATGTAGTTGTTTTATCCTATGGGGAGTCCTCGTGTATGGGGACTGCGAATCATAGGGCGGTTCAAGAGGTTCAAGAGGAACTATAGGGCTTGAGAAAACATCAAAATTCAATTTCGTTTTTTGTTGAAATATTAGGTGGTTATCAATTTGGTTTTACCATCGTGAAATCGTACTACTCGCTAAATAAGAACATAGCAATGTTAGCCAAGTTGGTAGAACGCTTGCCTCGGGAACGATGATCGCAGGATCAAACCCCGGCTAATACCTCTGGGACTTCTGGACTTAATGTGCGAATTTCATTATCAAACATGATTATCACTTACTAAACACTGAAGGAGACATCGTGAGGAAACCTGCATGTCTGAGAGAAGCTTTCGAAAGTCGTGTGAAAGCCCCCAATTCGCACTGGGTCATCGTGGTAGACTATGGCCTTATCCCCCTAGCACTTAACGGAGGCCCATGCCCAACAGTGGGACATTTTAAAAAGGGCTCATATTATAATTAGTACATAGCAAAAGCCATTCGGCATAACATTTATAACATTCTTAACTTATTCCGTGTCTAATAACTGAACGTGGTTCTAATAAGCACATCAAACTTCATATTCCCTTAAAACAGAAAATAATATAAAGTAATATTTGACCAACCCTATGAAGTATTCGAATAATTGAGTTTGCGAGAATAGCGAGACCCTGACCGTTTCGTGGGCGAAGGGGAAATTCCGATCGTCCAAAGAAATGGAAAGATATAAAGAAAAATATTGACACACCATAAATCGTGAATGCGCAGATCACAATGAAGAAATGGAATCCTGTATCGAATAGTTGCGATTATCGATAACAATTTTTATATCGATAAGGATAAACGAATTCGTTTATTGGAATTGAAGTGTGTGTAAACAAAACTATTGTTATAATTTCAAACTGCTCTTAGGTAACTTCGAATTAACTGATCTGATTTATAACACACATGCAATCGTAAATCAATATTATATCGGGAAGTCGACATTCGTCGCGAATTAGGTGAGAACAAACCGAACTGAATAAGTAATACAATTTGCTCGACTCAACACGACGGGCTGCAAATAGACTTCGAGCCAATCTAGTAAATCAAGATAGCTTGGAACGAGCGAACTGGGCTGCTGTGAGTCTGATGAAATGAAATAAACGATGTAACGAATAAGCTTCAATAGTTTTCAAGTTATGATAACACTCAACTCCATTGTAATCTTTTTAAATTGTTTGTTTTTACCACAGGAATTTGATACAATAGATAGTCGACAGATTTAATAAAACAATACGTGTGCCGGTGCCAGAAGGGCTCAGTATGAGCTAGTAGGGACAGGTCTCCTCCAGCGCTGATTTTCAGCCAAAGCCTACTCCTCCACATTCATCAGTTATTGTACATTTTATCTATGTTACCTCAGAACTCAAACCGATTTCGAAATTTATATTTTTATTTAAAAAGATCTACTTTCACATTGGGCCCATTTTTATCAAAGTCTAGTAGTAGTTCTGATGATGGGATCCGTGAGGAATTGAGAGAACTCCTCAAATATTCTAGGCATACATATAGCGATTTTTAGTGTCTGTCGTAAAAGTAATTTAGTAGTCGTTTTCCAACTACTTAGGATTTTCATTTCTGCTGATAATTCTGGCTCTGTTTAATTAAGACAAGACAAAATGATTGGTCTGTAACCATTTAAGATCTACATGATCATGTATCCGCAGCGTGCGACTGCCACCCGGTCGGAGCCAGTGGCAAGACCTGCAACCAGACGAGCGGCCAGTGCCCCTGCAAGGACGGAGTCACCGGCACCACCTGCAACCGCTGCGCTAAGGGCTACCAGCAGTCCCGCAGCCACATCGCGCCATGTATACGTGAGTCCTGAAAAAAATAATTGAAATAGGTTACTCTATAAACGGTAGCATTGTCCGGCACTCCTCAATGCAACTTACAAATCGACGGCCTGATTAGCGCAGTTCGTTGTGACCCTGCTGTCCGTGCCGAGGGTCCCAGTTTGTAATCCTGGTAGTGACAATCTTTGTATGGTAACAAATGTTTGGGTCCGAGTCATGGCAGTTTAATATCTAAGTATAGAAGTATTATATATTAGGTTCCCCCCTAGTCGATTGTACGGTACCCATAATGCAAGCGTTGCCTAGTATAGCACCGGATACTCGGTGTGTTAATCTGGCGATATTATAATATGTACCTAATCATCCAGTGGCAATAATTTATTTTATGATAGCAAACTTATTTCAATCAAGGTAACAAGTGACTGCTTAGGCAGTCTATACACGGCTATTAAGTTTTGTAAAATTCAAATCACCGCGGAAGAAAAGGTAAGGTAACGAGAGGCATTTTGAAGCGAAATTGTACATTGCGTTTTGAACTTTATCTGTTCTTTGATAGCGTGTCTTACTAAAAACTCCATGCTAAAGAGAGACAGTGCAGCGTCAAGCGCATCAAGGATTGTCGTTATGTCTATTGTCTATTGTCAGTTCTACCTAATTGATGCTTCTCTAACCTTATCTTTCGCGGCAATGGATATAAAAGGTCATTTAAACGGTGTGTTGTCCAGGTATCCCGCGCGTGGTGACAGCCGTGCAGGCGATGGAGGCCGGGGAGGGGGAGCCGGGCCGCGGTAAGTAGTAAGTGTACCTTCATTGCACTCTCGCCTCACACACACCGCTGCGATGCGACGGGGGCGCTCACTCACCACTTACGACAATTTTCAGACAGCTCCTGAAATACCATAATTAAACAGTCAAATTTATAATAAAAATATTGGAGATCGGCAGTACAGTATTCGTGTAAACCGGTTACTAATTAAAAATTAATCTACTTTATGATGCACATTTAAATAAAGAAAGAAGAAGAGGAATACACATTTATAAAATATATTTAAAATTGGAATCTCTCCTTGCGCTTTCGACCATGTCGCCGAGTCGCGCGCTATTACCATTTAAAAAAAAGCGAATGTCGATTACGAAATCGATTAAATACAATATAAATATTTAGACACCTATTTAATACGAGTAATTACAGTGATCGATCGATTAGTTTATTACGTGACTGAGTGCCCGCGTCAAGAGTAACTGTACTTTTCAAATTACCTTAACAGACATAACCTAAATTGAACTTTAACTGAGCTTTTCATTCATTAAATTAAAATATCGTGGAACTAATTCTATAGTGAGTAACGAATGTCGCTCTTATGCGGACGAGCTTTGATTAATAAATTAAAAAGTACAGTATCTCTGTTTTATTATTAATTTGCACTTACATTTAATTTAATTACGTTTTTGTGCTATCCTTTGGTGAACATTGTTTTGTAAATGCTAAGTTTTAAAAGATTCTCACACCATGTTGTTTTAAATGCTTAAAACTTAGTCGTCCCTAAACCCACTAGTTGTGGAGGTGTGTTCCTTAGTTTCCTATTTACCCCCTCCAACTAATCTACGTACGTACACATGTACGTACATACGTAGATACTATAAAGCTCCGTGGTGTGGGAATACCAACCCCTATGTTTATAGAAGTTATAAGCAGGTTTACAATGGCATTGTAAAGCAAAAATATTTCAAAAGAAAATTGGATTGTTATACCATTGTAAATTGACGACAACGATCTTTAAATTTGGGAGTAAATGTACTGTAACTTTAGTCCTGTACTATTAATTTTGCGCTTATTTTCAATCATCCATTTGTGAAACTCATATATTTTTATTTTTTTTATTTTATCAGTGCCGAGTGAGAGGTAACACTTTCATATAATTCATTATCATTATGCATAATTTAATATATAATTAACTAGCTGTCCTAACTGTAGCGAACTTCGTACCGCCTCAGATGTTGGAGAACATCTAAAATATTATCCATGTTTTAATAGTTACTCTACTATTCGGGGCGTGGACAAATTCCAAAAATCAAAGATCATAAAAATCGGCCCACTCGTTCTTAAGTTATGAATGGTGTAACTTACACGACATCCTAAGTACGTAAGACTTTATATATACTACCTGTTAAATTTATAAAGACTTATAATTTGCATGTACCATAGTTCTACAGAGCAATGAACTGGCCAAGATAGGAATTTAAGAAAAAAGGCTTGTCCCTATGCTGTCACATTAGGGTCAACCAATGAACTATGTTCTCTATAGGATAGGAAATATCTTTAGTTATTTTGGTACACGGTCTTACTGCCAAGACCAGGGGGCGTATAGCGAATTTTTATTTCTGGGCAGTAAAATGAACTGACCAATAAGTTTATAATATAACTCAATTATACATATTTATCCTCATAAAATACTGTCTTGTTTCCAAATATTGTCGGTCTAAATTACAATTATAGACTGTGTCAAAGTACTATCTACCGGGAACTTATAACCGGTTTGTTTTCTCTTTATTTAGGAACAGCAAACAATACTTATTATACATTATGTGAATTAGTAATAGTGTAGTCCACTACGCTGCAAACAGATTCTCTTAACAAAAAGTAAGTAACAAAGGATGAATAGTAGATAATCAACATGGTGGTATTGGGCCGCCTGGTATTTGTAAAATAAGAAAAAAACTAAGCACGCCAATCATTATAACAGAAAAACAAAAACATTATTAACATGATAAAGATGACAAGGGAAGTCATTTGTCAGGAGATCGTTATACACCTCCAGTTGTATTAAACCAATTATTCCAATGAAGCGGACAGTATAGCGTGTGCTCTTGGTGATGTGTGGTGTGTGTGCCAGCAGCGGACCAGTGCGGCCGGTGCCGCGCCGCCGCTCGCACGCTCAATCTCAACAAGTTCTGCAGCCGAGACTACGGTGAGTAGCTATAATATGACCTCATAGTGCGCCTTCCCAGCAGACGATTCACAAGGCCGCTCTGTACTCTGCAAGACATCTTAACAACTAAACATGAGGGTACCCCAGTTGAAACTATGACACTAGGACCATGGTTGCTGTAAAGCAGCCGAAACGTCGGGATCGTAAAAACATAAATTAAACCCGATAAAGACATCTTAAGTCAAGAACACCTCTTCTTCTTCTTGAATACGAATATGTATGGAGTCAAACCAGGAGCTTTTTTTTTTTTTTTTTTTTTTACATTATAGGCAAGTATTTGATCTCGATCTCACCTGATGGTAAGTGATGATGAGATCTACGATGGAGCATACTTGCCTAGGTAGGAAGGCGGCAGTAGATCGAGACGCTACATTCACTAGGCACATGCAGCGCAACTGATCTGACCCGCCATCCATGAATGGCAACACCGAACATCATGCCGGAACACGGCTAGGCCGCTTGGCGACATGACTTTGTTCAGTGGGTGGTGACTAACCACGGCCGAAGCCTACCACCAGTAAAGTTGTCACCTGGTTGGCACCACCCAGGGTCACGTGTAGGGTATCTAGAGGGTACTTAATTCTCCTACGGACGAAGGTGACTCGACCCCAAAAATTTCAGGGGGGTACCTCCCTGAAATTCCCTTGCGCCCTCGGTACGTACGGCGACGGGGAGCCCAACCCGCCGGCTACCTAATCTTAGGATTTCTAAGGTCGTTTAGATATAGGCTTAGTCTCTGGCTAGCTTTCAGTATGAGGAGATGTATATATATAACAATTGTGTTGCCCCCAGTCATAATGGGCAAGGTGGTGGGGCGCGAGGCGAGCGCGAGCGCAGGCGGCGAGTGGGTGCGGCTCGCGCTGAGCGTGCAGGCCGTGTACAAGCGCGCGCCGCGCAGCCGCCTGCGCCGCGGCGCCACCGCCCTGCACGTGCGCGCCAAGGACCTGGCCTGCAAGTGCCCTAAGATCAAGATTAACAAGTAAGAGACCATTCTGTTGCTGGGAAAGTACTATAAATGAATATCGCTAGGCGAACAACGAGGGCGGCCCAGGGCTAGAGCTGAGTGAATAGCAGTAGAGAAATTACTCATGTGTATACTCATTCCTCTTGCAAAACTGTTCTTGCTATACATTATGGTTCAGAAAGGGTATACTAAACCTTTGCTTCTTTAGCGCATTTATAATTATTATGGGAAGTCATTCGCAATGTCGATTTATAAAAAAAGCTTTTAAAATTTACATATCGAAATTGTTACCTCACATTACCTGATCATTAATCAATCAAAGGTTAGTATACCCGTTTAGAATCTCGCTGCAATTTTCTTGAGCAATCTCTGCAGCAGAGGCACGCTGTAGAACCCTGTTTCTTCTGCCAGGTCATACCTAATCCTAGGAGTGGAAAAAGAAGGGACAGCAGCCGGCTTGCCTGGTCTGACGGTCGGCGAGAGAACACTACTGTTGGAGTGGCGCGACGACTGGCACCGACGCATCCGTCGCCTTCAGCGGCGCGCCATCAACTGCCACTAGCCATCCGCCATCTTTGATATGGTGGGGGGGAACCAGCCAATCGGAGCACGCCGCTCCTCGTATCCGTCGTTGTAAACACGTGAATTGATTGATAATGTAGTTGTTTCACTGTTGTACTGCCATAATATACCTACGTGCTGCTCTGTAAATTTCAAAATTTACATTATTAATTGTGTCAGAAATGAATGTCGATGGGTTTTAAGACTGATGTAAATAAATTGAATCAAATGGACGATTCCTTCATTATTTCTCGAACTTTCCGCCACAATTTTACAGGTGATAAACTCATTCGAATGCTCATTTTGTTTTCGTGTTTGAAATGCAACTAATTATATTGATCTCCATTAGTGTATTCATTTCTGACCCATGGGAATTGTTAACCCGCTCCCGTTTCTGGAATAACGCTACATAATAGGTAAATGTAATAATTATAGTCAAAGTCAACGTCAAATCATTTATTTCGTATAGGCCTACGGGGGCACTTACAAATTGTCATTACATTTTTTCCTTAACTCTACAACCGGATCGGAACGCGACCTCAACTGAGAAGATCCGGCAAGAAACTCAGCGGGCTTGTCTTTTTTTATCCATTATTTTTACAAAAAGGTTAGGTTAGGTTTCCAACTGTTAAGTACATCGTCTCGCATGGAGTTTTTATGCCAAAAATGCAAGATAAATAAGTTCTGGACGCGCGCACGGCATTTGAGAAGAGAGTGTGAAAAGTAGTAAGCGAACGCCATTTTGTAAATTTGTTTCTAATAAAAATCATAAAACTGTCTTGTTAATAGAATAAACATACATACATCTTTTACAGAAGTTTATATTATGGACAGTATTAATTTTAATAATAAGGCCTCGCGCAGACTGAAGTGCGTTCAGTATTATGCGTTCCGTTCTACGCATTGTTTGTAACGGTTGCTACCCTCTTGTGTACGTGCGAGCGCTATAAACTCTATAATTAAGAACACGATACGTAGAACGCGGAACGCAGAATTCTCTACTGTCAACCCGGGAGCTTAATAGTTTGACATCAGCATTTAAACTCTCCATCAAACAAGTACCCGTGTGTTTCGATCATCGACAAATTAAAAAATAAAAACATTAGTCCATCCTAGGATTTGCTATAGAAGTGTAAATTTTTTATTATTTATTTCGATTAGTTTTAATAATTGTATAAGGCAACACTCATGTATCGTTCCATTCTTGCATTTTTTGTGTGAGTTACTGTTATTTTATATAAAAAAATGCTAATGTTAAATATTTTTATATGTGCATTTGACGTTAGAGTATCTGTCGGAGTTTCCTTCAAAATCAAAATACTGGTTTACTTCAAAATATGATCAGAATTGGTATATTTTATGGTTTATGCATCTATATAATTTACCCTGATATCGTGGGTAAAAAGTAATTACATAACTAAGAACTGTCATATTTTGACAGATACTGTAACTTGTGGCCGCGAATGTACATGGTAGAGTTAGTACTCATTCGATCGCCAACCATCACACGGAATAGTCACAATGGTTCAACGTACCTCATTTATTATATAAATCTTATATTTAAGGATTCAAATGTTTAATTTATATCGCCAGCGCTTAGATTAAAAAAAGAAATATTTCTTAATGTGTTAGTTTTTTTTATATTTTTTTTTGTCTGTAAATTTACCTTTTTAAATATTAAATCTTGCCAAAGTAACAATTTTATGTTGTATAGAGTACTTAGTCTCTCTCTCTGTCTGTTTATTTGTCTTCGTATATGAAGGCGGTACTTTTGAACATATGCGTTGCCTAACTAAGGTATGTACAGTATTACTAGCTTTACTAAGAAAAATAATAATAAGAATGTTTGTTTTTGAAAAAGCACATATAAGTCCATACAACGACAGATCATATAACTAGTATTTATCAAATTACATAATTCACTTATTACCTGTTTTATCAATGGTCATCAATGGTAATATAAGTACCGAATATGGAATAAAATATACATTTTCATTCATCACAAAGAACACAAAACAATACACGGATTAACTTATGTGAATACATGAATTTAACATCTCAATTCATAAAAAATACGCGAACAAAGCTGAATGCATCCGTAATGATTTACAATTGAGCTGTCAAAGTTATTTATGCTATCTCCCTCTGCGGTACAGCTAAGTACACAAGGGTATAAATCATATTGACGTTATGGTACATTTTACGGCAATCCACCGTTGGCTTTCGACATTAGCTGACCTCATGAAATGGCGCTAACGAAACCAACATATATTTACCAGTTACGACATTTCGTTTGTCTTTTATACAGTAATAAACAATGTTTGATTATGAATTTTGCTATTGCCATCGCAAAGCAAACTGTGCTTTTTCAAAAATAAAAATGTAAGCTATAGATAAAATGACTATTTAAAAAAGAACTTAGAAGTTTCGCTTGATCGTTCTACGGATTGTAAAAAGTGTATGTAGTTGTAGATTGAAATATTAACCTGTTTCCAGTTATGCATATCCTTAGATTTCATAATTTGTATACAATTTTTGAATTGTATTTTTGGATACGTACCAAGAAATGTGTCACATTTTTTTTAAATACTTCGAAATTGTTTGCGTATATAAATTGACAATTAAATAAACAGAATGTGTGCAAAAATATAATACAAATATAAACATATATATTAATATCTAAAAGTATTGTACCTATAATAGTAATAGTTGGTTTGTATTTTTGCTGAAATTAATTATGTATGTGAATATAGTTTTATTATTTTTCGATTTCATTTTGTCACAATGAAAGCACAGCTTAAATCAATCTAAAAATCATCCGTAATTACGTAATACATTATTATTATTGATTGAATGACTCAATGAAATTATTAGAAAAAAATGAATCATTTACATTTAGTGAGAATGCAGCGGCTATAATAACTATGTAATGTGTAATCCATTATTATATATATAATTTCTTTTAAATTCTCAAGTCAGTGTTCACTCTTACGATTCGTTCTTCGAGAATAATCATGACACAATGTTCAGTTTAACAACCTTTTTTTATCAATAATACGTAATAACTACTTAGTATACGTGGACGTCAATTGTGAGTTTATTCGTAATCTAACCGTATACTTCATAGTCTACGTATGTAGACACATTGTATGGAAAACTTAACGTTTTAAATACGGCCCGCTAGAGGCGCAGTTCAATTTGCTATATAATGTTCCTAATACGTAAACTATAAACTATAAAGTTAGTTTACGAATAATCTTGCACTTGACGTACCATTATTTAAATGTTATTGTAACTGCTAATTAGTCCGGGTTCACGCGGGTAATCCTCCCTAACAATTAAATATAGGTGTGAACTGAGAACCTAAACAAATTCGTTTTTAAATTAGCCAAGAAAAGTACAGAAATTTAATTGAGTAATTGAATTGGCAAATTGAAATTATTGTATTAAGTTAATAATTATCTATATAACGCACAATTAAGGCCTATGCTTCCTGTCGTGAAAGCAAATTATACATATAAAATTAAACAAACAATTTACTTTGCGACTGTTAAATAAATAGTATTAATTATTTAGTTATTTATACTTTATAAGGGATGTCAATTGACTGTAAGGTGTTCGCGCCATTTCTGAGCCGACCATAGATACAAAATGGCCGCCGTTTTGTCTATGGCCAGTGGAATGACCATCGCGTATTTGAATTGTGTTTTCACGATACCCTGCTCCTGTGATGTAATAAATGTTATTGGTTATTATATTTATTTAAAAATAAAATTACATTAATATACGTACTTTCGAAGTTTTACTTTTCCGCACATCCAAAGGTAGCAATTCCAAAAAAAAAAATAGTTGCTCTCAATGCATTACCTAAATCAATGCATTTTGATCTTCTTCTTTTTAGATTGTCGATCAGCTACAAAATAGTGCCGTTTTTGCCAGTGTCGAGTAATTCTTGATAGTTGTTATCGAGTTATAATATGTACTACCCCTGGTGATAATGATAATGTTGATGACGAATCCCCTACCCCCTACCAGTAAAGCTTTGGATACTTCACTGAATATTCACTGGACATCTTGGGAGACCTTGAAAAGTAAAGTTATACTATTTTATTTCAATTTAAAAAATATAGCTCTTTTTTGTGGCCGATTGCCAACCTAACAAAAAGAAAAAAAAAGACCGTTAAACATTAAAAAAAAAATCAATTATATAACAACATTCATATCACCCCTGACGTCATCTGACTTCACATCAGGATACATCAGTCACGCCTCCACTCCGACAAGGGAGGGCGGACACCTCGCGCATCCCTTGATTTCCCCGGGGAATCGTGACCTCATACATCTTTCAAATAACAAGTTGTGCTGTGATATAAAAGTTTCAATATCTAAACAATAAGATTAAACACTTATGTGAGGATTCGAAATCGCCTACTTTAAGATTGAGGCAGTCAATATAAAATAATTTACTTCTAAATATTCACGTATGTCCTCAATAATACCAGCCCTTTTTAATGTCCCACTGCAGGGCACGGGCCTCCCCTCAATTCGAGGGGGATTAGGCCATAGTCCACCACGCTGGCCCAGTGCGGGTTGACTTCACATATCTTTCGAGGGGTTCTCTCAGCCATGCGGGTTTCCTCACGATGTTTTCCTTCACCGTTTAGCAAGTGATAATCGTGGTTGAAAATGAGATTCGCCACATGAAATCCAAAAATTCCAAAGGTGCGAGTCTGGGTTCGAACCTGCGATCCTCGTTACCGAGGCAAGCGTTCTACCAACTTGGCTATCACTACTTATAATTCTATAGTAATGCTATAGTGTGTATAATAGGCAAGTATGCTCCATCGTAGATCTCATCGTCACTTACCGTCAGGTGAGATCGAGATCAAATACTTGCCTATAATGTAATTTAAAAAAAAATGACGGAAAATAATATGAAAATAAGTTTTGTTTAGGGATAACAGTAATAGACAATGTTCACTCGACTACAAGTCCCGTCGCATTGTGATCGAGATCGCGCTTAACGTTGCGAGCTAATGCCGATCACGATGCGATGCGCAAGTGTGCGGCTGCGCGCCGATTGCATAAGGCTGGCTACATACAGGCGATTTTGCGACTTCTACAAGTGTAAAGGTGATATTTTTTTTTATAGTAATACAAGCAGTCCCGGCGAACTTCGTACCACCTCAGAATCAAATGCATGAGCAAAAGATTTATGTTTTTTATCTCATATCTCATGTTTTTATATGTATTCTGCTATTTGAAGCGGAAACAAATTAAAAAAATCTATGATCAGAAAAATCGGCCGACCCATTTTTTAGTTATAAATGTTGTAACAAACACGACTTTGTCCTATATATTTGGATTAATTTGATCTTATTTAGTCGAAAAACGATATTAAAATTAAGGAATTACAATCTGCTGACCTTAAAAATGTACAACCTACATAGATTCATATCCAGGGCCCTAATGGGGCAGCAATAGAACCACAATAGCGTCGAAATTATAACTTCACATTGTGTGAACATTGTCACTAGTGACAATATAGATTCTATAGTAAATTTTGTTACTCGTGACTTCAGCTTCAGTTTAAAAACGGTAAATTACATAGCATAGTAAATTTAAAAGTGTTTAGGTAATGCGATTTACACTTGAACATAATAAAAATTTTATATAAAAAAGCCGACAACACGTACTAGTCGGAGGACCAGCGCCAGCCTTACAAAGGCACCTACCTCGGGCCCAACAATAGCCGGTAATAACTTTCTTTGTGTTGAAATATAAACTATGCACGTATTTTAATCGGCGCATTATTGTTCCGCGCAGAGCAAACACACAGAGGTTCCGTTACACGCAGTGTGGGCGAAATTCACTCATCCCATTGTCGGAGAACAATATTGAGTATTACTGCACTTTATCTAATAACTAGTGCGTAAAATGATGAGCCCACACTATTTTAAACCACTCAAAATGAGACTATCGGGTCAAGTTTAGGCGATGGTAAGCTAGCCGAATTTTTTAAGTACTGAATAATTACAATATGGCAAGACTCGCACCCTATTACATTGGGACCAACATACCATTTGCGAAATATGGGTGCATTGCAGTGCACCCCTGCCTACCCCTTCGGGTACTACAGGCGTGATGATGTATATTTTTTTGTAATATTTGAATAATTACAGCT
Organism: Pheosia gnoma; assembly: GCA_905404115.1. NCBI lineage: Eukaryota > Metazoa > Arthropoda > Insecta > Lepidoptera > Notodontidae > Pheosia > Pheosia gnoma. The sequence continues at coordinate 700,364 of FR989905.1, forward strand.
TACCTACAAAGGTGCTATTTTGATATTTTTTTTATATCATTTCTACTTTCTTCTTTAAATATTAAGGGTACCGGTACATGACTAGGTTACAAACTGTTTTGCTCATCACACAAATTTTACCCCAACCAGGATTCGAACCAAGGAGCTTCAGCACGTAAGCCTGATCACTAGCAACTGAACTAATCGGGTGGCAAAAATTCTAAGAAATATAATTTTCCCGCCAGTATGACCATAAAGACACCCTATTCCTTCGTAGCGCCAGTACTACGGTGAGAATGAATCATGCACATTAAATTTATCGAATAACAACTACATAGTTCATAGACACGTCGCATCGCCCTAAAATAATGAAGAATACAAGGACCTGTCTGTTTATTTCTCGTTAGGCACGCAAATTCCATCTTTATTTACAAAGCTCTACAATTATTTACCAAGTAACGTTATCAAAACATCTACTTATCATCTAGTCCACGGCCACCGATGGGAAGCAAATATTATTGGACCCTGGTGGGCACAAAGCGAGCACTCTGCTTACACTGTTAGTCGAGTCATGGTGTTTTGACGCTGTCTACTTGGAACTTGATGTTTTAGATACCATACGCTAGAGAATGCGAGATGCGCGAAATGTCCAAATACGAGAGAAAGAGACAAAATCGATTTAGCTCACATTTGGTTGTGTCACAGTCGGCTGCGCTACTAGCATAAGCTTTGTCATCTATGCTGGAAATTGCAAATAATAGAATTTGGACTTTAATAGCTTATCTTCAACTGCCTGTCTACAGTAACAGTCGAGTTACCTAGTAAGGCTTATTATCATAATATAAGTTTACACAACGAACTTTCCCAACTACCTACAATTAATTTATATGACAAACACAAAACAAGAGCAGGTGTACATTATAAATTTACACCTCGCGACACAATAGGAAATGTTCCGCTAACAACGCTTATCGGCCAATGGGATTTGCGCAATTATTTTCGAAATGTTGCCACTGCATTAATTTTAATGTGCCCCTGGGAGAAATGAGGGTAGAAATAGGGACTTGGAAGGTGTTATTTGTTATGGGGGAAATTGTTGTTGAGAAAATTGAGTGAGTACAAAATATGAGCAGTATTTTTTACTTTCTCTCCAATATGTAGAGATCATCATCTCTACATATTGGAGTGATAGTGAATAAATATGAAATGATAGTGTTTTGTCACATGAACTAGCAAAATACGTCACCTAGACATTATCTATCTTGATTTTAACGATAGAGCATACTGAAACTCTATCTCAGACGAACACATCAGTTGTACCAAACTAAGCGACGCTTGTATTATATGTATACCCTTTCTGAAACATTTTATATGATACTTATATGATATAAAAATCCACTATGATTCTGGTACAAATATTCGTGCTCATCATATTAAGATTGCCTCTACCAGGATTCGAACCAAGGACATTTCGGCACAGAAAGCACAGGGTCACTAGCAACTGTGCTAATCAGGTCGTCTGGGTTGTTATTCTTATTCATAAAACCTCTGATATGAGCGGGGCAGTAGGGTTAGCAGGAACTTCTAATATAAACGTTTCGTCATCGAAAAAACATGCTGTCACTGTTGTACGTATTTATGAAATCTGTGGTGTGAAAGGGATGGAGGACGTTACGTTACCGAAAGGGTAAGTTAAAAAGATTTTACTTGAGGTGGAGTAGGATAACCAAAAACTCCTAACGTAATCGTAACGTCATCGAGAAAACATGCAGTCACTGTTATACTTATTTATGAAATCTGTGGTGTGAGAGGAATGGAAGACGATACTTTACTGAAACGGTAAGTAGAATGATTGTGCTTAAGTTACAGTACGTCAAGTGCGAGATTATTCGTAAACTAACCGAATACTTTATAGTCTACCGTATTTAGACATTTTGTATGAAGAATTGAATGTTTTAAATACCGTCCGCTAAAAGCGCTTTTCAATTCTCCATACAAAACGTCTAAATACGGTAGACTATAAAGTATACAGTCAGCTCGCACTTGACGTGCAGAACTCGCCAACGTATGTAAAGCTACGTAAAAAGATACTGCTTGAGCCACTAAGATACACATAAAGCGATAAAAGGTCGCCGCCCTCCAATCGACGATAATGAAATTGATACCCGACTAGACTGTTTAATCTCCTAGTAGTGTCGGGACCCTTTGTTTAACCCCGCACGTATTGTTGTCACGTGCTGTTTACATAATTAGCCCCAACCATGGCTTGCTGATTGGGATATAGGGTGGTATTCACCGTAGATTCACGATCTTGTATACCTGTTTACAAAGGAAGACCTCTTTCCATTGGCTGTGTACAGACAGGCCGCGCTGCTTTGCGAGGCTGGAATGGCCTGGGCAAGGCACAGTGTATATAGAATTTATTTCTCTGTTATAATAACATGTCTCGCTGTAGACTCACGTGTGGAATGTGTCCGAGGTAGTACTCGAGAGGCTGCCCTGTCAGTCTGGGAACGGCTACTGTGTTGTTTGGCATGTGATCGACGGATGGACATTGGCTAATTCTGTTGGTACTCAAACTGAACTTGGCTTATCTTATTATGTTACCGTTCTGCTCATGTGTGAGCAAGCCAGCAATAGTACTTATTAGCTCAACATAGTTTGGTCTTGAATTGTAGGCAACAGGTTTTTTTTTAGTATGACACCAGATGCACACCCAACAATAAAAGTTCCGGAAACCTAAGCAACGCTTGGTTAACTAAAGGCGCAAAGATTATGAGAACCATAGTAGAGCACATTATTGAAAGATGTTTATGGATTCCTTGGGAAAAACTAAAACTCCAAGTTTTATTATGAACACTTTACCGAACACAATGGTTAAATATTCCACCAATACCGCACATAGGTATAATTCAAGGAAGCACAAGTTTATTCAATTAAAACTGACGAAATAACATCAAAAAGTTTAGATATATTACCATAAAGTACCATTAATTTAGAGTCTTCGGATGTATAAGTACAGAAAATGTCGCCAAACAACGATTCGACTCTAAATAGTGGCTTTTGTCTGTAACACAAAAATTCTTTTTTTTCATCTCGCACACAATCTTTGGATTACGGAAGCTGGGCAGCAGGGGGCGTCGCAAAAAATGCGACAAACAGTAATACAGTGCTAACGAGACCGGTCCTTAATACGTCATTAGCGACTGAAACGATCGCAGGAGTGTTTTCACTAAACGATTTTCTTCAGTTAGGGTTGCCACGACATTCCTACCTCTTGCTTTCTTATATTTACGCGAATACTGCACATTGAAATAAAACTCATTTTACCCCACTTCAAACTATGACACTAGGACGTCAAACGCCTCAGTCCTCCCACGACCATGGTTGCTGTAAAGCAGCCGAAACGTCGGGAACGTAAAAACATAAAATAAACGCGATACAATCTGTAAAATTAGTTTTATTTCAATTCCTACTTCTGTATTTTCTTCACTATTTAACAAACGACAAGGCGTCTCTTATATCTTAATTAAAGGAAAGTAATTGCAAACATAAAAAGTTTGGTTTATAGATGGATGAACTCTATTTTCTATTTACTATGATAATGTAGCTTCCTATTAGTGAAAGAATTTTCAGATTCGCATCAGTAGAGCCGGATATTACCCCCAACATCTAAAGTTATATATCATTTTCAAACGTCATATAGTACTGCGCAAAAAAAACTCTTGTGCGCAGTACTATATGACGTTTAACAAAGTTATAGAACGTCTATAAATTTAGTGGTTCATTTTACCTCTTTATAATAACAAAAGCTTGATTAAATTCGAGCGTCACCCTTATATTTACAAGGGTTTTGAAAATATGACGCAATAATACAGATTTTAGCAAATCGTAATGAATTCAGGCTTCCAAGTCACGGATTCCTGAAACTCAATATGTAATATTTCAGATTGTTTCTGAGTCACTACTTATATGGACGCTTAAATGCAATTTAAGGTTTGTTTCACTAGTGTCTATTGTGTTTTGATGCTAAATACAGATATTATAGACACGCCATCCACATTGTAAACAAATCATTGCAATAAACGTCTCAGCAACCCTTGCGAAGACGCCCGTGGGACGTTATCGCTCCACTAATTCCGCTCGTGATTTATATCCGCGCGGGGGCGGGCCGGATTACCGGTTCGGATGGGCGATCCGGTTCGACGGCCGGCCGATAATGCCGGATTTAACACTTCGCATCTAAATAGTAGCAATGGATTGGAATTATTTCCTTGTTTATGTTATTATGCGTAGCTAATGCAAACGATAGGTAGGACTGCGCGCGCCAGTGTGCTAGGTTTGGGGGTTGCCCATCGGTGGCCACCACGGGGACTTTATACTCGTTGGAGGTAAGAATTCGACATGAATCAGAATCAGAATATTTTTTATTCACGTAGACCATTATGTACAGTACTTATGAATCGTGAAAAGTTACAAAAATATTATGCTACTATTTTACCACCCGTTCGGAATGCCGTTCCTATGAAGAAGAACGGGCAAGAAACTCCATGGTTGCTCTTTTTTTTTAAATATTTTTTACATTTTTGAGCAATACCATGATCCAAGCCTCTGCCACACAGAGAACTTGGTATAAGTACCTAAACCATTAGATCAAGGAGGAGGGATACTACTTCATATTAATGGGGTAGGTATTACTTACTGCAGGTTTCAAATAATTAGTAGGATATTAGGTACTAAAATAGAAATGGCGGGACAAATCACAAAAAAGTAAGCAACTTTAATTAATTATTATTTATGTATGGACAGTTGTATCGACATTTTTAAATTATACAAACTAAAGATATAATAAATTAAAATTAAACAGGTATCAGAAAGCACTCAGTAAATCCCCTCCACCATCGGCCGGCAGGGTGCCCAAAATGCTGGCAGCATTGCCACGTTGAATGGCAATGCTGATGTGTTGGCCAAAATATGTGCCAGCGTTCTTGTCACTAGATGTCTCCACCAGACATTTTGAAGGCTCTGTGAAACTTGAATATACAAATTAAGATATAATAAATTAAAAAAAAATGTAATGTCGCCAGACGAACACACCGTACAATGGGCTGAGGGCGAACTCAGTATATAATACATATATATTAAACATCCATGACTCGGATGCAAACATTCGTGCTCACTACACAAAGATTATCCCTACCAGGATTCGAACCTGGGACCCTCGGCGCAGAAAGCAGCGTCACTACCCACTGCGCTAATCAGGTCATCAAAAGTAATTATTATTATGCACCTGCACACATTATTCCCAAGGGGAGCACTCTACCATGCTGGCAACCGTTGCTATCATTGGTAAACATTTAAACTAACGCTAGAGAATAGACCTGTTCACAATGTGCTTACTCTATCCACAAAATGTATATGGACCATCGATTAAAAAGTCAGCACACACTGAAAATAGCCCGGAGACTGAAATGGAAAACTACTCGGAAGCAATGGATTTGTCCATTGTCTTGAACATCTGAAATCTATCTGAATCTCTAGAACAGAAACAAAACAAACTTAGCAAACGATTAAACAAGATCTTTCGCTCGTGACAGGCGATGCATCATGCGCCGGCGCAAAGCGGCCAGCAGTGATAGATGACCCGCTAACAACATCACTTTACACGATGTGGTTATTGAAAGAAATCATTACTGTGATATGTGAATTGTAAATATGAAATGTTTTTAATGTGGCAATCATTCCTCTGATTCAAACAAAACTGAAAATAAAGCGAGGCTAATGACCTGATCTTATTCATTTTCAAATCACATTTATACTATAAAATATCGCTTGTTGCACCCGAATTACTAGATAGTGTAAAACAAATTATAATCTCTATAATCAATAAATCTTTCAGGTATTTGATAAATAAAAGGTTTAACAATAATAGTGTAAAATATTTAAGGGGTCCATCGGTAGGCTATAAAGGTCCCTGCTCAAAAAAAATATAAGATTAGAGAATATCTACCTAACATTTTAGATAACAAGTTCAACCCTGTACATCAAAGCACATTATTACTTAATAGGCACAAGTTCAATTGTGTGAGCACGTTTATATTACTGCCACATTAAGTGGGTTCGGTCGCTTAAGTTGCGCGCGCGCCTATTGTGCCGCTTTTGATATTGTTAATAATATTCCTTTGATACCTGCACGCAGATATACAGATTCAGAATGATCTCTTTTATTCATCTATTTATATATAGACCGGCTAATAATAATAATAGATTCGCCTGACCAAATTTCTGTCACGGCGGTCAATCCCAACGGAGACTAGCCAACGACGCTGGAGAATTACAGTGCACAAGCGTCTGCGCAAGCACATGTGCACTCTCTCATCCCTCACTCTCATAGTCCGATGGGACGGCAATCCGACACGACTGAAGATATCATTTTCTATGAGTACATATCTGAAGGGCACACTCAAGTTCGCTTTCAGATTTAAAATCTATTTATCAATACTGGTCCTTAGAAATATCTCAACATAGATCACTTCCAATAGATCTATGCGCTAGCGCCGCTACATAGTGGACGCTTGCGCACGCGGCGCTGGGCCCTCGTTAATCTGCGCACGACTATTGTCCATTGAGTCGCCTATTTATACCTACCATTTGCGAGGTTTGTTCTATGCGCCTGTGTGGGAATATTATATCTCTTTGCTTTTATCTTCACTTTTAGATCTGTTTAAATGGGTATCAGCTTCATAAACCAACAGTTTTAAATGAACAGTAAAATTGTTAGGTCAATTCGTAACTTATCGCGCGTGATTGTCTCGAATTTAGTTCTATCAGGGGAATAATTGGACTGCCCCAAGCCATTGAATTGTATAATTCATGAAAAAACGACGGAAAATTTCAACCCTGGGGGTTCAGAATCATGAGTTGAATCATGGTATCAGTTTTCGTTACAAAGCCACTTACAATTTACATACGTTCCTGGTAAACTCTAATACCGCGTTTCAGACTTGTATGGATATTCTTCAATTGTATTGAGCGTCGTATGCAGTGACATCTGTATTCGGCGAACTGAAATGTGTTTCTTTTAGCGAGGTATAGAGGGCGTTAAGTACCCATAATAGGTACAAACGTTGCTTAGTTTGAGACTATGCGAATGGTTTTTCTATTACTTTGGAATGGAGTGAAGTGGAGAATCAAGATCTGGAGAATACTCCCCAGAAATCGCTGAGGGTCAAACCTCACCTTCTACATTGACCTCCGCTGTATATTTCATAGCTTACATGTCGCACGCTTACTAATAGACTGACCTAACTCAAAAAAGCTGTTTGTTGGGAAATCGCAAAAACGTTTTGTCATTTACAACTTGTCTGACATTATTACTTATATCTCAATGAAAATAGCGTAATAATAATAAATAATTTATTGTAAGAATACTTGATTAAGTAATTATTGATACTAAAGTGTAATTTTGAAGAAATTTGATTATTATTTATAGCTTTTAAAATGTTGTCCCTGAGATACGTCTGTTTATTAATAAAATCAATGATATATTGCTGTACTAGTGATGACACTTTTTGTTATATGTCTGTATTTTATTAAACATTTCACTAAAACCCTTTCTCTTTTATGTTATAAGTCTATACTTGATAAAATAATAACATATTATTTTTATGTTGTAAGTTTTTTAAGTTCAGAAACATGAATGGGTCACTATAATATAAAAGCACCGCGAGTTGACTGTCGCAATCTCAGATGCATTATGATTTATGTCACTTTCATGTTAAAAGTTTTGTCAAAATTTGTATAAGTAAAAAAGACAACATATTCGTTACTCAGTCTAGGAATAAGATATCGTAAAAATTCTGAGATTGGTAGATAGATAACGTTGGAATAAATCTATCTGTGTGCTTATCTCACTTTGGGCTTAAACCCTAATAGGTCAGTCTATTATTAAGCGTGCGATGTGTAAGAGTGATAAAAAATAATATGTTTTTCTCTCTGGAGATATTTTTGTTCCTAGCCATGGTAAGACTGACAAGCAGCCACGCCTACAATTTATCATTTAGTTTATTATGTGTTTTACAGACTAATTACTCTCAGACACTAATTAAGTTGTTTCACAACCATTTTCACACGATCCTTTTATAAACACAGAAGCCCTGGAATCCTGCTTACGAGCAGCATACTTAGTTACGAATGATTACGTGCAATTATTGTTTATAATTATAATTTATGACCGCCATTACTGCGCCGGCGCAGCGACTGCAGCGACGTGAAGTGATGTTGAATACAGTAATTTATCTTGCGAATGGTGAAATTCTTTAGTACTGGGAATCAATCATGATGAGGATGAAACTTCCGTGGGTGTGACGAAGCACATAGAAAGTCTCTTTGGTGAAGAGGTCGGAGGTGGTCGGCTGATTATGAGGTACTCAGGATTATCGAGTAGAAAAACCGGTTTCGCTCCATTATGTTACGGAACCCTAAAAACACAGGGTAGAAATAAACGTGGGGTTGAAACAGTTGACTTTGGGAGCAATATCGCTTGAGTGTAACTACGACAAACACCTGACTTTGACGACCTGGTTAACGCAGTTGGTAGTGACCCTGCCTTCTATGCTGTGGGTCTAGAGTTTGAATCCTGGTAGTGAACATTCTTTATGTGGTGAGCACGAATGTTTGTACCCTTTGTATATGTATATAAGTATTATATACTGAGTTCGCCCCCAGTACATTGTACGGTACCCATACTACAAGCCTTGGGTGGTGTGGGACCGTATAGTCTTCGTATTCGTCTGGCTATATTATTATGCAAAATGGCCTAGTCTTATTTTTATTATAATGTATCTCGGAGGAAAATTATTAATGTATGGCCCAAATCCCTTTCGAATATTTGGGCCTAATTGCCCGCGAAATTGGTGAGTTATGTGGTGCCTGTGTGTGTGTGATAATAAAACAGTATTAGGTTTCCTCTTCTGCCAACTACAGTCGGCTCTCATTACCTATTTAGATGTTGACTTCCAAAAGATTATCCCTAAGAATAGGACCTTTACAAATTATTACGAAAGGTTTACGCCTTTAAGTATAACCATTTGTAAAACAAAAACGATGTAGTAAATCGAAGACAAAAGTTCGCGTTGCAATGAAAAAGGAAATAAAACAGACTTGCAAACTTCATCCCTTAATGTCGAAGGGGTGGAAACTGGGGGTGGGTTACGATTATCATAATGAGAACACGGTGGCTAGACACGACAGGGAAATAACAAGCTGTAACATTTTTCATAATTCCCTTTACCTTCGTGGTTCAGACGCCCTTGGCGGGAAACATACGGACACATATTTGTAGTAGAATCGCAAATATTAACTCGCATTATAATGATAACTATCTCAGAAGATTCCTTGTCGTGCTGTTCCACTAGTGGGTGTTGGGCCAAACTAGTTTGGTCGCCTTGAAAATCCTATAAAATTTGTCACGAAAGAATGTTCTTGTATTGCTATACCTATACCTATAACAATGTACTGCTCAAAAATGTAAAAGATCTTTTTTAAAAAAGTGCAACCATGGAGTTTCTTGCCCTTTCTTCTCAATAGGAACGGCATTCCGAACGGGTGGTAAAGTAGTAGCAATCTTGTAACTTTTGACGATTCATAAGTACGAGTACTGTACTTTTTGGTCTACGTGAATAAAAAATATTCTGATTCTGATTCTGATTATACTACTTAGTATGAAGACGATTTTAACAGTATTGCGGGAACGCTACCAAGTCTGTTCCCTATGTTTTCTGCAGTGCGGTGTAGCAAATATAATCAAGCTATCCACCTTGTCGGCAGTCGGCAGCCGACGCGATTTTATCGAATCAAAGCGAGCTTCACTTGTCGGATTTATAGAAGATAGGATTAAGGGAACTGCCTTGACTTTTATAACGGTATATGATTTACTATAAAAGGTATCAACAATGGTTTGAAACCATATGTGAAAAAAATACTGAAATAAAAGTGTATTTTATGTTTTTATGTTCCTAAGGACTGAGATGTTAGACTTTCTAGTTTCATATTTTGAACTGGGGTACCCTTATATTTAGTTGTTGTTTGCGGTCCGATCTACGCAAAAAGTGCTCGCAGTGTCTAGAGATCTTGCAATGGTGCGCTAGGTTTTGGATTTAATTATATTGCACAGTGCTAAAACCATTAAAAACAAACGCAATAAAATCTGTTAAATTAGTTTTATTTCAATGTGTAGTATTCGTGTAAATTGAAGAAATGAATATTAAACAAAATGTTTTTATTCGAAACAAGATGACGATAACGATATTTTTTGAGATTAGTTTTTTTTTCAAATGCGCTTAATGAGTGCTGGTTCAAGGGTTATTATACTCTTTTTAGGTCTAGCACTATACGGTACTATAGCTTGAATCCCTTGACTATTTATAGCCATAGTCTCTGAACTGTAATTAGTACACAGCTACCATGTTCTCATACGAGGCGTACCTAGCAGAGCTCGGCCTACAGGATAGGGCCTCGGTCCCATGCGGTGCGTGATTGATCACTGCTAATGTCCTAGCCCCGGCTGTACCCAGCTGATTGCGCCGTGCTGCTGCCCTGCCAGCCAATCATCCATCAACATCAACTACACTAAAATAGTGTCTGGTATGGAAACGTTTAAAAAAAAACTTTTACGTATTTTCACAATTCTGTACTTGTTCTGGTAAAATATGATCTATTCGCCTTTTAATTAAAGACTGTTAAGTTATTGCACTGACTCTCTTCATTGATTTTGTGAATTTTACTTTTTGCTATAGCACCACCATAGTGTTACAGCCTGAAGGTACAATATAGCATTACACGTTATAATATATGCTCTAAGATCTTTTGTATACTTTACCCATATTTGGGAAACAAATGAATTAGATTTTTAGTTGATAACATGATAGGCACTTATATAAGGTGTAACTCATAATCAAGCATACTGAAACCGACTTCCAAGTGAATTTCATGCATGGCTTTATCTAAAGTTATTACTGAATAAAATATTCCAATTACCAACGTGTCCGAGAATTTGACGTCACAGCTATGTTGACTAAGTTGCCCTTAGTTAAAACGCTGGAGGTACTTGTTACAAAGAATTTATCGGAAATATCTTGAATCACGATGTCACTTTACTGCGCTTGCCCTCCGATACTCCGGCAGAGGGCGCTCGAGTGGCGCTTGCTTAACCAGCTTTAGTTGGCCCGCCACTACTAATCTCATAAAAACAGCTGAAGCTGTAGCTAGAACGAATGTCTCAGATGAATAAAAACTTCGATGCAGTCCATACAAACATAGCTGTAATATATACATCTTGTCAACTTGTCAAATAGTTGGCAACAAGTGCGATATATAATCTGACAGCAGAGTAAAATTTTGCGACCTCTTGAAGTCACGAACAGTCACACTTGTCAGTGGAAAACTTGTACCAGCGGACATCAGTAATCGGATTCCCAAGATACAAGCTTACGCTTAGTTTAGGACCGCAACACAAATAATTTGTAATTATGCTTATGGAAAATAAATATTATTAAAAAGTGTACTTCTTACCGTTTAAATAATTCCAGTTCCCCTGATGATTATATGGAATGATCTTGCCGACTGTATTCAATTGAAATGCTATAGCGTTATCAATAATGCGATGGATAGAATCCGAATATTTTTTTATTCATGTACTTATGAATCGTCAAAATTGTTACAAAATAAAAAGCTACAACTATACCACCCGTTAGCGGATATGTTGGGAGAACCGGAAATGTCAAGCTTCACTATTTGATTTTTATTTATTACATTCGTGCCCCTATACAAGATATACACAAATACATAATGCACAATATTCCACTAAACACTAAACCTGAATTATGATTTAAAAAACATATTAAAAAAAATTAAGCAAATCTGGCAACATCGGTATTCGATGTCCCGCTAAAGAGACTTCAAAACATTTGAACCCGTTTGAGTCGGTCACATTCCTCAGTATTAGATAAAGAGAGCTTCATAATATGCAGTTGTGAGCCCATCGCAACAAAGTTGCCATTACTATGAGGTTGCCTTTCGCAATGACCCGATTAGCGCAGTCAGTAGCAACCCTGCTTTCTGCACCGCAGGTCCTGCGTTCCAATCCTGGTAGGGACACACTTTATGTGATGAGCATGGATGTTTGTACCCGAGTCATGGATGTTTAATATCTATATAAGTTTTATATAGTGAGTTCGCCCACAGTCCATTGTACGGTACCCATAATCCCAGCGTTGCATAGTGTGGACCGAATAGTTGGTGTGTTCGTCTAGCGATTGTAAGTAATATAGAATGATTTTGGTGGTTTAGGTAACTCAAAAATGTACAGTATTTTTTTGCCCTGATATTACTGAAAGCAAGGGAGTTGGGGAAGCTCTAATGTCGCTGGTTTTTCGCACGACAAAAGACGCGGGAAAACAAAAGCGGTATGCAGCCATAGCCAAGGCACTTAGCCCTATGTGGAAAATATGATATTTTTTATACATATTTATAAGCGAGGAAAATCACTATGATGGTTTGAGATGCCGGTAAATAAATAAACTTAGTAAGGCAAGGATTAACTGGTTATTTGCCATTCCAATATGTATTTTTTAATGAATTATTTTCTCATACATTTGATTCGGAGACGGTACGTTAATTTCACCGCGACACCTAGTTTATAATTTAAAAAATACTAAAAAAGAAACCCTAATCCTTCCGCCAAACACGAGCTTCTAGCAGCGATCTTTATCTATACATCTATACATATAAATAAAACTGGAGTGTCTGTTTGTAATATTAAAATAGCCGCTTTTTACTAAATGCATTTGGATGTATACACGGTACCTATACCAAAACAACCTTTTTTAAAATTTTTGTCTGTCTGTCTGTTTGTTCCGGGTAATCTCTGAAATGGCTGGACCGATTTTGACGGGAATTTCACTGGCAGATAGCTGATGTAACAAGGAGTAACTTAGGCTACTTTTATTTTAGAAAAAAAACCCCCAACCCCCGCCAACGACTTAACAAAGGCTGCCGGTCGCGCGGGCTCAGAACGCGCGAGCGGGCTATTACTAACGGTTTTGTCTTTGTTAAATACCACGCGGACGAAGTCGCGGGTAACAGCTAGTTTAAAATAAAATACGAAGAATAGACAATAAAATTAAAAACAAACAACAATTATGCGTCGCCAGCACCCCATTTAAAAATTGCCTAATATATTTTACTTTTAATTCTGAACCTTACTGCAGTTATTGTATATATTTTACTACACGGCGTGTACTTAGGTTAAGCTACTAATTTCCCAAATTCATATTATCACGAACACAAAAACTGTTCTATCTAACGAAATTCTGATTTAATTAAAATGGTACCTAACTAGCTAGAACATATTACTGCTGGCAGGCTGCAAGCTTTTGTTCCTAGTAAAGTAGGTCACACGGACCGAGGACAGTAAGGCTTAGGGCTGAGAGTAGCGGAGCTTGTAACAGACCGATTTTAGAATGAATGCCGAATACTTGATCTAAAATGTAAGGTGTGACGCTTGTTTTCAATACGTAAGGGGCATGGTAACGAAAACGTTGGGTAAGGTTACGTTTAATGCCTATAATAAAAAATTAGAAATATTTTTTGTTGAAAGTCCTGGGTCACAAATGTTGTTATATTTGAGCGCGCATTGTACCGTAAATCACGCGATCACAACACTACACTTCGCGCGATACCGACGCGTGCGAGTGGCGAACGCACTCGAGCGTATCCAGTTTTAATTTACATTGCAGTTTTAGGTCAAAATTATTAACTATGTTTTTTTTTACTAAAACTTACGTTGAGATAGATTTCTATTATGAGTTCATGAAAAAATAAATTTTATTATATACAGAAAAAAAAAATTGATTATGGCATCAGTTTTGTCCCGCGGGGATAATAGGTCTGTAAATTGGTATGCACCGTCGTATTTAAGCATGCTATGCAGCTTAAATTGCGATAAGTGTTATAAGCCTATTCTATATCGCTTACGCTTGTAACAAGTTCAGTCCCTTACGAGGTAATTTTCTCAATTAAGTACATCTGTGCTTTTATTATGTGCCGACGTGTGCGACAAAGGGAAATTGTCTCTCTTCTTTATAAGTGGGGCGGTTAACTGGCCGCGGCCTTTACTTTGAAACTGCGAGGCTTGGTTTTATTGCGTTTTGTGTTTTGGGTGCGTACGAGTGGATTAAGATAATAAATCGTATTTAATGAATTGGATAAATTGCTAAATAGAAAAGGGCCATGAAACAAAGTCCTAAACTAGATCCTAATGTAACTTATTTTTTGTACGACAAAGCTTTGAATACGCAGTCATTTAGCCAGTCTTTTTACGATCGGTACTTTTAACAATCGAATAAATACTTCATGAAGGTTTAATAGGAAAATCCTACCTCCACAAACCATACCTGTTGTATAACTTTTCCTATACTTACAAAGTAGTTTTATCGTTAACTAGTAAATGTAATTATTTTAACTAGACAAACAAACCCCTGGTGCGGGGAAACCGACTCAGCTCAATGAGATAATTAATCACCCGCCCCTAACATCTGTTCTCATTTTCTTCTCATAAATTAGTGGTGTTCAAGTCTGGCATATGTTAGACCAACGACATAGAAGAAGGCTAGTTTAATTTCTTTAGCTGGTTTGCACAAACAACTAACAGCCAATGAGAATATGGCTTGTTTTATTAAATTCAACATTACTTACGATGGCGACACTGAAAGTTTGTTAGAACTGGCCACTTGTAAACGATATAATAAAAAAATAAGTTCAAATTTTGAAAATGGAACTCTTTGCCAATATTATTGTGTATGTATTTAATTCATTTGTCATGTTTACGATTTGGCGGCAAATTGAAAATTGTCTGTGTCACGTCAGCATGAATTTAACGCGAGAAAATTTTCGTACAATGATTTTTTATGACTTTCGATGTCATTTAAGTCAACAAGAAAGTTATGATAGACTGCGATGGGCCTTTCACGATGAAGCCACATCTCGTCAAATGTCTCGCGACCTTGCTTAATCTGAACAGTAGGCTATTGATCCTTTTGATTGATAACTAGGTGGCAGGCAAGTATTTATATAGGTTCCTAAACTCTGCAACTTATGTATCATCTAGAATCCATCGAGTTACCTCCGATACCCAAGGTCCGTAGTACAACCCTGTTAGTGTAAGTTTCGGGCTCGGGCCCACGTAGGACTACGCCAGCGATACGTGAGCCAAATTATAGGATCGCACGCCTCAGAAACGTGCACGAATTATGGACCTTACACATAGGGATGACCGGCAGGTGACATACAGAAGTACTACCCGGCCCAGGCTACTCTGGGCATATGCAGGTAACATGCAGAAATATTACCATGCACCTCTTTTCGTAGGGCGAATCAGGGCAAGTGACTGGGGCCCCGCAATCATTTCGTAGCCACTAGTTCCTGCCAGATCACTAACCGGTAACCGATATTATTGATAAAATTATTTATTTAAGAAAAAAACTATTATTATTCCTAAAATGCCAAGGGCCTCCAATAGGTTAAAGACAGTAGCAATCATCTCATAACACAAATACAGGAAGTCATGACTCTTTATGATTTTTCTATTATAACTAAGTACTTTAAATATAAATTGAAATGTAACCTATTATTAATTTAGTAGTTTATTTCCATACCTAGGCTTTTTTGTTTTTTTTTTGGTCCCTTTGATCTTTGTTAAAGGGATTTGTAGGTCGTTTTGGGTTCTACATTTTGGCTTATGTTGGTACAAATGGCTTAATATGATGGTGCTTAAAGTTTTTGTCCCTCTGCTAGTGGATACAGAGAAGCTTTTAGCTACATGGGTATATTGTTATATGCTTTACTTCAAGTACGAGATTATTCGATAGCTAACCGTTTAATTCATGGTCTACGTATTTAGACACTATTGTATGAATTGAATAGTTTAAATACCGTCCGCTAGAGGTGCTGTTCATTTTGCCATACATTTGTGTCTAAAAACGTAACTATAAACTATATAGGAGGCCTTCGGGCTATGCCGAATTAGTAGAAAAAAAGAACTAAATTAAAGTAGGAGTACTGGTTTTTGCCTGCTAGGTATATTTTTGGAATGCTAACACAATAGGCGGAGTTGAAAGGATTCACTGATTGGAGCCATGATTACCGAGACGCAGCGAATCAGATTACTAAGGTATTAGTTCAGCTTTTCACACCTTCGTACCCTGGGGATTGAGCTGGTGGTATCTGAGGTGATTAGGTTTTGGCATTGGAATTCGGAAAGCTGTTTTGAGCAATTTACAACCATGACAAAAATTATCGCTTTAAAAAAAAAAGACAAGCCCGCTGAATTTCTCGCCGGATCTTCTCAGTTGAGGTCGCGTTCCGATCCAGTTGTAGTAGGTTGTAAAAAAAATTAATGACAATTTGTAAGTGTCCCCATAGGCCTATACGAAATAAACGATTTGACTTTGACTTTCTTTTAAAATTTTCTAAAATATCTTCTCGTGACGCCTACTTCATACCCTTTCTGGATCACCCTGTATAGATTCAGAAAGGGCATACTAAGCCTTGAACCTGCTATGTAATGTCAGAATATCGATATGTCGATTTAAAAAGAAAATGGTCCCAACAAAATGACAACTGTGATTTTTTGTAAACCAATTAAATTTTTGAATTGACGTAAGTATTGAAATTTATTCTTATATAATTACAAATGTGCTAAGGAAGCTTAGATCCAAGGCTTGGCCTACTCATTCTGAACCATTCTGTATATAATATGTAGCTATGTATGTATGAAATCAAAGCATCCCACTAGGTACGTATCCAAGCAACTTTTCTATTTAAACAATATTTTCCACCACAAAATCTGGGCAAATATTTTTGCCCGGCTGCACCGCAGGGAGCAAGTCTCAAATTTGTTACGGCTTTTCATTTTCATGTAAATTAGTTTTGAAAGTGAAATATACATTGTGGACTCGTAACAGTGTTACCCAAGGTGAATTTAAAAAATACTATTACAGTTCAGCCGCCGAGAGAATACGTTCCTGACAGGTCGTGTTTTATCGATTTCTTTCGTACGATGATAGTATTGTAATATTTTTATCGTTTACTTATATACACCACGGACAACAACTTTTTTTTCATGTTGACTATGTGTATTTATTGAAATGAAATTTACAATTACAGATAAACTAAATTGGAAAATAAAAAAAAAAACTTAAAAATAGTATGACAACAAACTATGTATCAAAAAGACCTTGTCCGCGTGGAATTATGGCATGAATGCTGGCTGCATTTCCTCGCTGTATTATCAAGATATTGATTTCAAATGATATTATTATGTCTATTTACAAGAAAGGATTTAGGCGAACTAATTTTTTCGAACGCATTCTCTCGGCGGCTGAACCGTAGTGTCCAGAAACATGAAAAATATCTTAGAAAAAAAATCTGAAAGGAAACTTTTAAGGCTGTCCTTAGATAACTGGAATGACTGTGTCAATTCAGAGGAGAATTTTGGCTGTCTAAGGTCAGCCTAAGCCAGCTATTAATTTACCTTTTTTGTCGTACTTGCCTTGTTTCTGTTATTAAAAAAATGGTTCCGTGTTTGTCCTTTTGAAATACAGGACCCTTAAGTAGCTGCAGCAAGTAAACGTAACTCTATATTTTTTGTTAAAAGTTTACAACCACAACACGCCCGCCATCTTGATCAATAGGTACGTTCGGAAACAGCGGGAAATCAACACCCGCGAGATTGGTGCGCGTGCCGCGAATACGCGCCGGCTCAATGCAACCCCACTAGTCCTGAAACCGTTTTACATAAGAATGCGAATTCACGAACCACTGACTCGGATAATAGTGAGCGCCGATGTGAATAATACGGTAGGATCATTTGGCTCTATACTTGATATCGTTGCCTTTTGAATGTTTAAAAAAAACGTCGGAAAATCGAATTTATGGAAAGCAAATGATATTGAATGGAGCGGAAAAACCATAAAAAGGGAGACTTTTTGGCGGGAATTTGAACTGAAAAAGTGGTCAATTTTATTTCATGTTCTTAAAAATGTGTGTCTTTGATAAATAATGTGTAATATTAATTATGTTATTAACCATTGTGTGTTCATAAGTGCACGAGTGCAGGAAATTGAAAAAAATAGTTTAACTTGACTTTTCAAGTTCTCCCAAGATGTCCGTTAAATTTTCAGTAAAGTATCCACAGCTTTACTGAAAGGGATTCATTTCATCATCATGGTCGCCATCAACATTATCATTATCATCAGGGGTACTTATATTTCAATAACAATTATAAAGAATTACTTGACACTGGCAAAATGGCATTATTTTGAAGCCGATTGCCTACCTGAAAAAAGAAAAAGAACCATAAAAGAACGTTATTAGGTATAAGTAGAACTTGACATTATCACTGCCTAGGTAGGTCGAAGATACCTTCCTAAGGTATCTTTGAAAAAGAGAATCACAGTTCAATTTGTTTTATTAAATCTAAAGCATATAAGAACACTCGTAGGTATACTTTTTTTAAACCAAAGCCAACATGAATCCTTTAAGAAGATTTGTTTCTAAAAAGTAAAACAAACTTTTTAACGCAAGCCTCTTATTTCCGCTGCGCGAAATAACTGTTCGAGAACGTAGACGAATGAAAAGGATTCATCCTTTTCTCGATCGAGATTCTCGCTCGATCGAGCCAGTAGAATAGCGATTTTGACTTCAAAATCATACTGTGCCCACAATATGTTTGACTTAAGAGCTCGTTACAATATGAACATTCCAACATAGGTATCTGCCCTAAATTAACGCCCGCAGTGTCGTAACTATAAAATATTCAGCTATCATCCTTACGAAATGATACAATGAAAAATCGTAATTTCCTGCCTTTATAGCTAATTATGGATAGAAAGATTTAATTCATTACAATGGCAATACTGTACTAGCCACGGACAATAAGCTGCTGATCTATAGCACAGTTCTAAAACCTATTTTGACCTATGGCATTCAGATATGGAGCACATAAAGTGCTTCTAACGCGCTCAAAACAGCATCCTACGGGCAGGAAGAAACGTGGGAGCTATTTTATATTTTGTTATAAACTTTTTTTTACGTATTGTCAATTTTTTCGTCTTTGCACGTGAAAATTTTCCTTCCATATAATTTTCTTTATTCATCCATCCCTCCTGCCGTTTTATTCTCACCCCGGCGTGTGGCGGACCTGCGGCCGCACCGCTTACAAGTTTGGTTCGCCAAAACTGACGAAATCCACAAACATCTCAACGTTCCCACTGTCCTCTCCGAATTAGAATGACTGAAGATGTCTTACCGAGATCACGTTGAAACACCCAAATCCCCTCGCAACTGAATTGATTGACACACCGAATGAGGTAAAGAGACTGAAGCGGGGCACTATCCTATAAGAAATTGAGACAATGGTCTCCCATCCCTTTATGCCTATTGACTCTCACAACATTACATAATGGACAGTGATGGCAAATAAATAACAGAAAAAAAACAATGTAAATTAAATGCATATTTCTCTAGGAAAAACTTTGTAGTATGCTATGAATTTGAGTGTACTTTAGAAATAAACTTATGGTTGGTGATAAGTATACTTAGTTACAAAGCTTCTGTAGTCTCATATTCCGTGGCCCCGGCTTGTTTGTATCCGCTGCCCGCCCGCGGATCGGATATTCGTCTGTCGGCAATCCTGTCTTGATCCTGCATCAGTGCACTGCTACCAAATAAAAACAATGTCGCACTCGTAGAACAAAGAACTCGTTACTGCCAACAATACCATGGAGACAAATACGACGCGTAATCCTCTTCAACCTCGCCACAAGCTACATAGATGGCGCTGCAAATGACATTCAGAACAAATCAAGGTACTCCATACAATCCTGAAACGCGCTATGAGAGTTTTCGGAGAACGAACCATATATACAAGATCCCGACAACAACCACATAGTGGCCGCCCCGCCAGGCATACCTAAAGAAATAATTATTCCCATTTCGTACAGACATTGCCTCAAGGCAACTAAGAAAATGTTACCCATAAATTGGCATACAGGGAGAATTATTCTGAAGTCATCAGAACTGCTGGTACCGTTCCAAGGCAACAGAGGTAATTTTGCCCATAAAGTCACTGAAACATCTACAGAATTATTCTACATTCATTCGGAACCAATATGGTACTGTCCCTAAGGCAATGGAAATAATTTTATTTTGCTCCAAAATACATTTAAAGACAGAATTCATCTGAATTCGTTCAGAACCAATGGTACTGTTCCAAGGCAATAAAGTGAAATTAAATACACAACATAAACACATCGACGGCGTGGACAAACAAATAAATCGTGCGGCCCTCGGCGGTCGCAAGATGTGCTCGGTACCCGAGCGAGGACTTAGCTTTGAACCTACGTCGGTACTTATTCTGACGTTAAACGTATTGTTTATGGCAATATTATCTACAATATATAGATAGATAACTCTTTACTGTTCCACTACATACAGTATCTACGAATAGAAAAGAGCACATGATAGTGTCACAATATGCGACCTTATATCACTACAGTTCGGCTGCCGAAAGAATGCGTTCCTGACAGCACGTCAAGTGCGAGCTACAAATTCTCCGTACAAAATGTCTAAATACGGTAGACTATAATATATACGGTTAGCTTACGAACAATCTCGCACTTACTCGTGTTTTAAGATTACAGATTACAGGACATTGACCCCTGCTTAAACAAATTCAGTAGTGCCAATCAGGTCATCACGACAATCGCCCCAAGCAAATATTTTTAAATCCTTATAAGGTACGTACCTACCGTGAACCGTCTCAGTGGGCAAAATCACTTTAGGCGATTTAAAAAAATAATATATTCTTTCCGTCCAGTGCTCTAGGAAATGAGGTCCGATCATGTTTCTGCTCACGTTGCGTCGCTGGGATGCGGACGTGGGCTCAGACCCTACTGTACCTACTGGACCCTCCCATCCAGCTATCTACATGCGCAATGCTAATGTTGATGTGATTGTAATAGCCGGAATAGAATAGACGACTTATTTATGGTTTTATTTCTGTAACGCTTGGGGAGTGTTATTCTGGAAAATATCTCGCTATTAAACATCCCCGCCAGTTTCAACTTTTAATTCAATTTGCTTAAAATAGTGAAAATGTGTAAAAGTTATTTGTAATTGAAAAAAAAAACATTTTTTTCGGATTGTATCGCGTTTATTTTATGTTTTTACGTTCCCGACGTGTCGGCTGCTTTACAGCAACCATGGTCACGGGAGAACAAACGGGATAAAAATCCGAAAAAATCGTTTTATTTCAATGTGTAGTATTCACGTAAGAAGTGATTTCTAACTTAAAATTAACCCTTATTTATATTTCATGCAATGGTTGGTACTTGCACGGTTGCACGGTATTTTTCGGAAGTAATATAATTTGTCGGCCACACATCATTATAAATCAAATTAAATCTGACAAAGTTGCATCGTCCTGAGGATGTCATGCATTTAACGTAAGTCCTCCCAAACCTATCTTGCTGAGATATATTATATCTTGTTAGTACTGTTTTACTTGCAAACGTGTTAACAGTTTACTATTACATTCATTTTACCGAATAAACGATTTTCCTCACTGCCCACCGCACAAAAGATCTGTCGTAACGATACAAATGACAACGGTGGTGTCTGATTAGAAAATTGGCAATATTAGATAGCATCTGCAATAAATAATTCAGGGCTCGCAAATAGGATCGGACTTCTAAGGATCCGACAGGGATCCCTGCTACTCCTGGGGTCACTCGTTCGTAATTATTTTAATTGTTCTTGATATGGGCTGTAAGGATTCTATTCCAGCGATTCCGTGTTGTCTGTCAGGTTTTCAAAATAGCGCAAAATATTCTAAGGACAGGCTTCCTAGTTGATGTAGGTAAATATAAAATAAAGGTGGTTTTTTTTTCAAAGAAAAGCGTATCAACAGCTTTTCGCCGTTTACGTAATATAATTTTATACGTCTTAAAGCTAATCTGATTTATATATTAGGAATTTCAATATTTTTAACTTACGGATAATTTTGTTAAAATAGTTGACGCGTGTCGAGCGCGTTCAAGTGTATGGTGTTTTTAATTTACATTGCAGTGTAGGTGTTAATTAGTAATTACGTTTTTTTTTATTTAAAACCACGTTGAGATAGACTTCTTATATGATTTCATGCTGAAATCAATTTAAAAAGATGCGTAAAACTCATGTAAAGATTGGCAGAAAATTGCTACTGCTTAGAATCATGAGTAGGATTAGACAGAGGATTAGATAAGATAGTATTGATGGAATAGAACGCAACCTCATTTGAACGTGTTTGAACTTATTACCGACACTTTCCGTCTTATTCCAAAACAGAGTCTAAATAAAGTACTGGGATTGGTACTGGTACATGGTTTAAACCATGAACTAATATGTTTGCTTGTCTTGGTCTTACCGTTTTTATTTCATGAATCAATGGAAGTTTTTGTTACGAAGTCACAAAATAAATGTCACATATTTTTTGCATAGCGGCAAATAGATCGCTATCTACCTTTTCCTGGCGGTTCCTTTGATGTAACCCTTTTAGTTTAGAGCCCCGTGCCATCACACTAAACTCAGATTGAGGGCCAATAAAAGACTCTGCCAATATCCAATAAAACAGCGCTCAAAGTGTAACTTTAGCAAATAGGCAGGTTTTATTTAGTTAAACATTCATTTTGCGTTCCATTTTACGCGGTTACCAGTCAAAGTTGAAAAAACTCTATATTGAATGACCGGAACGTGAAGAAAGCAGCATTTTATTTATTTTACCTATAGATTAGTAGTTATACTAACAACACTTCGATACAAACCAACTTGAACATTCATATTTTCAAATAACTGACCAGCCAGTGTGTGCTCAGGCCGGATTCATGTAGAAAACTTATTTGAAGAAAATCGAATCGGAATTATAGACGGAATAAGTAATTATAATTAAAATAATTAATGTATAATCATGAAAAAAGATAATTTGTTCTATTAATGGTGAAGCTCCATTTTGTAAGTTAAAATTAGACCATGAAGCCATTTCAAAATATATATCCTTGATAAATGGGCTTTAAATCCATTACATATAATCTGCCATATTAGAAATTAATTACTTAAAATTGGAAGTTCATTATATTAAAGAAAAATCATCTACTTACCTATAAGTAGGTACGAATTTAAAATACCTACCTATCATTCTTATTCATCCGTATGTGTATACCACTGGTTCTTCTTGTATTTCATCGCCGAATCCGTTTTTTTTAAACGAAAAAGAAATCCATTTTACGTAGCTCTCGAAAGTTAAAAAGAGTAAAAATGCTAAATTGAAACGCGCGGATGTTTCACGAGCAGACGATATTTGTGGCTCTATGGATTTAGTAAGCTTTTTGCAACTGCGGGATGTGTTTGAAAAAAAAAAAATATTATTCTTTTCACTAAGATTTACTTTCAATGTCATCTTTATTAAAACAATGTTATACAAGCATAGTGTAAACGAACTATCAGAAATAAAGCGCGAATAAAAGAAAGTTTTCTTCTTTCTTTACGAAATGAGATGCGATGAAATAAAATAGATATGAATATGGCCTCACACACAACTTAGCGGGTATTTTGCCAATGTCAGTTAATTAATAGCAATAACACATTCAATAAATACACATTATAAATAAAATAATGGATGCGACATGATGATATGAAAATGGCGTGTCCGACCAAAATATTAGCTTCTAATACAATGTTATACAAGCATAGTGTAAGAGTCCTGATATGACGGTTTGCAGTTTATACCTATGACTGGCAATTATTATTCTTATGACTGACTTGTCAGACGGCTTCAACTTATAATTTTACCACTAGGTACACAATTTTAAACATGCCAGAATTAAATTTTTAATAAGTCACTCGGCGAATACATTTAAAAAAGGAATCAAATACTCCGTTCCAAAGCACGCAGACTGTTTGTTATTAAAAAACGAATTCAATTGAAAACTGGATTCTCACAAGGGCCGGGGGGTCGCCGCCTTGGCGAACTTTGCCCATAACATGCAAATGGGGAAAGTTTCGGCTAATTGCTTGCAAGACTGTCGCCAGACGCCGCCGGCTTGAACCTACCTAGTTAATTAAGCTTTACATTTTTTAATGGGTGATTGCGTTACATTAGCATATGACTCGTTATTATGAACTTACAACTTACGGTTTTACAAATTACTTTAGGTAAGTATAGTTAAGTTGACGGATAAATAAAATGTTCTAAGAAAGTAGCATTTCTTCACCATCATTATAGGTACCTGCACAATAAGTACCTAAGTACCTATCCATTACTTTGGTATTTTTTTTAGGTTGGCAATCAACTACAAAATAGTACAACTTTTGCCAGTGTCGTGTAATTCTATTTTTATTGAACTATATGTACCCCTGACGATAATGATAATCTTGATGACGATGATGATGATGATATGAATCCACTTCCCCTATCAGTAACGCTGTGGATACTTCACAAAAAAATACCTGACATCTTGGGAGAATATAAAAAGTTATACTATTTTATTTCAATTTCCTTCACTTGTGCACTTTTATGAGCAGAAATGGTTATATCCCACTAATATACATTACACATTATGTATCAACGAAACAATAAAACTTGCAGTAAATAAAACAAAATCGAAAACTTCACTTTTAAACTTCCCGCCAACAAGTTCTACGCTCGACTTATACTTCTTGGTCAAGATACTAAAAGCTCCATCAATATACCTACCTAACTTAATGACAACCGAACTTTAAATTGGGTCAACCAAGCCAAATGTACAAAATATTAATGTTTGGAGAATAATATATTTTTATCAAAGTGCCTTCAAAAGTATTGTCAGCAAAGGTTCACATTTGTTTCAGTGATATTATTAACAGGCGATAATAAAAATCTGCTACTAATATGAAAAGGGTAAAAGGGACAAGTCCATATTATGTACCGTTTCCTATTTAAAGATAGAGATAATGAAAATCTGTGATCTTTCAAAGGCATTTGACTGCGTCAATTATGAAGTCCTTTTACTTAAATTAGAGCACTACGGTGTTATAGATAATGCTCTTAATCTTGTAAAATCTTATTTAGGAGACAGACGGCAAAGTGTTCTTATAAATGGTACTAAATCGTTAGGCTCTGCAGTAAAAATGGGTGTTCCGCAAGGATCGATTTTAGGTCCTTTCCTGTTTTTAGTATATATAAATGACCTACCGCATATAATTCAAAATAAGATGAAGATAGTGTTATTTGCTGATGATACCTCCTTGATTTTTAAAGTGGGACGACATGTAAATAATTTTGACGACGTAAATGACGCTATTCTTCAGGTACATAACTGGTTTACTATTAATAACTTAGCGTTAAATAGCAAGAAAACTAAATGTATAAGGTTTTCTTTACCAAATGTCAAAAGTAGTGATTACGATGTAGTACTGAATAATGAGAAGCTTGAATTTGTTAACGACACGGTTTTCTTAGGGATAACGCTGGACTCTAAGTTACAGTGGGGTCCTCATATCAGAGTCTTAGTGGGACGACTTAGTTCCGCTGCCTACGCTGTTAGGAAAATTCGGCAACTAACCGATGTGAACACCGCAAGAATAGTTTATTTCAGCTACTTCCATAGTGTTATGTCCTATGGAATACTATTGTGGGGGAGAGCAGCTGACATAGAATCGGTTTTCATTTTACAAAAGCGGGCTATTAGGGCCATCTATAATTTGGGCAGTCGCGAATCCCTAAGAGAATTATTTAAGGAAACTAATATTTTGACGGTACCATGCCAATATATTTATGAAAACATTATGTATGTTAGGAAAAATTTATTTCTCTTTAAAAGGCTCGGTGATCAACATCGTTATAATACAAGAAATAGAAACAAATTAGATCAACCACACTTTCGACTAGCAAGGATTCACACATCTTTCATGGGGTATTGTGTTAAATTTTATAATAAAATACACTCTGACATTACCGAACTTAGTGAAAATAAATTCAAAGCGTGCATAAAACGTACGCTATGTAAGAAGGCATACTATACACTAGATGCTTATCTTAAGGATAAAAATGCTTGGTTGGATGCTGGTCCGGCTCCTCAGGAATATAAATGACCTTGTTTGAGCAGACTATTAAGATTTTGTATTTCTCTTCTTCCTTCTTATTTTCATTTACATAAGTAATTTGTAAATGTGGGAACCATGTAGCCATTAACTGTAATTTTATACTTAGTTAGTACTTTTTGTTTTTTTTTTTTTGACCTGCTGCTAAAGTTTGATTAGCCGTTCCTACATTGTTCTCACATACCTATAACAATGTATTGCTCAAAAATGTAAAAGATCTATTTTAAAAAAAGAGCAACCATGGAGTTTCTTGCCCGTTCTTCTCCATAGGAACGGCATTCCGAACGGGTGGTAAAGCAGTAGCATAATATTTTTGTAACTTGACGATTCATAAGTACTGTACAATAATGGTCTACGTGAATAAAAAATATTCTGATTCTGATTCTGATTCTGAATCATCGCCATGAAAATCAGTTCAAATATTCCAGTGTAGAAAATACTCAATACTCCCAATTGATTAGCGTGGAACGAAACGTAGCTGAAACGTTCTGAAACATGAAACAAAATAATTTTTCTTAGTAAACATCAGACACCATTTTATAAATTAGTTAGCAATTGGACTATGTTTTCGGGAATGTTTATTTCCGTACTAATGTAATTTTATCTGAGATAAAATTTAAATCATGCTTCTCTTTTAAATCAATATTCTTATAAGTGATCTGTCATTGACAAGGGCAGAGATGACGCACGCACTTCGCAGTTTATTACTCCTCTACGTAATCAGTTTTAGAACGTGCAAATGTCAAATGAACTACCTGCGTGTGCTTACATACAATTCGGGAGTTTTACAAAATTAGCACTGCTTTCTTAATAATATTATCACATCACGAGACCGCAAGTCATGGCTGGGAAGCTGAACAAATTCGAAACGCCCAGCTCGGCCAGCTCAGATAGGTAAAGCGAGTGTGTTAACCTTACGAATTGTTTATTTAAACAGCTGGCTCGCGATTTAAAAAAAAAATACGCTGTATATGAACAATTTTTCAGTGTTGGCTTAGTCATCGTCCCGTGTGCGAGGTGTTTTCGCGTGTCGTGTGTAATGCTAAACACAATATATCATTAATTCGTGGAAGCAACGCTGCATAACCTCCGTACGCATTGTGATATTTTTAGAAAATCATTTAGTACATTGGCAGCTCGCTTTTCGCTGAATGAGCGTGACGTGAAAACACGTGGCCGGGACAACGTGACCCCAAACACGCTGTGTCGCCAGACGGTCCGGGATCCGAGCTATGGAGTCAGGTTCCTTAATCTTCGCGAATCCGTAAGATATTCAGCCAATACTAGGTCGTGTATGTTACTAGCCGCCGGCCTCACTTTCGCTTTTGTGCAGTCAAACGCATGTTTTCTTGTCTTTCTTTGCATATAAGTCTTGCAATACAATTTAGTAGTTGCACCTTGTCAATAATTCATGTTTCGCAGCTAATAACAATAGCCATAGGATGGTGTTAAACAATTGTCATTTCAGAAGTGCTTGTTGACTAAACACTGAATGTAAACACAGTAATGATGACCTTCAGATGATTATTCGGTCTGAACATTATCATACATTTAGTTCACATGTATTTTTTATCACAAACTATTGATAAGAAGACATTGTTATCATGATGACATTAAAAAAAAACATCTTGTTTTTTTGCAAAGTATTTGACACAATCTATTTTAACCTTGAACTAATGACTGTTGAATCTCCCATATTTGAAAGTACTTATTACTAAAAAATTTCAAATGTGACCTTTATATGAATTCAGTATATCTTAACTATTATAAAATATAATAATATAAAACTGGGCATACCTACCGATTCACTTTGTAGACTGAGTATAAAACAAACCTGTTTTTTCAATGCAAAATAGTATAAATCCTAGCGAGCAGAAAAAAATATATATTCGTAGGTTCATCCTTCTCTGTGTTATTGTCAGTCAAACTAACAAACGCATATACATTAATAAAAAAATAACAGTTAAATGATCAATTACCAAGTGGCACTGAAACTGTGTAAGTATATTAGAAGTTGCACCCCAAATGAATGCTCAACAAACAAATGTTATACACTAATTAATTTATCTTTTTCAATATTTATTAATTATGATAAAAATAACTGCAAAACAAAACAATGCAATATTTATTTAAAGTGCAGATGTGATAAACTGTATAAACATGCCATTAATATGGACATTCTGATAACAATGTAAACATCACTACACATGGACAAACAGTAGGACAACTTGGAATATAACAAGCTGTTGTTTAAAAGCAGCAGGTAATTAATTAATTAATTGCCCATAGTGCACTGGATATAGAAATTCAATTAATCAAGCTCACTCCATACTATAATCTTCTTAGGGATTCCTGCAAACAAACTATAGCGAGCAAGCAATTTACTAGTTTAAATTTTAGTAATGAGGTTTCTACTTATACAAAACTACAGGCACGCACAAAACTCCCCACACATTAATAATACCAGCCTTTTCAATGTCCCACTGCTGGGCACGGGCCTCCGCTCAATTCGGGGAACACACACATTATCCAAAACAAACATTTCTACCCAACACACTTGATTCAGAAGAACAGATAGTAAGTAAACCACAATTAATAGCAGACACACCTCCTATTAATCATTAATATCATACATAATCCTGCAAAATGATAACACAGACTGTCACTGATAAACCTATCACAGAGATTACTTATCATTATTAACTAAGTACATTATTACGACAAATATCATATAAACTACAGACTACACTATATTAAGGAAGTGTGTATTGCATAGCTCTTATTGGACCAGTGGAAATTATTCAATAGATACTTGCTGACCAATGAATAGTCGCTTGGAGCTTGGGTACTGGGAATCAGAATCAGAATATTTTTAACCAACTTCAAAAAGGAGGAAGTTCTCAATTCGGTTGTATTTTTTTTATTTATTTTTTTATGTTTGTTACCTCAGATCTCCGTCATTTATGAACCGATTTGGATTTTTTTTTTATCAATGTAATCTATTAAGTACAGTACATATGAATCGTCAAAATTGTTACAAAATGCTAAGCTACAACGTTACTACCTGTTCGGAATGCCGTTCCTATGAAGAAGGATGGGCAAGAAACTCCATGGTTGCTCTTTTTAAAAAGAGCTTTTACATTTTTGAGCAGCACATTGTTATGGGTATGTGAGAACAATTAAGGAATGGCTAGGTAGGCTTGAGCAGCTGATCAAAAAAATACAAGTGACTTATGATACTATGTGCAGAGTGACAAGATCAACATCTTGTATAATTCATTCCACTGAAAATGAACTCCCCTCGGGGTAGCCAAAAATTGTATCTTCAAATCTTAAAAAACTATTTATCCCTGGGTCAGTCCATATACTAAGCAATATAAACACGGCTTATACCACTCTAATAGAGCTATATGTTTCCAGCGACACGGAATTAGCGCTCGAGCTGAGCGAGCAGGTGTTTCTGGACGATGACGAGTACTCGACGCGCGCGCCCGCCTCGCCCACCACCGTGCCCAACGTGCGCCCCTACAGACCCCCCTCCACAGGTACCTAGAACTAACCTATATTTTACAACCCATAAAGCTTCTATCAACAACCAGTACAGGGCCCCAAGTCTGCTAACACAATCGATTCATAATCGAACAGCAACCGCATAGTAACTGTCGCTTTTGACAGATATTGTATGGGATATCTGTCAAAAGTGACAGTTACTATGCGGTTGCTGTTCGATTATGAATCGATTGTGTTAGCAGACTTGGGGCCCTGCCAGTGACGACATATGGCTCTGAGACGTCGCTTTTTTTGCGAACTGCGCAGCGACTTGTTGCTAACTTCAGAAACACAAAGAACCGTGGCGCTTACTGTACCATGAGCCTCATAACTATGAGCAGAACCATAGAGCAATATAAGCAAGCGCTGTTATATTACGGGGATTATTATGTTATTATCATATATCGACTAACAGTGGCCACGACTACGTACGTGTGGACTTAATTTTTTTATAGCTATCTCGCGAGTATCCAGCCATATTCCAGGATAGAGATTATCCAATATATTTTTTCTTATAAGTTAGCACCGTGGCAAGTTTTAACAAAGTCCGTCCAGTAGTATTGCCGCGAACAGACAGGCCGATAAATATATTCAATGATAATACACTACTAATTTATCCATAGCCTTATTATATAATCGTAATGAAAATCTATTAAATTATATTATAATGATAGTGACCGAAGCGATAACAATTGATTTGTATTTATAAAAGTAACTACCATAGTTTATTTTTAATACGACAATTACGTATAAGTACAATTAAATTAATTTGCAAGGTTTATAAATAATATTCGTGTTGCTTATAAACATGGTAGTGCATTGTTTAACACATCATATTAATTTAAACATTGACTATAGGATGTTAAGTTTCAAATTGCAATGGCGGAGTCGTTAGGAACGTGAGATTGGCTATCATGGTGTTTAAGACCACACATGTGACCTATATGACACTAATGTAACCTTTATACGACACTAATGTAACCGTTTCACGATGTTTATTCTCATTCGTAATGCAGGTGCGTGAGAGTAGGTTAACTAGAACATTAAATAACTTATTGCTGTAGGACTCTTTTCTTACATTAGTTTGGTAAGAATATTCGCTTTCTGTTGAACTGTTCTTTAAAGTAGGTTTTCAATAAAAACGTACGAAACGTTAACTTTAGTGAAAAAAAACCCTCGAAAATCGTCGCTCCCGTGTTAAATCATAGGTATTGAAAAAAAACTATTTTCTATGGATTTTATCGCGTTTATTTTATGTTTTCACGCTCCCGACGTTTTGGCTTATTTACAGCAACCATGGTCACGGGAGGACTGAGGTGTTTGACGTCCTAGTGTCATAGTTTGAACTGGGGTACCCTCATATTTAGTTGTCCGAAAAATTAGTTCTATTTCAGTGTGTAATATTCGCGTAAATATAAGAACTCTTGATAGGTAGTTTCTTATATTACTTATATATTACTTTAAGGCTTTTAAGCCAACTATCTAGCTGCCTAATTGACATTTTTTTTATAATGCAAAATTAACTTTGCAGTTGGCTGTACGCTACAATAATAATACTTAAATAGATAACAAATGCAACACGGCCACAGTGACCGCGTGTTTATCGAAATTCAACATTCCAATAGTAAAAGTCGATCATTAACGGTTGCGAATTAATTTTATTGCCTACTAGCTGATCCGGCAGACGTTGCTCTACTCCCATTTCCCGGACAACTTTTACAAGACCTTTATTCGGTTACGATAACCAAATCGGTCCAGCCGTTCTCAAGGAAGAGCGTGCAATATGTGTTTATGTAAATCCATCTGAATATTTCAGTTTGAGTTTATAATATATAATAATACCAGCCCTTTTAATGTCCCACTGTTGGGCACGGGCCTCCCCTCAATGCGGGTTGGCGGACTTCACACATCTTTCGAGGGGTTCTCTTAGACAGGCAGGTTTCCTCACGATGTTTCCCTTCACCGTTTAGCAAGTGATAATCGTGGTTTCAAATGAGATTCGCACATGAAATCCAGAAATCCCAGAGGTGCGAGCAGGGGTTTGAACCTGCGATCCTCGTTACCGAGGCAAGCGTTCTACCAACTTGGCTATATAACAGTAAATAAACTCAAATAGCAGTGATCTGCTATTGAAGTTTATTCTACTGTTATTCATCTGTGCTATGTACCTTAAGCCATTTTATCATTACTAAGAATAATATTTTTTTTCCACAGTGAAATTAATAAAATGCTTTTAGTTCCACTCGCGCGCAGCTCACGAGAAGCAATTGAAGTCAATTATGTAGTTTCTCGCGCGCACCAAACCGGATGAAATCACATTCGACCGAGCACAACCTTCGCGAGTAAATTCTTTTTACCGTACGACATTGAGATTAGTATATAAAAAAATGTCCTCACCTTAAACACTGAATAGATAGTATTATTTATTTTAAATTCATTTCGTTATCAGTTGTGTATATAAGTGTACCTTTACCTAATCAAAAGTGAGGAAATAATGATTTGTAGTGATTAGAGCGAAGTTCTACGTGAAAAAAGTGCGTATGTGCGAACAGCTAAGTTTCTAGATTAAAAAGCTGTGGTATAAATTAATCCAAGTTCATTTCACGTATTAAATTAAATCTAGAAAAATAAATCAAGAGTAAGTTCTAATAAGTATGAGGTATAATGGGACTTAGCTTCAAATAATTACTAACAGTAAAATAACTGAGCATTATACTAATTTAATATTTCTCTGACTGCTTCATAATCTATATGTTAGTTACGCCATTTATAACTCGAGAATGGGCGGGCCGATTTTTATGATTTTAGCTAGTTATATATATAATGAAAGTGTAACTTGTGTACGTAGGTAAACTGAATATTTTTGTAAATTGTAATATTTTTCGTTGAGTATACAATGTTTGATGCAGAAGTCGAATCCGCCAATTTCGATATGTGTACCTGAACGCACATACCAAAAAAAACTATTTCACGGAATTTGATGGAATTTGGCATGGCTACTGAAGAGTAGCGCGGTAA
This sequence comes from Pheosia gnoma, assembly GCA_905404115.1. Classification (NCBI taxonomy): domain Eukaryota; kingdom Metazoa; phylum Arthropoda; class Insecta; order Lepidoptera; family Notodontidae; genus Pheosia; species Pheosia gnoma. The sequence goes on from FR989905.1 coordinate 733,142, forward strand.
TAGCGCCGGTTCAATATTTTTTAAACTTTTTCTGTCGGTAATGGATGAAATCCACTGGGATAGTCAAATACTTAAGTATATGCGTACGAAGTCGCGAGCGTAGCTAGATGCTCTACGAGATTATGCATGCTATAATACAGTGCATTATTTCAATTATAGTTGTATGTCAGGTTCAAATATACTGAAGTCGCCGCGCGCGCGTCGCGTGCGCACCACATCCATGTCCCAGTCCAACAAGCGCACGACGGCAGAGAGTATATTGCACGCGGACAGAAGAACTATATACACAGCCGGCAGACCCCCCTGGTACAACTGTACTGGGGGGCAGGAGGTTGAACCGTTCCTTATAGGTGAGTTTACTCATAGGCATATTAAGAAAACATCTCAGATGCCATATCATTTATATCTTCTCAATCCAGGTCGCGTTCCGGTCCAATTGTAGGGTTAAAAAACAATTTTTAGTGCCCTCGGAGGCCTATACGAAATAAATTATTTCACTTTGACTATTTACTTTGTATCGGGACAGTACAAGCTAGAAATAGTTAATAGAACTGAACGCAATCAGCACGGTGTGGATGTGTATGTGTGCGTAAATTGCGTATACTACGCAAAGCGGCATAGTTATATAGCCTTCAAAATTTTGTTAGTGTCATTTTTATGACACTAACAAAATTGTGGCCCTGGCCCTCTCGTCATGGTCCCAGCGTTCCTACATATCGTTACACAAAAATTTTTGTTTGAAGGCATTTGCGGCGCAAGCGCGTCCGGCAAAACGACAGTCGCCGCCAAAATCATAGAATCTCTAAACATACCATGGGTCACCATAGTCAGTATGGACTCCTTCTATAAAGTAAGTTCACACATAACATAGCATTGAGTGTATTATGTAAAATAAACTTTGTAGCTTTAGTTACAGGGTACAAATCATGTTCCCTTCTGAACCATGGTACAAATATTTTCTCTTCCGTGACAGCTAGGTCACGTGATTGGCCTAAGACTACGTCATCGGCTATTTTCGACCAATGAGCGGAATTAATTCTATTGAAGATGTCAATTAATGGCAACACTCACCGTGACGTAGTCTGGGGCCTTATATTTCCTCGCACAGCAATTCACAAGAAAACCTATTAGAAGAATTAGCATGGCAACAACACTGTTAAATATTAATGATATATCCTCCAATCATACAACATACTAAACAACTTGTTCTTCTGCACTATGTTGATGCTGGCCAATACTAGCCCTTTTTAATGTCTCACTGTTGTGTATGAGCCTCCCCTCAGTGCGAGGGGGATTAGGCCATAGTCCACTGCTGGCCCAGGGCGGGTTGGCAGACTTCACACATCTCTGGAGGGGTTCTCTCAGACATGCAGGTTTCCTCGCGATGTTTTCCTTCACCGTTTAGCAAGTGATAATCATGGTTGAAAATGAGATTCGCACATGAAACCCAGAAATCTCAGAGGTGCGAGCCGGGGTTTGAATCTGCGATCCTCGTTACCGAGGCAAGCGATCTACAAACTTGGCTATCACTGCTTTAATGAGAGATAACGAGAGATACCTGCTTTATCTCTAGGTCCTTAACGAGAAGCAGCATCATGCAGCGATGCGTAACGAATACAACTTCGATCACCCGGACGCGTTTGACATGGAGCTGCTGGTGTCGGTGCTGCAGCGGCTCAAGGAGGGCAAGAAGGTCGAGGTGCCGATATACAACTATGTGACGCACTCCAGGGAGAATAGGACTGTGAGTGTATTTCTTTGTTGTAAGTACACAGCTCCAACACCAAGACTTTAAACACGTTAGTAGTTAGACACTTCAATGGCTCCCAAAACGTCGTATTTGAGACGGGAAATAAAATATAAAAAAAGGCTGCTTATAATGCCACCCGTTTTTAATTTCCCACTGTTGGGCACGGGCCTCTTCTCAATGTGAGAGGGATTAGGACATAGTCCACCACGCTGGCCCAGTGCGGGTTGGCGGATTTGACACATCTTTCGAGGGGTTCTCTCAAACATGCAGATTTCCTCACGATGTTTCCTTCAACGCTGACCGCTGAGCAAGTGATGATTGTGGTTAAAAATGAGATTCGCACATGAAATCTAAAAATCCCAGAGGTGCGAGCCGGGGTTTGAACCTGTGATCCTCGTTACCGAGGCAAGCGTTGTACCAACTTGGCTATTACTGCTAGTGATAGCTGTTTTCAACAGTATTTCACAAGCATAGGTGGGATTAAAAAAAATTGCTCCCCTTTTGCATGTATAAGCGCCTCCTTTTCTATTACATATTGAACTACTCTTAATATGATTTACATAATATACTGTGTGAATTTCAAGTAACTATCTCGTTTCTTAGAGATTGAATATCGTTTGGGTCCAATTTTTTTACATGAATAAACTACAGCAAATATTTTTTTCGTTAGAAAACAATGTATGGCGCGAACGTGATAATATTTGAGGGAATCCTGGCGTTCTACAACATGGAGGTGGTGAGGATGCTGGACATGAAGGTGTTCGTCGACACCGACGCCGATATCAGACTCGCCAGGAGACTTCGGAGGTAAGGACTTGGCGTCGCACAACACTAGATTTTTTTAAACTTCTTTTTTCCTTTTGGCCTTGGCCGTTATGTGACCTTCCTCACCTTACCCCGCTATCTGGGGTCGGCGTGATATGCCTTATTCACTCTCACCCTAACCTATAATCAACGTATCCGTTGTTATTGACAATAATAAGAAATAAATCAATCATTTATTGACTGAAACTTAATTACCCATATATTTATATAAAGCATGACATTGGATATTAAAGACTCCGCCCAAATTCATAGAAAGTTATGTAATGGATTATAAAGCTATTATAACTCATTTTTTCCTCTGAAAAGTTGATTATAATGCCACTATAATCCATTATAACTTTTTATAAATTTGGCGGTCAATATTTTTTTTCTAAAGATTACTTGGCAATATTTTTTTTTATAAATTGTCTACCACTTCCTAGTTGTCAAGATAAACATGACTTTAAATTCTTAGTAACACGATTTATTTCAGGAATGATGCGTCATTTCTCACGTAAATTAGATAAATACGAATCATTAATGTAGGTATATTCTCTATGCGTTTTCCTGTCTTCGTTTCTTGGTCGTATGCCAAGCATTTATGATGACAGTTCACAGTCAAATGGATTAATTATGACGGACAACTGTACCTATACTTACAATGTTATTGTTGTAACGTCTATTGTATGACGCTATTTTTAACCGACTTCAAAAAGGATGAGGTTCTCAATTCGGTTGTATTTTTTTTTTAATTAAAAGTTTCAATACAAAATTGAGATTTTATTCTAGTTAACGTACATATAGTAATTGAATTCTTCGTCAATGGATCTCCTTATATCTGATTCTATAGCGTAGCGAAACTCTGGGTATAGCACTCTCTATTACACGCTGAGCAACCTTAAGCTTTCTTATGAGACCCTTATGCGACTTTCAAGTACTATAATTAGCTTTCCAACGCTAACTACAATACTTGTGGATAATTTTCTTCCAACTCCTCCTATTTTTATGTTTCGATTAAATTCTTGCGGGTTCCAAGACAATTAACTTTATCCTGGGACTCGCCGAGGGTCAAGCCTCGGTGTCATCATGGGACACCGCTGTAGATCCTGGCTGACAGTAGTAGCAGTGGTGGGAGTGTATGGCGGGCCTAGTCCCATAAAAAAAATAGCTTTCCAACGCCTCTAAAACCAAAGTGTCGACTATATTTGTTTAGGGATATAGTCCAACGCCTCTAAAACCAAAGTGTCGACTATATTTTTTTAGGGATATAGTTCAACGCCTCTAAAACCAAAGTGTCGACTATATTTGTTTAGGGATATAGTCCAACGCCTCTAAAACCAAAGTGTCGACTATATTTTTTTAGGGATATAGTTCAACGCCTCTAAAACCAAAGTGTCGACTATATTTGTTTAGGGATATAGTCCAACGCGGGCGCGAACTCGAAGGCGTGCTGAAGCAGTACATGACCCACGTGAAGCCGGCCTACCAGAGCTACATCGCGCCGTGCATGGCGCACGCCGACATCATAGTACCGCGCGGCGGCGAGAACAAGGTGGCGATCCATCTCATCGTGCAGCACGTGCACAAACAACTGCAGCTGGTAAGTGGGGGGGGGGGGGGCGACAGCACCCTTCACACTGTCAGTATTATGAAGCAAATCCCTTTCGGAGGCTGTGATCCGGATAGACATTGTAAATGTAGCGTCTGTCTCCATTTTGGTAGATAACCTTCTTTATTGATACTCTGGTTTCTCTTGTAAATAACAATTATTTGATTTGACGCATCAATCTAAGAGCGCGGGTACTATCCCCGTCGTTTTTTATGACGCTTTCTCTTTCGCGCTATGTTTTACAGGCGGTGTCTTAATAAAGATGAGTTAGAGAAATGTATTGACTCGCTCCTTCCTGTGTTTAGTGTAGTCCCTATCCCTTTCGCACTACGATGTACATGCGGCGTCTTAAATAAGATAGTAATCTTGTGAGATGATCATTGCTATATGGTTGGTTGCAGCGCGGGTTCAAGGTGCGGGAGAAGTTGGCTATTGCCCATGTGGGCCAGCCCGTGCCCGACTCGCTGTACTTACTTAAGGACACGCCGCAGGTAAGCTAGTTGTGTGTTTAATTAATAATTATTATAGAAAACGAATTTTACAAATTTTATCCCGTTTATATTATGTTTTTACGTTCCCGACGTTTCGGCTGCTTTACAGCAACCATGGTCACGGGAGGACTGTGGTGGTTGACGTCCTAGTGTCACAGCACCGTGGCACCGTGAGCCCGTTTTGCGCAGATCCGACCGCAAGCAACAACTAAATATGAGGGTACTCGAGTTCAAACTATGACACCAGGACGTCAAACAGCTCAGTCCTACCTACTGTGTCCATACTACAATCTAATCTAATCATCCGATAGACGTCCACTGCTGGACATAGGCCTCCCTCAACGACTTCCACACATCACGGCCCTCCGCCACTCGCATCCACCGGCTTCCTGCGACGCCTGTGATATCATCAGTCCACCTTGTGGGGGGGGGGGGGGGCACAAGGTGGATATACCATACTACCACCAATATACACGCGATAAAATCTGCAAAATTAGTTTTATTTCAATGAGAAGTATGATCAATGATCCTAGATGTGTCCGAGGTGTGGTAACGCGGTGTGCGGTTGGTCGGCAGGTGCAAGGGCTGCACACGTTCATCCGCAACAAGGACACGCCGCGGGACGAGTTCGTGTTCTACTCGAAGCGGCTGATGCGGCTCGTGATCGAGTTCGCGCTGTCGCTGCTGCCCTACTCCGACCACGCGGTCGCCACGCCGCAGGGCTTCTCCTACAGCGGTGACTACCACGTGCTGCGGCTGGAAGCATGCTGCAGTACATACTGCACTATGCTTCTTGTATGATGTATGATGCTGACAGCACAGACTCGATACTTGGCTTGATGTATGATGCTGACAGTACAGACTCGATACTCGGCTCGATGTATGATGCTGACAGTAGAGACTCGGTACTCGGATTGATGTACTGTCAGCATACTAGACTATAAGTATACTGTTATATGCTGACCGTACTGACTCGATACTCGGCTTGATGTACTCACATCATACTAGAGTATATACTGTTATATGCTGACAGTACAGACTCGATACTCGGCTTGATGTATGACAATATATGATGCATGTACCAATAACCATGTATAATAAAAATAGTTCATTCAATATTAACCCACAACACTTTGACAATAAGGTCGCAAATGCGATGTGGAGAAGATCTGCGGCGTGTCCATCCTCCGCGCCGGCGAGACCATGGAGCAGGCGGTGTGCGACATCTGCAAGGACATCCGCATCGGCAAGATACTCATACAGACCAACCAGCAGACCGACGAACCTGAGGTGAACAACACTATTAAAATTAAAAAATATATAGCTTAGAGTGAGCCATTATAACGTCACTAGGATACAAAATAAGTTACAAATGTACAAGGTGTAACAATAATAATGTAAAATTAATTGAAGGGGGCCCTCTGTAGGTAGTAATGATCTTATCTATATAAGGCTTAACAATAATAGTGTAAAAGAAGTCTTGTTAGTTTCACCATTTATAACTCAAGAACGGGTGGGCCGATTTTTATAATCTTTGTTTTTTTTTATTCTCTCCGCCCTGAAAGAGCATTCTTAGCCCAGCTGTCCTGAGGATGCCTCGTTTAGAGGCAAAACACGTGTCGTATACTTTTTTACATTCGCTTCGTTTCGGGGAGAATTGCATTTTATTTGGGGTCCCGTCGCTCGCGATAGATAGTTTCTCTGACATCGTAGAGGAGTTCGGTGTTGCTGGCTTCTTTAATTATCGATCCACTTGTTTGGTTTATAATTGGAAAAGGTGACAAGCCGAGGATTGGTCGTGGGTTCCTCGTCCCCCATTTGTTTAAAGATAATTCTTTTTGTCATACATTCTGATGCGAGGAGGATTCTGATGCGGTGCGAAGTTCGCCGGGACAGCTAGCAGCAATTCCTAATCAAATCAATCATCAAATCACAAAAATCACAATTGCCCCTTGATTGGGTACAAATGATATTTTTTTAAATTCGACATATTGAAATTCTGACTCCACATAATGATTACAAATGTGCCTAAGAATAATATAGAGGTTCACGGCTTGGATACCCTTTCTGAGTCACTTGTATACAGGATATACTTAAGAGTATGGAACCAAACAAAGCAGTTTAATAGACGGGCTCGTGAACTTTTGAACCCTTGAAAAATAATTAAAATAATGTTGTTTTTTGTCGCAACATTGGATAATAAAATATTGAAAATGTTCCAGCTGTACTACCTGCGTCTGCCGAAGGACATAAAGGACTACCGCGTGATCCTGATGGACGCGACGGTGGCGACGGGCGCGGCCGCCATGATGGCCATCCGCGTGCTGCTGGACCACGACGTGCCCGACACCAGCATCAGCCTCGTGTCGCTGCTCATGGCCGAGATCGGCGTGCACTCCATCGCCTACGCCTTCCCCAAGGTACCGCCCCACCGCCCCACCGCCCCACCGCCACCCCCAATACACTTGGGACCGTTCAAGTATTACGTAACGCAATTTTTGGAGATCTTTGACGCCCCTCCCATGTACCGCGCCGTACCGTTTTGCATTTCACAGGTGGCGGTTAGAGAAAAAAATTAAGATAAGAAAAAAGAAAATTCTTTGAGTGTTTTTTTCGTCATTTTTTTTTCGTTACCGTGCCCCAATTTTTTTATAATAAATAGCAAAAATAAGAGGGCGGCAAATTTGAAATCTGCACCGAGTGCTAATGACCTATGCTACGCCACTGACCATAGGTCTTATTTGCTTCTCGACCCCAAAGTGTAATACTACCCTATTATGTAAAAATTATATTTTAGAAGATGTACGTACGTATAAAATCGAACAAGTATCCCCCAAAAAACATAGGTCGAAATATTAAAAAAACATACTGTTATGTGATTGGGCAGGTAAAGATCGTGACGTCGGCCTTGGATCCCGAGATCAACGAAAAGTTCTACGTGCTGCCCGGCATCGGCAACTTCGGCGACCGCTACTTCGGCACCGAGCCCGCCGACGCCGAGTGAAGCCGAAGACACCCGGGAAGAGCCGACGACGCCCGAGGGGAGCCGACTACACCCGAACGGAGCTGACGACGACTAGGGGAGCCGGTATGAGATGGAACTTAAGCATTGATTATTTTGTGCTAATACTTCACGTATTAAGGGGTAAGCAATCGAGGAATACTGACGAGTGGCGTCCTGCCCGCGTATAGCCTGCAGCTCCTAGCAGGAGGCGCGCGATTCGCTTCGCTTTTATGAATATTTTGTACAGTCCCGGGTCCTAAGATAAACTACAACAGGTTTCATGATCTTTGTTAAAATTATTGGGGCAGTACATCAACCAAATGAGAGGATTTTGAACTTTTAATAATTTTAGATGCTGTATTAAATTATTACACCTTAAAAGCAGAATCTACGATACTTTTTTGTGATTGTTGTGTTGTGGTATATTTACCATATAACAATATACATCTATTAAATCTCATATCATTTTCTGTACAAGTTTGCAAACAATCCTGTAGCTAAAAAAATCTGTTTTGACATTAAGGTGTTATTTTAAGTCAAATAAATCTATAAGTCCCATTTGGTTTTTTTTTAAAAGTATACGGTGCAAAGTTTGCACACTACATAATAGATGTATTACGCAGGGTGCAAAATTTGCGCACTTTATAACAGACGTGTGGACTAAATCTGTGTGTGTACTATGTATTTATTCTCTTGTATTTAAATAATGTAATGTTGTTTATAAGTTAATTCGGCTCGCAAGCTGCTATTGAAGTAGGACATCTGTTTTTAGCGCGTCCCGTGTGCCAACGTCACTGTATTATTATTTATAAACCATGAAAATGTCTACATCTCGAATGAAAATAAATATCACATCATATTCAGTAACTATAAACAATATGACAAGCGTCTCTAGCGCAGATAGAAAGTGGCTCCTACAAATCGTACACTCAAATGTATGAAGTGACATATGTCTCATAAGTGATCTACTTATTGACAGTATAATTATAATTTCTATAACTTCTCGAGTCCGTTTTATAATGTGCTTATAACCACCCCAAACCTATCCACAACTTATTTAAAAGAATTGTATAGATATTCTGTAAAATAATTTGTGATTTAGGTGTACAGGCACGGTGTGGAACAACCCTTGTAAGCACACACGTTTATAGAAAGTCATTTAGACTGGGTATGAAGTTTTATTTAATTTTCAACACTCACACTCATACAATCTAGTGTACGCACATATGCATAATATTATAATATTTTCGCACGCACAAACTCAAACGCATAATCAACCATTTTAAGCGCACACATACAAACAATACGTCGTTGTGTGTGTACCAGAGACTCGCTAAAAACAGTACAAATCGCATTTACGGTGGACCACCATCTAGTCTATACTAACGTACAAATATATATCTCAATTAGATATTTCGAATTAGAGTGATATAATAATTTATTAAAATATAATATTTCAAACAGTTGTGACGTCACAAATATTTATTGCGTAGCCAAAGAATAGGTTGTAAATCAATTTTAAATTATTTAAGAAATAACCTTACGTTTGGGGCACACGATTGCTACGCTGACAAAAAATATCTTCATACTTTCTCTTTCCCGCAGTTATCGCCGCGGCACACTTTATGATATACTTGCGCAAAAATAGCCACGATATCTGCGCAAAATTTGCCGATATAAGGCTTTCTCTTTGCACTCCGTCAAGGCGGTGACCATAGCCCACACCGGCCTTACGAAATTATAATGTGCTCTTCGTTTTAAGAAATATTACAGAGCATGGACGTCGTTTAATTAAGTAGTAATTTTAGCTAAAACAGTAATAGCCAAGTTGGTAGAACGCTTGCCTCGGTAACGAGGATCGTAGGTTCAAACGCCCCGGCTCGCACCGCTGGGATTTCTGGATTTCATGTGTAAATCACATTTTCAACCACGATTATCACTTGCTAAACGGTGAAGGAAAACATCGTCAGGAAACCTGCATATCTGAGAGAACCCCTCGAAAGATGTATGAATTCCGCCAATCCGCACTGGGCCAGCGTGGTGGACTATGGCCTTATCCCCCTCGAATTGAGGGGAGGCCCGTGCCCAGCAGTGGGACATTAAAAAAGGGCTGGTATTATATATTACCTAACACAATCGTGTGCTCTCAGATGGATAAGGTATTTATATTTCTAACACACAACGTATACTTCTGTAGTGACTTGCGCAGCATCGGCGGACTGTATTCAGACTGGTTTTATTATATTAACGGCGGTGTTTTTAAGATGGTTCATCTTTAACTTATATTTATTGCGGATCTTAACGAATTCTAAACTAAAGGATGAATTTTAAAGTAGATGTTTATGTGTATACCATTGATTTTAAATGTTTTATTAACTTATTGACATATAATATTATCTATACGGGGTGTAAGTGGCGTGGTAATGAAAACTTTAAGTAAAGGTTTACATTTAATGCCTATAATATAATGGTAGACATCATTTATATCGAAAGTTAACACGGTAACAAATGTTGTCATTTTTGAGCACGCAATGAATCGTAAACCACGCGATCGCAACACAACGCTCCGCGCGATACCCGTCTTGAGCGGGTCAGCTGATTTACGAGCGCACTCGAGCATATCGGTTTTTAATTTACATTGCAGTTTTGGATCTAAATTTAAAATTATAGTTTTTTTTTTATTTAAAATCACGTTGAGTTAGACTTATATTATGATTTCGTGCTAAAATCACTCAAAAATACGAGAAACATGCATATGATTCATGAAAAGGTCGATGAAAAATACAAACTCAGGGGGCCTAGGATCGTGAGTCGAATCCATAGTATCAGTTTTCGTTACGAACACACTTCCACGCTGTATACAAACTAATCGCTTGCCATCTTACAAACACTCATTTAAGGTGATTAAATTAACACACTCTTTAACTAACACGAGGTTATTTTTGACTTTTTAACTAAACATCTGTTATTTATAATAAATTGTGTAAATGTATTTCACTACCATTTCAAGTATATGTGCTTAAATAAATGTACATGCAAAAATACGCTTAAACAATATGTAAATACGGATAATATTATATTTATACATTGACTGACAATTTTGTGTAATGAAATTTGTACATTTACATTACATAAGCCTATTGGACTTAATTACTTCATAAATTATAGACTTCAAAGTGACGTCACGGCAAGATGTCTCTATTATATTACTCATAAATAAGTCTTGCATAATCAGCTCTAAATGCATGGGCATTACAGTCCAAAATAGACTGCCCGAATTCTTCTCATTTTTCCATTCCTAACCTATATATTGTACTGCCATTTTCTTTTCTTCAGTATTAATACAATTCGAAGGTTATGTTTATCTATTTACTAATAGAATTATATGTGTATATACATTAGATAAATTGGCATCTTAGTAACAATATTAGAGCTCGCTTTATTTGAGAAATTACTTAATAGATATAATTATTATTTTAATTTAAATAAATTATTTTCACAGTATTCGTGTACTGTGCTTAGTATTAAGTCTTAATTATAAAGTCATACTTAATTGATTGTGCTTACCTTAAGTATATTGTCGGTTGTACGCCTCCATGTAAGTACGTAAAAAATATTTGCATTTTTTTGTGTACTGGCACTCAGCTTCATAAATAAATAACTCGAATTTATATACGCGTACAAGTTTATATACAGACAACGTCCAACTGTATAATATATATAAATAGTACGTACTTTTAAGTATATTAGTACATTATTCAGGCTCAGACAGAATACCTTATATATTTTATAGTAGCCGCAGTATGAAATTATTATTATTTTGAGAGCAAAGTCTATACGAATGCATTTTTTTTAAATCGTATCTATCGTACAAAAAACCTATTTGCAATGAGTTGTTGTGTGATGTGTCTGAGCCTTTGAACATAAATTTATATAAACTTGCCATCGTCGAAAGAAAAGGATGGCAATAGTTTTATGTGTTGTTATCCTAATTGTGCCGTTAAGATGTATCCCCAATATCGTAGAACATTGTTTGTCCATTTACAGGAGCCTTTCTCGTAAATTGATTAAAACTACTATCGAGTTTGGGGGCTATGTTTTTGATATGTGTATAAATGTCACCAGAATGAGGATTTAACTACAATGTCTGGGGATATGATTGGTACATCGTGTTTAAGAATTCGCATGGGTTTTGACTTTTTAAGTATCAATGAGAATAAATATTGAATCACTCAAGTATCATTATATTCCACCATATAATGATACTCATGTCCGCCCTCTATTTCGTGCGATATAAATAACAATATTTTAACAATTTCCTATTCACAATGTACCCAATTCATTGTCAGGCAGTGTACTTTATAGCCGTCGCATGCTACACATTGTAATTCCTTGACTCGGGGACGGAATGGGGGGGGGGGGCATGGGTGCAATTGACTCACGACTAAATTACTTTAATACAACCAATTTTAATATGTTTTCCAATAGATGGTAAAATGACCCCCCCCCCCCCCCCCCCCCCTCTTATCGCAATCCTGGGTCCGCCCCTGCCTTGATTTGCGCAAGTAATTTGCGTTTGTGGCCGGCGCAATCTCTCGAACAAGTGTTGTTTACTATATATAAATTGCATAATGTAATGTATAACTAAGTCGCTGTCGAAAATCGAAAAAAAAGTATACTAAAAAAGTTTATGAAAGTATAATCGGAAAAGTATGAAATGAAATAATAAATACCTATAAATGAACCGTTTTGTTTGTTTCATTTGGTAACTAGTTTTGAGTAAGAATATAGACAATGTGCATAGAAGGCACTGTTGGCTTAGTCGTATACAGGATGATTCCTAAAGGGTATAACTAACCCCTATTCCTGCTCTTGTTGAGCGCTTTTGCAATCATCATGGGAAGTCAGAATTTATAAGGGTTTATGGATAAAAAAAAACCCAACAACATGACAATTTTTGAGCATTTTTTTTTCAATTGCTTTTTCGGAATTTTGACTTTAGAAATGCACAGGTCCAAGGTTTAGTATACCTTTTCTAAATATGTCTGTATATTATGTTCGGCATTGAGACGCAATACTTCGTACGATGAGCGGATTTCGGTTGTTTATTTCAAACGCAATCGCTGGTAGCATTGAGCCCTTTTAAAATAGTATTTATCCCATCTACATACAGTGTTTATTACAATAAATCAAATCTTTAAATATAATTCAGCTGGTTCTTGTTCTTTTGTCTTGTCTCTCTATATGTGGTCACACGCATCCAGATGTCTTTGGAACACGATATCCAAATGCTCGTACTTCGACGTCGCGTCGCCGTGAAGATTTTGATTCTTTCTGAAACGTGTTACGGTCTAAATTCAATTAACGAGTACGCATGAATCAAATGCCCACAAATATAGAGCTTATTCGCAAATAACTTGCTAGATACCTGGGAATCAATTCATAATCGAATGGCAATGGACTCGTAATTGTCACTTTGTAGCGACCTCTTCTACCTCGCCACAAGCCACACAGATGGCGCTGCAGACGCATTCAGAACAATTGACAATTCTCAACACAATCCTGAAACGCGCTATAAGAGTTATCGGAGCAAGTATCATATATACAAGATCCCGACAATAACCGTCGGGGCATAGCGGCCGCCCTGCCTTGCTGGAAGATCTTCCCTTTTCCGCCAAAACTATGTCTTTTTAGTTTGACTAAAATAGAGCCATTTTTGTTAGTGTCGATTTTTTCTTGATAATTATGAATACTCACTTGTGGTACTCTTCGCACTCCTCTAAGGAGATATCAGTGCTGATCAGTCGGGAACCGAACCCGCTGTAGTATGTAGCGTAGCGTTGCTGCGACAGAAATAAAACAAGTTCATAGAGATAGCAAACTCTCTGAGCGCGTCGTCGCATCTCATAACTGCGCGAAATTCGCGTGTAATACACAAACCGGCTTGGTTTTTTGTGTTTGACTTGACGATGGGTACAGGGTGTAAGTGGCTTAGTAACGAAAACTGATACCATGGATTCATCTCATGATTCTGGACCGCCCACAGTTGGAATTTTCTGTCGATCTTTTCATGAATTATATCGCATTATTTCAGTATTGTTCAAATTATGTTATCATAAAATCAAAATATGAGTCTATCAGAACGCGATTTAAAAAAATAAAATATATTTACTAATTAATCTTAAAATGCGATGTAAATTAAAACTCGATACGCTCGAGCGCGCTCGTTGCTCGCACGCGTCGGGTATCGCGCGGAGCGTTGTGTTGTGTTCATGTTGTTAGCGATACATTGCGCGCTCAAAGATGACAACATTTGTAACCCACGACTTTCGACATAAATGATTTCTATTATTCTATTATAGGCATTAAGTGTAACCTCCACCCAAAGTTTTCGTTATCATGCCCATAACACCCTGTATTATTTCGTCCTCTGAGCACTACACATATGAGCGTTCAGTTCCAAATCCGATAATCAGGGAAGACAAAAAGCCTAAGAGCCTTAATACAATCAGTTCCAATATAAAAAAAAAACTACGAAATTTTGAATTTCGCGCCCTAACCTACCGCTACCATAATAATTTTGAAGATTTGGCACTTGTGCCTTTATATTTAAATGTTATACTTGCAAGTGAATTTGATCAAGAAAATACCAATGACATTGCCAACACCAGAATTGGCAATATGGATTGATTCCTTTGCCTGTCCTACTGGACGAATTAAACTACTACTACTAGCGCTTCCAGCTACTGACCTGCAGATGTTTCGAGAACGTCTGCTCAGCTATGACGTTGCATGCCAGCCGCAGCCCCTTCGCCACCGCGTCGATGTACTTGACGTGCGCCGTCACCAGCTCGCGCAAGTCGCTGTCTCGCCGCGGCGCCAGCTTCAAGCTGATGCCACCTGCTGGGGCCGTACCCTGGAATCGTTTACATAGAGAATTCATTCATAGATAATAATTTAAAAAATATATATGAGTAGGTAATCCGTAAGATTGAATTAGACTTTTGGCGGGAAACTGAAAAGTCATGGCGTCAGTTACGTTTTAATTTCTAAAACTAGTGTTCCTGCGAGTTATAGTGAGTGATATAAGTGGAATATTAACCATTATGGGTTCGGTAAAGTGCACGAGTGTAGGTAATTGAAACAGAGTGACGAAACTTGGCTTTTCAGTTTCTTACAAAAAATCCATAAAAAAACATTCAGTAAAGTATCCATCACTTTACTGATTGAGGGATGGGGGGGTATTTTACTTGGGCCTAGCATTTGGGCTTGTGCGTATGCTCGAAAACTAAAATAATTTATATTACTTGACACGCGAATATTATCGCGAGACGAACACACCAACTGTACGGTCCCAAAGTAAGCACCTCTTGTATTGTGGATACCGTACAATGGCCTAGACGCGATCGCAGTATATAACACTTATATAGATATTAGACATCCATGACTCCGGTACAAACAATCGTGCTCAACACAAAGTGGATTCGAACTCGGGACCCGCAACAAAGAAAGCAGTGTTATTACCAACTGGGCTAATTAGCAGGTTGTGGTCAGAATATTGATACTTACCTGATCAACGATACACTTCATCGTGAGCGTAAGAGTCTTGTTGTCGTAGTGGTCCTGCTCACTCGTGAGCGCCACACCACCGAGCATGTTATACCTGACAAACGTTAATTATTTTATGTATAGTACTAGGTGTCCCAGCGAACTCAATCAGAATCAAATGTATGAGATAATAAATTATCTTTTATTGATTTCTTATATTTACGCGAATGCTACACATTGAAATAAAATTAATTTTAACGGATTGTATCGCGTTTATTTTATGGTTTTACGTTCCCGACTTTTCGGCTGCTTTACAGCAACCATGGCCTTGATTGCTCAAGACACCGTACGTACTTTCTGCATAGATCGGACCGCAAGCAACAACTAAATATGAGGATACCCCAGTTCTAACTATGACACTAGGACGTCAAAAACCTCAGTCCTCCCGTGACCATGGTTGCTGTAAAGCAGCCGAAACGTCGGGAACGTAAAACATAAAATAAACGCGATAAAATCCGTTAAATTAGTTTTATTTCAATGTGTAGTATTCACGTAAATATAAGAAATCAATATATTACTTACACATTAGCCATATACATGTGATGTCCCGGTGTGGTTACCACTTTATAATACCGATCTAAATTATAATTCTTCAACAAATACAAGCAACTGGTCACATCCCACATGTACATATTAATCCGATCGTTTTCCCGCCACTGCGAGTGTTGCCAGACTTCAAAATGACCATAATAGGGCATTATTAACAACTGGCATCTATAATTCAGTCTATCTTTGTATTCGGCGGTGATTTTTAATAATTTCGCAAATAGTTTTATTTCTCTGGCAACATCTGTTTGGAATATTGTCTGGTAGCCCTCTCGGTGTGGCCAGAGTAGGAAGCACTCTGCGTTCAATCGCTGAGAGACCTCCAGACACCTCTTAATTTGGGAGGCTGCGTGGATGAATGTGTTCGCGTCGTTGCTTGTGAAAGCTCCTGAAGAGTATCTGAAATTACGACAATTCTATCATTGACTCAATAACAAAACTGATACATCTTAAATGATTGATTCGAATGTTATTGGATATTATAATAACAGAGGCGCACGTTGTCAAATGCTCTACCATCTCTAGTGATTTTATATAATAATAATACCAGCTCTTTTTAATAATAACTAGCTGTTGCCCGCGACTTCGTCCGCGTGGTATTTAACAAAGACAACCGTTGACAACAGCCTGCTCGCCCATTCTGAGCCCGCGGGACGCATTGCAGGTTGTTGCTATCAAACTTATATCAGGCGCTGCGCTGCAACATGGGTTTTAATTTTTTTTCATGAGATCCTATTTTTTTTTTCTAAAATAAAAGTAGTCTAAGTTACTCCTTGTTACATCAGCTATCTGCCAGTGAAAGTCCCGTCAAAATCGGTCCAGCCATTTCAGAGATTAGCCGGAACAAACAGACAGACAGACAGACAAAAATTGTAAAAAATGTTGTTTCGGTATAGGTAACGTGTATACATCCAAATGCACTTAGTAAAAAGCGGTTATTTTAATATTACAAACAGACACTCCAATTTTATTTATATGTATAGATGTATAGATAATACCAGCTCTTTTTAATGTCCCACTGCTAGGCACGGGCCTCCCCTCATTGAGAGGGGGATTAGGCTATAGTCCACCACTCTGGCCCAGTGCGGGTTGGCGGACTTCACACGTCTTTCGAGGGGTTCTCTCAGACATGCAGGTTTCCTCGCGATGTTTTCCTTCACCGTTTAGCAAGTGATAATCGTGATTGAAAATGAGACTTGCACATGAAATCCAGAAATCCCAGAGGTGCGAGCCGGGGTTTGAACCTGCGATCCTCGTTACCGCGGCAAGCGTTCTACCAACTTGGCTATTAGTGCTTGTGAAAAGTGCTTTTGTAATGAATGAACAAGAAATGAAATTTTGTTAAGAAACGAAACGACATCAATGCTTTGACTGTACTGTAAATAGGGTATTTTTTGTTAAATGCGTAATTATACAGCGTGATTCAGAAATGGCATACCAACCTTTGAACCAGAGCTGAGCTTCGCGCTTTTTTTTTATTTTTGTGTGTAGTCAAAATTCCGCAACGCTGATTAAAAAATTGTTCCCAACCAAATGACAATTGTGAGTTTATGTGATATTTTTTTTAATAAACTGTTTTTAGTATATCCTTTCTGCAGCACGTTGTATAATTTTATGTTTTTTTTTTAGAACTAACCTCGAATGTGAATACAAATCGGGCGCGACCCACAACAACTTGACGTGGTATCTCTGCGTCAGGTCCTGGATGTACTCCACCACGTCCTCCCAGTGGCCCTTGCCCTCCTCCCAGCTGTCTGTCCAAGGCACCAGGTCAGTATCGAAGGCAGTCCAGTACCTCACCCCTAGTTTAGTGCATAGGTCGAAAACAGCTTTTATGCAGCGCTTGTGGTTCTCTGTGGTATTCGTGTGATCGTTCCAGGCACGAGGGTGGGTGGGGCGGCCGTGGTTATCTGAACCATGGGGGCATAGATTAAAAAATATAGAGTTATCTATGGTACATAGTATGGAGACCGCTTCATGATATGATAAATGGAAAAATAAAACTATGCTGTACTACACACATCGCCTTAGTTTTATGTGCTTCAATATTTTGTTCGCGACACTCTATCTATGAGATGGGTCGGACGGATGGGTGGAATCGGGAATCGAGCCCGGTGATTTTGAAAAGAAAGCCACCGATACATTGCAATATTGATTGTGTAGGATGTAAGGAATTAATATTGGCATTATGGGTTTTTTTATCCTCCAAATGACCGGCTTCAATTCCCTGTTCACGAATGAGATTTTATATTAATCTAAACATGCAGATTTTTGGAATACAATTAGATTTTTTTTCTATTTCGTATAGTTTAAGAGGTCTCCATACGGTTTTTTTTCTATTTCTTATAGTTTAAGAGGTCCCCATCCGGGCCCAATTCGATTTGACATCCTGAATATTCTTCAGGCTGAATCACTCACCTCGTCTCCTGATCTCAGTGAGCGAGATGCTGTACTTGAGCCACTCCTCCATGGTCCGCGAGTGCAGCCTCTCGGCGCTGTTGTAGTAGCGATAGCTCGCCGTCTCCGACGGTGTTGCCATGTTGTTGTACTCTATCTTGTCTATGCCTGAAACCAACAAGATAAAAAGAGAGGGAAAATTCAGTCTTTTTCTTCTTATAGGAACAGTAGGTTCCGGCTTACAGGATCTTCTAATATAATCGTAACGGTATCGAGAAAACATGCAGTCACTGACTTACTTATTTATAAGATCTGTGGTGTGAGAGGGATGGACGCGCTTACGTACCGAGACGCTACGTAAATAGGATAGTGTTTGAAGTACTATACAGTTAGAGTAGTTCTTATGGTTCGACACCAAGGGAACGGGTCGCTTTCCCAGGGGTTGACATAAATGAAAACTCATTTTGGGTGTCGACGAGATCTAAAATCAATCCCAATTTACACAAGTTCTTATTTGAAACTTTCAAGATACTGTATAAGTTGTGTTACAGGTACCAACTTGTTATAAGAATGACTAATATTTTAGTAGGAAGTAACATGGTGTAAAGGCAAGTTTACTCACTTAACCAACCGCAATGTTCTTAAATTGTTTAGTATTTTGTATCAATAGGAAAAAAACTAGAGTTAGGATTTTAAAAGTAATTTGGCTACGGCGGTCTGAAGTATCAGTTCATTTTGGAAAAGGGGTCTCTCGCCCAAAACAGTTTGTGAATCCCTGCATTAGACGAAAAGAACATTTGCGTTGCACTACACAATTCGGCTTGGTTTTTTGTGCTACATGTTGTTAGCGACCCTCCGTCTTTATAATTTCATCATTGGAGTCCCATACATCAAATTATTAATGTGTTTAGTTATTGATATCTTATATTTTCGCAAATACCTACTACACATTGAAATAAAACTAATCTTACGGATTTTATCCTATCCTATGACACGTCCTCCCGTGACCATGGTTGCTGTAAAGCAGCCGAAACATCGGGAACGTAAAAAACGAATAATAAACGCGATAAAATCCGTAACATTAGTTTTATTTCAACGTGTGTTTATTTGTTAGTTTGACCGAGCATCACGCAATAACGGTTCAACAGATTCGAGTGAAATTTGTTACAGAGGTCTCTTACCTTGAAAATAGTCGACGTTTTCCCCCCTCGTGTCCTTCTTTTGTCGCTTCGCCCCCGGCTGCGCGTGCGCCGCCATCGTTCCTGCTAACGACACACTGACAGCCCAATGGCCATCCGAAACCTTATATACTGTTTTGTGAATGAAATCATCGGGCCGTGGCCCTTTGTTTAGATGAAATGGACACCCTTTGTGATATGTAAGTACTAATTTAGTTGTTTAAACTTTTGTTGAATCTTTTTTTTATATTTATCCTGTATTTATTTATTTTGGATGGAAGTATCTCAAATTCCATAATTTTTCTATGCTGTGTTTTCGTGATTGGATCAAAACAAAATCACACTATCACACTAATACTGATAAATGTGAAAGTTTGTTACTCAATCACGCCAGAACGGCTGAACGGATCTGGATGAAATTAGGCACAGATATAGATTTTAGTCTGGAATAGCACATAGGCTACTTTTTATCCCGGTAAAATGTATGGTTGGCGTGGGATAGATTTGTTTAAATTTTTCATAGCGCAAAGGATCGACATGATTTTTTGCGCGGGTAACACCGCAGGGCGCAGCTAGTTATCTATATAAGTATTATATACTGATTTCGCCCTCAGTCCATTGTACGGTACCCATAACACAAGCGCTGCTTAGTGTGGGACCATATAGTTGGTGTGTTCGTCTGGTGATATTTACTTATATATTGATTTTGTATATTTATGCGAATACATTTAAATAAAACTAATTTTGAGCATTTTATTGCGTAAATATTATATTTTTTACGTTCCCGACGTTATGGCTGCTTTACAGCAACCATGTTCACGGGAGGACTGAGGTGTTTGACGTCCTAGTGTCTGAACCAGGGTACTAGGACGTCAAATACCTCAGTCCCCCCGTAACCATGGTTGCTGTAAAGCAGCCGAAACATCGCGAACGTAAAAAACATACAATAAACACGATAAAATCCGTAAAATTAGTTTTATTTCAATTCTTGACGGATATAAAAATTTGAAATGAAACAACAAATTCCTTAAAATAACCTTGTCTATATTATAGAAATATCCAAATTAATCGGAACAAAACAGCAAACAACAACACATAAATAGGTAGCGGTACCTTACCACCACTCTTGGTGTAAATCCCAGACACCTCCCCCTTCTTGAGGGGGGCCGTCAACCCCGCCATCTTAGGCTTGTCTATGGGCTCCCCCATCATAGAGAATTTCGTAGCAGCTGTAATTTTCACCGTCACCATCTTCCCCATGTATTTATCCTCTTTGGGTACCAACACTTGTTCGTAATACTCGTTGTGGGCCACGAAATAGTTTTTGTCGTGAGATATATCCGTGACAAGGACCTCTTGGATCTCGCCGACTTTGTGGCCGTACGGCTCGTACGAGCGGAAGAGTTCTGAGAGCACTTTTGTGCGCTTTTTGACTTCTTGGCCGGGGACCTGTAAGTAAATATTTTTTACTAGCCATTTGCCCGATTGTAACTTAAATAAATGTGTCTTCACACGAACTTTGAACCCTAATGTGACTGCCTTAGGGTTCGAATTCTCAAAAATGCCTCGTCAGTCAAAGTCAAGTCATTTATTTCGTATAGGCCTACGGAGGCACTAACAAATTGCCATTTACATTTATTTATTTTGCTTAACTCTACAACATCGGAACGCAACCTGCGCTGTTATTTTAAACCATTCGAAATCGATATCGGAAACGGAATCGAAAACTTCCGAGCTGGATTACCGCAATCGCTATTAAA
The DNA here is from genome assembly GCA_905404115.1 of Pheosia gnoma. NCBI lineage: Eukaryota > Metazoa > Arthropoda > Insecta > Lepidoptera > Notodontidae > Pheosia > Pheosia gnoma. Next base: position 754,289 of record FR989905.1, read on the forward strand.
ATTTCCAAACTTGATTATCTTCGATGTATCTTGATGACAATACCAAACCGTTTTTGTAGGGGGGGGGGGGGGTGGGGGGGGGGGGGGGGTCGAGAAACATGAGTCACTTGACCAAGCCACTAACACCCTGTATAAATGTATATCAATGAGTATAGTGTTGTGCTCAGACCCTGGGCATGTTGGCGGCGGGCGTGCCGGGGCGCGGGAAGAACTGGTTGATGAAGAGCGACGGGAAGCGGTAGCGCTCGCACAGCCGCAGCGTGTCCTCGAAGTCGCGCTCCGTCTCCGTGGGGAAGCCGCAGATGATGTCCGTCGCTATCGTGATGCCCGGCACCCTGGGTGAACGAACACGTCACAACCCTCGTCTTCATTTTTCAAATGTCAATCGGCTACAAAATAGTGCCATTATGCCAGTGTCGAGTATAATGTGTTAGCGTTATTTTAAATATACGTCTCTGATGGTAGTTATGATGTTGATGATGATGATATGAATCACCTAATCCATAAAAATAAATCAAGTAATGCTGTGTATACTTTACTGAAAATTTACCAGATTTCTTGCGTGAACCCGGTCAAGCTACACTGTTTTATTTTTAACTAGCTGTTGCCCGCGACTTCGTCCGCGTGGTATTTAACAAAGAAAACCGTTGACAACAGCCTGCTCGCCCATTCTGAGCCCGCGGCACGCATTGCAGGTTGTTGCTATCAAACTTGCAACATTGGTTTTAATTTTTTTTCGTGAATTCCTATTTTTTTTTCTAAAATAAATGTAGCCTAAGTTACTCCTTGTTACATCAGCTATCTGCCAGTGAAAGTCCCGTCAAAATCGGTCCAGCCATTTCAGAGGTTAGCCGGAACAAACAGACAGACAAAAATTGTAAAAAAATTTGTTTCGGTATAGGTACCGAGTATACATCCAAATGCACTTAGTAAAAAGCGGTTATTTTAATATTACAAACAGACACTCCAATTTTATTTATATGTATAGATTTCGTTCGCTCGTGCACGTTTATGAACACACAATGGTTAATATCCCCCTTATATTACATTCATTACCAAGGAAACAAATTTCCGAAAAAAGAAAACAAATTGGACAACTCCATACTCCAACTTTCCACTGTTCTTTCTTCGTAAAATCTTCAGAAAAGTATTACCGATAACAGCAGGATATTAATTTCATCATCATCATCGCAGTCGTGATCAACATCGTCATTATAATCATAGGTTCATATACTTAAGACGACGATGAAACAATTGACTCGAGACTAGCAAAATGGCACTGTTTTGTAGCCGACCGCCAAACTAGAAAAAGACGAAGTACAAGTGATAACACAAGTGGACTCACTTCTCCCTTAAGAAAGTGACGACGTGCTCGAAGTCCGCGCGAGTGTACTCCCTCTTCATGTCCGCTAGCACCTGGTCGCTGCCCGACTGCACCGGCACGTGCAGGAATCTAGAGGAGACACAAATCGATTGGTAGTCACAAGTCGAGAGTGAACAGGTACCTTCTAGGCAAGTATGCTCCATCGTAGATCTCATCGTCACTTACCATCAGGTGAGATCAGGTCGAATACTTGCCTATAATGTAATTAAAAAATAGGAGGTAACTATTGCAGGTTGTTAGCTCCATCCAGTGTTTTCGAAACACTTACTTAAACGAACATTATATATTATTAATATTATTATTACACACTGAAACATTACACAAGAGCGGCAACAAACCATAGTTAAATCGAGTTCTTTTTTTTTTTATTACATTATAGGCAAGTATTTGATCTCGATCTCACCTGATGGTAAGTGACGATGAGATCTACGATGGAGCATACTTGCCTAGGTAGGAAGGCGGCAGTAGATAGAGACGCTACATTCACTAGGCACATGCAGCGCAACTGATCTGACCCGCCATCCATGAGTTCATAATTCATCCAAGGTTTAAAATATATACTGACTTGTAGACCCGGGGATGGTGCATGATCTTGGCCACCTCGGCGAGATGCTCGAGGATGTAGGGCGGGTTGGTCATGCCGAGCCGCAGCCGGCAGCCCTCCGGCACCAGCCGCACCAGCCGCTGCAGCAGCTCCGGCAGAGAACTGCCGATGTCGCGCCCGTACGTGCCTGGTGGAACATGTCAAATCATTTATTTCGTACAGGCCTACGGGGGCACTTACATATCGTCATTTTAATTATTTTTTCACAACTCTCCAACTGGATCGGAACGTGACCTCAATGGAGATCCGGCTAGAAACTCAGTGGGCCATACCCATCTTGTCTATGGTCTAGGAAGCAGCCACATAGCTATTCTTTAATTCTCTAATTTGTTCTCGCATACCCTAAAAACATCCATAGGTTGGGTGCTGTAGGGATTTTATTACTTGTGAGCCCTATAAGAATGCACTAAACTAAAATATATCCTTATGAAACCAGCAACTATGGAGTTTCTTGCCCCTTCTTCTCCACAGGATCGGCATTCCGAACGGGCTGCGGAATCTAGTGTTGTTTCATTTGAAATTAATTTTCAAGCAAATTTAATTTAATAGATAAATACATGCATTAGAACATATGTCATTGTAGCAAAAAAAAAACACGACCCATGTTTATGTTTAATAGTATTCTAAAAAAATAATAATTGAAATTTCGAATTTCGCGCCCTATCCTAGTGCTTTTACCTGAATAACATACTATTCGAACAAGGATTCAAAGGGCCCTCCTACCTGTGTCCTCGCTGGTGAGCCAAATCTCGCACACGCCCTCCTGGAAGGCCTGCGTCGCCCGCGCCAGCACCTCCTCGGGCGGGTAGCTGGCCAGCTCGCCGCGCGCGTGCTTGGTCTTGCAGTACGTGCACTGGTTGAGGCAGCCCGTGTTCACCGCGATGATCTCCACCAGCGGGTTCTTGCGCACCTTCGGCAGCAGCAGGGAGGCTCCGCCGGCCTTGCGACCTTCGCCCGTCTTCTTCTGGGCGAAGAGGCGCACTGTGTGACCTGTGATGAGATGTTAATTGAATTACATCAATAGTCCCACTGAACTATGGTTCCAGAACCACCACTTGTTTAGAATCACATTGACATTTGCGAAACCCTGCACCCCACGCACATCGCGAGCGGAACGTGATGGTTGTTCTGATTTTACTGTTCCAGTGTAACACATATTTCGATGTATTATGGAGTTTTATTATTACCTTTAAGTGTTTCCTCGACGACTTCTACTATCCGGTCGATCTGCTGCACGCCGACCACGCTGAGCCCGCGCAGGTAGTCGGCGCGCGGCGCGCCCTGCGGCACGCAGCCCGCCACCACCACGTGCACGCCGCGGCTCACGCCCAGCTCTATCTCGTTCCTGCACATTCACATCAGATTACTACTAGAATGGATTTACAGTACAAAATTATAACTATTTTCTGTCTCGAGCATTTGAACCAAATTGCTGTCACATGAAACATCTCTGTCATCAGTTCGGTGGAAACACATCACTGTCAGCATCATAATCGCGAAAATCAAATAGGCACAAAATGATGATATCCATTGCTTGTCCAGCTGTAATAGTTACAGTTCAGTGTTCCTGCAAAATATGAGTGTTTGTAGGCACATGTGAGCACCCCAAAGTTGGTAATGCCATGTTATTTGTTCAGTTGCTCAGATAAATGGCATATGATGGTCTGCTTCCGATCAAAATAAGTTTAATAGGTACAAGAGACTAAACATTAACTTGATATTCCCTCGAAACTCACTTGAAATGGTCCCAAACCATGTTGGTACGTAATAATATATTGATAGGACATGATGCCTTCTTGTTTGTGATGTAAATACGTTTTACCGGTAGATATATGATTTGATATCCACTCACTTGAAATGGTCTTCCGAAGGGCTCTTAACCGTGCAAGAGTTAAGTAGCCACAGCTGTGCATCCCACTTGTCCTCGGTCAGCCGGTACCCGTTGGCGGCCAGCAGGCCAGCCATGTACTCTGAGTCGGAGTTGTTGTGCGCACAGCCCCATGTCTTCACGTATATTGTCTGTGTTCCTGCAAATAGCAGCAATTAGCAAGTTAATAATATTGCTTTGTCAAGAATTTTTCATCACCCTAACATATTGATAGTGGTTTTTTTCTTATTATTTGTGGGTTTCCGGTATTTTAATTATAAAATAAACATATTTTAAGGTTACTTATTACCTGGCACGACGCTCTCCAGTATAATCTTCTCAACTGGCTCGATTTCGTTCTTGCTTTCGCGTTTCCTCGATCTAACGTTCACAGTTCTCCTCGTGGAATACCTCTCCTTTGGAGTTATGTCCTGTGAAGATATTAAATCTTCAATATCGTCTATAATTTCTTCGCAAACACCTGGCATTTTTTATTCCTGATTTGTTATGACTTTTTGACAGTTTTAAACATCTGACGTTTACTTGACGTATAGCTGACGCATTTCACAGATTATATAATGATACCAATAGTTACGTATTTACTATGTTATTGCTATTAATTACTTGAAATTGGCAAAATATCCACTGAGTAGTGAATGAGGCCATATTTATATTATTTCATCGCATTTCATTTCGTATAGAAAGAAAAAGAAGAATATTATACTTTCATCATTTTTTATCTTATGATTCCACGCAAATCCCGAACTTCTCAATGTTATAAAGCTGGAAACATATGTTTTGAAGGCCAAAAGAGGTGCAAACTGTGAGCTCTCAACGAATAATAAAAGAATAAAACGCGTAGAAATTAATTCATCCGTTTGGGAGCTCCTTAACATCCACCAACAGACATAAATATTATAGGGGTTAAAAACTGGTTTTAACAGACCCCTTCTTTGTATAAGTACCTACCTAGCGTATAGTATTTTTATATAGTACCGCATGTACCTACGCTACGGTTTTTAAATGTTAAGATGGTTACCTATTAACTTACTAACTGTGATAAACAGTGTAAATACCTAAAGTTGGTTAATGAGAGCTTTTTTTACAAAGAAAGAAATAACGTAGTCTTTCTTCCTTTAAAATGTCCTCACTCACCCAACGATAGGTATTCCGCCAATGTCCAGTAACAAATAATTCCCAACATTACAAATTGGCAGATTTTATAATCCGTAGACTACGCCTAATAAACTTGCCCTAACCCTATCTGTAAAGTGGCTGACAAATTACCGAGCTTCTTGGGAGAACTTGGAAAGTCATGTTTCATCATTTGGTTTTATTTTCCTACACTTGTGCACGTTAATGAACTCATAATGGTTAATATTCCACCAAAATTATACATTATAATTCAAAGAAACACACTTTTTCCTAAATAAACCAAAGTAAATAACCTTTTTCTCTGAGTCCCTCTCCAAAAGTCCAGTGAGAGCTTTTTTCTTGCCGAAAATTAAACATGCCAGTCAAAAGTCTACATATATTAGTAGGTGTGTTGACAAACTAGGTACCCTTACACATAAAGGCGCCATAGACATTTTGGAATCTCCCTATGCTGAAGAAGAAGTCAAAACCAAACTCCACCAAACGCATAACTAGGTAAGTTGATCACAAATTACATAACTTCAACAGAACAATGCCCGTCGTGTGAATTAAACAGCAATAAAGACATTTCCGACGACAATAATACATTTATCACCGACCGTTAATTGATTTTAATATCAAATTAAACATGAATAACTCGCCAAAAACAGCGTACCTACAGCATGCATATTGCGTTCAAATTAATCCTATTTCAATGAAACCCCAATAAAGGTACACACTTCCGATTAATAATAGCACATTAGTATCGGCCGTGTTAAATTGAACAGGAGAGTTTTAAACGGTTATAGTCCCTGTTTGTCTGAAATAGAGTTTAAAATCGGCTGGTGGTAGGCAGTAACAATAGGTCGTCGTCTACAAATAAAAATAATATGTCGTCGTCGTAGAAGCAGCAGCTGTCATAGTAATGGCGGTAAAGTAAGGTATGCATGTGGTTTGGCGCCATTTGTTGGTAACAATATTACTCCCCGTAAATCGGTAAAGGATAAAACGATAATTAAGAAGTTTTATTTGCAGAATTTAAATTTTAATTCAACTAACTTACCTTCTCGATTATTGTGGATCGATTACGAAATATTCCGAGATAAATCTGCAACTGACTGACAATCATTAAAAAATATGCTCGGTATGCCGTTACATGATATCTACTATAATCTCCCCAGATCTCTTACGCGGTATGCAGAGAAACTTACTACTACTGACTTAATAATAGACAAAATATTATAATTAATAGAGAAATTCAAAACTTTGCGTTCAAAACCTGTATGCGTAATTTTTTTTTTAAGAAAGATCATCGTCACGCTCTATGCATGTGAATGTACGGTATTAAAAAAAACTGCGAAACAGTTATTTTAACAATCTTAACAAGATGTTGGTAGGTATGTTTTTAGATAAGTGAGTAATTTGTATTTTTTTAACATAACGTTGATTTTATTGTGATACACTTTCGAGATGAGTTAATTAAAAATAATTGCATCTTGCAAGCGTAAAAAAACTCCACTGCTATAAAACGTTAAACATTCTTATTTCTAATCATAGTTTCGTAGTTAACGAACCCATAGACGAGGTAGCTAAGATAAAGGGCTCCACACCTTCCGATCATAACAAATCATATCCTAATTATCAGATAATTATAACAATAAGATGAAGGAAGATGTGGAGCCTGTCTAGCTAGAATTGCCGACATAGAAAGTAATGTTACACACATTATTTGATCGGGTTTCACCCAGAAACGACAATAGAACAATAATACAGATCACGGAGGGATAGCCAACCGAAGGCCACGCTAAGAATTTTTGGACACAACTTGGAACAAAAATTCTTCATCTTTCTTCGTAGCACAAAAAAATATAACCTAGCTAGGTTATAGGTACTCAGAGGCTCCCTCCGGAGTTTCGTTCCGGGCGCGCGCGTGCTACGGTGAGCGGGAGCTTGCGATTTGCTTGCTTGCTATTGTATTTATGTGCCACCCAGTCAGACAGAGTCAGAGTCGCGTCTGCCGCGGACGGGCGACGGTTGTTTGTGACGTGAGTTGTTGTATGTGCTGCAAAGTGAAACTATATCGTGTTTTGTTAAACTTTTGGGACAGAATCTTTTATTAATTAAAAGTGCGGTAAGTAATTAATTATTTTGTTTCTTTTTTTATTTAAATGAAGGTTGGTACTTTTTTAATAAATTTAAACCGAGTAGTTACATACTTTTTATAAAGTTCCGAAGTGATTGTTAACATAAACAAATAAGTGCTTAGGTATACATTAATTTAGATTAAGTGGGTACTTACACTATATTTAACTAAGTAATTGATTATTGCCTGATTTAGGTAGGTAGGTATAATTATAGTTAGAAGTTATAATATCGGTAGGTACCTAAAGTTTAAAATAAAATGAACTCCTACTTAAGTGGTATACGTATCCTTTAAGTGAGTTATGTACGTGATTTAAATTTTCTAATAAGTAATTGTACCCAGTATGTAATTACTTATTTATCATTTATAAACGCCTAATAGGTCCATAAAGACAATCGATTATGCTAACATGTAAAAACACTAAGGATTATAAAAAATAAATATGAGGCTATAATAGCATCGTTTCTGACTGTACTTCCATAACAAACATTGGCTGTGTGTCTGAATGCACATCACGGGAAAACAACTAGACAGATTTTGATAAAACTTGCCATGGTGCTTCTATTACGGTTAATATTTTTATCGTGGGGTATATAAAAAAAAACAGAAAAATCAATGGGCGACTTTTAAGTAGTACTTACTCACATTTGTTGTTTAAAAACCTCAAGTGGAAGAAACCTGCCCTCATAGAAACCTCATTATCAACATATGAGACCTAGGGCTGCCGGCTAACCAAACCATTGTTACACAATACAAATCAAATCTATAACCAGAATCCCGTTAAACGTGTAATTTCACAGTCGATAACCCTAGCATGAGAATAAATACTTCACATTTAGCGAACGGACTCCGGTAACGGTTGTTAAAAATGTAAGGAACGAAAATCAAACTGACCTAACATTACCCAAGCCTAAATATCAGACTCGACTAGCCAAACTATTTATTCTATTTCGAACGATTACGAAAACAGTAGCACTAAGTCTTGATCATTTAAATTAATGTTTTATTTACATCTACATTTTTTACAGTCTAAAGTTATTACGCGAAATAATCGCGTTGGATCTTCACGATGGCAAGGTCGTTACGTACTGCTGGCCGGGGATGTGATGGGGGAAGCGTGTGCCACGTGCCCCGTCCACCTGTCGGTACCTACCTTTGTTTTTTGACAACCCTTAAAAACAAAGCTATGTATTTTGAAACCAACGGCTGCAGCGGCTGTCGCGTCTCGGTCGCGAATGTTTTTTTTTAATATTTGGCACTGGCAATATACACAAGCATGTGATGCCAAAAACAAACACAAAGTACACAATTTTTAACATGTTTATTTTTTATTTTTTACTAAATCATTTTATCTCTATGTTACTGCAGTTCTGGCCATCAATTAAAACTGAACAAATTTTTTTATTGTAAAATACCTCACACCTTATTAACAGGTTATATTTTTAAATTTTAATAAACTTATTCTAATTTTTAAATCTTGGGAATATAAAAATGCAACAGTTGGGATGTCTATGGTTATGCCTTATTTTAATTACAAGCAAAATTGTAGGTAAGAACTACTCCCTAATCTGTGTTATAGGATATCTATGTATACTTATTCATTAACTGCCAAATTTTTTTTTTTATTCTCAAGTAAATAAATAAATAAGGAGGTAGTGATAACCCATTTAGAATGAAAGTAGGCAACAGGCAATACCTAACCTATCCTACACAATATATTTAACGGAAAAAATATGAAAATTTGTTGTATATAAATCTTTTATTCCCGCCAAAAAGCCAAAAGTTTTGTTTTAGTGAGTTGTGATGACGTTGCAGTCATATCTCTCTATGCCGCCCCCGCACTTCGGGAAGCACCTCGTAACTCCTACAATCTGTTTAGTTCAGCCCACATGGCAATGGGAGAATAAAATAAAACTGACGTTATGGTCTTCGTGAAATAAGGTTTAGGCCAACGAGAAATTCAATGAGCAAATGAGTAGGTAGATAGACCCACTGTCCAGTTTGGGGAGCCATTTTTACACTGCTATTGACCTAGGGTTATCCGATAAAATATTTTAGGTACTTAATTAATTTTAATTTATAATAATGCGGAAACTTTCTCCCGTCCCGTTATATACTAATACCATTTGAAAATTTCATCTCCAAGCTTCATAATCTTATCTGTTGGTTCAATAGCCAACGGATATCTAATCTGTGGAGTGCTGGAATGAAACAGAACTAAATTAATTACTTGGGTATTTATTAATATTATTATTTTTCAATTTAACAATGTTTCCGGCCAGCTCACTTTTAGAAATAAAAGTTCTCCACTATAAATGAATCCATAAATCTGTTTGATTTTTTTCCTACCGTTGCTTCAGAATCGATTTCTGCCCCTCATGCACTGCCAACTTTATCACGAAACTGCCTCTAGAAGTCTAGACTGTACTGGCGCAGAGAGCGGGGTTTCTTGCTACAAGTATACTCGTAGCCAGCAAGCAACGTGTCAATTATTTATTTTGTGACTCAACTCAAGTTCAAATCAAAGACAATATTATAAAGTTATTGACAAGATTTCTGTAGAATGAGTCTTATTTATTATAAAGTATCATTAGTACTGCACATAACTATCACTTGTTATTAAACAAACTACCCAAATACGATGGGCCACAGAACTATATGACCGCTCCAGGCTTTAGAACCAAATTAATATCGCGATAAGTTTATTTGTACTAATAAATGGTGCGGTGTGTGGTGCCTGTTAAAACAGAACAATACGGTTGTATACACCTAACCAACACAAATACAAATTATTTTTCCATCAAATATCAATACGCTATACAACAATAACTATGTACCTACTCAATGCATCCCATAGTTTGGTTATTATTGCCCATCTAAATCAGGCGTCGCCGGTCGCGCCGGGCGTCTCATTTGAATTTCCCAGATATGCCAGATATATATTACCATACAATAAGTGTGTCGAGATTAAAATCTCCGTAGCTAAGTCTTGTTGTGAAAATTATACAATTCGATGGTTTTCATGTACCTAGGTCTGAAGTTGGAAACACCTATTCTAGGTATGGCCAGTCTACTGGCCGGTAAGTGCCGCGGGTAGAAAAAAACGGTCCTATTTCATTTGATAATTTATGGCATAATATTTTTTTTTGTGTGTGAAAATGAATGTTTAAATTAGTGCTGCCCAATTTTTGACAACGAGGCAAAAAACATTCAAAGAAGAAGACGAACTCAACCAAGATTATTCCCGTAAATAGTACAACAGTGAAAATATTCGCCATTATCGTTCATATTTTAACCGTAAATAGACTACAATAAATAGATTACTAGCAAGTGTAGGTCCAATTACGGAGGCAGGTCATCCGACTTGACCGGGAGATACGGCACCCGGCGATATAGGCACTCGTAAACTAAACAATGCACCTAATATTGATATTACAGATATAACTCAATAACCCACGTAAATAATATTGGCAGAAGGAGAACTCCGATTTAAAATATGGTGTTTTATCAAAGAGAGATAGATTTAATGAAATTTTACTTCTTACTTTGTCAATTTGACGACCTGATTAGCGCGGTTGGTAGTGACCCTGCTTTCTGTGCAGAGAGTCCCGGGTTCAAATCCTGGTACGCTTTGTGTGGGACCGTATAGTTGGTATGTTCGTCTGGTAACATAGTACACACATAAGTTTCCTATAACCATATGAAACCATAAAGAGAACTACCAATACCGGATAAATTTTATTTAATGTAAAGAAAAAGATAAAGCATATTTTTTAAACCTTACATTCAATTGCATCTTTAATTCATATTCATACCATAAATAAAAAAAAAACCTATATAAGTCTTTCATCTCAACACTTTTTTTTCTCTTCTAATTGCTACTCGTAATAAGAGCGGCATGCCTAGTTAAACTTCTGTCACACATCATTCACAGTGGCGAGCATTGTATCCCGATATGTGGGCCAATTATCCGTACGTTATAATTAGTAGCGGGCAGGCTACGAGGCGTAGTGTCTTCACGCATCGCTAACAGATAGCTGGTCATTACACGAACGGGGTAATTAGTGCGTAGCCAATAATTAGGTCATATTTAACATACACAAGTGAAACTATGTAAAGTACTCACCTATGTGTAGTGTTCGCCGGTAATTTTTCTTTGCATCTCTTCATCTAATAAAAAGTATTCCTACCAAACATACCTACCACACGTTATGTTAATATAAATAGCGCGTAATCGAAATCCTTACATTTATTGCATAATAATTATATATATTTTGTAACACTCCTCGGAGTAATAAAATGAGTGTGTACCAAGAATATCAATGTCGTATCATCCACGCAACATGTGTATTCAACCAAACTGATCGTAGTAAATTAAAGGAATGGAGCATTCAAAATATTGTTACTACCTCTTCAACTGCGCCACAAGCTACACAGATCAGATGGCGCTGCAGACGATATTCAGAACAATTGACAATTCTCCATACAAGCCTGCAACGCGCTATGAGAGTTTTTGGAGCACGAAACATGTATACAAGATCCCGACAATAGCCGATGGGGCATAGCGGCCGCCTGGCTGGATGATCTTCCCTTTACCGCCAAAATATAAGTATCTATCTTATTTAATTCTTTAAAAACATTCCGCAAGATGGCATTTCTAACGAAATACAATGACGCAAGTTAAAATCGGGATAAATAAATACCTATATATTCGATAATAGGTACTCATAGTTTTTTTTTTATAATGCCCGTGCCACACTTGCCTTTAATTAACGCGTTAATCGACATTAAATATAAACATTTTGTGTCGATTAACGCGTTAATTAACGACATTGGAGATGTAGCAGGAGAATAAAATTATGTTGAAAGCACTCGTCGAATGTCGATCGAGCATCGTTCCCGCGTAGGTAGGTATTCCACAGCGAGAATCTCCGCCACGTAAGTTCTAAATGTAGATTATTTACTTTTAAATATTTCTCGCGCCGTATTTCCTAGATACAATCGATGCTTCTCTGCTCTGCATTTTTGTTCGCGATCGTTGTTACAATTATGTTTAAAACGTCAAAATACTCATTATTATGCATTCGCCATGCAAAACACCGGACATTATTTTTAAATCTCCTTTTTTGCTAAATAATATTAAATTTTGTATAGAAGCGGGTTTTTAATATTGCCAGTGTTTTCAAATTCAACATGTGTATTATTACAGTGTCGTAGCTAATAATGATTTTTATTTTGCATATACCTGCGGCTTCACTTACTTGATAATTCGAATAACGACCAAAATGCTGCTCGCCACGAAGAAAATCTCTGTGTGAAGATTTTTGTTAATCACTGCGACGTCAAACATGTCCTAAATCATTTAGACAAGGTTGTCTGGTACTAATTCTACTTATGCCAAGCTACCACTGACCTCCAGTGAAGCTGCCTCTAAGAAGATAGCTGTCACAGGCACTCTTAAAAATCGATACACATCCCTAATGTCTTGCCCCGGTGAGGTAAAAACATGATGCCTAGTCTATGGCCTTGTGTAATTGGTCCAAATATCCTTGGTAGATACACAAAGTGATTTGTGACGGAAACTACTTATAATTCGCTTATTTGACTAGATTTATGACGGTCGAGAACTAATCTTTAGGTATTTGGATTGTGGCCTAAAATTTGCACCTTCAAAGTCTTCAATCTAAGCGCAGCAACGGAAACTCTCTATCTCAGTAATCCTCTTCCATTTATTACACATCGGTCGTATATCAACAATGGGCAAACATAAGATGGATATATATTACGCGAGCAGTTACTACTTCCTGATCTTTACATTCATCATCGGCGGCCGTAAAACGATGGAAATAACCGAACTCCGACCCATCAGTGTCGGCCACTGATGCGATGAAATATATAGGTAACTGTTTTTGCAGGTGGTCTAAATTGTGATCGAGTTAACTATGGCTAGAGAATTCCAACATTCTTTATCCATTAGCGGAATAATTAATAACATTCTACCAAGAATTATTATTATTGGGTTAAGGTGTTTCACCACATTAAGTCCTGACTTGTGCAGACGCTCAGGCAGCGTTAGGATAGGATCCCTGAAACCCCACCTACAAACTTAAAGAATGCAGCAGCAGCTGGCCGGAGTGCGAAGCCGGTTTAAGGACTTCCACCTTAGCACTATCTGAGTGCTGGGTTTTTATTAATGTAGGTAATATAAAATGCGTAGTTAGAGCTATCCAACATGAGGCATCGAAAAACGTTTCCCTTGTAAACATCCATTCGATTGTAAACAACATAACTTGACTATTCATAGGGTTGTAATTAATCGATTCTCGTAACATCAACTAAATCAAAATTCGAATATCATACCTTTTTAAAATTGGAATCGTACTAATTTCACAAATAAACAGTACAGTACATGTATATTCCAATATTTCTGACCGATTCATCTTAAACAAATGTTCAAAGCCAGAAATACCTTCCACTTGTGCTGAAGAGCCTTCAGCGTCCAGCTGTCTGCCTTCTTACGTCATTGCGTTTCACAATCGAGTTTTATAAATATAAACTCAAGGAACCGTATTCCACGTGTAGTTAGAGGAGCAATAATATCGAGTAGTTGCCAGTATTTGTGCCAAACCTTTATTTAATATAAGGAATATATTGGACTGATTTTGGCAGCTTTTTGTTGATGACCTTTTTTGTAGGGGGCTTCGAAGGTGTTTCGTAGATCCAGAGCCATTAATGTATAATATCGTTCACACTGAAAATACAGTCAAGTCTAAACATTTCCCGTTAAATGCAGCAATATATGGCACATCCAAGACTTAGTCGAGCTTGTTTGGACACTATGGGTACCTTTGGGCTATTTTCGTAACACTTGATGTCAGGATTGTAAAGAAATCTCTCTCAAATTAACAATTCTATGGTTCAGTAAACAAGCAGTCAAACAGACGTTAATGTATGAATGGGTAAACAATATAGCTGGCTGACCTTAAACTCACCGATCTCATCACTCTTCACATCATCACAGGAGGTACCATGAATGTACTGTTATCATATTACAAGTTTGTTAGACGCTTCCTTCACTAGAACCTCTTTATACTCTTTGTTATCATATTACAAGTTTGGCAGACACCTCCTTCAGGTTTTAGACCTCTTCGCTATACCTCTATCAATGTGTCAGTTGATGTGAAAACCCACGTAATTATAATGCTCGTGTGCATTTTCCCTTTTGTGAAAATTGCAACTAAGTAGGTTCGGTAAGTATACCCTTATAAATTAAAATTCTGAGTTGGAGCTCTTATGACAGTTGTTTCGAGTGCTTCACAAATAATTAACTCAGTATTTTGAATGTCTATCTAGGCTTTTTTTATGCTAGGTCATGGAGTGTAGTCATTGGGCATACTTAGCTACTATTTGTTTAGAGTACATTCTTCTGCGTGAAAGATCCATCACAACTATGCTTCGTTAATTGTAATCTATAACATAGTGTAACTTCTCACGCGAGCTCCATGGAAGCAGAACAAACGGCAATCATCACGAACAGCTGCGTTCAGACCGACCGCGTATAGCCTTGCGAGGCTGGCTCGGACTCATGCCACACGCGGGCTGACGGGCAACGAGGCAATTGGCAGATGACAACTTTCGCCCAAGGCAAACGCTTGCGCAGCTTTATACATTAAAGTACTCTGCGCAGTTAATGACTGAGTATTTATAACATTCATGCCTTAATCAGATCTACTCGGACCAGACCTAATAGCTGATTGGCTATGAATGTAGTAGCCACTTTATACATATCGATCAATATGCTATTACATCGTACCTATACATAATAAAACAAAATGCAAATGGCAAAGATATCAGACATATATGTAAATAAATGCCGATTAATCAAGACCTCGGAGTGTAATAATTGACCGAAATCCATAATTTGATTGGTTTTTGAATCATTACAAAACATTACATGACGTTAAAGTCATATTGAGCGGAGAAAAGCTAAGTCGTAATATCTTTATGGCCCACTTTCTAATTTTACCTCAATGTTTTTAATTGAAATAATAACATGTTTCGAGACTTCCTGCAGTTGGATGATGCATTATGATTTCTCAGTCATATACCTATTACTACCTACCAATTTTATCTTTCGATGCAGGGAGTTCAGTAGGTGTTGAAATGATTTTGATTAGTTTATCTACTGTATATATATAAGTAAATGTGTGTGATAGTTGCTTGTCCCGTTTATAGACGTCTGCTAGTATAAATTCTCCCCTGACAAGTGTAAATTTTAGCGACCCTAAAGGTCACAAATATGGAATCTGCTGTCAAATTACATCAAACCATGGCAAATCGCAACTGGAACTAACTAATTAACACGTTTACCAATAGAATTTGACAGCTAGTATAGATATAAAGCTATGCCACAGTTCATTGAGCTCCGTTAGTATAATTTTTACCTGTGGAAAAATTATCCGGCTTACGTAAATGCAGTCTTGTAGAGTCTTGTTGTGCACTTGATCATCGTATATCATCAGTTTTCAGGAAGGCGACCCTGAAAACAGCTTTAGGACGATTTCCTACTATAGGAGACCACCTAAAGTCGGTTTTGCCAACTTTAACGCACTTAAAAGGGAACATGGAAAAGTTTTCCACCAAGGACTAAACACGTATTAAGTTCGCCATTATTACGTTATTGTTTTTAATGCCCAGCATTTTGTTTTCACATAACATCACGCCGTCAGGTGTTTCGGTAAGGTGATTCAAATCACGTTCGACGAAATGTTTTTTTTACTATTCGCCAAAGTTCTGAAATAATGCAGGAGGTATGCCGAATAGTTGTAATTGCAGAGGGTATGAGCAATCGGATGTGCAGATCAAAGAATTTCCTCACTGTTGTTTCCCTCCGCTGGGGTCAGGGCAGGACGTCCAAAGCTATACTGTCTTTGGGTTGCAAGAGTCACATTGAGGGGAAGAGAAAGTCTTACTGCCTGCACTCAGCCCAAATGTTCAAGAATGTGAAAATAAGGACTATATGAGAGATGATAAAATGCTAGTAAAGTATGCACAAACTTATTAATAATCCTAGGAAGAAGGAGCATAACTTCAAGCGGCTGTACAGATAACATTCTAAGATCCGTTGTTTACAAGACTTTGGGTAATACTTAATCTATATTTAGCAAATCTGCAATCAATACCACAGTGGCCTTCACCCACTGATTACACTGCCGCCATAATTTCCAATACGATCGCCTTTCAAGTGTCTGCACAGAGCTGAACAAATATGGGGAAGGTCCGTTTGCACTAACGCTTATAATTTACAGTCCGCCCACAAACTTAGGGCGACGCGGGGTGCGTTACGTAATGCAGGAAATGAGCTAAAGGTAGGAAAATAAAGAACATTTTAGAGTTAGTTGTAGTAGAGTAAGTTTCGAGTTTTGCTGCCTTTGCCCTTTAGTTGCAGTCCTTAACCTGTAAACTTACCATCAGGTGAGATCGAGATCAAATACTTGCCTATAATGTAATAAAAAATAAAAAAAAATAAAAAAACTGGGGTAAAAATCAATGTATATTGACTACATACTACACCTACCAATCCTATTAATCTCAGCGTAATTTTTTTAAACAAAATTCGGGTTTCGTATTAAAAAAAGAACTAGTTCTGCCGTTTTGCCGCGAAAGACAGTTTTTGACATAAAAGAAAAATGTAATTTTAATTTATACTCCATCAACTTTCCTTTATAAGTATAAATTAATTTCCCTATTCGAAATTTAAATGTTTTTCGGGAATCGTATGTCAAATGTAAAGAATAATTAAATACTTATATTATCTGGCCTTGAAGCGGAAGATACATTTGTAGTAAGTACTACTTAGTTTGGGCTAGAATGAATAGATTGAAAAGCTAGTTGTGAAGACTATCATCAATACATTATTATTCATACCGAAGCTCATGAAACTTCACGTGACTGCAACATACCTACGCAGGTAGCTCGCGCGCTTATAACAGTAACCTATTTGCTTTATCTGACTCTTGATAGAGTTGGAAGATAAACAAGCGCAGCTATGATTTCGCTCCCGGATTATTCACATAGAAATGGGGTATCTTTATTTTTGGATGTGGTTTGTAAACGGGTTATGTAGTTTCACAACCAAAAAAATATGCTTTTAGGCGTGAATGTGACCTAGAATCAGCCATTTGCCGTTGAAGATTACTGTACTCTACCTAATATTTTCATGATTCTTAACGGCGCATGGTCCCTAAAGATTAACCCACAAATTCATAGAATTTCAGGATTACCTACAAATCACTTTTCTCCCTGAAAATTCTTTGTAAGTATCTATTATTATGAATGGATTAAACCTTCCGTAAAAGCGGTTCATGTTCACCTAGTACGAGACGTCATATTTTAGAGGTGGTCATGATCAGGATGAAGATTTCATTTAAATAGTTATATTGAAGCTTTGCATAGTTACATTTTGCATCGCACCATTGATGGCATGCATCATCGCATATCTGGGCTCTATCATCCCTAACGATCCGTTTATACACAACTAGACAATGATAAAAGACCTTCTTTTCACTGGGGTATAACTTAGAACGGGATAGGAGACAAAATGGCGTTCTGACTGTTAGTTTCTTTAATCAAATCTTATAGCACAGGTTTTATGGAGACTATTTGGTCTAAGGTTGAAATAAAAGCTTGCGAAAAACGTTCGTCATGGCGCCATTTTTATCGGGAAAAGCCGAGTAGCGCCAGTCCCATCATCGAGGAAGATTAACTAATTAACTCATCAAACAATAGACGTGTTATCAAATTTGTTACGTCATGGCGGCCATTTTTAGTGCCCAGTTGCGGCCAGTGACGGCCGCGTATCGATTCTACCGCTCTTTGTAGATTAGTGATGTGTGCAAACATCGAGCACTCGATTAAATTGGATTGAAAGATGTCATTAACACGTGTAATTTTCAGTTTGTAAATGTATACTAATTAATTGTATTAGTACTTATATGTAGCTTTATATTAATGAATCGTGTAATTTGAATGTTGGGCTTAATTAAACGACTAAACTACTTCAAAGCACTGATGCAACATTCAGACGCTGGTCCATGCTGACCAAAACAATGGCCATCTAACCTACATTGTATGTATAAGTACAAAGTTTGTGTCGCTCGGCTAATGTTGGTCATGTTGGCCCACACTAGCCGCGTCGTCTATCTTGCTGTTTTACTGTAAGTTCAACTGTGGTTTGGCTTTAATTTGTTAACAAGGTTGGCCTAGCGTGTGCTCGCTCAGGTGCGCGCTACGTGTGTAACAAAAATGTGCGGGTAAGTAACACTTATCCGGAAAAAGAAGATTGAAAATCCACGCGAGCAAATATGAGAGTAAAACTTAGCAAAATCATGCTAACATTACTAAAGCAATTGGTATAATTTAATTATTATATACTTAATCAATAAGTAATTATGCTAATGCGATGTGCGCGACCGCCGGTGTAATTATACATCGTCGCCATATTAGCGGGCTGCGTTCATAAACCCACCATGTTACTAGCAATGGCGGACAATGAGATGTCACGTTATAATGCGAAATGGTTATTGTAAATCATGTCGGAATTGTCGAATTGCTTGCATATTAATTAGCACGAGATTTATTGTGAATGTTTACATACCTCGTCTTACCAACACTTCATATGCGCGGACTTTAGTTTTTTGGGCCTTCAAAAAAAATCCAATTAGTGTATTCCAATTAATAATTAGTAGATTTGGCTTCTGTATAAAACATAAATACTTGTACGATTAAATAGTTTGTCTGTGACAGCATAGTATTAAATGTAGCCCATAGACCAAGTGAAGTTTCTTAGAAATATGGATTTCAAATTTAAATTATTATTATAATATATTATATATCATCATAAATTATAATATGAATTTGAGGGATGTATGGAATTGAATATTTTTATAACACTACTGCCACACCAGCGACTAATTCCGTTAATTAACGCGTTAATCAATATCGTGTGTCGATTACCGCGTTAATTAACGGCATTACACGCAGGTGTGGCCCGACCTTAAGGTCAACAAAACATGAGCAAAATCAGAAAGTAAAAAAAAAAACGTTCTAAATTAGAACTAATGCAAAAGTTTTTTTTATTCGTCACGAAATGGTAATAAAGTATTAGTAGGACTTTTTGGCGGGAAGTTTAATCGTAGAGTTGTCAATTTTGTTTTATTTTCCAAAAAAGGTGATTCTTTGATAAATAATGTGTAATATTAGATGCAGGACTATCAATCGCATTATTAGATGATGTGCACGTGTGAAGGAAATTGAAATTAAATACTATAACTTGACTTTTTAAGCCTCCCAAGATGTCCGATAAATTTTCAGTAAAGTATCCACAGCTTTATTGATAGGGGTAGGGGATTCATTTCATCATCATCAAGTATTTATAATTCAAAATCATTTTTCAAAAATTACTCGACACTGGCCAAAATGGCTTTATTTCGTAGCCGAATGCCAACCTGAAAAAGAAGAAGAAAGCATTATTATTAAAACTTCTAATATGTTTTTTTTTATATTACCGGTTTCATGACGTAACGGTTATTGTCATTGGTTATTTGGAATAAGTACTACGTATTTGGAATAATGGTAATTCAACCTGCAATGTTAAATCTACGTTTTACATCTAATAATAATATACAATAATACCAGCCTTTTTAATGTTGGGTACGAGCCTCCCCTCAATGCGAGGGGGATTAGGCCATAGTCCACCACGCTGGCCCAGTGCGGGTTGGCGGACTTCACACGTCTTTCGAGGGGCTCTCTCAGACATGCAGGTTTCCTCGCGAATGTTTTCCTTCACCGTTAAGCAAGTGATAATCATGGTTGAAAATGAGATTTGCACATGAAATCCAGAAATTCCAGAGGTGCGAGCCGGGATTTGAACCGGCGACGCTCGTTACCGAGGCAAGCGTTCTACTAACTTGGCTATCACTGCTACGCTTTACATCTGTGCTGATATTATTATTCGTTTATTTCAAGAAATACCTACGCACGTGGTTCAGTATTTGGGTAAACTAACTCCCGAAGGGTCTTACCGATTCAATTGTATCGATTCCGGTATCATATGATCATTGCCCAAATACTGGATGATCCACCACCTTCAGGCTGATGACGTTTCAAACATTCCAACGGTTGATTTGTTGTAACATTCTGGCCTTTACCCAAATCAGACTATTTTATAACACGTGCTGATTTGGTTTAGAGCATGTAAAACTACTTTACCTTCAAATTAATTTTATATATTAACGCGAATAGTATACACATTGAAATAAAACTCGATTTAAGCGCAACATTGCAAGACCTCAAGACACTGAGCACTTTCTGCGTAGCAAATAACATCTAAATATGAGGGTACTCCAGTTCTAACTATGACACTAGGACGTCAACCACCTCAGTCCTCCCGTGACCATGGTTGCTGTAAAGCATCTGAAACGGTGAGGAACGTAAAAACATAAAATAAACGCGATAAAATCCTTAAAATTAGTTTTATTTTAAATTTATATGCAATGCATAGCGTTTTAGTTCTACAGGATGACTTATCAAGCTCAAAGCTGCCCACCAAGCTACAGCCAACTAAAGCTATTCTTAAAACCATTCTTAGTTTTGTGACAGTCACCACGTCAGTTGCCATTTCAATGACTTCCTTGTAACTGCTACTAATTTAACTCTATACTAAAGCTCTTCTGCAGCTAATGACACTACCACATATCTGTCAACAATTGCTCGTACCGAATTAGCGTATTACCGCTGTTATGAGATCTAAATACTTTCCCACTAGCGGCGGCGCCGGCGCACCACGTAAATGGTCTCAACCGTTCATATTTTGTCTGCGGACTAAAATAAGAAATGCGATCATTAGCCAGCCGGATCTATTCTACTCGGAGAATCTAATGTTATTTTTTTTTTCTGTTCGAACGATGATATTCCTTTGCCACTGTTTAATGAAAACTTGGCTAAACAAAAGGTGGACGAAATATTTTTTTTGTCTATTCTTTGTGCGATCTACGAGTAATTGCTTCGTGTAGGTATTTTTAAAGGTAGATTATCAAATGAAAACTTATCTGTCTACTCAGTATTTCTTTACATTAATCTACGGCTTTTCAAAACTTGGTCGATTTTCTCCATATTATGTTTATTCACTGCGAATTTCTCCAAATTGTTCATAATAACGTCAATGAATTCTATAAATCCATAGGGAATGCCCTGACTAATTAAATGGAAACACCGCAATTATAAGAATGACCTACGTGTTGAGGTGTCACCAATGTTTTTGCTTACTGAATGACGTATTAACACTGGAATAACCACGGAATAACCAACAGTGTTGCCAGATGGTATCGGCGACGTACCCCTAGATTAATTTGATTTCCCCCTAGAAATCCCCTAGGATGCCCTCACCCAATGTGCCAGATTGCCTTTTTCCTTGAAATACTGTTCTAATTTCAGTTTTTTTACGTTACGCATCTCCACTGCACCGTAATTCTCTCGTGTATCTGTATTTGGCGTTTTTTTGAAATTTCCCCTAAAAAACCCCCAAATATTCTTTCCCCCTATTCTGCCCCTAACTCGGTTGAGAAACCCCTAAATCTAGGGGGAAATCCCCTGATCTGGCAACACTGATAACCAAATTGAGTCGCTTACCTACGTGACATTACAGACACAATAAAAATCCGATCCCCTCTATGGAGAAATAAAAACAAACTTGTCAATAAAAATAATCTATTGCCAGGTAGGACTATATTTTTTTTAAACTGCTAGTGACGCCCATAATAGCATTATTTTTCTTCTCATTAATAACAGCATTACGACTAATCGATAATCAAATGTCCGTCTCATTCTCAGAACATTTTCTTAATAAGGATGCAAAGTCATCGGTTCGTGCCTCCCGCCACTTAAGAGGGCACCGCTCATTAGCTGCTTTATTAACCGCTGTTTGTATTCAGCGTCGGAGGACGATCGGCGACCGATTCCCCGCATAAACAAAGGAGTCTTTAATATTATTGAATAGAAGAAGATATTAATCATTGAGTACCTAATGAGGAAAATAAATTGCAAAAATACGACAAAAACTTTTCTACTTATGAGCACCACAGACAATACACGGCGTACAAGAAAAGCCTAATGTAAATACACGCACGCATAGACATAATATAAAATAACTATGTCCAGAACTTCTTAGTCTATTCCGTCTATTTACTAGGCAAAAAGTTTGGTATGTGGTAGCATTTACCACTACAAATGCATTGAAAAAGTGGCTTTCCTTTGCTAGTGGCAACGTTACGTCTGAACTTCTAACAAGTGTGTGATAAGACTTTAGAATTCTGTGACAAGCTCGACATCAAACCTTGCGCCGTCGCTTGCAGCATTTGCACCAATCGATATTCCCTTCACTTTAAAAAACGTGTTTTGAGACATGAAGAAAACAATTTATAGTGATGTTCCGCTATTGATATCGATAATAAAAAAAAATGGGGATTCATGAATCACTTTCTGGTTTTGAGTTTCAAATATTTTTTTTCATAAATATCGTCAGACGAACACACCAACCATACGGTTCCACTTGGGCATGACTTGGGTAAAACATTCGTGCTCATCATACAAAGTTTGTCCCTACCGGGATTCGTACCCGGGACCCTCGGCACAGAAAACACCACCACCACCACACCACCAACTGCGGTAATCAGGCCGTAATTATTTATTAATAGCTGTTACCCGCGACTTCGTCCGCGTGGTATTTAACATAGACACAACCGTTGGTAACAGCCTGCTCGCGCGTTCTGAGCCCGCGGGACGCATTGCAGGTTGTTGCTATCAAACTTAATCAGGCGCAGCGCTGCAACATTGGTTTTAATTTTTTTTCGTGAGATCCTATTTTTGTTTCTAAAATAAAAGTAGCCTAAGTTACTCCTTATTACATCAGCTATCTGCCAGTGAAAGTCCCGTCAAAATCGGTCCAGCCATTTCAGAGATTAGCCGGAACAAACTGACAGACAGACAGACAAAAATTGAAAAAAAAACTTGTTTTTGTATAGGTACCGTGTATACATCCGAATGCACTTAGTAAAAAGCGGTTATTTTAATATTACAAACAGACACTCCAATTTTATTTATATGTATGTATAGATGTATAGATTAAAATATGTGTCAGCTAGGTAGGTACTTAACGGAACTGAACCTGAAACGGTTACAATATTGATACAATGCGTATCAATATTGTAACCGTTTCAGGTGAGTCGCGCGCTTGTAAAGAAATTCGTGCTTTCCACATTCATCCATGAGTGATCTGTATCGTTATGTAAATTCATGTTAATGTCTCACCCGTTTACTGCGTGTCTGTACCTGTACACAACGTACATAAATAATATTTTTTTTAAGTAGCAACATTATACATGTATGTTGAGAGATGGCAACACTCACTCATTACGCGCAGCACAATAATTTTAAGTAAATTTTAATATTATTCAAATAAATGGTTTTAACACATATATCATTAATTATTTATGTTGATTACAATACAACTTAATAGTACCTAAGTTGTTATATTGTTTAACGCGGCGTTACTCGGAAAATATTTGACCTTAGAATAATTTCTAAAGGGGCAGTAGTGCCTAGAATAAAACTTTTAATCGATATAAATAACTACGACATTGAAATAAAACCAATTTCAAGGATGTTATCGCGTTTATTTTGTTTTTACGTTCCCGACGTTTCGGCTGCTTTACAGCGACCATGGTCACGGGAGGACTGAGGTGGTTGACGTCCTAGTGTCATAGTTCGAACTGGGGTACCCAAATATTAATATGAAAAAGTATTTTTTGCCATGAGTAAAAGTAATAATTAACAAGGACATTTTTAACAGAGGCAACATTAAATGAAGGATAGCAATCTGTCTAATAATAAGATGTTCCCCACATATGGCCGACATCAATCATAAAATCCTCGCAAATTACTTATAATACTTATTATCTGACCTCCCACATGGGTTTGACCGAAACAACGCACCCAAATTACTTGTGGCATGATCTCATAACAAGATCAAATTAAATTCCAAGTGGGTGTCTATGCCATTGGAGTGTGCAAACAATTTGAATCAAAACTATGCCGACCTACCACGACGGACAAGCAGATTTCTGACATATTACATACATAGCTAGGTACATAATATACGCAACGACGTATTTATGTTTAGACATGATAATATGCCAGTTCTCTAGGTGTCTGAACTCTGGCCTCTATCAGTTACTTATGCATTTGTCTCATAAACTGGTTAAGGATTCACTGTGACAATGTATCCTTGCGAAAGACATTACCGCCAATATGGTGACAAAAAGTATTACGGAGAGCCTAAATTTGTTCGCATAGCTTAACTATACGACACTCATCTCCTTGACATTTCCTTAAAAGTACGATGCACATATACTACCAACTTACACAGTACTTATGACAAAATTATAGGTATAAAACTCTTTGTATTTGCAATATGACTAATACCACGTGCTCAGCGCAGTTAAAATGTATAAGTAACCTAATTCGTCTTCTTTTGTTACAGATCGTATGCGATGCAGCGTCTATGAAACACTCGCGAGATAATGCGCGCGCCGAAAATCATTATACGTACTGGCCAGTTTGTGATTTCGAAAAAATGTCAAGAAAAAATTCCAAGTTAAAAGTCTGTGTTGTGTCACTAGTGCTGTGCTAACAATCGATCAAAATGTATGATAACTTTTCAAAAATGGAATTTAACAATACGACTTTTTACCCGACTGAAGCTACGATACTGGCAGCGGTGTGTGCGTGTATCTTTAGTGTCGTCGGTGTCGTTGGTGAGTTTATACCATTTGTGTACCTATGCGTTTTGTTTACGAATTAATATTGTGTTTACATAATCGTTTTATGGGCGAAGAGCGGTTGAATGCGTGCCGGTGCAACTATTCGAGGAAAACGTTGATACATTGTTTGTTTACAGCGACGTCGCGCTTACAAACAATGTGTCATATCGCAATAAACTACTTTTCACAGTTTCGTATTATAGACGTTTCAACAGTTTGTTTTACAACATTTAAAAACAAATTTAAATTAGAAAACATACTTTTTCAACTATTTATGAAACACGCGATTATTTATTGGTTTTAGTTAAAAGATTGATTATTACATCATTTGTGTAAACAGCGCAAGATCTATACAGATTTTTCTTACTTGTAAAAAGTAATGAAAACATTTGTTTCTTTAATTGCGTATTTAATAATATTGTGCTTCGACTTTGTAAATTGGACTTTATCTATTCCATGAAACACATTTTGAGCATTACTTATAAGGATTTAAGTTTGATAACCCGATCGATATTTTAAAGTACTCGTTTGTTTGCCTGCCGTGCAATGTACTTACTATCACTAGAAAGCGTTCAATAATCGGTCACTTAACACGAACGCAACATAAAACGCTAAGTGCCGGTCGTAATCGGACATCAAACGGTTTGTTACCAACACGACTCGATACCAGCGATAGAACGACGCGCTCTCGGACGCGCCGCCATCGCGCCAGCTGCGTAAACAAACACTATGCACATCACTAGCCGGTTGCGTTCGATGTTTGAATTATTATTTTTTAATTTTAGAACACAATGTTGGTCCATAAACTAGAACAATATTTTTAATATAAAATAGGATATTTTTGAACCGCATCTCACTGGGTCCAATCCTTTAAGCATTTTGAAAGGAAAGTTTCTTTACTCAAATTCTGTCAATTTTTGGGTTAGGAAAGCTAACTTTGTAAATTACGCACTCAACACGCATATGACATTTTGTATGGAGAATTGAAAGTGTTTAATACCGTCCGCTAGAGGCGCTGTTCAATTCGCCATACGAATTGACAAATCTATATACGGTTAGCTTACAAAACAAACACGCATCGCACTCGAAGCTCTGAAAATAATTAGTAAGGTTGGAAGTTTATTCCTGTCATTTTGTTGATATATTTTCTTAGTCTGCTTTAAGCTTATAAAGTACCAAAGCAGTTGTACCTACATTACATAACTTACAACAAACAACCATCTCCCTACATCCGATCCGACCCACCTATTTATCATCTCGTCGTACACGTAAAAGAGCAATAAAACTTCCTCGAGGGCTGGGGCGATGAAAGGGCTCGTTCAGCCGACGTGACTAAGCCCTTCAGGGCAATATTAACTGGAATTAATCACGTGTGTACTTTTAGTTGGTGCTCATAAAGCTCGCCTGCCCTGTACAGTAGGGACTGTTTTGGAGGTTATTTGATATTGTACGCGTTCATTATGTATCAGATCATGATGAAAGAAATATCTATCAATTGGATTTTAAATTAACTAATTATTCGGACATAAGCCATTCAATTAAAAGATTAGCTCCGATGCCCTGGGATTAGGGCCGTCACATAATAAGTACTTACGTCATATTGTTTTTTTTGTCGATATTTTTGTTCACGAAGAAGCAAGGCGGATCTGGTATCAAGGAAATTACGATGGCTTATACTTCTAATAACAAACCCATCGCTAATTACACCAACACACGCACAACCAACGGACAATTCAATTAATCGCGCGATCCGCCCATATTGTCACGTTGCTGTTATCGACAGCAATTACCGCCCTCGTGTGGACATCCCTAACACACCATAGATTAAAAATAGAATGTTATAAAAACTTTTTCTCTTTTGTTTGTGTTATGTGCTATATAAAACGAGAGAAATAGGTACCCCAAACTTGCAGGAGCTTTGTGTTTGTTTTCCTTTTGGTATTAGATAGCCATATTCGTATACATGGTTACCTTCAATCAAAAATATTATGGTAAGTAGCTATTATATGTAGATCCTAAAAATAGCATGTAAACGCGTCGTTTCTGGATAATAGGTCTTATCGTCGAACAATATGTTCACAATACGTACATATATTGATTAATTACATAAAACTCAACGCGGAACTGTGCTGAGGGTAAGCAGATCAATCAATGTGTCACTCTATCAGCATCGGCGATTGACCGGCGACCCCGGGGGACACCGGGGGAGAATCGTGTCGCTCTATTCTAGCTGTCACAACCAATAATGGACACTGCAAATATTATATAAAGTTTAATAAAAAACAGTGTGAAATATTTTAACCGATGAATGAGTAAGTTGTATGGATCACGTTGATGTATAAAATAATTGTGTAAATTATGTTTGGATTATTTTTTAAACAAGGCAACCCGCCCCCTGATTACGTATCTTGCCTAGCCTAACGATAGCAAAGTGACGGCAATAATCTAGCAATAATTGCTTTCAAATCGCAGATTTGTATGGCGTCACGGCGCTACGTATTACGAATTAGCAATTTAAGAGCAAATATTGCGCGATTACTGCTATCGCTAGGCTATTGCAAGTTACGTAATCAGGGGGCCGGTAGCCTTTGCCCATGCGCTCAGTACAAGCTGGCATTTTTTTATGTCAAATAATTTGAAATTATTAAAATGCCACCCTGTACTGAACGCATGGCGAAACGCTACTGGGTCGCCTTGTTTACAAAAATCAAACATAATTTACACAATTATTTTATACATCAACTATCCATATAATTATCCATATGGCTTAAAGCACGTCAAGAGCGAGCTAACTATATACTTTATAGTCTACCGTATTTATACATTTTGTATGGAGAATTAAAAAGCGCCTCTAGCGAACGGTGTATAAAACTTTCAGTTCTCCATACAAAATGTCTAAATACGGTAGACTATACAGTATACAGTTAGCTTGCACCTGACTTACTGAATCATTTGTTATAATATTTTACACTATTTTCTTTACACCTTGTATAGCAGTGGGTACAGTTGGCAATTTAGAATTAGATACAAGAAAACAGGTTTAATATCTCCATTCGCAACTACACAACATTTGTATAAAAACACAATTTGTATTTCATTGCGCGTTATGCTAGAAAAAACCCGTTACGATTGCTCTTAAAGTTTACGTAAACGTAAAGTAATTCAACATCACGGTAGGAAGAGGTGCAGTCTTGTGCGCCCACATTGCGCCATGATCTCAATATAGGTAGGTAATAGGGGATGAGCCTTTGCTATTATACGGGCCCAGGAACAATTATATAACTTAAGTAGGTACTTAAATTCAAAAATATTACTAATAGCTTACTATTTTTTTTTCAAACATTTTCGGTCAACCATCCAATACAGACTGAAATAAAGTAAGCACCGGCTAACATTTTACAGAGCGTCAAGTACAAGATTATTCATAAGCTAACCGTATACTATATAGTCCAACCCCCAAATTTATCGATTTTTATAACTTTATCTAACGTCATATAGTACTGCGCACAAGATTTTTCGCTTTGCGCAGTACTATATGACGTTTGATAAACTTATACAACGTCTACAATTTCGGGGTACGTATTTAGACATTTGTATGGAGAATTGAAAGTTTCAAATACCGCCCGCTAGAGGCGCTGTTTAATTCTCAATACAAATGTCTAAATACGTCAACTATAAATTATACGGTTAGCTTACGAATAATCTCGCACTGATGTCAACAGTTTCTGACCGGGAAGTTATTTGTGCGGTTGCCATAAACAACTTCTAGATCATACCTGCTGTTCCAAAAGTTAAAACAATAATAATATAAAATCGTTTTTAAATAATTATTTATTTATTAAACTGTTTATTGTACATCAAACAATAAATAATATATTAGATATATATCTAAATATAATATACTACACATACATACTTAACAGAAATAATGTATAACACTGAACATGGGAGAATAATAGTACCTAATTTTATAGTGACAAGTAATAGTTATGAACAAGACCATCGAATTCGCGTAAAGATTTAGCCCGTCGCGTCGTATGGATATTGGCAGCGAATTCCAAAGACGCACACCTTGGACTGAAAAGGACTTTTTGAGGAAATTGGAGGAATGAGCGCAATTAATATGGTCTATTAACTTTTACTTACAGCAATTACTGTTGGCCGCGAAATTCCAGCGAAGTTATGTAAAATTGATGGTGGGGGCGTAGCGAGCGCGGTACTTATATATCTAACACATTTCTCTCACACCGCACATATTGAGGAATTAACATGCGCAAGAGTTGGTATTTATGAATTTTGTAAAAACTTTCACATTTTTGTGAAATTTAAATCGTCTGCTGTACATACGAAGAGATTACACAATGAGAGTAGAGATAATACAGATTTTGTATCCAATTATTCAACCTGGCAGTCATGCTGGATACACGTCTGGTTTCAGCGCGAACAAGTACTGGGTACACTAACTTCTCTACCGAATCAATATTCAAAACATATTTTTGTATATTGATGTCTTATATTTACGCAAATACTACACATTGAAATAAAACTCCCGACGTTTCGGCTGCTTTACATCAACCATGGTCACGGGAGGACTGAGGTGGTTGACGTCCTAGTGTCATAGTTCGAACTGGGGTACGCTCATATTTAGTGGTCGCTTGCGGTGCTGGGCATTTTTTTATTTCAAAACATATTTCAGAATACGGATTATAAATTAGGTATGAAATCAGAGTCATCCTGACCGCTGTGACGTCACAGTCATGGGACCAAAATATCCGGATTTATTGACACAAACACCGCCATTCATAATCCGTTTGCATCGAGAATTAACAATTAGCACTTGTGAATAACAGCATTTGGCGCCAAAGTGTCAGCTGAGCGGTTGGTACGGGGCGCACGCATGTACAGTCGCGGAATTAAAAGTTTAGTCACCTCAAAGTCGGCTTTTGCTTACAAGAGTGCGCAAGAAACAGTACTGCCAACATGTTCATAATTGCTACGCGATTACTATTGAATCTATGGAATAAAGGGCCGATTGGCAATTGGCTGCAAAGTAATTAGTAGAATTGAAAATATAATAGAAGTCTATACTAAAGTGATGTTAAATAAAAACACGTATAATTACTAATTTAGATGTAAAACTGCAATGTAAATTAAAACTCGATACGCTCGAGTGCGCTCATCTCATGTACGGGTCTGGTATCGCGCGGAGCGTTGTGTTGCGATCGCATGGTTTACTACACATTGCGCACTTAAAAATTACAACCTTTGTAGACTATGTTTTCAACATCAATTATTTTATAGTTTTATTATAGACATTAAGTTTTCGATACCACACTCCTTACAACCAGTATTATTCGAACGAAGTAACTACAACGGCAACCTCTTTCACTTTAGAAATCAACTCTTGATTAGTTAAAAAAATAAGTTACATACAATTATATGATAATTCAACAAGTAATGATGACTTGTTAACCCACAAAGCGGAATAATTAGAGAGTCACACTCTAGAAACCCTTAAAATATGTACATTTTAATTGTCCTTAACATAGATGGCGGTTATTTGCAAAAGTACTGAACTAGTTATGTTAATGAAATTGGTGAAACTAAAAATGTATGAAATATATTATACTCATATTAATATTTATTATGGCCGGAACTCTTAGTTCGACGCAAGTTGTTTTTAGTTACATATATACTTAGGTACTTATGTGTTTTAGGCAGAACATAATGAGTATGCTTAATGAGTTATTACATTCGGGCCATTGAACTTGAAGTATAATTTTGATTAAAAAAAAGTCTCATACATGACATATAAGTCGTTATTGATGACAAATCTTTTTTTTCAAACATCAACTGATTAGAGAATCGCCATTTTCATATCTTCATATCACATCCACTATTTTATTTATTATGTGTTTATATATGTGTCTTTATTGATTGTGTTATTAGTTGACATTGGCAAAATACCTACTAAGTTGTGGTTGAGGCCATAATAATTTTTATTTCATCGCATTTCATTTCGTAAAGAAAGAAGAAGAAAATCAACTGGTTAGTCGATTCGAGATCTATCATCCATCGTTATCCATTTTTATCAAGTAATTTACCTAACTTATTATTTTTGCTATTAAATACTTGACATTGGCAAAATGCCTACCGTTGGCATGTGACTCTGTTTTTTATAAATAAAAAAAAGGCGGCACCTAAGTAGTCAAAGGCATTCGGAAAACCATTTTCAATTTTGGAATCGACTAATATCGCTCCACGTTTCGTCTAGGTGCGCTGCTGCTGTTATATAGGGCCTCCAATATCTTCAAATACCATTGCTGCTAGCCAAAAATAGGAATCAGTCATTTGTCTGAGTTGTCTAATGTACTTATATCTCGATTTAATTCAACACCGGGCGGCGGCCACTTGACTGCCTCCGAGTTTTAGCAGGCCATTTATATGTTCTGTGTATTATTCCTGACCAGCCGGCTGCGGAAACCTTTCAGTTTTCAGTCTATTTACAGGGCCCTTAATATTTAGACTTTCATATAGCTCGTAAGGTAATTTTGTGTGTTCTTATTTTCATGGTCACAATTTGTGAGTAGCATAGCAATTTAATTTTCCACTGCTGGACGCAAGTCTCGCTTCTAGGCGAGAGAAATTCCGGCTAATGTCCACCAGGCTGCCCCAGTGCGTTTTGGCGAACTGCTCGCGACTTTCAAATACGAATGTTTGATTGGTCTGGTAGGTTTGACCATTATTATTAATAGTTAGTGTTAAGTTAAATATAATAATAAATACGGAAATACTTAATTATTTTTTTTTCGCCCTTTGAGGCAGGCTATAGTCTATTGACCATACAGCCTAGTCTTCCGTTTGGTTATTTCTTCCGTAAAATTTGTTATAATAATGTATTTCGTAAAGGAAATACTTAATAAATACTTTTATTCAACGCGGCAAAACTTTGTATCTTTTGGCGGCACATAGGTACGAACTGTCAAACTACTATCCGGTCATCATAGAGTTGCGCCGCTAGTGATGTCCCGCTGCACAGCGAGTGAACGATCATCGGTAACAGTAGGTACTTATTCTAAATTATTCAACGATAATCGGTGTTTAAATAAAGAACGAGCATGCGAATGGCACCCATTCTTAAACCAAATAACGTTCAAGTTAAGTACGTACACAAAAATATTTATATATCATTTACATTTGCAAATTGGTTTTCACTGCGGATGAGATTGATCATGTTTTCATAAACATTGGCGTCATCAGCGTTTGGGTACTCGCTAAGTAAGAACGAATATTGGTACGATAGATAATGGTTATTCTAAAACTGACTTTAGTTAAGTATACGCTAGGTATCACCTCTAGGCTGAACTCGTAACATGTCCTAGTATGTACACTATTACCTCTTAGATATGTATAGGCTATATTAATCGTCCGATAACGAGTAGAATACCATTATATAAGCGACTGAAGTAGTTCTATGGCAGTTGAAAACTTATAGACTACCGAATGTCTAAAATCATTCAATCGACACTCCGCTGAAGCGTTTATAAATTAGCAGAATTGAGCCCCAGATAGATGTTTGTTATGAATGTGCCATATTACTTTTGTGTAACCTACCTTTTTCCAATTCCAGGTAACCTAGTAACAACAATCGCTCTGCTAATGCATCCGAAGCTCCGCGGCCACGTGACCACCATGTTCGTCCTCTCGCTCTGCGTGTCGGATCTACTCTTCTGCTCCATCAACCTGCCGCTCACCGCGAACCGGTACATCCAGCAGCACTGGGGCCTCGGCCCGCAGCTCTGCCAGATGTTCGCGTTCGTGTTCTACGGCAATGAGGCTGTGTCGCTGCTCTCTATGGTCGCTATTACTATTAATAGGTGAGTTTGTCTTTGATTTGTGTTGGTACACTAAGTACCAAAGCGAATACCATTGGTGACGAATTCTTTTTTGTAAAAGGGACGTCGGACTTTTTGGCGGGAAGTTGAACCGTGTTCATTTGGTTTTATTTTCGAAAAAATGCGTTTCTTTTATAAATAATGTGTAATATTAGTGGGATATTAACCATTGTGTGTTCATAAACATGCACGAGCGAAGGAAATTGAAATCAAATAGTATTACTTGACTTTTCAAGTTCTCCCAAGATGTCCGGTAAATTATCAGTAATACTTTAGTGACGTGACATACACTGCTTGCCTACCGACAATCTAAAGTAAGGTGTGGGTTCATAATCCAGCAAATGTATTTATGGAGAGAGGAATCTTTCATTGAGTCGTGGTGTCTGTGGTCTCACGCCCACGCTTCTATATTACGCACATTCAAAATGTATTATTGTCCGAGTTTCCTCGCTATGTTATGTTTCACATACCGCAACAGGTGATAAAATTGAGTTATGGTCATTTGTTTTAAAAACAAAAGAGGGCAATTGTTTGTTTTGTGTATTTTGTCACATGCATCGCCTAAATCCACCATCATTCAACTCGTTTTCCATCCATTCGGCCGAAAGACGTCCATTGCTAGGCATCGGGATTCCCCAAAAACTTCCATACATCAAGGTCCTCTGCCCCCCGCATCCACCGGCTTCCTGCGACACTTGTCATATCCTCGGTCCACCTTGTGGGGGCCTACACTGCGCATTCCCGCTGGTGTTCGCCATTCTAGAACCATTCTGCCCCAGCGACCATCGGTCGGCCTCCCCTCCACTTCATTGCCTCTAAACATATTTTCTGACACGCTATTTTCGTTGGAAATTAACATAATATTACGTAGGTTCATATATTAAAACTGCGTACTCGTTTCTGAAGTGGTAAACCGCGGTAAGATTACACCGAGCGGCCTACACCTGCGGTTGATTTATAGCCGGTTAACTGCCGAGCCATGGACAAAATCCATACGATTGCTTCGGAAAATCCCTGAAAAATAAAACGGTTAAATATATTTCAGAGCTTTTAAGCTACTGTGCTTTTACGGCACGGTTCATCGTTACAATAAAAATGCCGCAAGGAGGCACAAATGTTAATAAAGCACTTAGGCAGAAGCGCGTTATTTCCTGAACACACACCTACCTAACGTGGGTATCGTAAAAAATACATTTGTTGGTGGCGTGAAACAGATTATAAATGTCGACATGTTATTTATCGCGCTATCCACCACTCAGCCGCGCACAGTTGTGTTGTAAAACAAACCTCTTTACTGACGCTCAACAAAAAAAAAACTTTTCGCGCTATTTTTAAACGTAGAACACGAGTGATAGCTCGATATTGACCTAGTGCAGAGTTCTCGTGAACCGATGAAATGGTTTTAGTCGATTTTTTTTTCATTATTCGTAAATCCAGAAAATTAGCTTTGGTATTTTCGCGGGTTAACCGCTTGAGTAATATCTCCTACGCAGATATCTAGTATCCTTTGAGATTAGCCGCCGTGACTAAAATTCGTTCAGGAGGACTATTATTATTGTGACCACACGGGCTATACCCGGATCTATGGAAGGCTTGCGCGGGGACATGGGTCCAACACGTGGAGGCTCTTTTTGAGAATTTTAATGTTATATAAGCCACCTGCTGGGGTCAACTGCCGAAAATTATAGCATAAACAGCGAATTGACCTCAGCAGGCGGAGGAACTATTGCAGGAATGTGGAAAGATAATTGGGGCTATGGATTGAGGTTGTCCTAAAAACAAACTATACAAAATTTGATATCATTTTAATAACTATTTACTAATCCAGTAGTACTTTTATAACATAGTTTTTACGACAGTAATTTACAAGTCAGTGCAGTTCGTCGACCCGCCCTCAGATCACTCATTACAATATCCCACATTAATATTAATGCAGCGTTACCAATTTAAACTGTCCCCATGTGCACGCACGCGGACGCGTGGTGGGTGCGCACGCGCACACCTCACCTACCTCAGTGTTGCCCACTTACTATTTCATTCATCTATGTGAGGTGTATCAAAATATTATAATACCTAACACGTTTATGCGTAAAATAGTGTTCACTAAGTATTTTTAACTAAGCTCGGATTTAATCATTATTCACTAGTTAGTTACAGTTAGTACTTCTTTCTGACCAGATGCTAAAGTCTGCCTAGCCGTTCCTACATTGTTCTCACATACCCATAACGATGTACTGCTCAAAAATGTTTTTTTTTTAAGAGCAACCATGGAATTTCTGTCCCGTTCTTCTCCATAGGTACAGCATTCCGACGGGTGGTAAAGTTGTAGCTTAGCATTTTGTAACTTTTTTCGTTAATAAAATATTCTGATTCTGATTAATGTATGTTTTTTTCTTGAAAAACAATCAAATTCCAACCCTGATTGTGGTGATATACATTTTATTTCAGTTTGCCCTTGAGTATCCAAATTGACCCATCCCAGTATTCCTATCTACATAGCAGTGTATGAGATCAAGGGAATAACCTTTCAAATAATATGAATGGACCCGCACAGTTTACAAATGAGGGTTTTGATGGCAACATTTTAATTTACAACCCATTGTGGTTACCGACCCACAATGGAAACTGTTTTTTTTTTTTCATGTAAACCTTTATTTACAGTCCTTATTAATTGACAAAATTGTACTTATACTTTACTGACAAATTATCGAACTTTTTGGGAGAACTGTAAAAGTCGTGTTTTATGAATAGCAAAGTAAAATAGTTTTATTTTCCCACACTCGTGCACGATTATGAAAACACGTTATGGTTAATATTCCACCAAAATTCATCACATCATATTTCATAGAAACACATTTGTCACAAAATAAAACAAAATTGATGACCTTTCTCTTCGACTACCCTCAAACAGTTCATATAGCTACGATAACCATCTAGAATTCATTCAAGTACGTACTTATCAATAAAAAATGCTTCATACATTTTTTTTATTTATTTTCGTCTCACCTACACAAAAGTTGTAAAATTATTTTATTAACAACCATCAAATAAGATTTCTTTTGAAACATCAAAGTAATAAAACATAATTCCGGTGCGTAAACGTCGAATGCATCACTCTGCTGACCCACTTTTTCTTGTACACTTGTAGGTACCTACGTATATGAATAATTGTATGTGAAATAACCGCATGTAAAATGAAACGGTTGTACAACGAGCTATTAGCTTCGATGTATGAAACTGAAGGTGGTGGTAATTGACAAGCGGTAGCGATTTCAGTAGGTACCTTTAAAACTTTCCTTTTTCAAAAGTTCTAGGGAAATTTTATCGATAATAAATATGCTTATAACAAAAATCCTGTTATAATAATAATGTTTTAATATATTACTCGCCGTTTATATATGTTATATTACATTGTTATCATATATTACATTTATTATTCCAAGTGCTCGAGGTATACTTTACCATCATTTAATACGGCCATTTTTACAATAATTACATTAAAACAACTTCAATATTTACAAATTAAAGATATACTTACTTAAAAGATTTAAAAAAAATATCCTGTATATAAAACAAAGTCGTGTTAGTCACACCATTTATAACTCAATAACGGGTGGGCCGATTTTTATGATCTTTGTTTTTTTTAATTTGCGTCCGCTCCGAATAGCAGAATGATATTAAAACATGAAAAATATGACTAAAAATAATCGTAAAGATAATTAATTTTCTCATACATTTGATGCTGACACTGTACGTGACTGAGATGGTAAGAAGTTCACCGGGACAGCTAGTTAATAATAATGTTAAGTTCCAACTACCGTGTCTAATTAATTTAATTTAAAATTTTGCTCAAACGTGCACAAATGTCTGTTTGCAATATTATTTTCTTACCAAAATACATTGTAATTAATATCTTCAAAGATTAACATCTCGTATTTTTTACTCTTTGTGTGCAGCTGTCCTTGCCGGCAGTGACTGCGAAGGGCTTGGGCCAACAAAAATAAACCCATTGATGAGGGCGGGTCAGTATCCGAGGCATAATGGAGCCACTGTTCGGTGCAGGCAGCACCGACGCCAGTACTTCGTTTTGCCCTTTTGGAGTCTTTTTGAAGACGCGTGATTCATGAAGAGTGTCGGTGTGGATTCATTGTAAAGTGTGTCATTGATTGCCATTTTTATCTTGGGGGCAATATATTTATATTGTTGTTGTCATTTATGAGTGATAGACGTACATCAAGTACTTGACACCACTTATAATATTTATAAGAAACTTAAGCGAATAATTTCTTGGTACAATTTCTTCATGCATATTTGATATAGATATAGGAATATAGAATTTGAATATGTTTTATGCATGTAAAACATCAAGTAATTGACTTATAAATCATCAAAATTGTCACAAAATCCTAAGCTACAACCGTTTGAAATCCCGTTCTTATGGAGAAGAAGGACTAGAAACTCCAGGGTTGCTCTCTTTAAATAGAGCTTTTACATGTTTGAGCAGTACATTGTTATTGATATGTAAGAACAATGTAGGAGCAGCTAGGCAGGCTGGTTAAAAAAGACTAACTCTAAACGTTAATACAGGCTACATTGTTCGCATATTTACAAATTACCTATTTTAGTAAATGAAGTTAACAAGGCATATTAGCTTTGTGGTAGCTTTACTTGATGCTTCTTATTTAGTTTATTCACGGAAGAATTGTATGTATAAATAAATTAATGATAATATCAGTTACCAACAGTATCTTTCACAAATAATTGAATACACATTTCATGGCAGAATGACAAAATATTTTAAAGGGTGTTTGGACACCCTTAACTTCTTCACCCTTGGCCTTAATTGTAAATTACTAACCAGATCCATTAGGATCATTCCCCAAATCAATTAATATACTATCTCTACGATTCAGCCTATCAACTCCTTCAGGGTTTTCAGTTAATCAAACCAACTAACCGTAAATATATTATGGCGTGTTTTGCCGCCACGACTTGTTATCTAATCCAGTTTATAGGCAAACATGCTTGCTTTCCCACGCCAGATAAGCGCTGAGTGCTTTCTGAGCACATCGAGTGCCACGATTACATTATGAAAGCGAAAAGTAAATGTTATCAAGTTAAGTGGGCCGAGTTTGTTTTAATACTTTTTGTCGTGATTCTAGAAATTAGTTTGAGCTGATGTAGTCAGTACTTGAACCTTAGAAGACATTCTAAAGGGCTATTATTGATTAACAAGTTAGCTGTCAACGCTGTAGGATTTGATGTTTCTGTTAAGCGTATAAAACATTCTATAAGTCTTAAATGAAGATAACCATGTGATAAGTGCCACTGTGAAGCCAATCTTACTGGCTCCCACCACAAAACAAAGCAAGACATGATTTTTAATGACGAACTGATTAGCCCTGATTAGATGGTAGTGAAGATGTCTTCTACGCTGAGGGTCTCATCCTGGTAGGGATAAACTTTGTGTGATGAGCACAAATGTTTGTACTCGAGTCAGGTATATTTAGTATCTATATACGTATTATATACCGAGTTCGCCGCCAGTCCATTGTACGGTACCCATAATACATAATACAAGCATTGCTTAGTGTGGGGCCGTATAGTAGGTGTGTTCATCTAGTGTCATTACTTGTCACAGTTACTTGTGTAATGAATCGGTTAAATCAAAAGTTCTTATTGTTTCAGATACACGTTGATAGCGTACTACGACAAGTATGCTCAGATCTACACCACCACCAAGATTTGGATCCAGTTAGTCGCCGTATGGGTAGTGTCATTCGGACTTATGGTGAGTTATATAATCTTTAACCTCTCTTTTCAACCAATTTAGTTAGTTAAAAGTTAACTAACATGGACTTTTTTGTAAAATTAATAATCAGACAATAACCAAGTAAAATCATTGTATAATTTCGATGTGTTTAGATCGAAACATTGAGTGTATTCAGCACAATTGCACCGGTTCCAATCTCATTACTAAAATGTAAGAATATACATGTATATTTGTTAACAAACGTTAGCTATCAATCATTAGGAAGTATCAAAACAGAATTTCTAGGTATTTTGATACCTAACAAAAACATTGGATATCACAACCCAGATTTTTGTTTTGATATCCATCTATCAGACCACTCACACTCACAATCACTCACTACCCCCGAAGGATTTGTTAAATTCAACATTAAAATATAGCTGTGTATATTATTTTATCGTAAGTACTTCTTTAGAGCTTCCTGTTAAATCGTTTCCACCAAGTAAATGAGACGAGATTCAAATGCGAAAGTCAAGATTTTTCTGATTGTAGTACCTTCCTTCCAATTTCATTTATTAAAACCCACCTGAGCATCACGCACTTCGCGATCAAATAAAAAAAAAAGCATAGCGCTAATTATTTCGCGGCGCAATAAACAGCATTGGAGAATGTTTTTACACTAAGATGTCATCAATCAAATCATTTATATTAATGAAAAAATAATACTATGGTCTAGCAATACTTTCTATCAATAATAAGCTTATACGTTCAAATTTCGTACCTATATCCCGATATAAAACTTATTCCAAAAACATAGATACTACAATTTATGTTTATAAACATCACTGAAATAACCATAGACAGACTCTTAATACCTTCAGCTCCATACCTCCCCGCTCGTAGAATTAAATATAGCTTAAAATAATAAATAATTAGTTATAACTCGCAACTGAAAATACATAAAATGTTACACTTTTATAAGTTTACAATTTAACCGGAATTATAAAGAATTACGATAATAATCATCCGCTTCATAGAAAACAACGCGAGCCATTCAAACACGTTACCATACATTGCGGTGTAAAATAAATTGTTGTAAGTACTTACTTTATGAAGGAGGCTCGAATTAGTTCATTGCACTTCCATGTTTAATTGTCCTGAATTAAGTAACATCCTTTATGAGCGTACAACGAGCGTGGTGTAACTACTTGCTTTATTTATACCCAATATACTCTTAATAGCAGCATACTATGCAACAGATAGCAGCATTGAAATGGTGCAAGAACCTGGCGGGCGAATATATAGTTCCTTCATTTTGTTGACCAGCTGCTAATGTCTGCCTAGCCGTTCCTACATTGTTCGTATGTACTGCTCAAAAATGTAACGGATCTTTTTAAAAAGAGCAACCATGGAGTTTCTTGCCCGTTCCTCTCAATAGGAACGGCATTCCGAATGAGCGGTAAAGTGTAGCTTAGCCTTTTGTAGCAATTTTTACGAATGAGGAGTACTGTACTTAATGGTTTACTTGAATAAAAAAATATCCTGATTCTGATTCCTCTTTGTCTGATTATATTAGTTCAAAAAAATACCTACCCAAAAATATATTAATTATGAGAGGTATTTTTTTTGCAAACAAATAATAAAATATATATTTTCCCCGTTTTAGTCGCTGCCGCTTTTATTTGTACCACACATAAAATAAGTACTAGTGAAAATAATAACTATCCCAAATATTTTTATGAATTAAAATTTGTGTCGTCCTGCTATGAAACTACTAAAGCGTTAATTGCTTGCTACGCAATTAAACTCGATGAGTAAGCGCTCTGGTAGCCTCGTCTAATCATCATCAAACTGTTGCGACACATCCTCGGATGGACTCATGTTCTTTTATAGCTAGGATGCTGACTCGACTGGAAATAGCATTATCAAAGAGTGGTAGAAAATAACTTACCTACCTGATAATAATCTATACAACATTTGACTATATATAAAGTTCTCTGTGTTCTCTCTCTTCTCTCTTCTCTATGGTGCGACAGTGTAGACTCTTCGATGAATACAAAGGTCACAAAACCCATTTTCTGTTTAGATACCACCCCTACTCGGCGTCTGGGGCCAACTGGGGCTGGACCCCAGCACATTCTCGTGCACAATCCTGCCGAAGGCCGGCAAGTCCCCCAAGAAGTACCTGTTCGTGTTCGGCTTCGCGCTGCCGTGCGTCGTCATCATCGTCTCCTACTCGTGCATCTACTGGCGCGTGCGACAGAGTAAGAGGAAGCTGGAGGGGCACAGGTGTGTATGTGGGTGAGACAGCGATATTATCACAGTTCCATTGTGATTAATTTATGGGTGATGGGTTTTATTTGTTTAGTGGTAAGTTTATTTTAATGTATCTATGGCTTGGGTGACAGGGCCTGGGCCCCAAGTCTGCTAACACAATCGATTCATAATCGAACAGCAACCGCATGGTAACTGTCACTTTTGACAGATATCCTAGACAATATCTGTCAAAGGTGACAGTTACTATGCGGTTGCTGTTCGATTGTGTCAGCAGACTTGGGGCCCTGTTCTATCTACAGACCCGCGCTCAGGGCGAGTTTATTTTCGATAGCTAACCGTAAAATTCATACAAAGTTGCAATTTATTTACAAAGACGTTACCTAGGTCTTTGAATTTCCTTGCTACTAAATACTTAAATTGGTGATGGCCTTCGAGTATCATGTCATAGTATTATTTCTATTTAGTCATAGAATAATATTCAAATGTTATTTGGTAGTTCCCTACGTACTCGCATCAAAATAAACGCCTTGGACATCCTAGATCAGTACGTCAAGTGCGAGATTATTCGTAAGCTTACCGTTTACTTTATAGTCTACGTATGTGGACACATTGTATGGAGAATTGAAAGTTTTAAATACTGTCCGCTAGAGGCGCTGTTCAATTTGCCATTCTATGTGTCCTTATACGTAAACTATACAGTTAAAAAAACACCGCCGCAGTGACGGGTATAGAGGACATAATCTGTTTCTTTCTTTTACAGGCGTTTGGTAGTTAGCGATCTCGCTCTCACGGTTGTCAACTTCGTTACATCCACAAGTATTATAATCATGTAACATTCCCTAAATTGTTCCCAGCAAGCTCAGCGGACAAACGGCAAAGGAGAAGGAAGAGGACTCCCGCCTCACGACTCTCATGCTCACCATCTTCATTTGCTTCCTCGCGTGCTTCCTACCTCTCATGATCATGAACGTGGCTGATGACGAGATCACCTACCCCTGGCTCCACATCATCGCGTCCATACTGGCCTGGGCTTCGAGCGTCGTGAACCCCCTCATCTACGCAGCCACCAACCGCCAGTACAGGGCCGCGTACGCAAACCTACTGAAGCTCTGCAAAACCACACCCGTAGCCAAACGCACGACATGGGGCAGCAAAACTATGGGGCACTCGTCTAATTCGCCCAATTACGTGGAGAAGAGAAATCATGCCAAAGACAAACCTGCGGAGTTATGAATGCGTTTTTGTGTTTAACGGCATCTAGCGGTGGATAGCGGCAATTAAATTAAAAAAGTTTTTGTTGCGGCAATAGCGACGAAGTGCTGCAATGCAACAAATAAGTTCAAGGCGCTGTCAATTCAGAAATTCGATTTAAAATTCTGCAGTACGGCAGCTTTTTAATGTTTTTATCTATTACACGCCCATATTGCTGTTAGAAATTAAGCCAAAGTTGGCGAAAACGCCACAACTAGGTTGAAAAAGTTGATTCAGTGTAAGTAATAAATAGGTAAGATAATTGACTTAATTATTCCGCTTTACGGTGTTTGCTAACTTACGTTCTGTATTTGATTTATTGAATCTCAATATACCTTCATGTCATTCGAAGTTTCACCATACTATGTAATGCACACGCATTTTTGATTTTTGTACTTATTACGACATTATCTTTTGTAACAAGTCTTTACCTTGTAATAACAAAATGAATGGATGCTTATATACTTTCTTACCATATCGTCGTAATAACCGGTGTCTATGAATGAAAAAAATAAATGTGTCTATTGTATATCGTACACGCGCTGTCAAAGAAGGCAAAGGAATATTATTTAAAACTACTTTTTAAAATTTTGTGTGTCGAGTTGCTACAAAATTTAGCAAGTAATCTTGTAAAAATCACTGTACATACTATATCGTTAAGATTGTACATATAATATATGTTATAAGGAAATGTTTAATTTTATAATTATTTAGATTAGTGTGCTTACCATAATTATTCCTAACCAAAGTATAATATTACCCTTATTTTAAAGATGCATACGATATTTTTTTGCTGAATAAGAATTTTATCTATATTCATAAGAATTGCATTCCTCTAGTTTGTAAGTACTTTATGTTTTGTATTTATCTATAATATTCAGTCCTCCCTATTTTGGATACAGGCTGTTAATAAATAAAAAAATATGTCTGCATCCAGCTTAGAAATAACCTAAGTATTTGTATTTCGATTATATAATGCATTTTATTTAGTTAGGGTCCAAGTGAAAAATATATCATTTTCAAAACTCGCTAACTTTATAACTTTATAATAATGGAACGTCCACAGTTAAAAGTAATTTGTACGTCATAATGTAATAGTGTTAGATAAAGAAAATAATAATATATGATCTGCTATTGATCACCTTTCCAAGGCAACACCACAAACATTTACTTAATTGCCCTGCAATATAAAAAGCAGACAAGTCAAAATAAATCTTTCGTGTTCCATCTCCATAATCATTGATCACGAAAAAGAATGGGCATCTATATACTAACAAATAATTATTACCTTATCACTATTATAAATCTTACAAAGACTGATATGTAAAAGTCAATTAGAATAAAAGCCTCGCATGTTGTGCTAACGAAACCGATAAAACAAATTGAAGGATACGTAGTTTAGTTTTTTGTACTATAAACATTTTTATATAAAGATACTATCGAAATGGAATTAGAGAAATGTTTTATTTTAAATAATTTATTATACTAGTTAAGTAATAATAATAGTAAGTGAACCAAAGGTAAATAAATGTATTTGTGTACAAGTTTGTTTTATTTCATTTAATTAACAAAATAATTATGCAGAGAGATCGTTAAAATATTTTGCACATGTACATAAACATGTAGACAAATATCTTCTTCTTTCTTTACGAAATGAGATGCGATGAAATAAAATGGATATGCAAATACCCACCCACAACTTAGCGGGTATTTTGCCAATGTCAAGTAGTTAATAGCAATAAAATATTCAATAAATACACATTATAAATAAAATAATGGAAGTGACATGATGATATGAAAATGGCCTAAACAAATATAACGATTTCTTATGATGAGAGATCTAAAATGTCAAAGTCCCATGTTTTCGTCGATGAGCCTGACTCAATCTACAAATAAAGACTCACTGGAAAAAGGCAATTAAGAAAAAAATAATGTTTTCGTCCGGGTCGGACGATCTTTGAAAATAATAATATCAAGTCACTATAATTGGTAATATTTTATAAATATTATCTTCAGTCTACCACTGAAATT
This sequence comes from Pheosia gnoma, assembly GCA_905404115.1. Taxonomy (NCBI): domain Eukaryota; kingdom Metazoa; phylum Arthropoda; class Insecta; order Lepidoptera; family Notodontidae; genus Pheosia; species Pheosia gnoma. The sequence continues at coordinate 798,503 of FR989905.1, forward strand.
ATGAATAGTATTACGAGCCGACCAGATTTAGCGACATCTAGTACAAAAAAGCACTTAGATCTGCCTATTTGTGCCTACTACGTTATTCGACAACAGATGGTGTAATAACATCAAAGTGAACTTAGATTGACCTAAAAGACTCAAAGCCGATATCTATAATAGGCCGATAAAAATAACATTTCTCTATGATTCTGGGAGACAAATCGGAAATAAAGATAAAAATTGTATTGTCTTTGGTCAATTGACGACTATTGCAGTGACAGTTCAATAGTTTCAGATCGTGCAAAATCGCCCAAAAAATGGCGAAAAGGATCACGCAGAGCTCCGTAAACTGGGCCGCACTGGCCGAGAGGGTCCCGGCTGAACAGAAGACTCATCTGGCTGCTTTCAAAATCAAATCCGATGGCTACCTCCGTAGGTTAGTTTCTGCGACATCGATTGGTTACATAATTTTTATCAGAACTTTTTGGTTATTATGGACAATATTTCAGGGTGTTGGCCAACCCCCCTGAGCCACCGAAGATCAACTGGGCTGTTTACAAGCAGGCCGTGCCCGTCGCCGGCATGGTTGACACCTTCCAGAAGCAGTATGAGGCGTTGAAGGTGCCCTACCCTGCAGATACGGTGTCTTCGAAAGTCGACGCTCAGTGGGCGGAAGTGAAGAAGGCTATCGATGCGTTCGTGCAAGAATCTAATGCTAACATTGCCAAGTAAGACCATTTTCAATATACTGATTTGTAATTTTTTATTGAACGGTAAATGGGATCTCTATATCTTACCTACCTTCTACAGAAGTAAATCTAGTAAGAACTAATTACATATGTCCTCCTATTTTTTGCATGTATGTAATAATCCTATGAAATTAGTATGGTGTAATTATTGTTGTTCAAACTATCTCGGTTCTTTTGTTCGTTCTCAACTATCTAGGTTTGTGTATGAGCTAAATAAATAAATCTGCATCATTAATTCATTCTATTTTACACAAACATGATGTAGACAGTTTGTTTGTTTTAGCATGTAACTGTATGAACAGCCTTGATAAATTTTGGAATTTTAAAAAAGCTAATATATTCATTTTTTCTGCAGGTATCAATCGGAGATCAATACTGTCAGCGCCCTTCTGCCTTATGGCCAGATGACCATGGAAGACTACCGCGATGCACACCCAGAGGAGGCCCTCGACCCCATCAACAAGCCCACATTCTGGCCGCACACCCCCGATGAGCAGCTCGACTATGTCGACCCTGACAAGCCAGCTCACTCCGGACATTAAGCTGATATGTAATTCACCATTGAGACCTCAAGATTCAACTGTCAAAATTACATTTTAGTTGTGGTTTGCAGTTGAGAAACTTGAAGTGAAGGTTGTTGGGAAGAAACACCTTATTATATTTATGTAGGAATAAAGTGAAAATGTTTACCAACCATTTGATTTTGTTTGTAAGTCCCAAGTATATCAACAGTACAAGTAGTGTATCAACAGGATGATAGTGTGAATTTGATATCAATCAGTAAATGTTTCCATATAGTAATGCATGTTTCCTTTAGGGGCACTGCTGTGAAATGTATGAAAAGATTCAATCACTTGATTAGTACCTATTTGATGCTAAAAAAACTCATACCAGCAAGTATCACATTTTAATAAATCCACCATCCACATTCTAAGTGAGCGATTCTCTGCTCGCTTCATGGTATGGACAAATGTTCAAGCTTTCTAGGGCAGTATATAGACAAAAACAAAAGGTATTGATTAGAATTTATTGTGAATTGCACGGTTCTAACATCACTGTATTTATAGGACACAGCAATACATTACGGAATGTAGAATATTTCAAATTGTGATAGTCTCCAATTTTCACAGATCACCATTTGGGTGGAGCTAAAATCATAAACCACATATTGTAGATATGAAAATAATTTGGTTTACATGTGCAACTCTAAAGAATAAAGAAAGAAATGATCTACTTAAAACAACCATATAGCTTTGAATGTATGTAATAGGAAAACACTATGCAAACCTAGGCAAGTGGGCTAAAGAATACCAACATTGATTTAATTTTACACGGACAAAAAACTTACAATAAGAAATTATCACTTATTCGTTTTTAACTCAACTGTAGCTATTTTGACATGATACTAAGAATAAAGTATTCAAGTGATACAACCAACTACTACTACCATTAGGCGCGTTTTCGATATCCCCAGAACTATACACAACTGGTTCACGACTTTAACCTTCAATAACATTTGTCATGTTCATTTTACTGTGACCCAAGTGGCATTAATTTAAAGTATTTTTTCTAAGCAACACGTTTATAATTGAGATTAGACGCATCCAGATGTGCACCCCGCTCCATGCATAACGCAAGGACAAGATATGCCATAGATCTACATATGACCATAGTCATACATTTTTTATAGGATCCCAGATCTATGTCATAAATATATGACAATGTAGAATGTTCCAAAGTGGCATGCCCATGACACGTCGTCTCTATATGATTCACGCCAAATTTAACTACGAAGAAGGTGCCACGTTACATAACATAAATAGCGCCATAAACTCGCAAACACATTTAAAATTTCAAGATTTTTCAAGTAATTACGTAAAATGGGAGTTCATGATATATGTCCCAGCACGATAATTTTGAAAATCAAACAGTTCTAAACATTAATAATAATAGATCTCTTTTGACATTTCCAATATACCATACATATCCGATCACATCTAGTTAACCTAATAAATAAAAAATAATCTATTTGGCGCCAAACTTATTGGCGGGTGGCGGGGGTGGTTGGGCGTACATATTGTAATAGTTGGTTGGGGGCGCGTCGTAGCCGCCCTGGTTGTAGCCCGGTGGTTGGCTGTAGCCCTGGCCTTGGTTGTAGCCTTGGCCTTGGTAGTTGTTGTTCCCGCCCCGCCCGCCGCGGCCCCCGCGTCCCCGGAACCCGTTGTCCTGCCGGAAGCTCGAGTTGTCCCTGTTGTAACTTGGCCTGTTGTTGTATGAGTCGTCGCCGCCGAAGTCATCGTTGTTGGAATCGTCCCATCGTGAGTCTGATGATGAAAAAATGTTATTATCGACGTATTCTGGATATTTTATCAGAGATGACGCCTTCCTAATGTTGGGAAAATGAATGGCAACAGTAGACAATATCGTTCCCTCAGAACGACAGGGGCTCAACTTGTTTAATACTAAACATTTAAGTTTTTAATTGTCTATGACTTTATTTTTATTGTTTGGAAGTTGGCAACTCCAACTCTCTCTCTCACCAACCCGCTCTCGTTGTGTACGTGTTCAAATTGTTAAAATATTAAATAAATCCTAATTAAACCCATAAACTGAAGTAATGTGTTTCAATAATAACACAACTCAAAATTATGAATTCAAAATTATGGTTTTAATGTATGTTCTATCTGGTGAATATTAAAACAAAGGCATTTTTATGATAGAAAAAGCTTATTATATTTCCGTCTCTTTTACACCGGTACTTTTCGTCCTCCCCGTTCAGTTGGAAAGATCTTTGATTGCGATTTCCCAAAAAAAAATGATTTTTGAGTTGAGCCCCTATCGTTCTGAGGGTGCGATATGTGCCATGATCAACATTTGAGGCTTACCTACAAACTGCAGCTTCGCAGAGTAAACTATACCAAAAAGTTGGGTTGTCTACTATTTTTCTTATTACATAACTATTAATGGTTTACGTAATCAGTTCAACATTTAACAAATTAGCCTAAACAAGTTGACATAGAGGGGTGTTAGGGGACTAGTCCATACACCCACCCAGCAGCTGGGGACTTCCATTACTAGTCATAGACCTCCCACAATGACTTCAACACTTCACGGTCCTGCTACAAACATTTCCTGTGACCCATGATATACTAGGGATGGTACTATGCCGCATTTTCCAGCTGCAGGTCAAAAACCTTGCTGCTCCAATGGCCATCAGTTCTGCAACCTCTTGCCTGTGTCTGCAAACGCTTAGTCATTGTTAGAAAAACTAGTAACAACAAATTATACTACTGTCGTCGTCGTACATCGTTTATGAATAAGCTTTAAGCCGTAAGTCGTTTTATAATAAGCTTTGCGACAAGCCCCTTATAAAGAAATAATATATTGATATATATGCTGGCTGACTCACTCCTCTCCCCGCCGAACCTGCCGCCGCCGCCCCTCCCGCGCCCGCCGTCCCGCCCGCGCCCGCGCCCGCCGCGGTCCGACCGGCCCTGGCTCTCGTCGCGATCACGATAACGGCTGCGACCTGGACGCAGAAACAACAAGTCTTTCTACATTTTTCATAACCTTGGAACTTGCCAAGATTTATCATCTTTTCCTAATAATCCATTCAAACTTCAAAGGCACCCAAGGCAATTTATTTTCTATTTTGATGTTTACGTACCATGATTGGTAACGGAACTTTTAGCTGAAGATCCAGAATTAACAATTGCGACTCGGACCAAAAACTATTTTATTGCTGGCCCGATCTCAATTTTCGAGACAGAACGTTGAGTCGTGAGCTACAATTTTCTACAAGAATGACGTTTCCAAGTTCGCTCTTTGAGTGACATTTTTAAATTTCCTCATAAGGCTGTCCACCTAGAGATAAAACTTTAGAACATCTAAGTTGAGATTGATTTATTAAATACCTGCCAAAGTGGCAGTTGGGAAAGCTCCCAACTTATAATATATCCTGCAAGTTTACTGACCGTATTTCCCTTTGAATCCCATGCCACATTGTGCCAGTTCCAGCAACTTCGGATTGACCACTTGATTGGCTTCTTGCAACACCGACATCAGATCTCTTGCCTATAATGTGAAAAAAAAATTACAAATAGGTATACATTTTTACACCATCTCACAAATGACTGATGTCAGCCTTCGGGGGAGTTAGCTCGAGCTTATACCACAGGCTCGACAAACGAGTAATAATTGGAGTAAGATTAACACGCCACGCTAATTGAAACTACGGACACCTACTTCCAAATGTATAGAAAGTTTTGATAACTTTACAATGGCATTACAAATCACTTTTCTATAGAATTACATCCGTCAGTTTTGGGGTTAGTGTACAACTTAATATGTTATATGAATCAGAATATTTTTTATTCACGTAGACCATTAAGTAGAGTACTTATTAATCCTCAAAAGTTACAAAATACTATGCTACTACTTTACCACCCGTTCAGAATGCCGTTCCTATGGAGAAGAACGGGCAAGGAACTCCATGGTTGCTCTTTTTAAAAAGATCTTTTACATTTTTGAGCAATACATTGTTATAGCTATGTGAGAACAATGTAGGAACGGCTAATCAGACATTAGTAGCAGGGCAGGTTATCATATGATTGGTATCACTTAGTTTTGCTCAATATAGCATTGGGTACATTACCTTAGCAGAATTGTTGGGTGTGAACAAGGTATACGCAGTGCCGGTGTTGCGCGAGCGGCCCGTGCGTCCGATACGGTGCACATAGTCCTCCGAGTTATTCGGATAGTCATAGTTTATAACAAACTTCACGTCCTCCACATCTGCGCGGGACATTTGCATGCTTAAATTTCATTGTAAACACTATAGAATACGACAATAAAATCAAAATATTTCATCATGCCGTTCGAGAGGAGTATTCATGTTATGAACAAAAGTGGTCCAAAGGTAGGACCCTGCGCGACACCTAATGAAATTATATCAGATCGATCTTTAATTTATTATAATATTATTTAATTTAATAGAATGAAATTGTATGAATAGTGAATACTGTGCGAAGGACTCAAAAGCTTTAGTAAAAAAGAGTTATTTGAGCCTTACATCTACTGAGAGAATTAATTAGCTTACTCAAGAATACTCATCTCCAACCTAAGATTACACATTAGATTTACCTTGTCATTGTCACGTGGTGCCGCCGAAACTGCTGGAAATAACTGTATTATGCCCGTCAGTAGTCCGGAGTGTTGTAGGCCAAGAGTCGGTGTGCTGACTTATAATCAACGCCCTCATACTGTTCGTATACTCGCGACATTGTCAGGTTGCGTAGGGCAGGCCCTTTAGCGGTCGTTTTAAATCTCTCATGACAAATAACCAAGCATGTATTGCTCTTGTTTTATGGTCTTACATCAATTCAACGGATAACGAGTGAATTAAGCAAAATTTTGTACCCAACCCCCTAAAATTTCGTCATCTTGAAGCCAGGTATGATTATCGTAAGACCACGTTTCCCTATCAGATTATTGGAACCCATATCAAACTCTTTTATTAAAGAGGCAGCATGCTCAATCAAACAGTGTGCGCTGACAGTTTAAGGTCTCGAGTGATCGCATCGCTAATCATCAAGTCAGCAGCACACCGATAGCCTAGCCGTTAACACTGCACGCATGCGCCTCTGAAATGAAAAACAACAACCGAGAATAATGCCAAGTCAGTCATGGAAATTTATTGTTTTATTGTCGGGCTAGGATCTTGCTTTTCGATGGTGATTTTTACGACAAACCTATTGCTTGTGTTGCAAAAAAGATTCAGATAACTCTTGGCCAATTGAAAGATTTGTCGTAGAAATGAACAAATAGTATCGTGGCCCGAGAATATGGCGGTATCGTGCAACCATTGCTGTCATTGTTATGGTAACCTATTGTTCCAATATTCACTTTTCTTGAATCGCCACCGTTGTACATCAAGATTTGCAAAATGTCTCGAGTACTTCCAAACTTATTGGCCCTAGTAACGAGTCCCCTGTATCGTACTAATCTTGAATATAAAAAAAATGTGAATACTGGAAACTATTTTCATGGCTGCTTCGTCAGCCCTGGTTTGATTAGCAATGGTATATACCTCCTCTACGCCCCTGACATCTCTTAGACCTTACACCCCGGTAAAACAGTGCGAGCTGGCTCTTATTATTCAGCCTTTGTGTATTATCTCGCATCTGTTTCATCATTCTTTTGTTTGATGCCTTCAATATATGGGCGGGAGCGATCACCACCATAGACAAATATAATTGGTGGCACAAACATAAGATTGTCAACTTCTGGGCAATTTACAGTGACACATAGACCTATGCTTGGTCGTATACGAGATAGGTACATTTAATTTAACCTTGCTAGTCCTTTCCTAAGTCATTACCTAAATTATGTTTTTTTTATCATGTTTTTTTTCTATTGAAATACAATCAATTTTACGAACTTTATGGCGTTTATTTTATTGTTTTAGGTTCCCAAAACACCGCTCCACGAAGTCTGCAATCTGCGAACATGTACAGGATCCCACCCGCTATAATAGCAGATAAACCACAGATCCTGGCAAAATAACACCAATTCCTACCAAGGATGATACGTGCGGCCATAGAAATTAGGTGCTACCACCGACTTGGGATCCAGTAATTAATATAATTAAATCCAAAACCAAGCGCACCACTGCAATACCTCACCACACTGTGAGCACTTTATGCGTAGATCGGACCGCAAACAACAACTAAATATGAGGGCACCCCGGTTCAAGCCATGACACCAGGACATCAACCATTTCAGTCCTCCCGTGACCATAGTTCTGTAAAGCAGGTGTTATAAGTTTGGAACGCAACCTTAGTTCTATTTCTCCGCTATCTATGCTCTATGCTTTTGTCTATGATTTGATTATTGTACTATTTCATTTGTTTTATACACTAATAATAAATAGATAAGTAATTGTGATTGACGATGCCTAAAGTGTAGTATTTTATTGTGGGAATGAAACCTGAATAGCAGGCGAAACGTCGGGAACGTAAAAAAGATAAAATACACGCGATAAAGTTCGTAAAATGTATGTAATGGTAGTATCGCGTAAATATAACATAATCAACATGTTTCCCTCTAATCTTTCATGGATCACTAGTTCAGACTCGGTTCAGACTTACCAAGGCCTCTGGCCGCGACGTCAGTGGCCACCAGGATGCCACCGGTGGACTGTCTGAACTGGTTCAGCACGTAGTCCCGGTCCTGCTGGTTCTTGTCGCCGTGTATGGCGAGCGCGCGGTAGCCGCTACGGTTGATGGACTTGGCTATTTCATCCACCTGACGTGGTATAGCTTTGAATGTAGATTTTTAGGGAGAAATATGGCGACGACCAGATTAGATCAGGGCCCCAAGTCTCGCCGGGGCGCCAAAGTAGTATGCCACGTGCGATCCTGTTGGGTTTTAGCCGGTACGAGTCCGGCATAACCACACCGTAACCCCTGTGGCGGTGTGGTATCCATGAGGATTTCCCCCCGTAAAAAAAAAAGGGCCCCAAGTCTGCTAACACAAGACTTTTGACAGATATTGTATGGGATATCTGTCAAAAGTGACAGTTACTATGCGGTTGCTGTTCGATTATGAATCGATTGTGTTAGCAGACTTATCTATATAAGTATTATATACTGGGTTCGCCCCCAGTCCATTGTACGGTACCTATAATACAAGCTTTGCTTAGTGTTGGTATGGTGCATATCGTTGGAGTTTTCGTCTGGCGATATTATTATTTTATGAAGACTAAGTAGTTTGAGTGAAAGCTTATTGAGATGCTTTTATTGCTGGCCATAACAGCGATTTTGATGTTCCAATAGTAGGTAATTTATTTTAAAATCATCTTTATCGTCATAAAATATCCTCAAGACTACACTTACCCGTCTCTTAGTCTCAGCAAATATGATAGTCTTAGTTTCCTCCTCCGAGGATATCTCAGTGAGGAGTGTGATCAGCTTCTCATTCTTCTCCCAGTCCTCGCACACGTCCACGATCTGCAGGATGTTGTGGTTGGCCGACAGGCTGAGGGACCCTATGTTGATCTGGATGTAGTCATGGAGGAACTCTTCTGCTAAGTTTTGGACTTCTTTGGGCCAGGTTGCTGACCACATGAGAACCTGGGGGGATTGTTTAGGGTAGTTGCTTTAGAACAAAAAGTGGGTTTTCGAAGTACAATATGAATCAAGATTTTAATTTCCAGTGTCTATGTCTGGTACAATTTTAAGGTTCATATACCTGTCTGTCTGGGCGGATTTGTTCAATGATCTTGCGGATCTGTGGCTCGAAGCCCATGTCCAGCATTCTGTCAGCTTCATCGAGCACCAGGTATGTGCAGCGTTGGAGGTTGGTTGTATCTGTGTACAATTTACAATGACTATAACCAAAGTCAATACTATGATCTTTTTTCCAGAGCAACCATGGAGTTTCTCGGCCGTTCATCTCCATAGGAACGGCATTCCGAACGTATGGTAAAGTAGTAGCATAGTATTTTGTAACTTTTGACGATTCATAATTACTGTACTTAATGGTCTACTTGAATAAAAAATATTCCGATTCTGATTCTTTCCTTATAATTTCTCTGCACATACAATTTCATAAATTTTTAGCTATCCTCACTACGACTCACTCAAGAGATGACATGATGCATGTCAGAGAGATATATCAAAGACAGCGGGCTGTGATAGGTCATCTGTAGAACCTATAACTTAAATGGATTTAATAAATAAAAATATTAAAAACTATTATGAGTTTCCTTACCTTTCTCCAAAAAGTCAATAAGTCTTCCCGGAGTGGCGATAACAATTTCCACCCCCCTCTCCAGGCACCTCCCCTGCGGTCCCTTCGGCGCGCCGCCGAAAACACACGTGTTGCGAACCTGCACACTCTGACCGAAATCATTGGCCACCTGGTGAGGGGAAACAAACATTAATGTGAATGGAGTAGAGTATAAAATAACATCTAACCACATATATACAGGTGTAGAGCTGGAAATATTGTAGATAAATTTTATTTACTTTAAACTATGCTAGATGTAGTATTTTTTTTTTATATAATTCCAGTTATACAATCCGTCCAATAAATACAATCTGAAATCACAGATTAAAATAATTAAGTTCTACTTGGTTTATGCTACATTTCAAAGTATAAACAATACATATAATAATTGAAAACGAAAGGTTTTAAGGGCCCATACTAATAAAATGTACCAATACTAAAAGTTGTAATCTTAACACAAAAAAATACAAAGTGTAAGCTTAAAGTTTTCTTTAAATGAAAGGAAAATATATTTTTACAGAACAAAGTCAGTCATATAAATGAGCAATATGCCACACTCTATCTTGTCTAGTGTGATAATTACTTAAATTTAGTGATGAGAAAATGTAAATCTAATTAAGCTGCAAAATACAACACAACTGTGCAAAAATAACTAAAAAAAATCAAGGTTACGTTCAGAAACCTCACCTACAAAAGAGAAAATTTTGAATTTGGAATAATAAACTTTCTAGCAGAAATTACAATCCTTTTTTTATATAAGGTTTTCGAACATAGCCTGCCAACAATGCGCTAAGTTGTACTACATATTAAAAGTGAATTAATTTACTATGTCCAAGTCACTTGGATTGTCCGCCATCTCCGCAGCGATTCCATTCATTGCGATCAAGGTCTGGAGTGGCACAATGGAAAATAAGTACTCGTAATTTGTTATTAAACACCATATTAAAATCTTAAAAATCATTAGTAATTTAAAAAAAATGTTATATTAATCAATTTTGGCAGGCTAGAAAATAAATATAGTAAAATGTATAACAACCTGTTGTATCTGCTGTGCCAGCTCTCTGGTAGGAGCCAAGACCAGGACGATTGGCCCTTGATCACGCAACAGTCTCGGCTGATTGATTATGTGGACAATGGCCGGGAGAATATATGCCAATGTCTTTCCAGAACCAGTTTGAGCGATTCCTACGAGATCTCGGCCAGATAATGCTATCGGCCAACCCTGAGCCTGAATTGGAGTAGGGTGAGGGAACCCTTGCTTCAAAATCTCCTTCATAGCATAATCAGGGAAGCCACCCTCCTCAAAGTACATGCTGGGAGCGGGGACATCGCGCCCCTTCACCGTGATCTGGTTCTGACTCCTGTATGCCTCTATCTCAGCCTGAGTGCGGGACTGCACATTCGGATGAGGTACATAAAAGTTTTTCTCGAACGGTGTTAGCTGGATGTTGTCCCAGCGTACTTTCCTAAGATTCCCGCCGGGCTGATCGTTTTTGAAGTTTCCGCGACCGTAGTCGTCGCGACCACCACGTCCGCCGAAACCTCGTCCGCCATCTCTGCCACCGTCTCGGCCTCGGCCACCGCTAAATCGACTGCCGCCTCTCTCCTCCGATCTATCACTCGATCGGCCACCCCGTGATCCTCCTCTACTACCTCCGCGCATCCCACGGCCACCACCGCGACCTCCACCGCGTCCGCCACGTCTGTCGTCATACCTAAACAAATTTTTCTATATGATAGCCCATAGTGAAACGAAATAAATGAAATTAGGGCAAAACCAGTCAACTTACATTATGATTCTTTTCCGTGAATTAAGCAGTCACACACTAAAAATACCTATTATAATGTTTATTTATATTTAAATTAACACTACATAAACTATAATCACACTTGTGTGTGGATTTAGACTTATTTTACTGCACCAAACGAAACATCAAATCAACTTTTCTGAATGCCTGGCCGCCATATTTATTATTATTTTTCTGACAAACAAGAGGGAAAGAGACAGACCGACAGACGATGAATACATAAGTTTCCGAGTCATTTCCGTTTCTTTCATGTATCTTTAGCTACTGCAGAAGTTACCGAGCACCATTTACATAATTATTTCATTTATTTTTAGGTAAATAAATCTAATAATTTTTGGAAATATTTTTTATACTATTACTAAACCTTTTATTGATATTATTGTGTAGAAGAACGTATACTGACTTCTTATTGCGTATAAATGAGATACTAAAATAGTTGGTAGTACTGCCGTTTTCTGACCAATCGTACACTCGTAGGTGAGATCATTGGCCAAATAGATACCTACAGCTACCAACAACATCCATTCTTATATGAATCAAGATAACATGAATCTAATTGGCGCAATGTTCAAATATTCTACTTGAGCTAAATTAATTTTACATTTATTTAAGTATATTATCATAGTTTCTCAGTTTCCTAAAAATGGAAATTACTTACTGAAGCACAATTTGGCTTTCAATTTTGGAGCCGAAAATTAGTACTTAACTGAAAATATTTTTGTAGGCCAGTGTATAGAATATTATTGATTCAACAATTTTCAACTTCGTTCGAACATAAGCTTTGCACCATTGAATGTTATAGGTGAGAAGTCATTTCTGATCCAAATGGACGCATCGGTACCCGTTTTCGAGAAACCCCATCCTCGCCTTACAGTACTGGACTGGACTAGGAACATAGAAAGGCTACAGAACGAAGCCAGACTCCGTCGCTTCGAGTCTTACGAGCTACGGCAGAGGGGTAACCAGTTAAGGAATGAAACCTCCGTGACTACGAGATGGGATACCTATGTCAACAATGAATTGTTGAGAGATAGGTAAGGAAGGAAATTAATTAGCTCAGGTGGTAGTAATACTGCTTTCTGTGCCGAGAGTCCTGGGTTCAAATCCTAGTAGGCAAAATTTTGTGCAATGAGCACGGATGTTGGATAATACTGACATCGCCCACAGTTCATTGTATGGTAGATATATACTCATAATAAGCGATGCTTAGATTGGAGCCGTAAAGGTGCTGTACTCTACTGAATTCACCATTTTACTTTTAGGACATTCGAAGTATTATCATGGAGGGAGAAACAGAGATTCACGCGGGAATGTGTGAGAGATGAGATAAGAGCATTGCAGGAAGAGAAGAATGCCACTGAACTACATTTAGAGTCGCTTCAAGTGCCTCTAATGGTAATATCCTCCTGCCTCTCTAATCGGGACCAGAGGGTGCCTCCGGAGTTGACCAGGGACCAGCTTGGGGAGGAACTGAACAAGGTATGGTATTCTATAACTGGGAAGCGGCCATCGGTGTAGATTATCTGCAGCTTTAAGAAACCACTCAAATAACGTATTTGGACTAGTTGCCTGGCGGGGCGGCCACTATACCCCCACAGTTATTGTTGGAATTTTGTATATATGTTACGTTCTCCGAAAACTCTCATAGCGCGTTTCAGGATTGTATGGAGAATCGTCGTTTGTTCTGAATGTCGTCTGCAGCGCCATCTATGTAGCTTGAGGTGAGGTTGAAGAGGACGGATCAATGGGTACCGTTAACTAAGCCCATGGTCATATGACAATTTACTATACAACGCGATTCAAGCATCAACATAGTGTTTTTTTCAACTTCCATGAGGTCAGAATTTGATCACTGCTTACGGAATGTTTGTAGGAACTGCACATAGCCGAAAACAGCAAGAGAGTCTTGACGGACGTCTGCCATATGGGCTGGGAGAAGATTAAAGAGCTCACCAACGTGATGTGCCGGTTGGAGCGAGAGATACAGAATAAGGATGACACCCTTAATCTGGAGTACCATGTCAAAGATCTGACCAGGGACAGTTCAGATATCAGTTTTAAGCTGGACCCCACGAGAGTGCCACCACGGTAAGGCCAGTTTGATCATTTTAGTTTACTATAAAAATAACCTCAACCGGTAGCCGTTTCAACGAGACTAAGCTTGTGTTTTATAAGGTCTATAATGGACTATATTATAATCTTTAGCAGGGACCCCTCATGTAATCATAACGTCATCTAAAATGCATCTCGATGTCATTCTTATCTATGATTTTCTGGCTTGCACGAGACGGAACATGCTTGAAGGAAGGAAGGTTATGATATAACAACAAGGATCGGATCCTGAACTGCTTTGTTACGAAGACGGCCTCTCTAACCTCTAGACTGTGGTCGCTTGTGAAATGGAAATGTACTATAATAAAGACAAGGCATCCCGACTAACATTTTGGGGATAAATATAGATTTGTTTAAACCCTGAAGATACCTAATTAACAATGCTTTCCAGGTTACCCATATAGCAACGTCGATAAACATAGTCACTTCTTAGTCGTCCGCTAGAGGCGCAGTTCAATTCTCAATAGAAAATGTCTAAATGCGTAGATTATGAAGTGAGTGGGATAATGTCCATGGTTGCAGGACTATGACCGAAGAAAGCTACGTCAACTGCATAGAGAACACCATCAAAATAGCTGAGCAGCTCATGTCCGAGTCGAAGGCGCTTCGAGAGACGATGTTCAAGAGTCGCGAGCAGGCGCGGAACCAGATGTACGATCAGTGCCAACAGGTGGAGCTGATGATGCGCAGGAGAGTGTACGACATACAACGGGCGAGGAACGAGATGGAGTGGCAGAAATATAAAGTAAGTCTTTTGAGGGCTGGCTTAAAGCATGGATAACCTACCTATAAGGTGCTTTCGGGAAACTTACCATACCTACCCACAAAGAGCTGTTCTCCGCTCATTGATAGGAATTGCACTTTAGCGGAAAAGGGAAGATCTTCCAGCCAGGTGTGTCGTATGCCTGGCGGTGCCGCCGCTATGCCCCGTCAGTTGTTGTCGGGATCTTGTATATACATATGTTACGTTCTTCGAAAACTCTCATAGCGCGATTCAGGATTGTATGTAGAATCGTTATTTGTTTTGAATGTCGTCGGCAGCGCCATCTGTGTAGCTTGTAGCAAGGTTGCACCTATTATGTAACTTTATGGGGAAAAAATACAGAAGCAGTGTATTTATTTGACAAATCATTATGCGTGTGCATTTTTGTAGTTGGAGACTAACATGGCAAAAGTGGATAAAGAGATTGAGAGTCTCCGAGCAGCAGTTGCTGATAAGATTAATCCCACCAAGCTCGTGGAAACCAGGCTGGAAACCAGAACGAGACGGCCGGTGCTGGAGCGAGTGCAAGACAAACCAATGAGAGGACTCATTGAGGAGTTCGAGAGAGTGCACACGAGTTATAGTATGCTGGAGAATAAACTGGAAGAAGCTTTGTGAGTGTTTCACAGAATATCTTACAATATTTTCCTAATTCCCATGACGTTTTTACAATAGGAATACCAGTTTAATAAGTTCTCATGAAGTCCTCAATCTGCTATTATTAACCGTGCCTAACAAGGGCTGGTATTATTAAGTATGCTATGTTATGTACATATTTTTTTCCCAATACCTATAGGAGAACCTATCACGGCATGTACAACCATCACCAACGCGTCACCAAGGACCTGCAGTACAAGAACCAGGCTTTAGAGACTGACAGACGACTCATGGAGATAAGGAAACCTCTGCATTCCGCAGACCAGACGGAGTTCAAGAGAAATGTGGGGTACTGCCATATGAGCGATGAGCTGGTGCCAGAATAAGGCGTACGAAGCCCGAATACTAGGAGGACCTCCAAATGTAATTCGAACACCATCCAAAGAATGTAGTCACTGTAATTTTAATTTATAAAATCTATCGTGTTAGTGAGACAGTGAAAGTTAATATAACGCTATATGATATGATTGTGCTTGAGCCACTGCTGAGACAGTACAGTGAAAACTAGCTGGCATGCTATTAACTGGCATTTCATGTTGAGCGGTTATCACATTATAAGTATATTAAATGGGACTAGGCCCGCAACCCACTCCCACCACTGCTCCTTCTGTAAGACAGGATCTACAGTGGTGTCCAATGATGACACCGAGGTTTGACCCTCGGCGAGTCCCTGGATAAAGTTAATTGTCTTGGAACCCGCACGAATTTAATCGAAACATAAAAAATAGGAGGACTTGGTAATAAAATATCCACTTCCCTCCATTGCAAACGGGGAGACAAAAAGATCTAGTAGACAAATTTCCACAAAAGCAAGACTCTTACAGCTGGACTGAATCCAGGTGTAGTTGGTCCTAAACTTGTGAGCTGATTAAACTTGATTGCAATAATAGGTATGGCAAAAACGCTTGAACGCACATTATAAGTATAGTTGGCACGTTTAACTTACTTACAACGCTTGTTAGGTAGGAGTGGGCACACGTCAATAGTCACGGGTGGGCATCGAACACGCAACTACTCGATTCCGTAGGCAGCCCATCTTACTACTAGACTATTGACACTTGTAGAGCTATAGCAACAGGACTGTCACCATCAGATATAGTGTTCAAACCGTAGATTAATTAAAAATAATCGTGAATACCTCTCTGGATTATACTTAGAAACGTCAAATTATTATTTATAATATTGTTTTCTTATATTTACGAGAATACTACACATTGAAATAAAACTAATCTTACGGATTTTATCGCGTTATTATACGTTTTTTTACGTTCCCGACATTTCCTTGTCGTTGACTTAATAAACGCGATAAAATCCGTTAGATTAGTTTTATTTCAATATTATTTATAGTATATATAATATAATTGTTATAGAATAAGTAAAATGTTTTAATTGAAATATATCATCATTATTTATTAATATAACGTAACAAGCACTGCTACATATAAATTAATTATTCAATAAACAACTTATCGATTATGTATACTTATATTATTTTATAAAAACCTCTACATATAAATTGAATGTTGTGACAATATCTGTAAAAAAAATCATTAAGTAATACCTACTCAATCGTTACTCAAATGTTTGAGTCACACTTAAGGTGGAAGCTCAGGGTCAGGGCGCGAAATTCAAAATGTCAATGGTTTTTATATTTTTACGAAAAATTTGGACATCTTTACGATGTAATTCCATCTCCAAATCCAAATTTTTCGTAAAAAAATAAAAACCATGGACATTTTGAATTTCGCGCCCTGACCCTGAGCTTCCCCCTTAACGGTTTGAGACGTCGTTGTCTTCAATTTCTTTTAGAACGCGTCAAAATTAACATTGACTTGCGTGTACTTAACCCTGAATTTATAGACGTTCTATAACTTTATTAAACGTCATATAGTACTGCGCAAAGCAAAACTCTTGTGCGCAGTACACTTATAAAACATCTATAAGTTTGGAGGTTACTGTTTTAAAAGGAAAATAGCATAATGTAAGGCACATATGGTACATAAGTATTCTTTGCATGGTTTATTTGAATTAAAAATAGATAAAACGTAAATATTATTGGACATTATTATAGGTTCCCTTTTTTATGCACCATTGTTGGGCACGAGCCGCCCCTCAATGTGAGGCAGATTAGGCCATAGTCCACCACGCTGGGCCACCGCGGGTTGGTAGACTTCACACGTCTATCGAGTGGTTTTCTCAGACATGCAGGTTTCCTCACGATGTTTTCCTTCACTGTTTAGCAAGTGATAATCATGATTGAAAATGAGATCCGCACATGAAGTCCAGAAATCCCAGAGGTGCGAGCCGGGGTTTAAACCTGTGACCTTCATTACCGAGGCGAGTGTGAGTTTTGATATAAGTATATAAACTACTAATACTTGATACTTAAGATACATTCACTTATCACGATTAGCAATAACATTGATGTGCGATCTAAATATTATTATAAAAAAACATAACAAAAAAAAAACGATTACCAAAAACAATGCAAAAGGTCATAAAACAAGCTGAAGTATATCTATTCACTGGTGGGTTCATGATTATACTATAAACGGAATGTTGTAGGACTTAAGGATTTCCTATATACATATTACGATATGGTCAATTATTAATAAACTCTTATAACATTCAGAGACGCAATAAACAGACAACATTGTGCTTCCCGCCTTAAAAACCATAGACGAATAACTTTTTAAACCATAGACGATGAAATATTTTTTTTTATTAAACTGGCACTAAATCCGGCTTAGGTCCCACTTTCTCGTAAGCCTCATCTAGCAAAGTACATACTAGTATAATAGTTTCGTCGGTGAGTTTTCGGCTACATGTCAAGCGTATAGAAGGATCTGGACAGTTATATTCCGCATCTCGTAAGTAAGCGGCCACTGTTATTGCGACGCCTTTCTCGAGGCAATAGTTGGTGATGTTTTTGAGGTATGAGTGTCTGAGTCTGTCTGTAAGTTCGTCGTGTTTAATGTATACATGTTTGACTGGAGATAGCTCGTCGCCTCGGTACGTGAAATGTTTTAGTTGATCGAGGTATCTGAAACAAAATAAATCATGTAATTGTGAAACGCGAATTTATATATGTTAGTAGTAGGTAAGTTAATCGACCCCTATTAATTAACACAAGATCTTATTTGAAACTTTCAAGATACTGTATAAGTTGTGTTACGTGTACCAACTTGTTACAAGAACGATTAATATTTTAGTAGGAAGTATCATTGTTGTACTTTTAAAAAACTCAACAAGTTGATAAGCATGCACAAGTTCGGACAAGATGAAATTATTACTTTGTATCAATAGGAAAAAAACTAAAGATAGGATTTTTAAAGTAATATAGCTATGGGAGTCTGAAGTGTCAGTTCATTTTGATCCTCGGTGGGAGATGTTATACATACTTATTCATTTTCTTGGAGATTTCGTTCAGTTCATCAATTATGGTTGGTTGGGCTTCCAGGATGTCCAACGCTGAGGTGGCTGCTTGCGTCAACATCGGCGGCAGAGAAGCGCTAAAGCAATAACCTGTAAATCGCAAGCATTCATTATGAAAATTTTCATGAAATAAGCAAGAAAAAAATTACTATAGTACTTAATTATAGTCTGCTTGAAGTATTAGCTTCTAAATCTAGGTTTCCGCTAAAAAATATTACCTCCAAAGAACCCTCCATTTATGGATATAGGGTAAAAATCCGAAGCAATTCAAAATAGCACTGATTGATAGTGATCTAATTTAATATCTTGCTCATTCTTCTATTGGCCTGAGTTATGGTGTGGGTGGAATAATAATGTGGGATCACTCATACCCAGTCCGGAGAGTCTTTGGTGTTCCACGATGAAGTGCGAGCCGGCGCAGAAGCCGCCGACGGACGCGAACGAGTGCTCCAGCGAGCCCACGATCAGATCGATCTCGTCGCGAGGGATGTCCAGCAGCTCGGTGATACCGCGACCGTGCTTACCAACCACCTGCCGATGAATTATGAATATCAACACCTTAGACCAGGGGTTCCCAAACTTATTTTGTCTACTGCCCATTTGAGAATGAATAATGTTTTAGCGCCCCCATTTTTTCACCTACTTAAAAACCACTATAATTTCAAATTAAATTAATTATTGTAAGCCTCTACACCAGTCTTTCCCCACGTGGGCGATAACGCCCCCTTGTGGGCGCTGCAGGCCTAAAGGGGGGCGGTAAGAGACCCAGAAAAAAAGGGGGCATTGTGTAGGGCTTTGGGGTCGATTTATAATTTCATCTACCTAGCTAGGAAGACTCTTAGACACCGACTGAGCTCTCGACTCTCGACTACATCTTGTGAACATCAACTAATATTAATTAAGATATAGCTCAAACTCGGTTCGATATAATATACCGCGGGCAATCATGTTTTAACAAGTTTTTGTTAAATAATCCGAATTGTACATTCCTATACCAATCGGCTGGTTCTATAATACTTGTTCTTGCTTGTCGAGTACGATTGGGCGTCGAATGAGATAAATGAGTTTATGCACGTTTGTCTTATTCCTGTTGGTGCGTGCTGCTTATGCAATCCTATATAAACGACGTAAATTTATTTTATTTTCATTTGCGGTTTCGCGCATAATAGATAAGCAGTACTTGATTTCAACACTTACGTATTTCTTAAAACAAAACAATGTCGGAAGTAAAAAAGAAGAGTCGGCAATACTCTGCGGAATATATTAAATTCGGATTTATTGAAAATCCCACAAACCCGTCGTCGCCTTTGTGTCTTCTATGTCTAAAAACATTTTCGAACGAAGCAATGAAGCCTTCAAGACTGCAAGATCATTTGAATAAAATGCATCCAGATAAGACAGAAAAGAATGTAGCATATTTTCAAGACCTAGAGAAGAAGCATAATACTCAGCCAAGTGTATCAAAACTATTTTCGGCGGCTGCTAAGCAAGATGACGACGGACTTCGAGCTTCGTACAATATCTCTTTGTTAATTGCTCAAAAAGGCAAACCACACAACATCGGAGAAGAGTTAATTTTGCCAGCAATAAAGGAAGTAATAACTACTGTGCTTCATAAACCGGCCGCAGATATTATCCGAAAAATTCCTTTGAGTAATAATTCTGTGCAAAGACGAATTGATGAAATGGCTGAAAACATTGAAGAATCATTGTGCAATCATCTGAGGACTAGTCAATTTTCAATTCAGCTCGATGAGTCCACTTTACCAACTAATGAAGTGTTGTTGCTATCTTACGTGGGGTTTATTAAAGATGAGAAAATACGTGAAGAACTATTGTTTGCCAGAAATTTGGAGACAGATACAAAAGGCGAAACCATATTCAATACATTGGAAAAGTTTTGTGAAGAGAAAGAGATTCCTTTGAAAAATATTATATCAGTTGCTACGGATGGCGCTCCGGCTATGACAGGGCGCCATAAAGGCTTCATAGCATACTTAAAGAATAAAATTCCAGATGTCCTTGCTATACATTGCGTTATTCATAGACAACATTTGGTTGCTAGAAACTTAAGTGAACGACAATTTAAATCACTGCAATATGTCATCAAAGCAGTCAATAAAATCCGTAGCAGCTCTTTGAATGATAGATTATTTCATCAGCTTTGTGTTACTAATGACGAAGATTTCAACCGTTTGTTGCTTCATACTGAAGTTCGTTGGCTGTCAAGAGGCAATTGTCTGATTCGATTTTACAACCTGTTTGACTCTATAATAGAGTTCTTGGAAACTAAAGATACAGAACTGCGCAACAAGCTCATAACATCAAAGAATGATATAGCTTACATGACAGACCTGTATAAAATGTTCAACGACATGAACCTCCAACTGCAAGGCGATGAACTAAATTTAATTAAAACAAAAAATGTCGTTGCTGCTTTCGCAGCCAAACTGCTTCTGCACAAAAAGAATATGGGCAGACGTGAGTTTCACAATTTTCCGAATTTATCAGTATACTGCAGTAACGACGACTTGTTTGCCTACTGCCAACATTTGGAAAACCTCCACATTGACTTCACCGAACGATACCAGGACATTTTAAACTTGGAAATACCAGACTGGGTGTTGGATCCGTTTTCAAATGTCAACACAGCAATGTCACCTCAGCTGGAAGAAGAACTTATAGAATTGACAACAAACGAAGAAATAAAAATCAAGTTCAAAAATGGATATCAAGAATTTTGGCTACAAAAACCGATCCCGCAATTGTACCCTGGATTGTGGTCAATTGTTCAACGATTTTTGATAGCATTCCCATCGTCATATTTGTGTGAACGTGGATTTAGTGCTGTGGCAACGCTGCTTACTAAAAAGAGAAATCGTTTGCGTGTTACCGAACGTGGCGACTTGCGGCTGTTTTTGAGTAAATTGGAACCTGATATCAACAAACTTATTGAACAGCATCAGATTCAACCTTCACATTAGTTTTTATAGAAGAATTGATTATGTTTGTTTTATTTTCAATAAAAGATACTCTGTCCGAATACTATAAATTTGCGTTTCAATAATCAGTTATAAGTACTTAGCGGTTTTTAAGTATGTTTAAAAAGGGGGGCGTTAAAAAATAATTTATTCTTAAAGTGGGCAGTAGACAAAAAACGGTTGGGAACCCCTACACAATGCCCCCATTTTTTTTCTGGGTCTCTTACCGCCCCCCTTTGGGCCTGCAGCGCCTACAAGGGGGCGTTATCGCCAACTTTGGGAAAGGCTGCCTAAGACGAACAAATAAAACAGAGTGACACGAACAATATATTGACACACAAAACACTAAGCTGATCTTAATAGTACACGCGAATAAACGTGTACTACATAAATCGGCTTGGTTTTTGTGCTTCAATATGTTGTTTGTGACACTCCATCTATATTATTTCTTTGTATGCGGTCAATACAATCATGGCCATATTTCTGAACTCAGCATACCAAGACTTTACAATTAGTGAGCACAAGCTTATATATATATTTTTAACTAATTTATTTGATTGGTAGGCAAGGTATCTCTCACTATTCTCAGTTTTCGTTTGGCTTTGATTTGCTAGGTAAGTAATTTAGAACTCTATTGACCTGGTTACGAAATCGATTAGCACTTGACCGAGTACCTCAAATTAGTGCTGGCTGGAAATAATAGTTACTATGGAGATGCAAATTATGTAATAATAGTCAATGTTATTTGTATGCCTATAATTGTAATGAGTATTACATGAATTTTTACATTCACATACCCATAACAATGTACTGCTCAACAATGTAAAACATCTTTAAAAAAAGAGCAACCATGGAGTTCCTTGCCTGTTCTTTGCCATGGGAACAGCATTCCGAACTGGTGGTAAAGTTTAGCATTTCGTAACAATTAAGACGATTCATAAGTACTGTTCCTAATGGTTTACATGAATAAAAAATATTCTGATTCTGATTACATGCAAATATTAGGAATTTACTTATTATTTTAGGTAAATATAGTGACATCATCAACATAGGTCCACCAGCATGCGACGGAGAAAGAGTACAGCCTCACCCTCTTCTTACTGTAACCTTTAGAAAACATGAATAAAGAATCCACCGGTATACAAAGTGAAGTATTTTCTAAAGTGAGATATATCTACTGTCTGATAATATAGGGATTTTTTTGTCTCACTCACCCCAATTGTCAAGCTCTCATCCAAAATGATCCTCAACTTGTATTTCCGTGCCAGCTGAACCAATCTCTTAACATCACACATCTCCCCCGTGTTAAAGTATATGGCTTCTGCAATCAGGAAGGCACGTCTCCGGGGGTTCAGCTCTTTCTTCTTTGACGCTTCAGCCAACATCTCCTCGAGATGGTCCATGTTGTTGTGCTTGAAGTACCTCACAGTACTGCGGGAGGCATCAATCCCCTTTTGAATGGCAAACCAGACGCATTCATCACTGAAATAACATGGAGTTAAATATAAGAATTTGGATGGAAATAATTATTGTATGTCTGTTTGGATGCTACTTCCATTTTCAATGGCACATGTGATGTTTTTAAAATAAAATTGCAGTGTGACATGTCATTGCACCCAATTGGAAAGTCTAAACATGGTGTAGTGACATTTTAGACGTACCCATTGGATGCAATGATTACATTTTACAGATTTTGACTATCTTGTGGGAACCCATCTGTTTCCCAGGGTAAAAGTATCCATTATATTGATCCAGTAGTTGTCTATTTCAATGACACATTCATTGCAGTCTTATTTTGTTTCAATACAGACAGTAATAATATATCCATGGCAAAAATTTAATTATTAATGCTATATTACTATAACTACTCACGCAAAGATGATATCATGGCGCTTGGCATACGACGGTATGGCACTGGCAATAGTTGAAAACCCATATGAGTAAACACAGGTCTCCTCCACCTCCAAGAAGTTGGCCAATCGTTCTTCCAACGTCAGGTGCACGTCGATCGTACCATAAAAGCCCCTCGGACCACACGACCCAACACCATACTTGTTCATTGTTGATAATGCACTTTCCATTATTGTCTCCTCTTTATCCATACAAAGGAAACTCATAGAACCCACATTCAGGGCGTTTTCGTCAATTTTTCCCATCAGAGGAGGTTCCTCCACTTCAACATCGTGTTCCACAAGAGGTACAGGTTTCCACTCTACAGCATTGCCGTTAACAAGAGGATTAAAAGATTTAGACTTTTTTTTGACCCAAACATAGTACGTAGAGATTAATATAACTTGTAGAGCGATAACCAGCGTCCACCAGCTCGCCTGAAATGTATAAATTTTCCTCATATACCTTTATTGATGAGTAAAATTGAAATTATTTGCACTTACCATATCATAAATATCAACTAGAATCATATTTTTACGTGATTTAAAAAGGGTATCAACCAATTATGTTATACTCTAGTTTATAATAAAGTATAATTGCGACGAAATTAATGAAAAAGACTCGAAATTCTTCACAACTCAATGCCGCCGGTCACAGACTGGTGGAGTGGAATGAAATTGAAATCAGAAATGAAAAAAAAAATGCTTTTTATTTTGACTTTTGACAGTTACTGACTTATGCCAATTGATATTGTCTATGATTAGAATACCTATCTAAATACGATTGGTTAGTCGCTTTAATATCTTCTTCTTCTTTACGAAATGAGATGCGATGAAATAAATATATTTCTTCTTCTTTTACGAAATGAAATGAGATGAAATAAATAAATATATTTAATCTCTATCGTTTTGACCTTGGTGCTGTCTTTTGACCTTGGTGCTGTCAAACTGCTGTGTGTCAACTGTCAATGTCAAATTGTGTGAAAGAAAACTGCTGATTTTTGTTGAATTATTTGTTTATAGAACCACTTTAAAATAAAAAGCAAATAGAAAAATGAACTTCGGTGGGACATTAAGATTGAACAAATTCGCGTGTTTCACACTAGTTTTTATATTATTTTTAATAATTTATTGGCGTTCTGGCGCTGCCAGTTACCCTACTGAGAAAAGTGATCTTATTAACCTGAAAAGCTTGTTGAAAGCTGCTATTCAGGCTTCCGAGCGGGGTGGTAAGAAGGTAATAGACGGGAGGAACCAAGACTTGAACGTGAAGAGTAAAGGGAAGACGCTGGAGGGGTTAAACGACCCGGTAACCGACGCTGATTATGCTTCTCACTGTGCAATGTATTACGGGTTGAAAAACACGTTTTCGAAGCTGAGTATAATATCGGAAGAGCACTCGAACAGCGACTCGCATTGTGAAAAGCAGCCCCTGATCGATGTGGACGAGGTTCTGGAGAATCATCGGATTATAGAGAACATGAATGATGAGCTAGTTTACGCTAGAGATGTTACCATTTGGATTGATCCTTTAGATGCCACAAAGGAGTACACAGGTAGGGCTAAATAATTGTTTGAATCAGGTGTTATTTGGCTGAAATTTATTGGAAACAAATGAGGAGGAAAACAACATTCCTTCAGCTTGCCAATCTTTCTAATTATAAACCATACAGGTTGATAGATAAAACACCAACATAATTGAACATCTATGGTCTTAGTCAAGAGTCTACAACCCTTACTAATATGTAGTTATAAAAAAATATTATAATTTGTAAGTGCCCCATAGGCCTATTAGAAATAAATGATTTGATTTTGACTATGCAATTCTTTGAAGGATGAGGTAATTCTGAAAAATCTTGTGTTATCCTTCTTAACTGGATGATTGGATAAATGGCAGACAGTATTTATGGAGACCAACTGTTCCAGATTCTGCAGGACAGTCCTGGAGAATTAAATTGAATCCTGTAAATACTGAATACTTACAAAATTCATAAAGTCACCAGTTGGCTTGGATGTTGGTTGCCAATATTACTTTGTTCTGCATGTAGTAATTCAAACCACTAAATTCATAGAAAGTGTCAATCCATTTAAAAAGAAACTGCAAACCATATGCTAGAAAAAAAATACCATGGTGATTTAAAAAAAAATTATAGTAAGCATTTAGTTATCTTTTTTTTATAATTCACAGAGGCACTATACGAATATGTGACAACTATGGTATGTGTAGCCATAAGAGGTGTACCTATCATCGGAGTGATCCATTATCCGTTCCCGCCGCGGACATACTGGGGTTGGTACACCAAGAGACCATCAGCTAATATGCCTAAAGCACTACATGTAAGTGTAATATAAATTTAATAAATACATACAGTATTACTCGTTGGCCATTTAAGGTTGCCGTGGCATGACCATTATTGGTGTGTATAAGACATGAATGGCCTTTATAAATTACTATGTCAGGTGCAAAAAGTTCTAGAGGCCATTGTCTCAATATAAATTTATACAATTAGAAAACTTTCATGTGAAGATTTTGCTAAGTTCATAGTCATAATATGTCATCATATGTTATGCTATAGTGGACAGAGACCTTTTTTGCTGAAAGTCTTACTAATTTACTTATTCATACACTGATATAACATCTTTACAGATAACTCGAGCCTAGATGACTCTGTAATAGCTTATAGAAAATGTTATGTTGACAGACGTCTTTAGAAAATGTTGTCTTTGAAGTTCAGAATTTGACTCTACAGTAATAAAGAAACTACACAGTTCAACTTTGTAGTTTAGCGCCCAACTTGCATAACATAGTTATCTTTATTCCCAGAAGTCCCATGAATACTAAAATATTTAACATTACTTCCAGAAAGATGAAAACAAAGAGCACCCACGAGTCGTCGTGTCCCGCTCACACCCAGGCGCAGTGACTGCGGTAGCGAAAACAGCGTTCGGAGAAGACACCACCGTGTCACCCGCCGCCGGCGCAGGCTATAAAGTCATGGAAGTAATCAATGGAACCTACGACGTGTACCTTCATACTACGGTCATAAAAAAATGGGATTTATGTGCGGGCAATGCCATTATCAAGACTGTAGGAGGGAATATGACGACGGTTAAAGGCGATGCCATAGATTATTCATCAGCCAATGAAGTGAAAGTAACGGATGGATTGCTAGTCACAAGATATGACCACGATTTCTATTTGAGTAAGATGCCTTAGGTATGTGCTCTTGGATTTTGAGATGGGGTAACCCCCTACAATGTTAGTGTGGGCAAAGAAACGGTGGCTCTTAAGTCGACTGCAGTCCCAGTGGGTATGGTTAGATGGTAAAAAAAAATTTTTAAGAAGTTTATTTCTTTTGTTTATTGTAGATTCTGGATCCCACGCGGTCCACTGATCCAAAATGTGCCGTTGGGCAACTAGGATCACTAGGCAAAAGTGCGAGTTGACTAAAGAGCCCAGTATTGCCAAAATTAGGCACCTCTTTTCGCACGAACATATTCGACTAATGAGTCAATTCGGATACTGGCATAACGATCGAAAATACAATCTGTGGCGCTCCTTATTCGAGTTATGCCGTCAGTGCTATCGATCATGATTCGCGTGATCCTTGTGATAATACCGGGCCTCGAGTTTGTTATACAATCGAGACATGATTAGGTCAATAAACATAAGCTTAATAGTAATAGCCTAGATTGACTATGAATTCGATCACAATTCACTAGTCGATTGTGGACCTGATAGTGTGAACGGCGCTAAACACATTAAAATGCGCGCGCTTAGTTAATGATTCGAGTCTGCGCCCGCGCCTACATTGTGAAAGGGGGCTACAAATTCTGTGGCAAAGACAGGGAAGAGGTATAAAAATTAGCAGCGCGAAACTAGTTGCAAACTGCTTATGATCTATGATGATTTATAAGTCGGTATTGTGAATGTTTCCGCGCGAAACTCACATTGCCCTGTAGATGTCGCGGTCGCCGTGGGTAGCTTTTAAAACAACGTCAATTTTGCAGACATTTGGCAAAAAGTATTCATTACGCGAGGGCTGTGATGTGTAGGCAATACATTGCCGTTCATTAGCTAAGAGGTAGCTGACATGTAGGTACAGTGATGGAAGTTTTTTTTTAGTTTATACAAAAATAAACATGTTTAATAAACATTATATCTATTGGGGTGGTTGTGAAATTGATTTGTTAACACCAAGCCACCAGAAATATTTATATTTATGTTAAAATTAATGTTATTTTTTTTTTTCTTTTTTTTATTACATTATAGGCAAGTATTTGATCTCGATCTCACCTGATGGTAAGTGACGATGAGATCTACGATGGAGCATACTTGCCTAGGTAGGAAGGCGGCAGTAGATAAGAGACGCTACATTAACTAGGCACATGCAGCGCAACTGATCTGACCCGCCATCCATGAATGGCAGCACCGAACATCATGCCGGAACACGGCTAGGCCGCTTGGCGACATGGCTTTGTTCAGTGGGTGGTGACCAGCCACATTTATATTACGGGAGGCAGTGATTAGGGAAATTGTATGTAATATTTGGTTGAAATAAATTATCGTGTTGCTCGTAGGACAAAGTTAATTGGACGGCAATGATTGACTATTGTAAAAATACATAATAATTTACTAAAGTAATCTAAGTTATTTTAATTAAATCCTAATAAGTAATATAATTCTTTTGTATTAGCTGTGCCCGCGACTTGGATTTAGTATGACTAGTATACTTACCTACTATTCTATGGCGAGAATCTTACCATTTTGCTGGCAAACATTAAGATCTTGTTATAACGTCTTCTTGTCATGGTCTAAAACATACCAAAATCCGTCAAATAGTTAGGAAATTCCGTGTCAATTTTGGGATTTTTGTTCGTCCAGAAAGACGGATGGATATTCAAAAAATAGCAGATACGGTCCCTGTATCGAAAATAAATTCTCCGAACCTCCATTCTGCATCTTCAGTCCTGGGTACGGACATTGTGTGATGGGCACGAATATGTAATTTACACTGGGATCGCCCCCAGTCCATTGTTCGGTCGGTACCGATAATACAAGCGTTGCGTAGTTTGGGACCGTACAGTTGCTGTGTTCGTGTGAATATATTATTGTACTTACCAACGTCAATATGTTTTGAACCAATCAAAAGCAGCTTTATTTCTTTCTAGATAAGGATCTAAATGAAGTAGTTAGTGGAGCTTATTCCAAGAAAATCTTATTGTTCGAACTAAATGCGACCACAGCTAGTATATAAATAATGCATAATAGAATTACACATACCTGACTGTAAAGAGAAGTAATCCGCACGCATCTGTCTGTTGTTTGTTAGGGTTCATGTCAGAAACGGCTGAACAGACTTAATCCGGTTTTAGCCTGTTTTACCCGTGCTAAGACGATCGGTCACTGTTGTGGGGTGTACCTATTAATTTTAAATAGGCATATGTGTGAATAATCACCTGCATAATTATATGTATAACGTGTAACAATAATAGAGTAAAATATTTAAACAGGGCCAACAGAAGGTTTTAAAGATAACATTCCCAAAAAAAATAATCAAATTATTACACATTTTAAAAATGACATACTGTGAAATGACCTGTATAGCACGCATAGCCAAACGCTACTGGTTCGCCTTGTTTAAAAAAATATTTACACAATTATTTTATACATCAACGAGATCCATATAACTTACTGATTCATCTGTTAAAATATTTTACACTATTTTTGTTACACCTTATATACTTACTGTAATTTTTATTTTACCCATTGAATATAGCTATATTTTTCTAATAGAATTTCTGTTTTATTAATGTATCTATTTTGAAGAATTGTATTGTGGCGCTATATTAGAACTAATGAACACATAATATGAGTAATCAAGAGGGATTTAGAGTATTTACCTAACACACTTGTGACATAATAATAATACCAGCCCTTTTTTATGTCCCACTGCTGGGCATGGGCCTCCCCACAATTCGAGGGGGATTTGTGAAATACTTTAAGATTATTAAAAGTTTGGCTCTCGACTTTATAGAATTTATAATCCATTAACTATGATATTGCATGTTTTTTTTTTAGAAAAAAAAATATCTTATATTTTTCTATGATTTGGAGGATGGGTGCGTACATAGTATTTGAATTGTTAAGCCTGGCATTCACTAATGAAATGATGTTCTCGATTAAATTAGCAGCTGTCTGTTCTAACATTTGTTTTCCAAATGTTTTAAACATGTTTCAAACACATTTGTCTCTCCAACATAGTTTCATTGGTGTGTTCAGGCTATACTATACTTTCTTATCATTAGCAAACAATTATAATTTAGTATTTTGAGGTTGATGAAATCTAAATCTCATTGTGATCTAATCTTATCGTTAGCATGTAAATATTGTGTAGTTTGAAAGTACGTTTAGTAAATAGATCAAGTAGGTATGTAACCTACTTTGCATTTTTCTTTTAGTTTCAGTAAGTAGGTACTTATACTTTTACTATGGGACACAGCTCCACCAAGGAATCTTTCGGATAAACAATTTAAGAGGCAAGCGGGACTGGGTCGTTAGTCTATACCAGGGATTCCCACACTATTTTGGGCAAGACCCCCCCCCCCCCCCCTTTCCAAGATAAACTGATACCTCAGACCCCTACAGCCAAATTACTTTAAAAATCCTATCTCTAGTCCTTTTTCCTATTGATACAAAATAATAATTTCATCTTGTACGAACTTGTGCACGCTTATCGACTTAAAAGTACAACAATGATACTTCCTACTAAAACATTAAGTCATTCTTATAACAAGTTGGTAGACGTGACACAACTTATACAGTCTCTTAAAGGTTTCAAATAAGAACTTGTGTTAATTAATAGGGGTCGATTTTTAGACCTCGTCGACCCCCAAAATTAATTTTCGTTTGTCGACTCCTAGGAAACCAATATCGACCACTTTGGGAATTCCTGGTCTGTACTAAACTTGGTAGTTTTGATGTAGGGTGTACACCCCGGATCTACGTTTCCGATGTTATTTATAAAAGCTACATTATCCAAGCGAAGTACCGTGGGCAGAAGTTATTTAAAAATAAAATACAGACACATGTTTAACTATATTTTTATTTCAATAAATTAAGCGGGTCGTTTCATTAATACGCAATAATAATAATGCATTTGTTTTTTCATTAAATCATAAAAGTACGTCACTCGACAATTTTCAATCTAATAATACAGGAATGTTCCTAGACCAATGACGTTCCACAGTAAAATACTTACAATAATTTACATGACTCAACAGCACCGGTACGATAATTGCAATTGATCAAGACGTTCCGTGCGGCTGATCTGGGTATTACTTAGATAAATACATGAGCATGGTATTTATCGGTGGACTAGTGCGAATGTAGCCACGGTGTCTTCCCCCGAGTCAATGGTACATCCAAACCATCGCCTCTCACATCAACAAATTTTACATAAAACACATTTATCTACTTAAACAAAAAATCATTGAATTATATTGCATTCGGTAAGATCACAAAACTTGAGGAAATAAATGAGCCGTAATAAACCTATGTAATATGAACCACAGAGCTCTTGTCAAAAAAATGGAGATTTAGAAATGTTATTTTTAAAATATTCACAATTTTTTTTGTCGACTTATTAACGTGGCCGTCGTGTGCTTAGTCGACAAATGATGCGCGAAAATACATTAAAAATTTATACCATACGCTATATCTCATAATCACAGTTGCTTACTATTAAAAAAAAAACTTGCAACATCTAGCGACGCGCAACATTTGTCGCAACGACAATATCCAATTTTGGTCTTCGTGAAAATTTTAATAAATTATGTGTACTATAAATAAAACAAACTTTTGTGAGTGGCCGAGCAACACAACACAGGCCGATCGCGACAAGAGAAATATCATATAGATTTTGTCGCATCAAGTTAGTATCATAAAGACACAGCCGAGTGTTGCGACACTTCTACAGAAAAGGCTTAAGCCAGCCATATATCAGGCTGATATCACGTCGGGTCTCATCGTAACACTCCTGCTACACCTGCGCCGAATGCCGTTACTTAACGCGTAAATCGACATAAAATGACGGTGTTGTTACGTCGATTATCGCGTTAATGAACGGCATTAGGCGCAGGTGCGGCCCGGACGGAAGTTAATAACATGTCAACCGCAAGCACTCAGTAAGTAGGTGCCAAATTGACTAAACAGAATAAAATCACAATAATATTAAAAAATATATACAACTCAACTAAGCATGGCTGACGCACACAATTTTAGCCGTGCACATTATATTATATTTTCATAACCATTACTTGCCCTACTTACAGTGTATCATTTAGATTTATAATTTAGAACTGTCCATCTTCATTTTCTTGGGTGTTAAATAATAACAATGATTTATAGCCAGCAATACGGCCGAATATTATAAAGTTTTCGTCACATATCCAATGTTTTTTTTCTGTACTAGTTCATGGCTTGCGTCTCCGCCAGCTTGACCACAAAGGCATACACATATGATACAAAAGGCATATGAAAAAAATACAATGAAGCCTTGATATCCCGATGGGGTAGGCAGAAGTGCATTGCAGTGCAATAGCATTTCGTCGGTAGGCATATTGAAACCATTAAAATAGCAAGCCTTTTGCAATGAAAATATACCAAATGGCCTAAATGGAGTCACCTTTGTTGGAAATTTTATTAGTACCTAGGTATTATACATATGTACCACTAAATTTTATTAGTACCTAGGTATTATACATATGTACCACTAAATTTTATTAGTACCTAGGTATTATACATATGTACCACTAAATTTTATTAGTACCTAGGTATTATACATATGTACCACTAAATTACTCGACATTTTGTTGTAGTCTATGTTTAAAAAAACAAAGTCGTTTCAGATGCACCATTTATAACTCAAGAACAGGTGGGGCGATTTATAGGATCTTAGCTTTTTTGAATTGTCTCCGGCCCGAAGAGAAGCAGAATAACTATTAAAACATGAGAAATAATCACAAAAAAATAATAATAATAATGATAATTATTTTCTCATATATATGATTCTGTGGCGGTACAAAGTTCGCCGGGAATAAATATTATATGTATATATTATTACCTTTCCAAAAGTATGTATATACACACAAAATGCCGTACTGAGTGAGTAGTATTAATTAAAATTTTGGGTAAACTACGATTTGATTACTTCAATAAACTGCCCCTGTGATTATAAAATAAGTTTTAATTACATTTAAACGAGCATAATAAATCTTTTAAAAATAATATTATCAAATCATAAGCACCAATATAAAATCGCTTGAGTTTTAATTATAAAAAGAAATAAACAGCATCGTCTCTATCAGAATATTCCGAACTTTATTTTAGTATTCTTAGAAGAATAGCTCTATGAGTAAAACTGACAACATACTTGCGGGCACAATTGATAACTACTCATTTGAATGGTCCTCTATGGTAGAGCTGTTTGTTGAGGGAGGGATTTTTATATCGGAGATCAAGAAAAAGTGACAAATTTAGTTTACTCTTTAAGGCATTACCCAAACTTTTAAGAACTTTATACACTCGCTAATTTAGTTTACTGCATGCGTCAAGTTCGCTCGCAGTGCAGTCCCATTCAGACTAGTACGTAGATCGTAAACTGCATATTCGAGTCTGCAGTCTAGAGCTCAATTAAGAAAACTCTGCAATCGGCAGTCTGCACCCAATAATTGATATTTATACTATCACAAATCCCAATTTTCGCCCATTTGGCTCAGGTGTCCGTTCAAACATGTTCTTTGTATTCCGAAAGTCAGTACTTTGTCGTCTGCGATTCTTCGTAATTTGGTGGTCCGAGCAAGTCTGCAATGTAAAGTCTGCATCGTGTAGTCTGCAGAATCACGTGCGGGTGCCGGCCAGCCGCGCGCGTCTCATATGTACATAACATTTTTTATAATAACATGCCGTATTGTAATAACACTTAACACATATTGAGATTTTATCGTCCATGCTCGATACAGCTTCGCGATGTTTTGTTAGATGGAGTCGTCTGGAACGGAGAAAGGTCATTAAAATTATCTCGCAAATGTAGACGAGACCTCTGGTGACAAAACAACAAGACAAGACAACTCTAACAAGATAATAATTTCAATAGCGAAAAGGTCCTCCAGTACCGATTTCCATAGTATGAAAATATGTTTTAAACTATGATAATGTATGCATCGGTTAGCGAGCTTATCTCGTGTTAGCGATTGCAGAGATAGGATTATGGCGAGTGTTATCTAGACTAGATAAGCATCGCATTTGGAATTGTAGAAAGCATATCTTGATAAAAAAAATACTTAAATAAAGAATCCATCCATTCATCCATCACCCAATAAACGTCTACCACTGAACATAGGCCTCCCCAATGACTTGACAATGATTAAATCTGAAGACGAAATAGAGTAACCGGTATAGGTCTATACATTTTAAAGTGTAGCCAGTGGTCGGAGCTCAAAGAATGGTTCTAGAATGTAGAATGGTTCTAGAATGGCGACCACGAGCCGGAATACTTAGGCGTCGTCCTAACTGGTTAACTATGCTCGGAAGTCATCGCATCGTTTGCTCGTACCATAGTAAACCAATTAGGATGAGGCCTTAGCGAAGTAAGCCCCCCCTACCCCCTATAAAGTGGACCGTGACGTCAGACTCGTGGCAGAAACCCAGTGTATGCTAGCAGCAGAGATGATGTATGGAATTGACTGGACAACCAAGCCATCCGGAATGTACGAATTGAATTTAGGACAGGGGTTCCCAAACTTATTTTGTCTACTGCCCACTTTGAGAATAAATTCTTTTTAGAGCCCCCATTTTTTCAATTGCTTAAAAACCACTATAACTTCAAATAAAATTTATTATTGTTAACCTCTACACAACGCCCTCATTTTTTTCTGGGTCTCTTACCGCCCTTTAGGCCTGCAGCGACCACAAGGGGGCGTTATCGCCCACTTTGGGAAAGGCTGATTTCGGATGTCAGGGAGCGAAAATATATTGATGACTCACCGTGATACCACCATTTTGTTTTCTTAGGATTTTTGTTGCAGGTCTTAACGTAAAACGAATTATCCGGTGGCCGTTTCTGAAACATTATTTATAAGTTAGAGCACACTGCACCTCGACTCAAACCTTCGCCTCTAAACGAGGCATCCTCAGGACGGCTGGGCTATGAATGCGTGTCGAATACTTTTTTAGATTCGTATCGTTTCGCGGAGAATTGCATATTATTTGGGGTCCCAACACTCGTGATAGGCAGTTTCTCGACTAACATCTTAGAGGAGTGTTGTTGGCTTCATTAAATATCGATCAACTTGTTTGGTTTATCCGCCGGTTAAGCCGAGGGTACTGACCCTCGGCTTAAAAAATGCAAATGAGGGAAGAGGAACCCACTGTCAATGAAATTGTTTTTTTTTTTCTTTAAAATTTTTCTTTATATTAAATTATATTTTATATTCCATCCCGTGACCGCTTCTTACCCCGGCGTGGGGGGGCCTTGGAATGTCGCTAAAAAGCCGGTGGTAAAATGTAAAATGGTAACGTCACCTTCTCCTTACAGCTACTGAGCATGGACACGATGGAGAGGCAGACGGACTGCACGGAGAGCGCCGGCGACCAGTCGTCGGTGAGTATCGACAGGCAGATGTGCCCGTTCGAGTACACGTGGGGGTGAACCGGTATATTGTTGCCTACGAACGTCACCTGCAAACAAACATAACACAAATAATCGACGGCCTGATTAGCGCAGTTGGTATTTGACCCTGCTTTCTGTGCCGAGGGCCTCGGGTCGAATATTTGCGTGATGAGCACGAAAGTTTGTACCCGAGTCATGGATGTTTAATATCTACATATATAAGTAGAAATAGAATTAACTTTTCGATTTTTTTATTTTATATTTTTACGTTCCGAAAGCAACTATTAAATATGAGGGTACCCCAGTTCAAACTGACACTAGGACGTCAACCACATCAGTCCTCCCGTGACCATGGTTGCTGTAAAGCAGCCGAAACGTCGGGAACGTAAAATCAAAATGAAAACGCGATAAAATCCTTAAAATTAGTTTCATTTCAATCTATATAAGTGTTATATACTGGGTTCGCCTTCAGTCCATTGTACGGTACTCATAATACAAGCGATACTTTGTGTTGTACCGTATCGTTGGTGTGTTCGTCTGGCTAAATTATATTATATTCAATTTATTTTTCATCTCACTAGTTCCGAAATTCAAACCTAACAACTTTGCAGCGTTTGATTATCTTATGAATGTATCTACAACATCAGACGAAAAAATAATTACTACTACTTAGTTCAGCACTTAACGTTAGGATTACAGAAAAAAAAATGACTTTATAATTAAGATCGACGATTAGTTTATAATAGCTTAGTTAATATAAGATTAACAACTGTGACATCAAAAATGTCAAGGTTTATTCTTGTCTGAGAATTAATCTGGCTAGACGCTTTTAATTTGCACCTCATTGGCGTGGAATTACGATGTTTATATGCAAGTTACACTCGTCATGGCCGTCGGTGTGCGCCGCGTATTTTTCCTTAGAGGAAGGAAGTTGTGTTAATTACCTTGGATCTTCCATACGCCACATAAGAATCGACTAACTGATGAGCATAAAAACTGATTTCAACATTAATTTGTAAGCAATGTAACTCCTGTCCCCTTAAGGGGATGCAGAGTCAATTTTAAAGGGATAAGTAATATCACAAACACCGATGGTCTGTTGAGAATTGCCGTTAATTTGTACAATAGTGGTTATTATTACCATCACGTTGTAAAACTAATATAAACAAATATCATTACAAACAGTACCCCAAACACAATCCTTTTTACCATCTTCCACTGTACCACCGTACCATCTTCCATCACTCTCACACCACAGATTAAATAAATATGTATGACAGTGACATAATGTGTACTCGATGGGGGGTACGATTACAATAGAAGTTACCGCTTACCCTACTGTAATGGTTTACATGAATAAAACATATTCTATGTCTTACCTCGGGGGAGTCGAAAGGATATTTATTTGTGAATTTGAACTGCAGCACGAATTTTTCGCCCTCATACAGCGTGCCGGGCACCCCTTCCATGTGCACTATCCACCTAAACAAAAAAGAAGACATAAGTAGGCAAATATTGTCAGACAAAACCCAGCAGCAGTATGGCCCTGAACAAAGTGTGAATCAAACCCATAAAAATGAGTACATGATCGTTTATCTATGCCTTCTGCACTGAGCCCAAGCTTGTACATAATTATGATTGGGAAATATTTAAAAAATAAGACTCCATTTTAAATCTTTAGGTATGGATCTCAAAACCAAACAGAATAGATGTTTTATAACAAATGAATATCATCATTTGTCTGGGATATGGAAGGATTCTTCAGGATAGAGAAAGATCTAGGTCCCTGTATGCAAATCTAAAGGGCACATCTTGTCTATACATATAAATAAAATTGGAGTGTCTGTTTGTAATATTAAAATAACCGCTTTTTACTCAGTGCATTTAGATGTATACACGTTACCTATACCGAAACAACATTTTTTACAATTTTTGTCTGTCTGTTTGTTCCGGCTAATCTCTGAAATGGCTGGACCGATTTTGAAGGGACTTTCACTGGCAGATAGCTGACGTAACAAGGAGTAACTTAGGCTACTTTTATTTTAGAAAAAAAATAGGATCTCACGAAAAAAAATTAAAACCAATGTTGCAGCGCAGCGCCTGATTAAGTTTGATAGCAACAACCTGCAATGCGTCCCGCGGGCTCAGAATGGGCGAGCAGGCTGTTGTCAACGGTTGTCTTTGTTAAATACCACGCGGACGAAGTCGCCGGCAACAATATAACATTGACCCATTGCCTATTCTTATAGGTATTCAGCAATACCTGGAGGTTTATAACAGATGGTTCTAACAAGAAAAATGTGATATATATTGATTTTTGTCTAAGTCTGATGAGAGTACTACTTAATAGGTCATCCATGATGTAAGTCTAATCTATTCCCTGTAGGGAGTGAATCCCAGCGGGGCTGTTAGGATAAGTTGGGAGTTTGAGCAGATTTATTAGTCATTTGAAATGTCAGTTGTGCATATTAAGCCCTCTGGTCATTACTCCTTTAATGAAATCTGTCATGATAAAAATAATCAGTCACACTTTATTTGTCTATCAAAAGGTATCAGTCATATAAGTGATAAACTTGTGTCACTGTGTTTTTAAGTAGTTGTAACATGGGATGAGTAAATATTTATTTAATGTCTATTGACCAATTTAGTAAAAAAAAACAAGTGTACCTATTTTTTTTTGCTAAAGGTAAATTCCATCCAGTGCTCACTAATTTTAACCAGCCAGTAGTTTAAATATGTTTAATATATGATTGCTAACCTAATCTATTTTCAAGCAATCCATTTTATAAACTCGCATAATAATATAAGATTTACAATAAATAGTTGTAGGTAGTATCACACAGACATTAATAAAACAAACAGTAATGTGAATTTAGGTATTATAATATTAACACTTTAGAAATCCCACTAAGGCCAACTGCAAACATTAAACTGGTTTGATTCTGACAGATATAAGAGTCACCTACACCTAGCAAGTGATAATCATAGTAGAATATGAGATCTGCACATGTTTTCTTTAATCATTTAGCAAGTGATTACTATAATTTGTAAATGAGATTTGCACACAGACTCTGTCACAAAGGTGGGAGTCTGGGTTTGAACATCTGACCCTTGCTCTTAGACTAACATTCAATCTTAGTAGTATAGCCGGTCAGCTACACTACTCTCTCACATCACATCACAATAAATAATTTGTTTGTGATGTGCTACTTATATATTGTTTTCTTCTGTGAACTCCGAGCAGTTTAAACTTTTCTTATTACTATCTTGCGTGTGATAATCACTGTATAAAATCATTTATGTTTACATACCCTATTCACAATTTAGCACAACTCATAATGCAATGTAATGAAAATTTACTATTTCCGATATAATGGGAAGAGTTACTCACAGTGTTAGATTTTGGCAGGCCTGATCTCCGTCCACGGTGACTCCTGGAGGTGGTTCTTTCATCAGAGACATGAGTTCTTTTTGTAATCTCCGCTAAAACATACCGTTAATTAGCGTGTTTAGCTGTAGTTTATATGATGCCCTAGCTATAGTACGCTGCAACTAAACGGGTTATGTGCATTTAAGAACATTAAAACTCGCAAATTTACACGACTCAACATAAATTTCCAAAAAGTCTAACATGAAAACTGTCAGACCAAGCAAAATCGAGTTATTGAGGTTTTAGCGTATCATTTCATACGAATTCCATTGCTATATTAAAATTTAAAAAATACCTATATGATTTATGTTTTAAAATGAAGGGAAAACATGCAATTTAAATTATTTTTTACTCACCTCAGACGGGGACATAGCCGCCATTGTAATCCAATTAGACGTTTGGTGTTACTATTATAAAAAATAAGTCACTTTTATTTAATCGCAAATAAATCAATGCCATTAATAATCTGCAAATTAATCATTCTGGAATCCAGAAACACAATTTCTTCAAATATAGGTTACGTACGTGGTTGTGTTTTTGTTCAAAGTTGTTTATGACAAGTCTTTATTTAGTTATTGTAATCGACGAAAATAAAACATTTATTTATTTTTCGGGCCTTTTTCTTTTTATGAAAAATCGTCGTCTTTCTTCTTTGAAATTACTAATAATTCATACCAGCATGTCTAGCTCGTCCGTGATGCCTATGCTTATGTCGTCGCATCGTCGCTCTTATTTCCTTATCTATATTGACTTTATACGTTTTTCTTCTTCCTTTACGTATAATAAAATGTATATGAATATGGCCTCACCCACAACATAGTGGGTATTTTGCCAATAGCTATAACACATTCAATAAATACACATTATAATTAAAATAATGGATGTGATATGAAGATTTAAAGCTGGCAGGACCTTGGCATATCTTTATACGTCTTTTAAAAAAATATAAATGTCACTGTCTTACTATCACTGTCAAAGTGGTCATACTACTCGCGATTGTCTTTGGAATGGAAAAAAAAAGAAAATGCTAGTTCGTCTTGTGGTCCGGTCGTCGCTGTGAAAATAAATTGATGTGATAAATTGTTTTACACTAAGAAAACGGCCATATATAGTAAAATTAGTATATACACAAAATTCTTTCGAAATATTATACTTCAGTTTGTAGCATATGGTTGCGCTTACTACTTAAATTAATTTGATTCGTACACCTACCCACCTTTTCTGTGCAAAATAATAGATGATAATGGTATCATATTGTAAAAAGTCCTCAGCGGAATGGTTTATTGACCAGCTGAATGTGGAAAACGCAAAACGGGTTGCATTTGTGTTAGTTATTGGGTTCATTGGATATCATGGCATACTACACTTGCGATATGGTAAGCCACCAAATTACTTTAAGTTCTTTATTAGTGTCAATTAGTGTTAATAGATACACTAAGTAATTAACATAAGGTAGCTTTTATCTTCTATTGCCAACCGTCTTTTTGTTTTGCAGCTCAGCACAGTATTGTCATATAATGAAGAAAGGTATCCTATCTTTGTAAACTTACTATAGGCTAAGCAATAGTAAAAACTACATTGAAAATTGATGTGTACTTTTTGCATAAGGAACAAACAGGCAATAATTAAAAAAGACTAGTTTTTTAATTTGGTGTTAACACACCTGTAATAGAGGTGTTATTAAAACCAAAAAAAATAAATAAAAATGTTATATATTAGTATGTATGTATAAAGATAAATTCTTCACTGGTATGCAGTAATATTAATAATTGTCTAATTAATTGATTTTTAAACCAAACAAACATTTGATAACAGATTGGTCTAGTGATTTGAGTGCAGGCCGCTCGCCTCACTGCATCAGCTGGTTTTTTTTATATCGCCAGATGAACACACCAACTATATGGTACCACACTAAGCAATCCTTGTATTGTGGGTACTGTACGATGGACTGGTGGCGAACCCAGTATATAATACTTATATAGATACACATTCATGACTCAGGCACAAACAGTGTTCATGTTCATCATACAAAGTTTGTCCCTACCAGAATCCAAACCCGGGACTCTCGCCGCTGAATGTACTACCAACTGAGTTAATCGGTTCGTCGGTTGCAGGCATAATTCCCTTTCAGGCAACATTCAGCAGCAATCGGTACATAATTTTAAATGTGGTGTGTTCATATACCTATAATTATTCATAAACCCCCTAAAGATTAACATAGATACTTTAACTAAGCTGTATAATGAATAATGTTTCAGGCCCAGACTCCTGTGCTTGGCTATTATCATCGGGGAGATACAAGGGTGATCATGAATGGCAGCCATATGGGTGTATGCTGCATAGATACTCAAAAACGTATGTTCCTATACCATTTATCGAGTGTAACAATAATCTATACCTGATTACTAGTTTATGCTGCATCCACATGCTGAACCGCTAGCTGTACAAAGGGAGCGTTCAAGTATTACGTAACGCAATTTTTGGACATTTTTAAGCCCCCCCTCCCCCCCATGTAACGCCTCGTAACGTTTTCTTTCCCCCCCCGCACCCCTAGTAAAAAGTAAAATCTACGCGACCGTTCTGAAGGGTTAAAACAATGTTAAGTAACGCGTAGTTCAAACCCCCCCCGCCCCTCCCGCCCATGTAACGGATCGTAACGTTTCAGAAGTTTCCCTTATTATAAGGTGGGTAACTTGTTTCAGAGATGCCAGGCGGTGTTTACGATATTTGGCGTTTTGGGGCAAGTACAATAGTTTTGCGTTCATCGGCGACTCCAGGCTTGAACAGCTTTACGAGTACTATATAGGTAAGCTATCTTCTCTGTACGGCCTTAGCTTAGTCTTGTGGTTCAATGCAAGGACATAGCCTAGAATTAACATAGGGGGGGTCGAGCTTTGGACCAGAGACATTAGGAACTGCTGAACCCCCAAAACTCCCCCCCTCCCCTACCTACAGTCTCGGTTCAATGCGCTGGGTAGTTGCATATCGTGCATTGCTTAGTGGTCATACTGAATTGTATGAGATTTTATGAATTATGAATAAGATACTGATTTTATGAATTGAATGAGGCCATCATAGATGATTAAATCAGCATGTCATGGATAATAGAATCAGGCAGTCAAATATGATGTAATGAGGCTGTCTTAGATGAGGAAGGCTTTTATATATAATTGATTTAAGCCATCATTGATGATAGAATGATGCCGTAATTTATGATTAAATTAGAACAAGGTCGACATGGACGATACACTAAGGCTGCCATCAACTTAGTGCCCTCTGTTAACTCAGAGCATATCTTTGTTACGAATCTCAACTAACTCCTGTA
This sequence comes from Pheosia gnoma, assembly GCA_905404115.1. Classification (NCBI taxonomy): domain Eukaryota; kingdom Metazoa; phylum Arthropoda; class Insecta; order Lepidoptera; family Notodontidae; genus Pheosia; species Pheosia gnoma. The sequence goes on from FR989905.1 coordinate 840,096, forward strand.
GTTTTCAATTGTAGGCGTGCTGAAGACACGTCTGGACACGGAGACGTCACACTCAATGGACCGGCACATGCCCAACAACACATATGTCGATCATAAGTTGAGGCTGTCTGTCACGTTCATATACAGTGATGATGTGTCTAAAACCATGGTCGACCAGTTCCGGAGTTGGTGAGTGGGTACAACATTACTCTGTGTGGTTGTGTGGTTTCCCAGGGGTCGACTTAAACAAAAACTGATTTTGTGGGTCGACATGGTATAACAATTGACTGCTATTAATTAACACAAGTTCTTATTTGAAAATTTCAAGATACTGTATAAGTTGTGCTACGTGTACCAACTTGTAATAAGAATGACTAATATTTTAGTAGGAAGTATCATTGTTGTACTTTTAAAAAACATGTTGATCAGCGTGCACAAGTTTGTACAAGATGAAATTATTATTTTGTATCAATAGGAAAAAAAAACTAGAGATAGGATTTTTAAAGTAATCTGGCTATGGGGGTCTGAGGTATCAGTTCTTTTTGGAAAAGGGGTCTCTTGCCCGAAATAGTTCGGGGATCCCTGGACTAATGCATGTTGCGTTTATGCGCTTGAAATGAATTGCATCCTATGCCATTTAAATTTGCACTCAAGTCCATTTAGTTTTGAATCTAAATCACCATTACACCGCTAATCCCCGAAGGGGAAGGCAGAGGAGCACTGCACTGCACTCACATTTCGCTGATGGTATTTGGTCCCAATATAATTGGGGCCAAGCCTATTGCCATTATACTGGGCACACTCCTCATATTGGGGAGGATTTAGGCCATAGTCCACCACACTGGCCCGGTCTAGTTGGTGAACTTCACACGACTTTCGACATACGTGCAGGTTTCCTCACGATGTTTCTCTTCATCATAGAGCTAGCGATAATCATTATTAAAAATTACATTAGCAAATGAGAATACGAAAATCCTAGAACCGAGCTCTTTACAAATAAAGATTCAAAGTTTTATAATTTTGTGGCTTGAACAATGTTAGTCTCTAAATAGAACTTATCATTATTGAACTAAGTTCTATTTTCCATCAACAGGCAACAATCCGACCAGCCCCCCTCAGTCATCATAGCGTCCACAGGTCTGCAGCTCCTCAAAACTCGCAACACAACAGACCTAGTGCTTGAAGAATACAAAAGGAACCTAACGCACTTGGTGCAAGCTATAGATTCGCTTGCGGCGAGGAAGACGCAAGTTCTATGGAAGCTGATGGAATCGGTGGATACGGCGAAATTGAAGGGAGATAATAAGAGGATTAATAATAATGATATTGATGCGTATAACAGAGCTGCTGTTGAGGTGAGTGACCTACATTCTTTTATTTTGTACTATTTTTTGTTTTTGGAACGAAGTTCCTTATCGCGCGTTGCGAAAGGGGGCTAGACGGAAAAAATTAAGACGAAAAGTTGCAACGACACTTTTTGCTATCTTGGTCGTTTGCATTTACATAATGGTCAGTATTTTCGAGACATTGCACAAGTGCATCCGTGGCGCAATTGGCTAGCGCGTTCGGCTGTTAACCGAAAGGTTGGTGGTTCGAGCCTACCCGGGGGCGATATATTTTTGTTTCCCAAAATTATTGATTTTTTGTACATAATAAATAATAAAGGAACTTCGTTCAATCCGAGTGTCCCTTGACACCTCTCAAGTTTTTTTTATTCATATAGGCGAAAGGAGTACTTAAGTGGACTCCCGGTAATCCGGCCCCTGTCTAATCCGGCACCCCCTGTAATCCGACATGTCTATTATTGAATATATTTTTGACAATCTTCGCTAATGTAGATGATGCATGATTGAACAGGTTACAACTTGTACGCGCCACTCAGTGTCTCCAACCATGCCGTAATTACGGTAGATCTACCGTAATTTTTCTAGATCTACCACCTACCGTAGACATGTCAAAATCTACCGTAATTTCGTCCGTGTCCATATTTCTATAATGACAGCACTTGATTTAGCAAAATATTACTAGTTTATAACGGCAACATTGCATTGGGATGCGTAACGTAAAAAAAAAAAAAAGGTCATTCTGCTGCTTCAGATTGGAAGAGCAGGGATGCGCAACGTAAAAAAAAAAAATGGTCATTCCTGCTGCTTCTGTTTGGAAGAAGCAGCAGAATGACCTTTTTTTTTACGTTACGCATCCCCACTGCATGGGTATTTTATTGTATCATTTTGGAGAAAAATAAGCAACACTGGTCTGCCGTAATTTTCCACCATCTACCGTATTTTTAGACCAGGCAACACCGTAATTTTGACAAAGAGGGTTGGAGACACTGGCGCCACCACTGTCGTACTCGACGCGTAGGTATTGTTTTGTTTTCGACACACATATAATTACAATTCGACATACATAATGAAGTATGATTTGTACCTCAGACTATAACATATATAATCGTATCATTGGATCTGTAACTCGTCGGATTACAAGGTACTCTTTTGTAATCAAAATCCGGCAGAAAAAAAATAGGCAGCACTCTATAATCCGACAAATTCGATAGTGCGACTCTGCCCTGCAAAACGTTTGTCGGATTACCGCGGGTCCACTGTAGTCAGAATATCACCAGGCTTGTCATACGGCATCAGCGTTGCCAGTTTTTTTTGCTAAGTCGAGATTTTGGAACTTTTTGAGTGAAAACGCGGGATTCTTTCGTCGAAAGCGGGACATAGTAAAAAAAACGTATATACGTATAGAAGTTTTCAAATATTTATCTTTTTATTTGAATTAAAATTACGTTTACGTGACAATAGATAGCAATACATTTTCTATGGTTATTGTAGCCATAGAAAATGTATTTCAATAAAAATATAATATTTTAAATCAGATTTAACCTATCGTTAAATAGTTGAGTCTTATTCGTCTTCGGAATAAAAAGAAACAGTAATCAAAATCAAGTTAGGTTGGTCGAGTTATCTCCGAAAAGCGGGCTTAGCCTGTCCCGCGCGGGACATTTAATTTTGATTTAAAAATCAGGACGTCCCGCCAAAATCGGGACGTCTGGCAACGCTCTGTACGGCATAGTTATGAGTGGTGCGAGAGGGATGGGAGACGTTGGGTTATAGAAGCGGTAGGTCAAAAGGGTTGTGTGGGTGCAGATCCTGCGGCACAGCGCCGCGCGCACGTGGCGCTCGGCGCGGCTGGTGGCGGCGGGCGCGGCGCCGGGCGCCACGGCGCTGCGGCACTGCGCGCAGATCCTGCTCAACATGTTCTGCAACGACCACATGAACTTCGCGGACGGCTCGTGCTGCGCGCAGCCCGAGCCGCGCACGCCGCTGCAGGTGCTCACCTTCGCGCTCTTCCTGCTCACGTGAGTTACCCAATACATTTTTACTTAGTACTTTTTGTTTTTTTCACCTGCTGCTAAAGTCTGATTAGCCGTTCCTACATTGTTCTCACATACCTATAACAATGTACTGCTCAAAAATGTTAAAGATCTAATTTTAAAAAAGAGCAACCATGGAGTTTCTTGCCCGTTCTTCTCCATAGGAACGGCATTCCGAACGGGTGGTAAAGCAGTAGCATAATATTTTTGTAACTTTTGACTATTCATAAGTACTGTACAGTGTACATAATGGTCTACGTGAATAAAAAAATATTCTGATTTATTCTCCATCTTTTCTTTGACTTTTTTTGGTGCGGGTACTGGGAAAAAACACTATTTTGTTTTTTTATTAACCCCCCACGCTCGCGTCGCCGTGTTATAAGTTTGAGGCCTATGCCTGTCTGTGTGTTAGTCAACTAGCCGTGTAACTTAATAGAAGGTCGTCCGTAGGAGAATTAAGTACCCTCGAGATACCCTACACGTGACCCTGGGTGGTGCCAACCAGGTGACAACTCTACTGGTGGTAGGCTTCGGCCGTGGCTAGGCACCACCCACTGAACAAAGCCATGTCGCCAAGCGGCCTAGCCCTGTTCCGGCATGATGTTCGGTGTTGCCATTCATGGATGGCGGGTCAGATCAGTTGCGCTGCATGTGCCTCTATCTACTGCCGCCTTCCTACCTAGGCAAGTATGCTCCATCGTAGATCTCATCGTCACTTACCATCAGGTGAGATCGAGATCAAATACTTGCCTATAATGTAATAAAAAAAAAAAAAAAAAAAAAAAAAAAATTGTTCCTACAAAGTTTGACGCCCCATTTTACTCCCTAGGGGTCAATTTTATGAATATCCCTCCATAGCTCACCTCTAGTGTACGCAAGGAGTATATCATCCAAATTCCAAATCTCGTCAATCATCCAATTATTGTTAAGAATTTCATTAAATAGATTCGACCCCTAAGGAGGTCAAAGTTCGTATGAAGTATTTTTTTTAACTTACTGTTTTGGTACGGCCGATTTTGATGACAACTATAACAGAATCATTGGATTTTGAAAAAAAAACATCATCTAACTAGCACTGTAGTTCTCATGACAATCGGTTTCGGTACTCCATTGAGCATATTTCGCTATTCACTATAGTTTTGGATTTGGCTACCCACGCCCAAATGAAAAAAAAAATATATTTAAAAAAATATTGTATGTACCTACTCTCCGTTCGGCGGAGGAAGATGCCTTTGTATTCTTATATATTCCAACTCTCTAGCGCAGTCGTGTACTCCGGCCGCGCGGCGTGGCGCTGGTCGCGGACGGTCCGCCAGCGACTCGGGGGCTACGCCCTCGTGGGCGCCGCGCCGGCCTCCGCCCCCGGGCCTTCTCCCCTCGCCGCGCTGGCCAAGCTCGGCACCATCATGGCGTACTTCTATCTGTGCGACAGAACTAACTTCTTTATGAAAGAGAACAAATATTACTCGGAATGGAGTTTCTGGCTGCCCGTCGGGTACGTGATCGCGCTTGGCTTGTTCTTTACGGACGAATCGAGGTCTAATAGGTGAGTTGTTGCTTGATATGTACCTTGAGATGTTTTTATATGTTCCCTATCTTAATAACAATTCTGTATACAGGGTGTAAGTGGATTTGTCGGTTAAAATATTGTACACTATTTTTGTTATACCTTATGTCATCGCAACTGGCATTATGTCAACTTTTATTTCTCTGTGGTATTTCCTCTATGGTATCAATATACATTATATGTCATTTCCCTATCCTATATTGCTGTCACTTGCTGCATTAAAATAAAACGAAGAAAAGAAAAACCCTGGCTTTTACTGAAATCCGACCGATCCGACATGCATTAATCAAGAAACACCTTATATATGAAGAGTCCTCACGTTTGTCTTCCAGAGTCCTCCACCGCGAACAAACTGATGAATGGAAGGGTTGGATGCAGCTCGTCATCCTGGTGTACCAGGTCACGGGAGCCAGCAAGGTGCTGCCCATCTACATGCTAGTCCGAGCCCTCGTCTCCGCTTACCTCTTCCTGACGGGCTACGGACACTTCTACTATACCTGGAAGGCGGGGGACATTGGGCTTGTCAGATATTTCAGAGTCATTTTCAGGCTGAATTTCCTGACGGTGGTACTGTGTCTGACGATGAATAGGCCATATCAGTTCTACAGTTTCATACCGTTGGTCTCATTTTGGTATACTTTGGTGAGTACGAAGCTGTAACCAATATACAGGTGATTGAGAAAGAATATACTAACTTTTGAACATGCGCTTCTGTAACGAATTTGTAACCAGTGTGTAGTCAGAATTTTGATAGGAGAATTAAAAAACTATGAAATAAAACTATTTTTATGGATTTTATCGCGTTTGTTTTTTGTTTGTACGTTCCCGACGTTTCGGCTGCTTTACAGCGACCATGGTCGCGGGAGGACTGAGGTGGTTGACGTCCTAGTGTCATAGTTTGACGGGGGTACCCTCATATTTAGTTGTTACTTGCGTCGGGAACGTAAAAACAAAAAATGAACGCGATAAAATCCTTAAAAATAGTTTCATTTCAATGTGTAGTATTCGCGTAAATATAAGAAATCAATATAAAAAACTATGCTTACAAAAAAATAATATTGTAGTTTTGTTTTTTTAAATCGACATCGAAATTTTGACTTCATGTATTGCTTACAAATACGCTAAAGAAGCCCAGTTTCCAGGCTTAGTATATATACCCTATCTGAATCATCCTGTATATAACAAGACCGACTTGCAGAATAAGAGTAGACCTGCAAAATGGACTTGGTAGTTATTTTTTATTTTATTTATTTCAGTTTTTCGCCATCTTCGCCCTCCCGCCGCACGTGACCCCCTCATCCAGCCACACATTGGAATCCAAACCGTACCAGTATCTGTACATAGCGGCGAAAGTGATCGGAATATTGGTGATCGTGACCGTACTGTACATGAGCGAGGTGTTCTTCCAGAAGATATTCGTGACGAGGCCGTGGAAAGCGCTGTTTGTGAACTCCGACGATGACATCCACCAGTGGTGGCTGCAATGGAAGCAGGATAGGTATGAAATCGAGTTAGAATTGTTTATTGATCGGTAGCAAATTATCTGTGAACACCAAACTGTATTGAGAAATATAAATTATGTAATCAATGTCACGCCCCCTTGGGTACAAAGGTCGCCACCGTGATACCAGTAACTCCCAATCTGGGGCAAATTAAGAAAAAATAATTTTCGAAGTTCGTCCTGTTACAAACTAGTTAGTCGTCGAATCTATAAAAATGATAGTTAAACGCTGTTCGTTGGTAAGCGCGTCACTTGAGAACGGCTGAACCGGTTTCTAGGATAAGAAAACTTGAAAAAGCTGTCCAGAAAAGTGGAAAAAACTCAAAAGTGCTGTTTCCCATGGGATCTAGATAGGACAACGTCTGTCGGGTTAGGAAGTCCGGTGCGTTCCGTTTGGAGATCCCGGAGCCCCTCCAACATGTGTCGAAGGCGGCCACCGGGGGGTTATAGTGGGTAAGAATCCCACATAACCCGGCCCTCTCCCACACAGAAGCCGGGTATCTTTCAAAGTCCCCCCCCCCGAGTCAACAAAAAAAAGCATGATATTAAAAAATATATCTAATCTATCAGCCGGTAGACGTCCACTGCTGGACATAGGCCTCCCCCAACGACTTCCACACATCACGGTCCTCCGCCACTCGCATCCACCGGCTTCCTGCGACGCGTGTGATATCATCAGTCCACCTTGTGGGGGGCCGTCCTACACTACGTCTTCCGATTCGTGGTCGCCATTCTAGAACCATTCTGCCCCAACGGCCATCGGTGCCCTGCCCACTGCCACTTCAACTTGGCAATACTTTGAGCTATGTCGGTTACTCCAGTTCGTCTACGGATCTCTTCAAAAAATATATATTGTTGTATGTTTCCAGATACTCGATGGCGTACGGCATAATAATAGCGCTCGCGTACCTCCTCGCGCAGCGGCACCACCTCCTGGACGACAACAACCACAGCAACCTCTTCACGCCCGGCGTCTCGCTCACCGCCACGCTCCTCGCGTTCATCGGCCTCGGCAGCTACGTCACGTTCACCTTCTTCTGCACCAACACCTTCGACTGCAACGAGATCCACAGCTACGTGACCTTTTTGCCTATCGTCAGTTATATTATACTGAGGAACGTGTCTGGTGCTTTGAGGATGAGGCATTCTAGTATGTTCGCATGGTTTGGTACGATCACTTTGGAGTTGTTCGCCAGTCAGTCGCATATATGGCTGGCGGCCGACACTCATGGTGTGTTGGTTTTGGTACCAAGCGCTCCGATACTCAATTTGATCATCACTTCGTATATCTTCGTGTGCGCCGCGCATGAGATCAGATTGTTGACTCGTATTATACAGCCGTACGCGGTCCCAGACGATTGGCGGCTCGCGTTAAGGAATTTCTGTATATTTCTTGCTGTGCTAGTGCCTATTGGGATCCATGATGGCATGTTTTAGGTGTAAAAAAAAAGATGGCATCACCGTTTTTGGGTGTTGTGCCAGTGTATAAGTTGCTTGTTTTTGTTTTGAATTGATGCTTCAAGCATTTGCGAGTTTTGGCTAGGCGTGGATACCCCCTAAGCCTGTCAGTAAAGTCGTAGATACTTTACTGATAATAAAATAAATTGATAGTTTTTGGGGACTTCAAAAAACATGTTTCCCTTTTGGACGCGGGCAAAATAAAAAACACATTGCATCCTACTCCTTCCTAACAAAACTGTCTATGATTGACAGATAAATAAACGCATTCTCCATGTTTTGTGTCTTGAAACTATTATATTGGTTCATTCATTTTGAGTTCGTATTTTGAAGAATATAGGTAATTGGAAATATCGTTCCGAAAAAATCCGCACTAGGCCGCCAAAGAATTAGGATAGTTTGTGGTTTCCAATAATTGTCTTAAGGTCCATTTTCGGTTGTGTCGACATATTTAATTTATAACGAATTGCGTAATTTACCTTAGTCAGTAATTTTTTATCTTTAATGTTTAATGAATAACAAATGTACATATCTACGTTAAAAAACTATGTAACCAAGCATAATATTAGTTATAAATTACAATAATAGCTGCCTTTACGCGTACCCTCTTTACCGCGTCAATCTGCTTTCGCGCGTGACGCGCCAGTCTCCTAAAGATATTCTCGCGTGATTGGACTTAACACTGAAGCTCTTTACATTCTATACAAAAACTGAGCAATCGTGCGCGAAAAAATCACGCATTAGAATCCTTCGCGATTGCGCGCCAGCTTTCGCGTGTTCAATCCCGCTTACTCAAATCGCGTGTGAAAGAACGTTTCATATAAAGGCGGCTGAGCTTCGTATTAAACTCTAGTCTATGAAAAGTAAAATAACCTAAAAATGGTATTCCAACAAATGTGTTTACAGAGTGATTCAGAAATGGTATACTAAACCTTGAACCTGTGCGTCATAAGCTATTGTTATGTGAAGTTTGATTTTCGAAATGTCAATATAAAAGAAATTGCTCATAAAAAATTACAATTATTAATTTCTTGGGACATTTTTTTTTATCTCTCTCGTATAGGTATCGAAGTTCTGACTTGACATAATGATTCAAGATGCGCTAGTTCAAGGCTTACACCCGATACCCTTTCGGAATCGGAATCCTTTCGAATTTATTGAGTCAGTCAAATACGTACGTACGTACTATTAATTAATAATAATAAATATACCCAAAAGAACAATCCAACCATACGATCCCACACTAAGCAACGCTTGTATTATGGGTACCGTACTATAAACTGAGGCCGAACTCAGTATATAATACTTATACAGATGTTATACATCCATGACTCGGGTACAAACATTCGTGCTCATCACAAACATATTGTTGCCTACCAGGATTCGAACCCGGGCCTCTCGGCACAGAAAGCGGGGTCACTACCGACTGCGCTAATCAGGTCGTTAACCGTAATGTACACATATTGTAAATATTAGTTGTAAGTTACACCTCGAAGGGTTGGTGATAATAAAAGCTTTTTGCACTTTCTTAAATTGTGGATCTTCAATAATTAATTCCTTTTATAGATTTTGTATTTTTTTTACAATATTTGCTTTTAAGATAAACGAATATGCGTTTAATTAAATATCTTGTAAGTATATTAAGTCTGAACTGTTTTCAGCTATGAGAGATTGAACTCTGTAAATGTTCCAAGGTCGGTATTTAAAAATCGATCTCAACTATGAGATACTCATCGCATTTTCTACTAGAATGTAATTTCTAAGTTCGCGCTCAAATTTGAGATCGATTTATTTATACCGGTCGGCATAATACAATAAGTAGTAAGTACAATATCAGTTGTAAATGATGCAATAAAATTATTAGACATTTATTTACTGTCGTTTTTGTATTTCCTTATTTCATCAAATATTAAGTGTTACCTATATTAAAATTCATATTTACGTATATCATTGCGTTTTTTCGATGTTCGCCTTACTAGAGACTGCCCAAAGCAATCTATCTATATATATATATCTATCAGCCAAAAGACGTCCATTTCTGGACATAGGTCTCCCCCAATGATTTCCACACATCACGGTCCTCCGCCACTCGCATCCACCGGCTTCCTGCTACTGCATAACGCGCACTATAGCAATGCCATTAAGGGTGATCCCTCAATCGAAAAAAGGAGTTATACAGGGTACTTTCTCAAGTGTGCATGGATGGCCATGTCGGAAACCGGGGAATAGCGAGAATTGCTTAAGAGATTACTTCACAGAACTTGAATCAGAATGAGAATAATTTTTATTCATGTAAACCATTAAGTACAGTACTTATGAATCGTCAAAATAGTTAAAAATTGCTAAGCTACAACTTTACCGCCCGTTCGGAATGCCGTTCCTATGGAGAAAGGGCAAGAAACTCCGATGCTCTTTTTAATAATATATTTTTCCTTCTGGATCCTTACTACTATACTACTACTGGAGTCGTTTAATTTTTTTTTTGATATTCCTTACAATTCTGGATTTGGCGATCGGCGCCCACTTTGAAAATAATCACTCGGTATATGAGATCACAAATAAAATAAAAGAAAGTAACAAGCAAAATTTATTTTACCATTATATTTTACATTGTGAATAAGATAATAATAATGAATATACACCTTAAAACATTATGCGTATCGTGTAAAACACATGTACACACACTTAGATAACACATGAACTTCAGTAGGTATTTGAATGTATGAATACAATAACTATATCGGTTGAGTCAACTTTTTTTATAAATTACGTCGTTCGGACTTATATTTAGATGGTTATTTTTACGAATGTCGGGATTAGCGTGCTTCGTAGAATAGTTCGTGTGTTTCGACTACAACACAAAATGTCATCAAATACCTAATTTTTGTAAGAAGTGCGTTTTGCCTTCGAATAACTAAGCTTTTGTGCCATAGATGGCGGCTCTGCGCATTCCTCATTGTGCGAATTCGGCATGCGCAGAGCCGTCATCTTTGCTCATTTTATTTTATGCGTGCAACGTATACATTATACAACACAAGTAATTGGAAATTCTAAATTAATATACTTAAAAAAATAAAATGTCTGACGGGGAATCTGTATGTAGTCTAATAAAACCGCACAAAGTACTCGTGGAACTATAGAATATATTAATTTAATGTTGTAGTCAGATTCGCTCTTCGGACTTTACTAGTTCTTTCCAAACTATAAGCAGTAGAATAATTTCAAAATGAGAATGGATTGAACAAACATTTAACAAAAAAATATCGAAGTTTTATAGTGCCTAATTATACTGTAACAGTGTTGGGGGCACTTAATTTTTGAGTTATTACACTTTCCTTACGCTTCCATTTTATGTTACTGAAATTACATTCAAAGTGTTTTTGTAAACGACACCTAAACTGCATATTGAGCCACTCGCTATCAATCACAGCATTTATTTATAAGTATTTATTAACTTTATCGTACAACATTATTATTTCAACTAATTTTACATCAATATATTGCTTACGATGATTGGGTGCTGTCACGATAATTCGAAATTAGTTTTTACTATTTTGATTAAATATTCTATAATATTATTTGTATGTGGGTCAAATTTACCAACGGGTCATGGTTGAAAGATATCTCGGTGGAAAATTGGTCCGAGAATATTTATAAATTATACAGTTTTGTTTTCAGTTTGTAACAATTTAAATGAGTTATGTCATAGCATGGTCAGAAGGATATAGAAAAAAAAGATTTTATTTTTTCGAAATAATTAACGCTAGTGGTCGTTGATGACTTTGACAGCGTCACCGGACGAGAAGGCGAGCGCTTAAGGCTTTCTAGCCAGAGGGGTACAAGAAAGAACATTTACGATGGCCGAATGTTTATATCTACAAAATGTTGACAGATTGAAGGCACGGAAATGTGAATCTCTCGAGATCCCAGGCTTTCGAGTCATAGAAACTATAGACAGATATAAATGAAACACATCCACACACCGATCGAGCGGAAATAAATAAGCGACATTTAAGAGTTAAGTTTTAGAAAATCAGTCTCAATGAACAGGCCATTATTTTTCACAATTATTTATGTACCACTATTTTTACATATAGACCATTTCTAAGCAATTAATAATATAGCATCATATGGACTCTGATAAACCGTATTGAAAGGGCTTGTATCTTGCTTTACTTTCGTAGCAGGTAGTAGGATATATTACTAATCGTGTTAATAATATATCTTTCTACTTACTTAATGCTTGTTTTTCTTGGGCTCATTAAGCAAGAAACACGTCCTCGTGTAAGTCGAGCATAAGTATGCGATATACGAATACACTTTTTTATTTTTAAATGGTACGTACATATATTAAATGACGTGTCAAAAACAAATAGTAGGTTCAATTAGTAATTCTAATTCTTATAGAAAGTATGCAATTATTTAAAAAAAAACGATCTTTCAAGCGTACTTAGATATGATACAAAATATGTTGCAGTTAGTAAAAACAAATCGGGCATTTAATAAAATCTCCTAACCTTGTAATTTTTTGACACTGCCGACATGAAACTACAATACACAGCGATTACAGCGTACACAATAAAATACAATATACACCAAAACATAACACAGCTGTTTATGCAGTTAGTGCACACAAATAACATCAGTCTTTGTACAGTCGAATCACAAAGTTATTGCTGAAAATGCATATAGGCATACTAGTTACCTACTTAAATTAAGTTAGTATTTATGTTCATGGATGGCGGGTCAGATCAGCTGCGCTGCATGTGCCTAGTGAATGTAGCGTCTCGATCTACTGCCGCCGCCTTCCTACCTAGGCAAGTATGCTCCATCGTAGATCTCATCGTCACTTGCCATCAGGTGAGATCGAGATCAAATACTTGCCTATAATGTAATAAAAAAAAAAAATGTGTACAAACATGAGTGTACTTACACACAAACAAAGTGTATGATAGCTGTACAAATAATATCATTCGTTCTATTCATGTTTGCCACGTAAATGTACAAATATAAGGATATTATGAAAATAATTAATTTAAACAAAATAATAAAAAGTAAATGTACACTATTATATTTATTAATTGAAAATAAATAAAAACAGGGTATTTTTTATAGTAATCTATTTTATTACGAATGTAGGTGAAGTGGTTATATAGGACCAATACAAAACTTTTTTTTATATGGATTTAGGATTAAAAGTTACATGCTCAAAGTTGATAAATACAGGAGAGGGAGTTTTTAATGTAGTCAAAATTCATGCAATGAGTTTTCTAGTCTGATCTCAAACAATGGGTTTATCTAGATATCAATGCTGTAAACTATTCTATTGGTGCGTCAGTACTAAGTAGGTATATACTTAATTCAAGGTATCAATAAATATCTTAGCATATGTGAGTGCTTATATTCATACATATACTTGTATATAAGTAATAATTGTGCAGTTGGTATACAGGTTTTTTTTGGGCGTTTTATTTTGTTTTTATACTTAGCATCTATAACATTTTACACGTTTTCCAACTAAAACCTAAAAGATTTCTCTCGAATCCCGATATTTACAACAATAAACAAGTAAAATATTATTATTATATTTACAAATTAGCAAAAAGTGCGCAAAAAACGATTTCACAAAATATGCATTTGAGCAATACGTTTAATTTATTTACAAAAAGCATTTTATAAATATATAGTTTTAGATTAACGAAAACCACTAATCAAGCGAAACGAAACCTTAAGACAATAGAAATTAACGTACGTAATTAAGACACTACGTAGGAAGGAAGGTATTGTAAAATGCGATAAAGTGTGATGACGTGTGTTCTACTCAGCTATAATTAAATAGGTAGGTACGTTCCTCTAGTATAACTTACAGTAAAATGTTTCATTCTACAAAAAGTCTACAAACAATTTATTGCTATCAAGAAATTTATTTACAACATAAACACATCGTTACGCGTAGGTACATTGAGACATCAAACGTGAACCGAAGGAAATCAAAACGCTCATTCTTATCACTTTAGTCATCTAATCAAAAACAATGTATCTACCGCTCGTGTCGCTTAGTTTAATATATCACATTAGATTAGAATCTTGTATTGTATACTCATGTCAATTCGACAGCTGTAACGAAGTGATTGTAAATATTTGCAATTATTTTTTTGAACAATAACACGCTCTTTAAGAACTGTAGAGATTCTATAGACCACAGACATATATTAGAATAATCAGACAACACATGGCGTACGGTAAAAAAGAAGCCTAAAAAATCTGGTCTGCCATTTAAACTTCATGTTAGTCCATTTTTTTAGGCTTCGCTTTTACCATACGTCGTGTGTTGACGGAATATTCTAAATGAGTCTGTGCTATTGACAGTGAAAAATGTATTAAACACTTGACTGAAACATTGAAAATTCAATCAGAATTGTCTTGTCCCGCGGCAGTGTTTAATGTCCTAGTGTCCTCACTTATTAAAGATCTATCGTATCGCCGTTGTCTAGTAATTTTGGGTCGTACAGCACTGAGCAGAGGGGCTGATATTGCGTGACTCGGTAGTCTACTTAAATCTTTTCTTCCTTGAAGCAAAGGCGACGTGACGCTCGAGGACTCGTCTCCTTCATCGTCAGAAAGAGCTGGATAACTTTCTTTCATTTTGAGGCTGCGTTCTAAGCGACGAAGAAACCTAAACACATACGATTTTTATACAATTGAATAATAACATACAAATTGCACGGTCTTGTAATAAGTACCTTATCTGGTTGCTAATGGTTCTCAATTTATTGACTTTAACTGGTTTTCGAGAATCTTCCGTTAAGTCTAAGCTTGATGATATTTTTGATGCGGTGTCCTGTAAACATAAATTTATTGAAATCTTGTCCACCTATTAATAAAACATTTGACTACATTTGCAACTTCATATACCATGCCACTAGACTGCTTTATACAGGGTGTAGTAGCTTCGTAACGAAATCTGATAACATGGATTTCACACATGATAGCAGTTTTGGGCGGGGGGGGGCCCGCCCAAAACTGCAATGTAAATTAAAACTCGATACGCTACAGCGCCCTCGTCACTCGCATGAGTCGGGTATACCATGGAGCGTTGTGTGATCGCATGGTTTACACTACATTGCGCGCTCAAAAATTGCAATTGTATTATAAGCATTAAGAATGTATCCAAAGTTTTCGTTACTATGCCCCTAACACCCTGTGTAAACAAGAAGTACCGTATAGTTGCATGACATCTTAAAGCATTCTGATGAGCTAGTCTACAATACATTCGAGAGATTGAACCTAAGTACTAGGTTATGTTAGGTCTATTGTCATAACACTCTGTGTAATTTTGTCTATATTCAATCATAAAAATACAGATAATTATGTTAGTTACAACGGAAAAACTAAAATAAAAATAAGCTAAAGCTGTTTTCGAACGCGGATAAAAAAAAAAACATACATAATCTACAAGAAGTAGGTACCTATGTAAAACATTGTTGTTGTATCATTCGGTAATCTAATCGATGCACATTCGGAACTAAACTAATATGATATTAAAACGGATTATTGTATTTGTTTGGTCGTAGCATGAGGGCAGGTAGTTAAGTACGCAGTACCATCACCTCTGAGCTACGGCACTTTTGTCTCCTGAGCGGTTTCCGCAAGCGAATCGGCTCACAAGGCTGAAAATAATCCAATACGCTACAGCCTAACTTAAAATAATAATAAATAAAAAAAATATTGGTTCTTACGTTATATTTCAAAATAAAGTCCCCAAGTCGAAAATAATAATGTTTAAATTGAAGAAATATTTTAAGCATAAAATTAAGTATGTGTGGAAATATTATATAATGTCAATCTTTTACTGCGACATAGTGTTTTTTATTTACATCATGGTTTTAATTTATTTTATTAATACATATTAATTTATCTCGTAAAGATCAATGTCACCTGCAGCTCAAGGTCCGGTAATCTCAGTTCCCTGGCGGAGGCTACCGAAGCCACGCTGGCGTTCGACACCGAGTCCTCAGAGGAGGAAGAGGTAGCCGGGGCGGGGGCCTGCGAGCGGGACCTCCGGCGGCCACCTTTGCGGCCACGGGTGCTCGTCTCTCGGCTGCCTGGGACCTGGGGCCGTGATACAAGTTCTCAATATCTACACTAGAGATGATTTCACGGTGGAACAATACAATTTAGTTTGTTACGGATATACCTAGTTAGGTTATTATTAAAAACGTATTTACATATTCAACCTTTGAAATAAAATAATCTTACGAATTTTAGTCGCGTTTATTTTATGTGATTAGTTATATTTTACTGTGTAGTATTCGCTTAAATATATGAAATCAACATTTTCAACCTTGGAAATGTTGAAAAATGTGCTATTTTCGTCCAAAATCGCACTATTTTCACCAGAACGGCTCACGCGAATTGGTATCACACGCACCACAAAACAAACTACACTAGTAGCAAGAGGCCTGCAGTATAAACGTGAGATGCGACTCGTCAGTATTCTCAAATGATTTGTTTACCCTTAAAGGAATAAGAGTTAAAGTTCCAACTCAAAACTTAATCAGCGTTATCAACTTACCTCTAACAAATTATGCATAGAATGTGGCATATGCGGAAGAGTGGATTTCGTGGTGCCACTCACTTCGTGGGACACCGTCCTGATCGTTCTTCTATCTTTTCTCCTGCCACTCTTCTTTTGCGAGCTCCCCGCCGATTTGTTGACTCCACCTTTCACACATTCTGAACTTGGGAAGTCGTACAACCCGTCGGAGTCCGTAAACGGCAGTTGCCGCCCGTAAAATTGCGGTGAGAACCGACCCAAACCGGTTTTATCGCTTATAGGACTTTCACTCCTAGAACTAACTGGACTCAGCGGTCTACTGCCCTCAGAGAGTAGGATTGGAGGACGCAAACTAGCTTTATCATCTAAACCCCTTTCCATACTCATACATTTAACTATAGAGCACTTAGTCACTCCACTAGGGGAGCATAATGTCGCTGTAGGCACCTCCAAAGTCTCTTTCAACACTACTAGTTCCATCTCTTTTGCACTCGACGGTACGTCGTCTACTCTCTCGTCCGTCCCTATGCCCTCATCGTTGGACTCTAGCAACGGATCGTCGGATAACGTTTCAGAGTCGGATCGACCTCGTCGCCTTTCTTTACTATCGTCATTAGACCCAGCTGGACTTGAGTTGGTCTTCATCAACGGTCTTCTTCTCGATTGAAAACAGGACGGACCGCCTCCAGACCCTGGGTCTTCCATCTCCGAAGGGCACAGCGGATTGCTGGATCCACATCTAGAAGGACCAGGACTCGCCATCGAGCTGTATCCTGACGAGGAAAGGTTGGACTCGGACGGGGCTCGTTCCCCTCTAGCGGACATAGAGAAAGGACTCAAATAGCACATGTTGGACGGCGGAGGCGGTCGAGGTGACATTGGCTCATCAGATTCTTCACTGGCATTGTAAGTCACTGTTATTAGGGGTGGTGGTTGGAACTCTAAGTGAGGTGGGGTTCGTCTCGGAGGCGGGGAGCCCGGGGATGGACGTTCTACGGTGACGGCAGGGACTCTGAGGGACAGTGGTGCGGGGGAAGGTGAGGAGAGTTCGCGTTCGGAGTCCTGACTGTGGGTGAAGCTGGGGCTAGGGGATTCCGTCATATGGGTGGACGGAGTAGGCGTTTCTATGCTGAGGTGGGCCGGGCGTAGCTGGAAGAAATAAATATTTTAGTGAAATGGTCTCTTTTCTGCCCTAAGCCCATCGGCGTCGGATAGTTCTCGTTTTTCTTGAGAACATATGCATAGCGAAATATCGTAGGGGCTAGCTTATCATATACTTACCTTCAACCTCAACCCAGAAGTAACTCTTTCCGGTTTTGTCTCATATCTGATCTCATCCAGTTCATCCTCACTTGGCGATATGCAGGTCGCAGTGGACTCACTCTTAGCATCCGGTTCCATAATGACTCGTGACATTCTAGGGGAAGGGAGCGGAGTAGGCAGGGGGGTTGGGACGGGAGTGGGGAGAGGGGTAGGGAGCTCGCGGATTGGGGAGAGGCACTTGTTGATGCCGCATGGCACTTCTAGGAGGATTGACGGCGGATGGAGGAGGTTGCTGCCGGATGATGAGGATTTGTGGGCGCTGAGCGGATCAAGGACCTGCGGAAGTGAAGTTGTAGTACAATGGATGAACAAAAATTGATGGCTGAGCAAACATTGATGATTCTGCGTTGCTTACCTGAATTTCAATAGTATTATGTGGCCTCGTGACTGGTGAATCCGGCGCCAGCGAAGGTATATGTGATGACGCCAGCGATATATCATCAGCGTCTACCGTATCATCCTGCGGGGACGACGCTGAAGGTGTACTCGACACTGACATCCCGCCTGATGAAGCACGCGAGACGATCGCAGCTGATGACGATGAGAAGTTTCGGAACATAGCAAGAATGGAATCCGCGCTAGAGATTTTTGGAGTTCTGGCGAAAAAGTAGCTTAGTTAATAAAAGATTAAAGCGTAGTTGTTTGTGCCAGAATTCTGAAATTATTGCAAAATATTGCTTGTTCTATTAAGAATAATGCAAACCTGGAATACTTCTTCAAAGTAGCATTAGCCAACGTCAGATCTAGACTTGACATCGAATCACTGCCCTGATTGCTAGACGTGCTATGCGGAGACCGCACCTCCACTCCTGGAGATGGCGGAGTGCTTGAAGCTTTGGCTCTCATCCCTCTGTTAGCTATCACCGCCATGGGAATGGTGATGGTGTTCACCATGTCCACGTCAGAGCTTGAACTCATCTCGGCGGATACTTTGTTCAGTAGCCTTGCGAATGTTACCTTCTTCTCCAACTTCGGATCAGATATGTGCCGCATTGACGGCGAAGTGGACGGCGTAGATGCTTCACTAGCGAACGACGTCTCCTTATTCTCATTGCCGTAGTCAACAAACGCCGGCGCGCTCTCCACCGTACTCAACGTCCTCTTCTCAGACATCTGTATAAGCTCCCCCATAGTAATCTTCTTCGAGCGATCGTTTCCTGCCGCGGGACTTATCAGCTGCTGCAAAATTTGCTTTTTCTCTGCAGCGTTTTTCTTCGTCGGTGTAGAGTTATTGCGTTTTTTACGCGGCGACGGAGTGCCTGTATCAAAACGCTCCAATATACTAAAATTATTAAGTAGACTTTAGTATGATAAGCAACGACAACAAATGTTCATGACAAAAGCTACACAATATCCAGAGTGTTAAAACGGGAAGTCAACAACCATTTTTTCTGAGAGATCAGCATCATGCCTTGATCTCTATATGCACTAGGGAAGCCAATTCTTTAGGATAAGTGCCTTTAGGTATATCAAGAAATTTCGAATGTGCCAATTGTTGATTTGAATCAATGTGGTATGTGTTTGTGGTACCTAACTGGGATGGGAGTAATGAAGATGTTGATCTATCATGTTGTATAGTTATTGGAACAGGGTTGAGATGCGATCAGAAAGCTATAAGTAGACTAGAAACAGAATTAGTTGTACTTGAAGTAATTGGTGAGAAATTGGTTGCAATAGCTATACATTTTGAATTTTAAATAGGAACATGCTAACAGGTTATCCAATAAAATAATTATTACAAGAGGTCCCGAAAGCATCGTCCTAAGAGCATGCAAGCGACATTCACATTTAGAAAAGAACTGCCTTTGTATTGTCAACAGGATTGATCCAAGATATTGATATTGAAAACAACTAATTGAACAATAGAGTGATCAACATCATTGACAAATCAAAGGCCCATTAGTTGGACGATCTAAAAAGGTGTCAACGAAGGAAGGAGCGTCTACATTTAAGATGGTTTTGTGTTTGTGCTCAGTCAGTGGTGCACACATCGACATCGGAAGAAAGATAAGAACGAGGGTAGCGGGGTCCACGTAACGTTGGTTTTTTAGCATTCCACATAGAAATTTCATTCACAGCGGGGAAACATCTAGTGCTAACTGAACTCCGGACACCGCGCGCTCCGCAAATTACAAATGTTTCATGATACTGCAAATTAAACTCAAAACAATAGTGCCTTAAGTCACGTGTCCGTTGGCAAATTAACAATTTTGAAACTCAGTAGAGCATAATAGATGGAAGTGAGAAATAATGTCAACGTCAGACGAAAGCTTTCAAGCATGTCATCAATGAACGCTTAGTATGAATCGTTTCTATAATCTATAGAAATCGCTAATAACACTGAGCAAACTTGATAGTAAAGAAAATGTTTAATATCCAAATCTGAACAGAAAATAAAGTCTACCGATGGAGCAAGTCTACGTGAGATCGTGGTGTCGCGGCGTGGTATGCGGAGCGCGCGGGCGGCGGCGTGGTGTCGCGGGTCGCTCCAGTCCTTACGTCCGGGCGGCGGCTTTAACAGATCGTCCAAGCTAAAGGTGCGGGCGGCCCGCGGGTGATGCGCGAGCCCCGAGACGGACGGCTTGCGGATACCGAGCCGCGTGAGGAGGGTGCGGTGCGGCGGCGCGTCGAGCCCGCACGCTGTGGACAAACGCCGCGTCAGTGCCGCGCGCTGCGTGCCGCGCGACTGCCGCGTGCCGGCCCGCGCCGCGCCGCGCCGCTAGCGCTCCGCCTGCGGCACCGCCGCGTACCCCGCCCCGCGCCCCGCTCGTCCGGCACGCGACGCTAGCCCCCACACATATAGGATTGCCAGATACTTTCCGATGCCGGATACACGAGGAAAGGAATTTTAAAGTAGACTAGTAGTTCGTCCCCCCAAGAGGGCGGTAAACAGCTTCTTCAACAAAAAGACTGCAGTCGCAAAGACTAGGGGTAGGTTTAAAAAGGACAGTAGGAATGTATTTAACCCTGATCTTTTATAAACTTGTAAGTCAAGTCGGTCAGTAAAGAGAGAATTCAATTAAATCACCGTGTTTCGTTAGGCCAATTATTTATTAAAGTAACGTGTGCCGGAATATGACCCCGAGTAATTTATTTACTCTGGCAATCCTGTTGGCCATGAGGCCATAACATTTTATTTGACTATTTTAACTTGGCAATCCTCCAATATTCGTATCTTTACAGATAAGTATATATTTTCTTAGTTATATCTAATCTGGACCAAGTTAAAAGAATCGATATAGAAGCAGACTCCAGAAACTCCAAAGATGCAACTATCTGACGATCTATATCATGACATGCATATCGGAGCGATATTTACAAAATCTATGTTGACAGTTTCTGGGTCCGCGGTAACATAGACAAGAAGAGAGATACAGAAAGGAAAAAGTTACGTAAAACGTGTCCTTACCATCCCATAGACAGTGCGTTTATCGAGAAAATACATGAGTATGGCGGTAATCATTTGATAAAAGGTTTATAAAGCGTTATTGTACTGTGAATCTTAATCTCTTAGAACAAGCTGCTGTACAATATCTAAAAGACCGCTCAATGACGACTGTCGCTTTTGAAGTTCAACGATCCTATTTTAAATCATAATAGTCCCGTAACTGATTTGGCAGTGGCACCGCGTAGTGGTTGGTTTGATTCCTGTCTGGGTAAATAATAATAATAGCACCAGACGAATACACTAACTATACGGTCCCACACTAAGCAACGCTTGTATTATGGGTACCGTACAATGGACTGAGGGCGAACTCAGTATATAATACTTATATAGATATTAATCAGCCGTGACTCGGGTACAAACATCTCATCACACAAAGTTGGTCCCTACCAGGATTCGAACCCGAGACCCTCGGCACAGAAAGCAGGGCCAGCACCACCTACGCTAATCAGGTCGCTCTTAAAAATTCACCAATTATACTTTCGTAATTTGCCACATGTGTCTGTGTGTTACTGGAATCGTCCCAAGCCCATTCAAAGTCCCAAGTCTTATGGCATCATAGCGCCAAAATGACGTCACCTTTACTTTAAAACAACATATAATACACTTTAAAACAACATATAATACACTTTAAAACAACATATAATACACTTTAAAACAAAATATAATACACTTTAAAACTGAAAGAACTAAGACGTTTAACAGTGTCTTGATGTGTCGTCAGGTTTTCGTTGTGCTCATTTGTCAACAATCGCACCAGCACAGTGGAAATAGTTCCTTTATTGTTACTGTCTGGATCACATTTTTGTTCATATCAATCAGCAGCCGAGATGCATCGAAAGCTCAAAAGCGGCAAATCATCATTTACCAGCCTTTTAGGTATCGAACGACAGTACTAAGTACCTGTGTTATCAAAATAGTGATGGTGGAAAGCTGAACTGAACGTATAAGTACTGAAAGTGTGCTTTTTGGGGTCAAATTTGGGCCTAAAGATTTGTCCTCCGCGTTTCCAGGAGCCGGTACTTACGTCTAGCGCATCTGTCGGCTTCTTCCGCTAGAAGTTTCTCGATCTTTTCTGGGAAGTGCCTTTTGGCGCACCAGACCAGACCTATGATGCCGAGGACTACGAAGACAGCGATCAGACCAAGCCAGAACGGCTCGTTGAGCATCCTCTGGCCGAGACTGATGATGTGAGGGGTTGGATTTGGTGTTTCGCACCTGGCAAAGGTTATTTTTAATGGATATAAATGTCCTTTGAGTGAGCTGCTGTAGGAGTGGATGTAGGCCTCTTCCACCTGACGCATAATGTTTTAAGCAAAAAATACACGATGGATTTGTGATGAGGATTCATCGGGTCGGTCCAGTAATGCTGTTGTTCTGCTATCAAATAGATAACCACCTTTACATCTGTAAACCAGATACAGTAGCTCTGCATAAGAGTTTTTACCACAAACCTTTTCCCCTTCCAGGAAGGGTTACATTGGCACAAGAATCCTCCATCTCTCTCAGTGCAAGCGCCTCTGCTGTTGCACGGGCGGGACGCGCACGGCCGCACCCGCTCGGCGCAGCGCCGGCCGCGCCAGCCGCGTGCGCACGCGCAGCTGTACGCTTCGCCAGCAGTAGCGTCACTGCCGATGACGAGGGAGCAGTTCCCGTACATGCACGGCGTACGCTCGCAGGCAGTTACTAGGCAGAAAATGCCTGCAGGAATGGGTGATTGATTTTTAAATTAAATTTCTACGCAAACACTCAGACATGATTTTTTTAAGTTTAACTATAACGCCTCAATAAAATACTGGCCAATATAATGTTCTCTATGGTATTCTCTCTCTTCTCTATGGCGCCTCCTTGGCATCGTGTGTTTTGTTAAAGTGTTCTGAGTATTTAATTAAATTACGATTATATAAACCTCAAGAAGTCTATAATTTCCACCCCAGGGCCCTTGGCATATTTACCAAATACTTTCCATTAAGTTGTACGATCATATGCAGCAAACGTTGAAAAAATTACAAAAAGTTTTACAGGAAATATTATAAAGATTTACTTCATACCTGTATAGTAGCCGGCGCATTGGCAGAAGCTTCTAGTGTCGTCAGATACGCATCGCCCGTTGTGCAGACATGGGTTGGGGTAGCAAGACTCTAAGCTCATCTCTTCTGAGAGCAACAGCACTTTAGTGTGATATTCTGGATCTGTAAAGACGGACATCGATCCATCATAGAAGATTAATTAGTTTTACTGATTTTAGTAGTATCATCTTCTAACTTTTGAGGCTTTCCCTTGGCCTAGAACATTTTTTTTTCTAGCCTTTTCGCCTTATATGTCGCCACGAGGTTAAATAAAGTGGCGCGTTTTACTCGTTTTGGTAACAGAAACAAAAAATATAACTTCTTAATTTACCGCTTAAACAATAAATATAGTTTGTGTTCATTCTATTTATATAAAAAAATGCAACCGCTAAATTTGTATTCTTCGCATAGCTCGCAGAACCGGTGGCCGTTGGGGCAGAAATGTTATAGAATGGCGACCACGAACCGGAAGACGTAGTGTAGGACGCCCCCCCACAAGGTGGACCGATGATATCACACGCGTCGCAGGAAGCCGGTGGAAGCGAGTGGCGGAGGACCGTGATGTGTGGAAATCATTGGGGGAGGCCTGTGTCCAGCAGTGGACAGCTTTGATAGAAATTAGCATTTTGTCATTCCGATTAATCATGAATTAAACAAGTACTCCACGTAGGTACTGTTACCGGTGATCGTTCACTCGCTGTGCAGCGGGACGTCACTAGCGGCGAAACTCTATGATGACAGGAGAGTAGTTTGACAGTTCGTGTGTGCCGCCAAAATATACAAAGTTTTTGCCGCGATGAATAAAAGTATTTATTAAGTATTCCCGTGTTTGTTATTCTATTTAACAGTACCATTGTTGACAGTGAGCGAGAGGTCCATGTCGAGGCCGCGCTCGCCCGCGTGCTGCGTGAGCACGAGCGAGTGCAGGTACGAGTTGATGACGAGCGGCGCGCGCGCAGCGGCCGGCTCGCGCTTGCCGCGCGCCGCCGCCGCGCACAGCGTCCACAGCGTGCCGTTGCTGTCCGCGTAGCTGTCCTTCACCTGCCCACAATATTATTGTACAAACTACAAATGAAAACATTAAACTATCCTTTAAAATCGAATCCGTAATAAATAATATTTGTGTGGTTTTTACAATTTGCTAGTATCATAAGCTAGGATGTTGAACACGAATGATGTAGGTAACCGCAATGAGGATAACGCTACGCTCATCTGAAACAAACTGAGGCATATAAGCAACGTTTAATAAGCTTCGGGGCATGCCGACCTGTCTCGGACTGTATAAGTCAAGTCGAGAGTGCACATGTACCTTCCAGGCAAGTATGCTCCATCGTAGATCTCATCGTCACTTACCATCAGGTGAGATCGAGATGAAATACTTGCCTATAATGTAATAAAAAAATAAATAAAAAAAATATGAGAATTAGATATAATACTGGTGATGATGATACCTCAATCCAGCCGTTCCCCTCCCCGCACGGCCAGGGCGCGGCGCGGCGCGCGAGCGTGGCGGCGGCGGGCACGGCGAGCGCGAGCGTGTGGCGGTGCGGCGCCAGCACGCGCGTGCGCAGGCGGCCGCGCGCCGGCGCGCGCTGCGGCCAGTTCACCGCGCCCAGCCGCGCGCCGCGCGCCGCGCCCAGCTCCACCACGTGGGATGCGTTCAGGTAGCTGACTGCCATTTGGAAATATGTTAGGTTCAAATCTAAGGCCTCTGCCTCGAATTTAGCGGGCAGCGGGGCGGCGGCGGCGGCGGCGCGGGAGCGGCAGGATCTTATGCGTAAAATCAAATGGACCGGTTCTCGAAAACAGCGGCGCGGCAGCAGCGCGGGGCGGCCGACGAGCGCCGCTCCCGCACCGCCGCCGCCGCCGCCCCGCTGCCCGCTAAATTCTAGGCAGAGGCCTTAAAAACCACTAATAACACATTAGGTTGAAATCCTCGGTTGAAATTTTATTATCCTACGGTAATTAAATTCATGAAAGATATAGAAAGATGACATTTACAGCCAGCCCCTTGAGATAAAAAAAATACCCACATTTATTAAAATTCGTACTTACTAGTCTTGAAATGCGCCATGAACCCCTGGCCAGTGACATTCTCCCCAGTCTTGAATCTTAACCGCAGCACTTCGGACTGTGACACGAAGAGCCCGTTCGTCAGCATGTTGGGATTCAGGAACGGCCTGATGGGGGCGTTCTGATGGTCTATCTGCACATCTAAGAACGAATCCTCTGGAATGGCTTCCGTCACATTAATTGGGACGCCTTTGCTGAACACCCCATAGCCGAAATCGAAGTAGCTGATGTTGAGAAATACGCGTTTTCCTGAAAGAAAGAAAATTTTATGTTGGATATAATAATAATAATAACAGCCCTTGTCCCACTTGTTGGGCACGGGCCTCCCCTCAATGCGAGGGGGATTAGGCCATAGTCCACCACGCTAGCCCAGTGCGGGTTGGCGAACTTCACACGTCTTTCGAGAGGTTCTCTCAGACATGCAGGTTTCCTCACGATGTTTTCCTTCACCGATTAGCAAGTGATAATCATGGTTGAAAATGAGATTCGCACATGAACTCCAGAAATCCCAGAGGTGCGAGCCGGGGTTTGGACCTGCGATCCTCGTTACCGAGGCAAGCGTTCTACCAACTTGGCTATCACTGCTTTTGACAAGGTACCTGTCGGTGCCAATATATCGATGCTGCAATCCAGGTTCGGCAGCAGAAAATGTGGATAGTTTGGGCTTCGGAGTGTGCCCTCCTTGGAGGTGAGCGTCTGAGACGGACAACCGCCGAGCTCCACCGCGCGCCACGTCACCGAGAACCCTGGACCCTGGGTGCTAGGACAAACATGATGCAGGTTTCTCATTAATACCATAAACAACACTATGGCTCGGGAACATTAGACTAGTGGTAGGATATGACTATGCTTACAAGCGTACAGGTTCCGTATCAGAACTTAATCTATACATACAAATAAATAAAATTGGAGTGTCTGTTTGTAATATTAAAATAACCGCTTTTTACTAAGTGCATTTGGATGTATACACGGTACATATTCAAAATAACATTTTTTAAATTTTTGTCTGTCTGTCTGTTTGTTCCGGCTAATCTCTGAAATGACTGGACCGATTTTGACGGGATTTTCACTGGCAGATAGGTGACGTAACTTATAGGCTACTTTTATTTTAGACCCCCAACCCCCACCAACGACTTAATATCACAAAGGCTTCCGGTCGCGGGCTCAGAACGCGCGAGCGGGCTATTGCTAACAGCTGTGTCTTTGTTAAATACCACGCGGACGAAGTCGCGGGTAACAGCTAGTAAAGCGTAAACTAGGTAGGTAAGAAGCCAATTAGCAAACAGTCTTTTTAGGATTTCCAACTCGTATGAACTCACTTATAATCAGAGTGAAAATGCAGCACAGCCATGTTGGAGGTCGCTACCCATCTTGCGTCACTAACCGACCCACAGTACCTGGATGACTTCATGCTCCTCACGTCGCGAAGCTGTGAGGATAAATAACTGTGTCATTCCATGTGCCAGGAATATCACCCTGCGTTCCAATACTCGAATTACAAATGAAGGTGAGATAACGGCCCATCTAAATTGAAACTGGGCTAGCCACTGAGCATGAAACAATCTGTTAAGGTGGGCACAGAGCATCCATGCCTGGATGCCCGAAACGATGAGTGAATCGTGGCCACAACATAACCTGTGGAGAGTTAAAGGGGAGTCCTTTTCCTAGCAGTGGAAACTATCTATCAGCCGAAAGACGTCAACTGTTGGACATAGGCCTCCCCCAATGATTTCCACACATCACGGTCCTAAGCAACTCGCATCCACCGGCTTCCTGCTACGCGCGTCGGTCCACCTTATGGGGGGCTGTCCTGCACTAGGTCTTATTACTATCAGTGGAATAAAACTATAAAAAATATTGCATCGAGGCCCTTACATTATATAGCTCAAATTTCCTTGGCACTTTGATTTCATACGTGCTTGACGTTTTCAAGGTAAGTTAAGACAAATTTGCATAAAAAAACAAACATACCTCGACAAAGTCGTAAAGACAGTCCTTTTGGTACTCTAAGTCGACGGTTTGGAAGACGAACACAAGCCTCGTATCGTCTGGCCCAACCACGTGCACCCAGTAGTCTAGGTCGCTGTCGTACATACCAGGGTAGTTTGGACTCATCAGTATTCCTGAGAATATAGTTAATAATTGGTTGCGTAAAAGATCCATATTGGACGACAATACAATTGGCTCGTGAGCTAAGGTAGGTCCCATATTGAGCGCCAAACATTTCTTGTCTTTAGCTATGGTAGGTCCCATATTGGGCGCCAATAATATCTGGCTGTTAGCTAAACTAGGTTCCATGTTGGGTGCCAAAAAAAACTGTTTGTTAGCTAAGGTTGGTCCCATATTGGGTACCTAGAATTTCTGTATGTTACAGGTAGGTGCCATGTTGGACGCCAAAAAAATCTGTTTGATAGCTAATGCAAGTCCCATGTTGTGCGCCACATTTTTTTATCGCTAGTTGAGGATCAATATTGTTGGGCATCAATATTGCTTACTAGGTAGGTCCCACGATGGATGCCAATATTTTTTGTTGGTTATTTTTGGTCTGAAATTGGTTGCCAATAGTTTATTCCCGCCAGCCAAAGTCTCACGATGGGCGCCAATATTATTTATCATGACGTTATCATCCTAATTGACTACTACTACTGGGCCATATCCCATGCAATATCTGTCAAAAAAGACAGTCTCTATGCGATTGTTGTTCGATTATGGATCGATTTTGTTAGCAGTCTTGGGGACCTGATCATTTACCTGAGGTTCCTTCCACGGTCCTGTTTTTGACCACGTGCTCTGGGTTGAGTCGTTGCTTGCACACGTAGCCGCCAGTCATCGAACACTTATGTAATGTCCAGTAGATCCCACTCGGTTCTGAAGGCATCGGCGAAGACTTCCACTGAAATAAATCATTAGTTTTTTTATCAGGCTATCCACTGTATGGGCCACAGATAGTAAAAATATCCACTGGGTTGGTTTCCCTTGTAACCAGTGAGTTACCAGACTAGCAGAGTACATGTGCGAGTATTATTACCACCGTCAGCCACAATTGAGTATTATTTATTATATCGTAGAGATGAGTTTGACTTTAGATAACCAGTCTTACCTGAACTCCCAAACACGCGTCATCAACATCCTCAGTATCGTTGTACGGCGCCCACCCCTGGTACACCACAGCGCTTCCATCAATCCAGCTTAAGCTCGCTTCACCCCCCGTATGGGCTGGCTGAGCTCCAAGCCAGTAGACGGATCCAGCGCTGTAGTCGCTGGATTGCCGGATCCCGGACACAATAAAGCGCTGTTCTTCAAACGAGTGGACGGATGATAAGTGCATGTTAAGGCCTTCGCAAACCTGAAGAAAAATATGACGATAAGAGGATTTAAACAAATGTGATTTATAAGATTGAGTTATAATCATTCATTGTAAAATTCTTGTAATTCATAGTATGAAGGCAACTATAATAATAATATTGAACAAACACACCGGTACGGTCTCACACTATAAGCAACGCTTGTGTGAGACCCTATAGTTGGTGTACCGTACAATGGACTGGGCGAACCCAGTATATAACACTTAGATATTAATTAAACATTCATGCTTATTGGTTTGTTTGGTTCACCAAGTTTGGTGCCTACCAAGATTCGATTGACGCAGAAGGCTGGGTCACTACCATCCAACTGAGCTAATCAGAACATCACTATTGCGAAATAAGAATTCCTTTGAACATGAACATGAATATACTTTGAGAAGTAACAAGGAGTGATAAACAAATGCGGAAACAAAAGATTTCATAATAACGTTATATTTTCAGCAGTACTGAGTGGCGTAAAAGCTTTTCGTATCAAGATAACTCGGGATAGATTATCCTTGAGCTTGTTTGCTTGTAAGATATACTTCTATCTATTCTTGCGATACACTTTGTGTTGTTTTCAATTTATTTTTTAACACAAACTTCACAGAGAATTATACTAAGTCCTTTATAGGGTTCTGTTTTCAATTTAGGAAGGAGTCCTTATATTCACACTATGTCTATACGGCTGAAATATGGCATATTTATAGATATTTAAGATGAAAGCGTGCCATAATTTCAGTTTACTTAACCTACATGGAAAAGGACTGTCACAAAAAATACCTTCTTAACTATGTAGATAGTCAACCAAGTTGATGCAATGAAACTCAATAGAAACCTACGGTAATTAACAAGCACATAACTTTGTTTCTGTGTCTATGTATGGTCTACCCTCGTATACCTACGATACGTTTTCATTGTTGTCATGGCTACAAAATCCCACCTTAAGTGTACGTGACGGCACACGCACTTAGCTGTTTTCTTATATGCGATTAAATTTATTTTCCAATTAAATAACTATGTTTAAAAAGTTAGCTAGAACATCCATCATTTTGTCAAAAAAAGTCAATATTATGTAAATACAAAAAAAAAATATCAACAAGGCAAACTTTTACAAGCCCGCAGACAATGTAATATCTTTTTGTAAAGGAATATCGCGGGCTGCGAGGCGCGGCGGTATGTTGCGGGAAAAGGATTAAGCGTAAGCCCCTCTCGACGCTCCGACGAAATTATAATTTAACGAGCGGGACGAAGTGGAACAAAGTTTTTCCAACAACCAACAACTTTGTTTAGTCTAGTGTAATCGATTTTTGTTGATTAAGTATAGTGATTTATTTATATATATTTTTTAATAATTCTTGTTAGGCCTTAAATTGTTTTAAATTAATGATTATTATTAATATTATTATATACGCAGTGACAGCCATGTTGGTAGAACGCTGCCTCGGTAACGAGGATCGCAGGTTTAAGCCCCCGCTCGCACCTCTGAGCTTTCTGGATTTCTTGTGCGAATCTCATTTTCATCCATGACTATCACTTGCAAAACGGTGAAAACATCGTGAGGAAACCTACATGTCTGAAAGAACCCCTCAAAAGACGTGTAAAGTCCGGCAACCCGCACTGGGCCAGCGTGGTGGGCTAAGGCCTGGGAGGCTCGTGCCTAACAGAGGGACATTAAAAGGGCTAGTATTATTCTCAATATTATTTACGTTCCTACAAAACTGAGTGATAAAATTAATGTTTGCTATTCTCCACATCAGTCAATGAAGCATATCTTTAAATCAAAAATACCAATAACACTAAAGAAGAAAGCAATGGACTGTACAATCCTACCAACATTATTATATGGATGCCAAAGCTGGACGATAACCAAACGAATAATAGATAAATTACAAAAATTCCAGAGAGCGACCGAGAGAAGTATGCTCGGATTAAAACTAAGAGACCGACAAAGAAACAAGGAAATCCGAGAAAAAACGCAACTAATAGACGCAGCTGGACTCGCTTGCAAACTAAAATGGAGATGGGCGGGGCATGTAGCCCGCACCGCCGACGGAAGATGGAGCGAAAGAGTCCTACACTGGTGGCCACGCGAACACGCCAGACCGCGTGGAAGACCGCGCGCGCGCTGGCGAGACGACATTGAGGCCATCGCCGGAACTACCTGGACGAGGATCACAAGAGATCGAACCCGATGGAAACAGATGGAGGAGGCCTTTACCCAAAAATGGGTACCCAACTAACAAGCACATACTAATATTTGATTTGATTATTAATTATTTATATTTTAAGTTACGAAACTATATTTTAAATAACTCTTAAAATCTTTTCAATCTTTTTTATTTTTTTTATTTTATTATTTGTTTATTAGTCTTAGTTAATGCTGCTAAGTTTTTCTTATGTTTTTTCTAAACTAAAAATGTAAGTAAAATCAATGTAAATATGGGAATAAAGGGCTTATTATTATTATTATTATTATTCTCCACATTGTATAACAGTAATGTCCCAGGTTGGGCGCCATCCACTTTTAGACATTCATTGGATTCCATACCGTTATATTAACCTTATTAAGTATTATTGATACCCATTGAATAAGTGGCTGCTTATATTGTTGCTATGCGATTACCATGTCTAGTAACATTTTATTAATGGAAATATATTTCAAACAATGCAGACCGACATTGAGGTATATACCTATAAGTCTGGAGGTCAACAGAAGGATTGACATAGCGATATAAATCATTATGGATTAGTCGGTGGGTCCAGACTTTATCTCTGTTTATGTAGCCTTCCTAATCTTCAAAGTAATGTTTTGGTACACAGTTCGTGTATTCGAATGACCTCTGTGGTTCTATCATAGACCGGGCATTGGGTATTGATCTGATCAATTACCTGGTTTTTTTTGTTATGAAAACTAGCAGTATCCGGGACTTTATACGTGTGGACTTAAGTTTTTTTTTTGCTGTCCTGGTATTAAAAATGTATTGCTTAATTTCACCCGGTATTTAATTTATCACCATGCCAATATTCAGCATAACACAAGCTCAGTGGATTATGGAATAGAGCTTTTGGCTCCGCGAGATCCATTCCAGGGATAAAAACTATTACATCTCACGACCCGGATTATAAGCTATCACCATGCCAATTTTCATCACAATCTGTTCAGCTGGTTTCCCATGTACCCGAACCGAGTATCTTAATATTTCAATCGTGGTTCCAATGCAGACAATATTTTTGAGTATTTACCTGTTTAGCGGTCGGCCATGATGCTTTCGGGTACCCGGAGAACAGGTAGCAGTATCCGTTGAATAGCACTTGCTTCGTATCCATGCACGACTGAGCTGTCGACAAAGAGTTAAGAAACATCTGAGTACCTAGAAACATGTTTAAGTATTCTAGTCCTAGCTTATATATGTATGTTGTTATGATAGCCTAGCAATGATACTCATATACATTAGCTAATTATAGTTTCTACTTGGATACCTACATTCCAATAGTATACTCTGATAGTCTGTAATACTGAAACGGATTGAAGACAACCAACAATTCTGATTATCACCCAAAAAAAAACAGAATGATCCTATAGGTACTTACTCGTTTAAATCTATAGTCTAACCCCTAAATTTGTAGTAGTTTACAATGGAGCTACAAAGCATTTTTCAGAGGAATTCACAAGCTATAATATAATTAAACAAATTTATCAACAAATAGGAGAACGTTTTTGAATAAGGTTATTTTTGACTTATATGTAGAGCCACGCCAATGCATTCGACGGCTGACTTTTATTATGGCGTTAAATAAAGCGAGGGTAATTCATAATGCATTTCGTTTTACTGCGCTCATAACACACCATATTGAGTGCTATCTCGTTGAACTTAAAAGCGTTTTTGGATCGATACGAACACATGAAATATTTATAACTTGAAGTGAACATGTCGTATTGTTAGCGAACGTCTTGCTGCTATAGGATATATGGGTGTGACCATGGTGTCACCAACATCTGGACCCACCAGATGTATAAAACGAATTTATCGCGTTAATTTTATGTTCCCGAAATCCAAAACCAAGCGCAACATTGCAAGAGCTCATGACACTGAGCACTTTCTGCGTGGATCGGACCGCAAACATCAACTAAATATGAGGGTACCCCAGTTCTAAGTATGGCACTAGAACGTGTAATACCTCAATCCTCCCGTGACCATGGTTGCTGTAAGGTTGCCGAAACGACAGAATCTGAATCAGAATCAGAATATTTTTTATTCATGTAAACCATTAAGTGCGAATCGTCAAAAGTTACAAAATGCTAAGCTACTTTTACCACCCGTTCGGAATGCCGTTCCTATGGAGAAGAACGGGAAAGAAAGTCCATGATTGCTCTTTTTAAAAAGATCTTTTATATTTTTGAGCAGTACATTGTTTTTAACCGACTTCAAAAAAAAGGAGTTTCGGTGCCAAATAAACTAACGATGAAGAATAACAAAAGTATACTCAGTAACGAGATGCGCGGACCAATTTGTAGGTATAGTCTTTGGCGCAGACCGGCAATATTCGACTCAGCTGTTTGTTTGGCACCGACTTCAGATTAGTTAAATATTTGATTTAGTTAGACAAGGTAGATTTCAAGATTAGATTATTTTTGGCTTTTTAGTTTTTTGAAGACGGTTTTTATTTTGTTAAAAAGTTTTTAGGTATGTGAGAACGGGCTAAGTAGACTTAAGCATCTGGTAAAAAAAAACTTAACAAAAAAATATTCGCATAAATATAAGAAATCAATATCTGAGCCCAAGTTTGTCAACATAATTGACTGTTAATTAAAAAGTTAAAGAACGATTGGCGATACTTGGCGGAAGTACAAATGGGGGAAGAGGGACCCACCACTGATCCTTCACTTTCACGGACTAGTTTGTTTTATAATTGAGAAAGTTGACGAGGCAAGGACCAGTAGTGGATCCCTGTTACCCCATTTGTTTCATAAATAAATCGTAATGGCATCGTTATTGTAATGGTAAATTGATGAAGCTTCTATATATACCTAAATTTGGGGGATTGTCTTTTATCTAGTGGGTATAGGCAAGGCTGCAGGCATGGGGGGGGGATACATAGATACTTACTAATAGTCAAGATTTCGACTCCCCCTCAGTGTATTTCTAGCTACGGCCTTGGGTACAGTTACCTAAACGTAGATCGAAGGTAATGTCTATATTTAGATGAATCTAGCATTTTGTGCGCGTAAAATAATTCGGTAAAAGGTCGTTTTACGTTGAAAAAAATAAACAAATCCCTAATAGCCACCATGCTAGTAAGTAGGTAATAAAAAAGTCTAGGTACCTACCAGTGTGCAATCTCGTATGACTAGCCTATTATATGCGGACACAAAATGATATCATACAATTTACCTGAGCCATATCAAAAGAGTTCGTTAGAATAAATTACACTCATTCCACTCTCGTGGCATGTGCTTGCGAAAAGATTCGCCAAAAACGCTTCCTCGTTAGCTAGTTTCATTCATGCATTCACTCGTTCGTTCGCGAATAAAGCGGAATTCCAATTCAGTCATTCGTTCCGCCCGCGTTGGAGAAATGTTGCGAATTTAATAGATACACGTTATTGAATAGATATGTACTACGCTATTATGACCTTGGAACTTGCGCGGATAGACAGGACATAAAACCTCTATTCCGCATCCAATCTAACGTAATTATGATGAAGAAACACTCTATAAATAAAGTTAGGCGTGCAATACCACCATTAAATTTATAATTTCGCAATAACTGACATACCTACCAACTAATTTGAAAACGATTTTGGAATTAATAAACCAGACGGTTTTACAGAGAAAAATAATTGCAGCTTCTAAAAATAAATATTCAAAGTATTAATGTGCTCTTCTTCGACTCATAGACTCCCTGATTAGCGCAGTTGGTAGTGGTTTAATGTCTACATAAGTAATATATAGTGGGTTCGCTCCCAGTCCATGATACGGTACCGATAATACAAGCGTTGCTTATTGTGGGACCATATAGTTAGTGTGTTCGTTTGGCGACTGGCGAAAATAAAATTCATTTTCATCTCACTGGCTCGGAAAGGCGGCCTTTATTGTTCGAAATCTGCTCGCAAAAATCCATTATATCCCCATGTGTGGAAAAAGATTTCGAATTTCGAACGTGACAAACTAATACATAAGAACTATAATGTGGCAATGGTGTGCCGGGTGTACTCAACAATTTGTCTTTCTATTAAAAAAAATACATAATGAAACGTTCAGAAACGTGGTTTGGCGGGAAGTTAAACAGTGAAGTTGTATTTTTATTTATTTTCCAATAAATATGTTTTGCATAATAAGTTACAATATTAGCGAGATATTAACCAGATACATAATACAGTTCTCAGGGTAGGCTTAATGGTATGAATAATGAAACGCTGATTAATTACAATATTTGAATTTGTGTTTCTTGCATCTTTCATTTTCCTCGTTGTAGTGAGATGAAAAATTGTGTGTTTTGCACGGCTGCGAAATCATTTGAGTCACGCGCCTTTAAATTTCTTGCTACTAGTTGAAAAACAGAATACGCTCAGTATTCTATTTTTGAACTAGAATCCTTCGCTTGCTTGGTATTCAATAGAAACAATCGCACCAAATAACAACTTTGCAACCTTGCATAACAAATAACTATTGTTCGTTGGGCATAGACTAATCTAATTAGCTAGATTATAATATTTTTATTTTATTGAGAAATTCTTTTAGAATAGAAACTCGAATCTAAAAGTGATAATACCGAATCCTTTAACAAAGAACTAAACGGAACACGAGGGCTAACTGAAGTCTTTACAACCGCAGTTAATTAAAACTAGTCTCCGCGTTAACCAACTTCGCTGGTCATTGTTCAGTTCTGTCACGCTGAATTAAACTTTATTTTGATAGAATAAAAGCTAATAGGAAGTGCATAATGAAGTTGCAAGTTGGTAACTTTGTTTACTAGCACCAAAGCCGGTTGCGTAGTTCTACCGGTACCTGTACGAGAAGTTGAAATTGAAAAAAACTTATTTACCTATGCATCTAAACTACATTAAGGTAAGGAGTATTGAAAGGGTTTGTGGGTAAGTATAACACATAATAAATATTGAAATAAATCTAATTCTGCGAATTTTATCGCGTTGATTTTATGTTTTTTTTTATTTTTCCGATGTTTCACTAAATATGTACTCTTACTATGACACTAGAGTGTCTAAAACTTCAGTTCACCCGTGACCACGGTTGCTGTAAAGCAGCCGAAACGTCGGGAACGTAAAAAAATAAAATAAACGCGATAAATCCGCAAAATTAGTTTCATTGCAATGTGTAGTATTCGCGTAACTATAACAAGTCAATACATCATAATTACTATAAATATTACATTCCTAAGTAGCTACCTAAAGTTTTATTCTTCTTTCTTTACGAAATGACATACAATGGAATAAGATGAAATATGGCCTCACCCACATATTAGTGGGTATTTTGCCAGTGTCACGTAACATAGCAACAAAAAAAAAATTGAGTCAAGTATTTAATAGCGATAAAAACAATACACATTATAAATAAAAAAATGAATGATGACAAGATAAAAATGGCGAATCATAGTCTTCTTCATTAGAGCTCACAATATTAGAAATCCAATAATGGTGGCTCGACATTTTGTTCCTCGCAAAAGGAAGGTCTGAAATGTCAGTCGGTCATCTGTGAAATGTTGTGTTATGACAACATTTAAAAAAAAGTGTTACCCCAAATTTATAGGCGTTTTATAACTTTATCAAACGTCATATAGTACTGCGCAAAGAAAAACTATTGAACGCAGTACTATATACGACGTTTGATAAAGTTATAAAAAGTCAATAAATTTGGGGGGTTAGTTTATAGTTAGTAGTGACCCTGCGTTCTGTGCCGAGAGTCCTGGTAGGGGCAAACTTTGTGTGATGAGCACGAATGTTTGTACCCGAGTCATGGAAGTTTAATATGTATATAAGCTTATATTTTATTCGCCCCCAGTCCATTGTACGGTACTCATAATACAAGCGTTACTTAGTTTGAGACCGTACCTTTGGTGTCTGTCTTTAGAACTGGCCACTTGTAAGCGATATAATAAAAAATAAGTGAAAATTTTGAAAATGGTACTCTTTGCCAATTGTGTATGTATTTTATTCATTTGTCATTTGTTTACGATTTGGCGGCAAATTGAATAATGAAATGAATAATAATAATCTCAGTAGATACTTACAATTAGCCACAGTGACTTTGGCTCTGTATCCCGCGTAATGCCTAGAATGGTCCGCCTTGAATCGCAGGCGCATCACGTTGGATCGCGATTGGTAGCGCAATAGCTTCAGCTTCCCGCTCCAATCGCCGCACAGGCGCCGCGCGTGCGTCGCGTGCGCATCGCGCGACCAGCCCGCACTGATGGCGTCCGACTCCGGCAGTTGAGTTTCAGTTTCATCCCATATCTGTGAGAAGAAAAAAAACAAATATCATATACATCGGCTTAGGTTTGTAAAAGGCCCCTTTTCTTTAAAAAAAACACAAATATCATATACATCTGTTGAAGTTTATTATAGTCCCTTTTAGGTCTAACGATGGCTATATACGCAAGATTGTCAGACTATTGTATGGGCCACTATAGGAGCTTTTTGGATGTCATGCCTTACAGCCGCCTTGCGACGCCAATGCTGTCATGACCAAACGCACGTAGCGCGTTTATAATCAGAGTATTTCTTATTCATGTAAACCATAACAGTAGGTAATTATGAGTCTTCAAAAATGTCATAAAATTATTTCTACCGTCCATTCGGAAATCTATTCCTATGGAGAAGAATGGGCAGTAAACTTATGAGTGACATTGACAATAGCTCAGGGAGTGGTCAACGGAAAACTGGTGGGGCAAAACCAAAAAGATGACTTAATATAAAAGAATAAAGCAATGTCGCCGATGCATGTCATGAAAAGAGTAGCCAGTAAGGAGAAAATGGGCTGTCCATGTTGTTCGAAAGAATGATGCTTGGAATGATGATTACTCCTGGATGGTGGATGCCTTGAAAGAAAAAAGGCCCGCATGAATGACCCCACATGGACTGAAAATATAGCAGCTGGATCTAGCTGGAAACCCAAAGGTCGCACGAACAGCAAAATGAGTTCCACGTGGAACCAGGCTAATATACAACAAAACATGGTTTAAATTATTAAAAAAGTTACCTCATTCTCGGAGCTGAAGGTGTCATGGTGATCTTGCAGCAGCCACTCATGCGCAGTGCCTGTCGTGTTGTCCACGCCTGCTTCAATGATCTCCAGATAGTCGTAGCTGCAACTGGAAGACAATGCCTTTATTGAAACCTTAAGAGATCCTTAAAAAGTGGTTTAAAAGATGACAAAAGGGGTAGACATACGTCAATAGTCTATTGGTTGGAGGGGCTGCCCTTGTAACCGAAAAGTACCGGGTTCAATCCCCGTCACTTTGGCTCAGTTGAAGGGGATAGCGGAACGGGGCTGTTAGTAATTTGTTTATCGCA
This sequence comes from Pheosia gnoma, assembly GCA_905404115.1. Lineage (NCBI taxonomy): Eukaryota > Metazoa > Arthropoda > Insecta > Lepidoptera > Notodontidae > Pheosia > Pheosia gnoma. Next base: position 878,325 of record FR989905.1, read on the forward strand.
CGTTACTAGTGGGTAATATATAAAAAACAAATGCACGAAATAGCAAAGCTGTCAAAATCTACTCTTTTAGCTTTTTTGTCTCGTCGTAAGAATTAACTTCGAAAAAGTAAGTGGTTAAACTGATGCACGCGATCAAAGTCGCCGGCACTGCCAGTATAATATAAACTTTTATTCCATATATATTATTAATGTATCCACCGAGAACATTCTCCATGCATTTTAAAAGTTTCCACAGCAAACCCGGGAAGTGGAAACACGAAAAATATAAACACGCATCTCTGTTCGCGCTCTGGATACTTTCAAATCGCGCAATATATCTCATACGTGTCCAACTATCAAAGTTTGCGAACTTTAAACTAACTACTCCGCGGATGTTTCCTGGCGTTCCCTATACTGTATGCATAGTCAAGTGAGTTTCCAGGGGAGATGGAGATGGTAAATATTGTGAGATGACAAACACAGGTGCGCGCCTGAGCGGAATTTTGGCAAACAAATTGGGGAGGATTTCAGTAATAAGCCCTTGGAAAGTGTGTGACAAATTATACCTTAAGTTGTAATTGTCATACTCGTACATATCTATCGCTAGCTGTGTCTGTGACTTTGTACGCGTAGACTATACTTTTTAGAGTTCCGTACCAACATGGTAAATCGGAACCCGTGTCGTCGGAACGATTATTTCCGGCTCTTCGAGCACATCTATTTGAATATCCCACAGGAATCGTTTTATTTCCCGGGATATAAAGTATCAGTGGCGCAGGGGGATCTAGGACTTTATTTGGAAGGACGAAGTTTATGTGTGATTCTACCTATCTTTAAAAAAACCATTGGCTTCATTGTTGAAAATAAAATGCGCGCATGCGCAGACCCACCAAGTTACAATCTCACAATTTATACCATAAACTAAGATTCCAAGCTAACAAGACGTAGCCCAAGAGTTATCTGCATATTAAAAAAGTTGTTTCGTATCTACTTATTCATATGATGGAAATAATGTTAATAGTTGTTGCACTTTCCGTAACAAATTATTGTTCTGAAATCGGAAAATATTACATTATTATTATAATAACTAAACCAGTGGCATTAATCTTAATCTTTATTTGCAGACTGCAATAATTGAAACCAAGAAATATCTGTGGTCTCAAATCAGCATTCTTCTCCATTGCAGCGGCATTTCGAACGGGTGGTAAAGTTGTAGCTTTGCATTTTGTAACTATTTTACGCGTCATCAGTACTGTACTTAACGGTTTACATGAATAAACAATATTCTGATTCTGATCCATGTTTTCCTTCACTTGAGTAATAAATATCTTTGTAGCTGCTGGGTACTTTACAAAGCCCGGTCCATCGATACACGTTTTAATACCCGAGCGAGCTTTCAGCAATGGAGTCGGGGCAAATATTGTAAATCGAGCCGCCAAGCACAGGCGCCCGCCTGGGCGCTGCTTGTCGGAGCAAATCATTTGGGATTGGAAGCGATCCTAGTGTACCCACCTATGATATTCTAGTAGTAGACGTTGGGTATGCGTCCTTTGTATTATTCTTTAGGCTAATTTAAAATTGTTGGAGATATATAAATAAGATATTATACACCCGTGGATCACAACGTCCGTCACGTGGACATTTTAAGTATTTGCTGAAAACTGTATTTTTGAAATAATGTCGGAATACTAATCATGTGATCCCATTAATCCCACTAATCCCACTAATATTATAAATGTGAAAGTTTGGATGGATGGATGGATGGATGGATGTTTGTTACTCAATCACGCCAGAACGGCTAAACGGATCTGGATGAAATTTGGCACAGACATAGATTATAGTCTGGAATAGCACATAGACTTTTTATCCCGGTAATATGTATGGTTCCCGTGGGATGGATTTGTTTTAATATTTCATAGAGTACCAATAAATTCATTTTCTCATACATTTGATTCTAAGGCGGTACGGAGTTCGCCGGGACAGCTAGTAGTTAAATATATTCATATTAGAATGATTTAAAATATCGTGGTAAATAATAAATCTAGCATCTCCTATTATAATAAATTGAACGTAAACAATATGCATAATAAATTCTTTAATAATACCAACAAATATATATTTAAATTAATATTGGAAGGGCGGGGGAGATAAGTCATGGATTAACGTAAGCCGGTGGCTGCCTTAATTAAATTTTTATAAAAAGTATGAAAAATTAAAACATCTATCCCACGGGAACCATACATTTTACCGGGATAAAAAGTAGCCTATGTGCTATTCCAGACTATAATCTATCTCTGTGCCAAATTTCATCCACATCCGTTCAACCGTTCGGGCGTGAAAGAGTAACAAACATCCATCCATCCATCCATCTATCCATCCATCCATCCAAACTTTCACATTTATAATATTAGTATAGAGTATAGAAGTATAGATTAGTATAGATGACACAGGCACATACAAACATTCGTACTCATCACACAAATTTTGTCCCTACCAGGATTCGAACCCGGCGACCTCAGCGCAGAAGGCAGGGTTACTACCTACTGAGCTAATCAGATCTTCAATTATATAAATAATTGATGTATTTAGTATATTAATAGTAGTCGAAACAGAGCATGGTAAAAAGTTAATTGAACTGACTGTCTACGAAATTTGATTCCCCGTAGGTCTCCATTAAGTCGACGCAACCCGACACTTCCAGTTCTGATCTCCAGCATCCTGGGAGGCAACAGATGTTCAGACACCCCCATCTTTAAGAACAAGCTTCAGAAGCGGGATCCTGTATTTCTATATGACATAATATGCATCTAGATTTTTAATTACACACACATTGTTTTTTTTTTCTGAAAAACATTAACCCCAAATTTTACCAGTTGGGAATTGATTTCTGAAAATCGGTTCGTAAATGACGGAGATCTGAGGTAAAAAAACATTAAAAAAAATACAACCGAATTGAGAACCTCCTCCTATTTGGAGTCGGTTAAAAAGACATTTGAATGTTACAAACACAGAAAAAAAAGCCAGACGCCCCGAATGTCTGATTACGTCTTTGGAAGTCGGTTTTAGAACATTTTCTTTTATTTCCGTACGTGGTCCGTCGCACGATTATAACTATTTTAAAACAAAACCTATTTATTATTGTATTTTACCCACCTACTGTTTAGGGTTCTCGTTCCGTATCTACATCAAAAGAAAGAATACGGAACCATCACTACGATCAGTATGTAGTCGTTTCGTCTGGGTGTCTATGGATACCCTTTTCTTACGAACGGATAGAGCAGGGGTTCCCAAACTTTTTTGTCTACTGCCCACTTTGAGAATGAATAATTTTTAGCGGCCCTATTTTTTCACCTACTTAAAAATCACTATAACTTCAAATTAAATTAATGATTGTAAGCCTCTACACAACGCCCCCATTTTTTGTCTGGGTCTCTTACCGCACCCTTTAGGCCTGCAGCGCCCACAAGGGGGCGTTATCGCCCATTTTAGGAAAGGCTGGGATAGAGTAATCAAATAATCACACATAAAAAAAACATATAGGATATTTCTCGATGACCTAGAATCATGTTTTTTTTTGTTTTTTTAGTTTAATTTATTGGCTGCACGCGATTTACACTTAACAGTGGTGTGGAACCAGCACATGTAAGCGCTTCTTATCCGATTGCGTTGAATAAAGGTGGTTTTATGCTCACAAGTACTTATAGCCGAATCGCGATCTCTGATTTTTAACCGACTTCAAAAAAAAGGAGGAGGTTCTCAATTCGGTTGTATTTTTTTTTTTTTTTTTTTTTTTTTTTATGTTTGTTACCTCAGATCTCCGTCATTTATGAACCGATTTGGAAAATTATTTTTTTTTATGAAAGGATATGCTTACAGATTGGTCCCATTTTTTTCAAAAAATTGTTCTGATCATGGGATCCATGAGGAATTGAGAGGACTCCTCAAATTTTATAGGCAAACCTATAGCAATTTTGGTATTTTCATCAAGAAGTCAAGCATTTGCATTCAGAAAGTATCTTTTGCTGTAGTGAAAGTGATGAAGAAGACCACAAATGCCCACCGGAACATGTCAGTGATACGTATTTCACGGGTTGCGCCAAGATAATCTCGATTATGATCGTTAAGCGACAATGAAAAAGCAAATTTAATGAAATGGTCCTGATGAATATGGTACCATCGAACTGATCTGATGATAAACCCAGGAGGAACCGGAACATTGTAATAAAACAATGTATCCAAGCCGTGTTTGGGCTTATTGAAATTGTTATGGGATGCACTTTGGCTATAAATAAATCTTTTTCGTGGATGTTCCGATTTGATTATTCTTTTTTACAAAATAAGGTATACCTTTTTAAAATTCAGCGAGATTGATTCAGTGGTTTTTGTTTTATCTTGATTTCTTTGAATCTATGTTTTTCTCGCGATGATGTTATAATTGGTATACCTATTATCCAGTAAAAAAGATTGATATTACATTCTTTTTAGTGACAAATAATAGTAAATATATCCACTAAAAAGTGTAAAATAAAAAACTTTTTAACAAAATAAAAACCGTCTTCAAAAAACTAAAAAGCCAAAAATAATCTAATCTTGAAATCTACCTTGTCTAACTAAATCAAATATTTAACTAATCTGAAGTCGGTGCCAAATAAACTAACGATGAAGAATAACAAAAGTATACTCAGTAACGAGATGCGCGGACCAATTTGTAGGTATAGTCTTTGGCGCAGACCGGCAATATTCGACTCAGCTGTTTGTTTGGCACCGACTTCAGATTAGTTAAATATTTGATTTAGTTAGACAAGGTAGATTTCAAGATTAGATTATTTTTGGCTTTTTAGTTTTTTGAAGACGGTTTTTATTTTGTTAAAAAGTTTTTTATTATAATTCATACACCAATAGATTTGTATTGATCTCGCGATTGTCACTGTACATATTACAATATATAAAATCCTAGAACTGCCTGTAATTCAAGCTCGAGATTATTCGTAAGCTAACCGTATACTTTATAGTCTATATCCCGAATTTATAGACGTTTTATAACTCCATCTTACATCACATAGTACTGCGCACAAGAGTTTTGCATTGCGCAGTACTATAATATGACGTTTGATAAAGTTATAAAACATCTATAAATTCGGAGGTACGTTATTAGACACTTTGTATGGGGAATAGAACAGCGCCTCTAGTGGATAGTATTTAAAAATTTTCATTCTTCATACAAAATGTCTAAATAAGTTAATTATAAAGTATACGGTTAGCTTACGAATAATCTCGCACTTAACGTACTGTTCCTATAGATATACAGCGTGTTTTAGAAAGGTTATAACATTTTTATACCGTACGCTAAACAACCAGCAAACTATTTGGATTAATTATCTCCGTTTTTTGTTTGAAGTACTTAGATTTTTTTGTAAATATCATTATAATATGTATAAGCAGACGTATCATTTGAAAACAATTGAAATGGCGTGTGACTTCGCCATGATAATGATAACCATACAATTGTTTTAATTAATTAGCAGTTTCCATTATTTGTAGTAGCACTTTTGTTTTCTTTTTAATCTCATACATAATATGAAATTTTAAAACTCTCTCAGGGCTGTAATATGTTTTATTAAATAGGTAAGCGAGTTTAAATCTACAATACGCACAGAGAAAATTAATCTTACACAAAATCAGCTAATACAAGAAAGAATGATCGGAAAACAATCATAGATTAAAACAAAAGGTACGCGCCACTTGATTGGCGGTTCTCCCAAACAACCAATCAGGGCGCTTTTATGGCCAACGGCTGAGCGCGAAGCGCTCTCATTGGTCGCTTTTCGAAGAGCGAACTAGTGTGGTAAAGGCGCGCGTTATAAACTGTATTTACGTATTTAATACGTTTTGTTTTCTGCAGGTATTAATTAGAAATGTGTTTACTTTCTTTATGAAATGAGATGCGATGAAATAAAATGGATATGAATATGGCCTCACCCACAACTTAGTGAGTATTTTGCCAGTGTCTAGTAATGAATAGTAATAACACATTAATCAATATACATTATAAATAAAATAATGGATGTGACATGAAGATATGAAAATGGCGTATCTTAACGTTTCTTTTCGAAATACGTTTGAAGTATTCTACAAATCATCGTGAATTCAACCAAAATAATGTGAAAGTCGTGTGTGGCCGTATCTGTTCATTCTGCAAGAAATTATAAGATAAAAAAAAAATGTTTTATTTTGCTAAAATCTGAGTGAAACTAAATGAGTTTATTTCCTTTTGAGGACGGAACCCCAATCATAACAATGAGCATTTTATTAAAAATAAATAACTTAAGTATACCTATAGTAAGCAGGTAATTAAATGACATTAGTTAATTACAGGTTTCATGGTCACGGCTAGCTGGGATGCCGCCGCACAATGTTGAGGTGTTCAGCGTTCTTTGGATATATAAATGTAGTACACACAGGATATATAAATGTGTATATAATATCGAATATACATTTTTATTACAGACAGCAATTATTTATTTATGTGACAACGCGGGAATCGAACCTACGACCATGAGGTCATAGGTTTGATTCCAATCGCTTCAAATCCCAAACAATCGCAGCTGTTATTAATATGAATTCACTACTTTTGACGAAGAAAGAGTCGTTGTCGTTATACTTCTTGACAAAGAATTGCCAATAAATATATTGATGGGTTTTTATTGCCCTGGAAATAATTTTAAATGAAAACTATATTAAATACCACATCGTAGTTCATGGCCATACCATACCAGACCAACCATATAACTAGGTATTACAGCTCAGAGCTAAGGACTTGAACCAAATGAGTCGCGCGTCGAGTCGCGAGTGTACGGAACACTCCCATAAGAAATTTGCACGCGCTTTCTTTGTTGCATTTAAAAAAAACCCCTAAAAGCATGGAAAACAAATCGAAAAAAAGCTGGGATAATTGTCTATTGTTGCCTAGATCATTGTCTATTGTTACCTACATCTTAATATATAAGGGGATTTGAACATTTAGAAAAGTTAATCTGATAGTGCGAGCTGAAATATTTCGTACGTATTCCAGGATGTGCTCCGTATTAAGTGTGCTCCCAACGAATATCGAACGATCAATTAAGAATTTAATAGACAATGAAGAATATTTGACATACGACGTACATATTCAACAACACTTAACAAACGGCGGTAGCTATCTTGGTAAACTGTACGAGGTTGATATAAAAGGAGTAACTAAGAAAGGTGCTAAAGAAACAAACTTATTCGTGAAAATTATTAACGGAGGTGAGGAAACAAAATGGATATCACTCGCTAACGTGTACCAAACAGAGCTGTTCGCTTACAATGAACTCTTCGAGGTATTCGCAAAGTTGCAGGAGGACGCCAATGTGCCTTCACAAGAAAGATTCAATGCAGCTAAAGGTTATGAAGGCATCAGCACAGAAGCGATAATATTGGACAACATATCTAGAAAAGGATTCAAAGTGTTCAATAGACTGGAAGTGGTTCCTCTGGAAATCGCTGAAATGGCCATGAAAGAGCTCGCAAAGTTACATGGGCTCTCATTCGCGTTGCAAACAAAACGCCCAGAATATTTTAACAGAAAGCTAAAAGAATTACAATACCCAATCAATTGGGAAGAATATCATGGATTCGTTACTAGCATGATTGATTTAGCGATGAAATACATTGATGACGACGATGATGTTAAGAGCAGAGTCAAAAATAAATATCAGAAATTGGCTGACACATATGGTAGTTTTTTTGAAGATGAAGCGAAGAGGCGTTGCATATGTCACGGCGACTACAGATCACACAACATGATGGTAAAAGAAAACGTAAGCAAGCCATTATTGTTATTGCACGGCTTATTGTATTTCGATAGGTCATAATGGTTCAACTACTATAATAAATGCAGTGACAGCTTTGGTATCTGTCTCAGCCATATTGTGTAATCCGCTCTTTAACAAAACAGTTATAGCCGCTTTATGAAACGGCACAATTATTTTTCTTTTTCTTTTTATAAGGTCGGCAATCGGCTACAAAATAGTCATTTTTGCCAGTGTCGAGTATTTCTTGATAATTGTTATAAAATGTGTCAGTACCCCTGATGATAATGATGATGCCAATGACGATGATGATGATGAAATTAATCCCTTACCCCTATCAGTAAAGCTATGGATACTTTACTAAAAATTGCCTTACATCTTGGGTGAACTTGAAAAGTGAAGCTATACTACTTCATTTTAATTTCCTTCACTGGTGCACATAATATATCATCACATAATGGTTAATATTTCACTAATATTACACACTATTTATCAAAGAAACACATGTTTTGGAAAATAAAACAAAATTAACAACTTCACCGTTCAACTTCCCGCCAAAAAGCCGCTTAAATGTAGCTATAGACACGCGAAATGATTGTCTTAGTTTTTGTGTAGATATTGTAAGGAGGTAGATCCATTTAAGGTTATAGTTGCTAGTGACCTTACCTACAATGGTTTTGTTGGTCATAATAATATTTGTTTATACCCTATTATTATTTTCTTTTCTCAGAACGGAAAAGTGGTCGACTTCATGGCAGTGGACTACCAGTTCCTGTACTACGGATGCCCAGTAATGGATATTCTATACTTTATTTACCTTAGCACGGATCAACAGTTCCGCAGAGCTCATCTGTCGCATCTGAAAGATCTGTACCACGAGAGTCTGCGATCATTTTTGGAATATTTCAATGTTGACGTGGAAACGGTTTATTCGAGGGAGTCGTTTGAACAGGATTTTAAAGTGAAGCTCGATTATGGACTCATAGTTGGTTTTACACTGCTGCCTGTAGTGCTTGTGAATGAAGACGATACTCCTGATTTTACTGGAGATTTGTCAGGAAAAAGTTTCCAAGTCAACGACTCATACAAGGACAGGCAGCGTGGAATGATTGAAGAATTCATAGATTTGGGGTACATGTAGCAAGAGCAAAGCAATGAGATAAACAAATATGGTGCATTCGGCTCTTCGGCGATCCAACGTGACTATTCTGGCCGCCGCTAAGTACTTTTAAGAGTTTATCTTGGTATTTATTTAAATAAGTATGTATATGTTATAGGTGCAAACATTATGGTTACAACGAAATACACAAATAAGAAAATACATGGAAAATAATTTGGTTTGGAAAGTAATAAATAATAATGAAAAAAAAGAATGGAAATCATCATGTATTTTCCAAGTAGGAACATCCACTTGTCATGCATGAGAAATTAAAAATAATGTTAATTTTTGTGTACAGTATCCATAATATAAACATTTGTATTGATTAAAAATCAACTTAGATAATTTTAAGGAAACCTTAAAAACACCAGAGTGAATTTTTATTAATGAAGTACGTGTCTTAAAATTCAATTTGGTGTGTCTTTTTGATTATTCTATAAATAAATAGTTTTTTAAAACCATTATTTCAAAACGATTTTCTAAGGACATCGTACAGCCTACGTACAGTGCCGGTGCGGGTTATCGCTTGTGTGAGCGTCTGAGGGGTCATCCATTAATCACGTGAGGCTCGAAAGGGGGGAGAGGTTCGGAGAAATAAGGAAATATCACAAGGGGGAGAGGAGTAGTGAGATATCACGTGTATTTATTTATTCGTTGGGCGCGCGATTTCTAGACAACCTGTAATCTTAATGTCTGTCTAGACATTTTTATCACGGTGCATAATTTTCCAGAATTAAATAAGATTATACCTGTACTTCAAGATAATATTCAGAAATGTTTTAAAATAGTATGTACAAAAAAATGTCTAAATACGTACCTCCGAATTTATAGATGTTTTATAACTTTATCAAACGTCATATAGTACTGCGCAATGCAAAACTCTTGTGCGCAGTACTATGTGATGTTTGATGAAGTTATAAAACGTCTATAAATTCGGGGTGTAGACTATAAAGTATATGGTTAACTTCGATTACTCTTGTACTTAACGTACTGTTCCTATAGATATACAGCGTGTTTTAGAAAGGTTATAACATTTTTATACGGCACGCTAAACAAACAGCAAACTATTTGGATTATTTAGCTCCGGTTTTGTTTTAAGTACTCACATTTTTTTGTAAATATCATTATAATATGTATAAGCAGACGTATCATTTGAAAACAATTGAAATGGCGTGTGACTTCGCCATGATAATGATTAACACACAATTATTTTATATTGATTTCTTATATTTACGCGAATACTCCACATTGAAATAAAACTATTTTTTAGGATTCTATCGCGTTTATTTTTTATTTTTACGTTCCCGACGTTTCGGCTGCTTTACAGCAACCATGGTCACGGGAGGACTGAGGTGGTTGACGTCCTAGTGTCATAGTTTGACGGGGACTTGGGATCCAGTAGTAAACATCATAAAATCCAAAACCAAGCGTACCATTGCAAGACCTCAAGACACAGTGAGCTCTTTCTGCGTAGATCGGACCGCAAGTAACAACCAAATATGAGGGTACCCCCGTCAAACTATGACACTAGGACATCAACCACCTCAGTCCTCCCGTGACCATGGTTGCTGTAAAGCAGCCGAAACGTCGGGAACGTAAAAATAAACGCGATAGAATCCTTAAAAATAGTTTTATTGCAACAATTATTTTAATTAAATAGTAGTTTATATTATTTATAGTAGGGCTTTTGTTTTTTTAACTCATACATAATATGAACTGTATTTACGTATTTAATACATACAATAATACGTTTTGTTTCCTGCAGGTATTAATTAGAAATATGTGTTCTTTCTTTACGAAATTAAATGCAATGAAGTAAAATGGATATGAATATGGCCTCACCCACAACTTAGTGAGTATTTTGCCAGTGTCAAGTAATTAATAGTAATAACACATTAATCAATAAACATTATAAATGAAATAATGGATAAACATTATATATGAAAGTCATGTGTGGCCTTATCTGTTCATTCTGCAAGAAATGATAACATAAAATAACAAGATGTTTATTTTGCTAAAATCTGAGTGAAACTACATGAGTTTATTTCCTTTTGAGGACGGAACCCCAATTATAACAATAGGCATTTTATTAAAAATGTAATTATTTACGTATACCTAATTAATTAATTAATGATTTAGTAATTATAGGTTTCATGGTCACGGCTAGCTGGGATGCCGCCGCACAATGTTGAGGTGTTCAGCGTTCCTTGGATATATAAATGGAGTCGCTCCAGTGCCCCTCTCTGTAAGCGAATCTTGGCTTTTTGAGCCCTCAAATCTACGGTCTGAGTACCTACGTCTTCAGTACCTTAGACAAAATCCTTTTTACATACCGTTTCGGAAACGAAACGTCTGCCATCCATCCCTCTCACACAACAGATCTCATAAATAAGAATGAAGGCGACAGCGTGCTTTCTCGACGACGTTACGATTAAATTGGAAATTCCTGCTTACCCAAAAAAACTTGTTTTCAAATTAACACGATCTCTATAAACAGTTTATTAATTTAGTTACTCACTGATTAACTGACTCATTGGGTCAGTTTCAGGACTTTTGTCTCAGACAGCAATTAGTTATTAATGTGACTTTAAACAACGCAGGAGTCGACTCCCGAACAAGCACAGCTGTTATTAATGTGAATTCACTACTTTTGACGGTGAAAGAGTTAGTAAGTTTACTTGACAAAGAATTTCTAATAAATATATTGATGGGTTTTTATTGCCCTGGAAATAATGTTAAATGAAAACTATAATAAATACCACATCGTAGTTCATGGCCATACCATACCAGACAAGACCATATTAGGGCTCAGAGCACGGGACTTGACCCAAATGAGTCGGGAGTGTACGGAACACTAATGCCGTAAGAAATGTGCACGCGCTGTTCGTAGAATTTAAAAAAATCCTAAAAGCATGGATAACACAGCGAAAAAATACTGGGACAATTGTCTATTGTTACCTACATCATTGTCTATTGTTACCTACATCATAATATATATAAGGGGGTTTGAACAAATTTAGAAAAGTTAGTCGGATAGTGCGAGCTAAAATATTTCGTACGTATTCCAGGATGCGCTCCGTATTAAGTGTGCTCCCAACGAATATCGAACGATCAATTAAGAATTTAATAGACAATGAAGAATATTTCACATACGACGTATATGTTCAACAACACTTAACAAACGGCGGGAGCTTTCTTGGTAAACTGTACGAGGTTGATATAAAAGGAGTAACTAAGGGAGGTGCTAAAGAAATAAACTTATTCGTGAAAATCATTAACGGAGGTGAGGAAACAAAATGGGTTTCCATCGCTAACGTGTACCAAACAGAGCTGTTCGCTTACAATGAACTCTTCGAGATATTTGCGAAGTTACAGGAGGACGCTAATGTGCCTTCACAAGAAAGATTGAATATAGCTAAAAGTTATGAAGGCAGCAGCACCGAAGCGATAATATTGGACAACATATCTAGAAAAGGATTCAAAATGTTCAATAGACTGGAAGTGGTTCCCCTGGACATCGCTGAAATGGCCATGAAAGAGCTCGCCAAGTTACATGGGCTCTCATTCGCGTTGCAAACAAAACGCCCAGAATATTTTAACAGAAAGCTAAAAGAATTACAATACCCAGTCAATTGGGAAGAATTTTACGGATTCGTTAATGGCATGATTGATTTAGCGATGAAATACATTGATGAAGACGATGACGTTAAGAGTAGAGTTAAAAATAAATATCAGAAATTGGCTGACACATATGCTAGTTTTTTTGAAGATGAAGCGAGGAGGCGTTGCATATGTCACGGCGACTACAGATCGCACAACATGATGGTAAAAGAAAACGTAAGCAAGCCATTATTATTGAACTGCTTAATGAATTCCGAGAGGTCATAATGGTTAAACTATTATAATAATTGCAGTGTCGTTGCATTTTTGCCAGTGTCGAGTATTTCTTGATAATCGTTATAAAATGTGTCAGTACCCCTGATGATAATGATGATGCCAATGACGATGATGATGATAGAATGAATCTCCCACCCCTATGTGTAAAGCTGTGGATACTTTACAGACAATTATCAGAAATCTTGGGGGAACTCGTTCATAAAAACATAATGGTTAATATCCTACTAATATTACACGAAGAAAGAAACACGTTTTTGGAAAATAAAACAAAATTAACAACTTCACCGTTCAACTTCCCGCCAAAAAGCCGCTTAAATGTAGCTATAGACACGCGAAATGATTGTCTTAGTTTTTGTGTAGATATTGTAAGGAGGTAGATCCATTTAAGGTTATAGTTGCTAGTAACCTTACCTACAATGGTTTTGTTGTCATAATAATATTTGTTTATACCCTATTATTATTTTCTTTCCTCAGAACGGAAAAGTGGTCGACTTCATGGCGGTGGACTACCAGTTCCTGCACTACGGGTGTCCAGTATTGGATATACTATACTTTATTTACAGTTGCACCGATCAACCGTTCCGCAGAGCTCATCTGTTGCATCTGAAAGATCTGTATCACGAGAGTCTGCGATCATTTTTGGAATATTTCAATGTTGACGTGGAATCGGTTTATTCGAGGGAGTCGTTTGAACAGGATTTTAAAGTGAAGCTCGATTATGGACTCATAGTTGGTTTTTCGCTGTTGCCTGTAGTGCTTGTGAATGAAGACGATACTCCTACGTTGACAGGAGATGTGTCTGGAAAAAGTTTCCAAGTCAACGACTCATACAAGGACAGGCAGCGTGGAATTATTGAAGAATTCATAGAATTGGGGTACATGTAGCAAGAGCAAAGCAATGAGATAAAAAAAATATGGTGCATTCGGCTCTTCGGCGATCCCACGTGACTATTCTGGCCGCCACGAAGTACTTTTAAGAGTTTATCTTGGTATATATTTAAATAAGTATGTATATGTTATAGGTGCAAACATTATGGTTACAACGAAATACACAAATAAGAAAATACATGGAAAATAACTTGGTTTTTAAAGTAATAAATAATATAGAAAAAAATATGGTAATGATCATGTATTCTCCAAGCAGGATAATCATTTTAAACAACATCCAATTGTCATGCATGATATATTAAAAGAAATATAATATTAAAAAAATAATGTTAATTTTTGTATACAGTACCACAATATAATATGTTGTTGCTGTAAAGCAGCCGAAGCGTTGGGAACGTAAAAAAACATAATTTATATTATGTTTTTGTACATTCCCAACGCTTCGGCTATAAAATCCTTAAAATTAGTTTTATTTCAATGTAGCGACTTGAATTCAAACAAATTCCAGAAAGGGATTCGGTCTGACGGATATATCAAAGGCTGCTCCAACTTACAAAGACATACCTACGGTCACGCTACGCCTAGTTATCGTCAGACCGATCGCACGACTTATTCCGAATACCATTCGATTGTTTTAATATTTATTTTATCGATTAAAGCGATTGAGTAGCCGAGTATTATACACGGGTAGTGAATATTGTACGTTTTCCGCCTCTTTTTTTTTTAAAACAACTTACTGTAGTGACCTCTTCAACCTCGCCACAAGCTACACAGGTGGCGCTGCAGACGCATTCAGAACAATTGGCAATTCTCCATACAATCCTGAAACGCGCTATGAGAGTTTTCGGAACACTTAACATATATACAAGGTCCCGTTAATAACCTTTGAGGCATAGCGGCCGCCACGCCTGGCTGGAAGATCTTCCCTTTTCCGCTAAACAATAGTATTTTTAAAGGTATTATTGTGCGACTACATTTGATGTCAAATATTAATATCAAACAGTAATCACAATAAAATCATATGAACAATACACGTGTCTGTCCGGTTAATCCGTGTTCGCCCTAATTGGCGAACAGGTTGCGCAACTCATCGCCAAACTAATCGTCACGTGTTAAATCGCTCATACACTCGATTGTAAAGCCGTGCGATCGATTGCGAATCGATTATATCGTTTCCCGAATACGGTGGCAGCCAACGGCTCGGTGAGGATGTGATTTATTACTGTGCCCGTATCGACGGCTGTATCTCATTCGACGTGTGCGATATGTCGACGCTACAGGACAGGCGAGACATTGGCTAGTTAGTAGACGTATTGAATTTGTTACTGGTGATATTCATCCAGTATCTATCTATTTGAGGTACAGATAAATATAAAGAGAGGCGAATCTATAAATAATACAACATTTTGGGCACTGGACATTCCGCTAATTGGACATTCCGCTAATTATAGGTAGGTTTTGCGACGGCTGTACATTATGCGAATTGGACAATTCTGCGAGCTAAGAGCTCAAACTCATACAGCGGTTAGCGTTCGCATTCCGCGTTCAGTGTTCTACATTCTTTGTAATGTATGGGTTGCTGATCGCCTGCTGTTTGCGCAGGCGCTATAAAGCCGATAAACTTTGTAGAACGGGAACGCGGAACGTAGACCGCTTTACTGTGCGTTGGGCTCAGCTCATTTTTGAATTCGCACCTCTTTTACGAAGTTGTGCGAAATTAAAAAAAAGCTTAGTCAAATCATTTATGTAGGTGTAGGACTGAAAAGCGCCTCTAGCGGACGGCATTTAAAACTTTCAATTCTCCATACAAAATGTCTGAATACGGTAGACTATAAAGTATATGGTTAGCTTACGAATAATCTCGCACTTGACGTATAGAATCGACACCAATAGTAATTTTAATTTAGGGCTCCATTCAGAATAGTGACTTGCCCGCCGACACTTGACAGAATTATTCTCGTGGAAATAGCCGTTGAAACGACTGCATTTCAGACCGTTTCAGTACTGCATTGTAGAGACGATAAGACTCGTCCGCATTGATATAAAACTTTACGTTGTGTTAGCTTGTAATTTAATGTTATCGCTGTTAAAATTACTGGGTTTACAGCTACTGCTCGCTCAGTCAGTAGATGCCTTGCCCGAGGCAACTGTTCTCATGTAAACCGAGCATAAGATCTGTCAAACTGAATTCTACTTACTAGCAGCTATTCATAGACAACATTTAGTAGAGTGATTCAATTCGGTCAGTCGAGGGATGAACATCAAAAAGCGATTTAGTGACATGCAGATACGCTGTATCAATACTTACACCCACTTTAGGTATATCGTGTAGGTATATATATATCGCAGGAGAATTGTATAATAGCCCATTTGGAAATGGGGAAGTTTTGCAAACGTTCAATAGAATGGCGGCAAACGTTTAGCCAGATTGTACATAGATTAAAATGTTCTTCCTCTATGGTTTTTAAGTTAGTTAAAACACTGACACGACTTGCGTTTGCGTGGCGTTTTGGGGGACGCCATTTTCATATCATCATGTCACATCCATTATTTTATTTATAATGTGTATTTATTGAATGTGTTATTGCTATTAATTACTTGACATTGGCAAAATACCCGCTAAGTTGTGGGTGAGGCCATATTCATATCCATTTCGTAAAGAATGAAGAAGAAGGACTTTTTGGCGGGAAGTTGAACCGTGAAGTTATAAATTTAGTTTTTTTTTCCAAAAAATGTATTTCTTTGGTAACAGTTGTCAAAGACGTGTAAAGTTTGCCAATCCGCACTGAACTAGAGTCTTGGACTTTGGCCTGATTTTGCTTCTAATTGAAAATAGTATTTGGTCTGGTCCAGCGTCCTTAAAACATGTAACCTCTCGATTATAATCTACTAGCTGTGTTACCCGCGATTAAAAAGTATGAAAAATTACAACATATCTATCCCACGGGAAGCATACATTTTACCGGGATAAAAAGTAGCCTATTCCACACTTTAATCTATATCTGTGCAAATTTAATCCATATCCGTTCAGCCGTTCTGGCGTGATTGAGTAACAAACTCAAACTTTGCTAACCCCAATACTTGTGCCATTACATAAATAATTAACTTAACCCATCACAGACTGCGATGCATGTCTCCCACCCCCCCATGTTGAACTCCCAAAACTATACGGTTAACTTTTAACTGTTTCGGTAAACTTGCGCACCTCGTGCTAATTAGCAGCTTGCGTTATCTGTTTACGAATACGATTTGTTTAAGTTACAAGAGGGAGAGGGAGCGACTTGTATTATTGAAAACACATGTATTCCGCAATGGAGTATGTCTAGGTAGTTGCTGTTGCACTATAATTTCACCGATAATTTTCGGTTCTAATGTAATGGCGAGTTAGACAACACTTTTTTACTGGGAGGGAACACTTATAGAATGTTGGGTATTTTTTTTTATGGGACTAGGCCCGCCACACACTCCCACCACTGCTACTCCTGTAAGCCAGGATCTACAGTGGTGTCCAATGAAGATACCGAGGTTTGACCCTCGGCGAGTCCCGGGATAAAGTTAATTTTAGAATGTTGGGTATGGCAAAAGAAGTGTAGCAACCTCTTCAACCTCGCCACATGCTACACAGTTGGTGCTACAGACGCATTCAGAACAATTGACAATTCTCCATACAACCCTGAAACGCGCTATGACAGTTTTCGGAGCACGTAACATATATACAAGATCCCGACAATAGCCGTCGGGGCATAGCGGCCGCCCCGCCATGCATATCATTCGCCTAGCTGGAAGATCTTCCCGTTTCCGCTAAAGAGGCTTAAAGGAGAGTGAATAAGGTTGATATGCGCTCTTTACAAAGTATGTGGTGGCACTCAAGCTGATCTGTCTCACTCTAACCACATAGATCATAAATAAGAATGACAGTGACACCATCCGTTTTTGATGACGTTATTTTTTTTATTTTTAGTAAAAAAAATACCAAATATTTAAAAAAAAAGTTGTTTATAACACCATCGTAAATATATATGGGGAGAAGTAAATGGATTTATTTTTAACTAATTAGTTTTCAAAATACAATAGCGTCAGTAATTCCTCCTGTCTCTCACAACTTGCACCAAACGCCAACCTATGAATATGTATCGAACATTGTATGGGTAACCCAGTTTAATCACCGTGTCACGCGAAATTAGGTTTTATGTCAACATAAATAAGGTCTACAGTGGTAAAGTAGCAAAGTCAGCGTCCTAATTCTACCTTAATACCCTAAATCCAGATTACATTAACTTAGCCGAGATTCGAATAATGAACATGTTTTGGTAAATTAGAATCGTCGTTATTTCGTGGTTGTTAGAGTTTATAACCCAACTTTATAAAGTCTAAAATTGTCCATATTTGTTGATTCTAGAAACTAGCATGTATTAATAACACTACATAAAGTTCCCTTTACCGGGATTCAAACGCGGACCCTAAGTACCGAAAGCAGGGTCCTAACTATATTGTTACCTATTATTAATTTTAATAGGATATTTGGATTGAAATAAAACTAATCTTACGTATTTTATCGCGTTTATTATACGTTTTTAACGTACAAATAAACGTATAAATAAACGCAATAAAATCCGTAAAGAAACGATAAAGTTTTAAAAAGTAGATGGCGTTCATTTTGAATATAATAATTAGGAGGTACAATTATTTAGTTGTATAATATTTTGACGAATATTCAAACCGAGAAAAAAAAATGAAGACGTTCGAAATCGCATGCGTACGTATATTTTATTAAAAATATTATTTCAAAACATACGAGTCAAATAAACATATCCTGATTGGCGTTATTCCCGCCCTACACAACGGTGCGTCGTGGGCGGGCGGAATTACCGCAGGCCTAACAAGCTTTGGCGACATTATGAAGCACAATGCAAGTAGGTATGTACATTGTATATACTCTACCACGTTAAAATGTTATCTATACATATAAATAAAATTGGAGTGTCTGTTTGTAATATTAAAATAACCGCTTTTTACTAAGTGCATTTTTTGGATATATACACGGTACCAAAACAACCTTTTTTTTCATTTTTGTCTGTTTGTCTGTCTGTCTGTTTGTTCCGGCTAATCTCTGTAATGGCTGGACCGATTTTGACGGGACTTTCACTGGCAGATAGCTGATGTTACAAGGAGTAACTTAGACTTTTATTTTAGATGAGCTGTTACCCGCGACTTCCTACGCTTTTTGTTAAATACCACGCGGACGAAGTCGCGGGTAACAGCTAGTTAAATATATACAATAGAAGAGTTAGCGCAGTAGAGTAGGTATGGTAGATTAGCGTGTTATTCCCGCACAGCGTTACTTGATAACATAGCTTAATTAAATTGTAATATTCATGACTCTACGTTTTATTCGCTACTAACATAGAGTTAGTAACTCAAACTAATGATATAAAACAGATGAAGTGTCGCGAACGAAATATAGAAGCATAAAAAAACCAAGTTGATTAGCGTAGTACACGCGAATAATGTATTAGGTACTTACGCACATAAAACGAAAATATATCAGCCCTTTTAATGCCCCATTGTAGGGCCAGAGCCTCCCATTAATGCGAGGGGGATTATGCCATAGTCCACCACGCTGGCCCAGTGCGGGTTGGCGGACTTCACACGTCTTTCCGGGGGTTCTCTCAGACATGTAGGTTTCCTCGCGATGTTTTCCTTCACTGGGTTAACTTACGAATAAACTCGTAGGTACTCAACGTAGTAATCGTTATAATTATATATGACAACATGCCGCCACGGTTTGTTCAGCATTTTAATAGTTGCCTATTTACCTACCTACTTTATTTTACGCCCGAGAATCATATTAACATAATGTAACATGATATCAGGCGGATTTTATGAGAATGATGTTTTTTATGTTTTTTTTTAATGGAAGAATAGATATGGCGCTTGAAAATATTGTAAATCATAAACGAACTTATTGTCTATGGTTTCAAAGTAACAACGTCGTAGAAATACCAGAGATGATGGAAAATGTTTTTTTTTGTTTGACGGGATATCGCAGATAAACTAACTAAATCCAGAAGTCACAAGAGTGTCCAAAACTGTCAGATAAGTCCACGTATTTCTCGAAGATTGTAATAGGTAGTAAGCTACTCATAAAAAATATACGAACTATAAAAAACATAATTGAACATAATTGATTTACTTACTGTATTCCACTTATTAACACAATATTGATCGTCGAAAATATAAATTAAAATGAGAATAGAAAAACGCAATATCTACTTAATATTTACTAAAAGTGTAAACAATTTGGCCCATGCGGTAGCGTACACAAGATGCTGGCCGCATTTCCTCGCTGAATAGCCAAAGCTGCTCGCTGAGCGAGGAAATGTCCGGCTCTTGCGTCGGCGATTGTGTTGACTAAACTTTTTAATAGGTTTTTTTTTATCAAAGCTGGGGGGAATTACTCGACATTGGCATAAATTGCACTATTTTGTAGCTGATTGTCAACCGACAAAAAAGGAGATGTCACCTTTTTTTTTTTAATAATACTATTTTCAAATGCAAGTCATAACACTCTAATCTTCAATACGTGTCAATTATTAAATTAAGTTTTAAATTCTATTTTATGTTAAAATATGAACGTTAATTAAGTTGGTATATTCTGATAAATGTAATTATAGTTATAAAAGTTCAAATTGTTGAATGTCCATCCACCAGACGATGTAATGATAACATATTTTAATGTTTTACTTGCTCTGAATAATATAAGTAATTATATTACAAACTACTATACAATATATATTATCCTATAAATTTGGGGTCTAGTTTCTAATGCAAAATTTAATTTTAAAATTAGTTAAAATTTTAAAGTTTTAAATTTTAGAATACTTTTGGGTGTAACGAAATCATAGACAGCGGGTGTTCATTTACAATATTAGCATTACAAAGAAATCTGGTTTAATGACAACTTCCAAATTTACGAAAACTAATAATAAATTTGAAGTTACAAGATTAGGCTGGACTGAAATCTATTTTTCAACAATGATCACGACTTGTCAAAAGTATAATGCAAAATGCGTTAGAGAATATTCATTTTTCGAAAGACTAGTGAAGTCTGTAAACTTCGCTGATCCAGCTGGTTTGCCTCGAAGATTGTGGTGAAGCGCAGCACAGTAGGGGGATATAAATACGACTCATTATTACTATATTATAGTTAACTACACTTACTGTAGCTCATGTTCAGTCAGGAGTTCTTCAAACTGCAGTCTCAGGGTATGCGCGGGCGGCGCTCTTATCTCGCTCACACAATCCACATCATCAGGATACGGACGAGGAAAACCGGGACTGGAGACGGTAGTGTGCGGGTGCGAGTGGGACAACTGTATCGTCTCGTTGCACTGAATCTGTGACGCAATGTAAGGATCTGGAACAAGATAATTTTACAATTATTTTATATTATATCGTATCGGTGTACCGATTTGGTTATCGTATCGGTATCGGCGAGGCTGTTATGGGCGGATCATAATACGCCGATCCGAAACGGGCCGTCCTATGTTTGTAGGTTCACCAAACAAAAGAGAACGATTAGATCTGGGTTACGTAACTGGTGCAGGAGGATAAGGGGTTACAGTAAGACGTGGCCGGCGTAATCTATCTTCGTATTACGAAGTACCAGTACCGATACGGCTATTCAATAAGCCACACAGAAAACATAAGCACGGCCAGCTGCAGGCACCTGCACCACTGATCCCCTTGCCTTAATTTTTAACTTAGATAGCAATGAAATAGAGCCTTTGTAACTTTAAATAAACCACCGGCTGATATTTTATTCAAGCTTTTTCAAGTGTATTATTCACGGAATGAAAGAATAACCAATGTGACATTTGCATAACCTATTTTAAAGTCTGTTCAGGGATAGAGTTGCTTAATTCAAATTGCAGGGGCCGACGTGACGTCAGAACGGAGCCTTTAAATCCAAAGCGTTTATGTAATGCCTCTAAAGAAACTCTACAGACTATTCGATCTAATGCCCTAATGCCAGACAGACAATAAAAAAGATAATATCGGCTTCGTGTCTTTTCGTGCATCTCCGCCCCCTATGTCCGATTGTACTTATGCGTTTGACAGCATCAAATACCTACTGATCGAGTTATAGAATCCTTTTGTATATACATTCATAATCAGCGCCATTTCAGGTAAATGTGTAGAGACATTCCATCACTATTTGAATCTTCTTCTAATTAATAAAATTCTTAAATATAACGCGCAGCCTACGCTAATTGACCTAGATATTTGAAATTTGGAGTTTATTTTCTTTGGGTACCCAAAAGGTGCACCAAGCAGGGATTTTTGGAAATTCGACCCCTAAGGAAGTCAAATTGGAGGGTTTAAAGTTAGTGTGAAGATTTTTTTACGATCGGTCACCTGCCTAGTACGTTATAAACTCCTATTAAGGGCCCAGGTCGTCGTGGTTGAAGAGCAATCTAAATGGAAGCATGAAGTTCGTAACGTCGTTATTCGATGATACTTGTAGTATGATCAAAGTATAGGTAAAGTCCACGCTACATCCTACTGTTCTAGCTGTAGTTTTAGTTCGGAAAGCGGGCGAATGGAATTGCGTGAGAAACAAAAGCTGTGTTGGTCCGTCCGCGCGCCTCACACAATGTATCGAGGACGCAGCATCACGGACCATTGTGTGAGATTCGTTATTCTCTACGTTTACACGGAGAAAATATATCCGGACCGCTTTTATCCCTTTTTCCTTATTTACCACATAATCTTACCGAAGTCTGAACTCATGAAGAATGGAAGACTGATCTAACGGCATGGCAGTATCAAAGACAAAAAAAGTTTTGTAATAAAATGCCTCTCCATAGATTGGATAATCTATACATATAAATAAAATTGGAGTGTCTGTTTGTAATATTAAAATAACCGCTTTCTACTAAGTGCATTAGGATGTATACACGTTACCTATACCGAAACAATTTTTTTTAACATTTTTGTCTGTCTGTCTGTCTGTCTGTCTGTCTGTCTGTCTGTCTGTCTGTCTGTCTGTCTGTCTGTCTGTCTGTCTGTCTGTCTGTCTGTCTGTCTGTCTGTCTGTCTGTCTGTCTGTCTGTCTGTCTGTCTGTCTGTCTGTCTGTCTGTCTGTCTGTCTGTCTGTCTGTCTGTCTGTCTGTCTGTCTGTCTGTCTGTCTGTCTGTCTGTCTGTCTGTCTGTCTGTCTGTCTGTCTGTCTGTCTGTCTGTCTGTCTGTCTGTCTGTCTGTCTGTCTGTCTGTCTGTCTGTCTGTCTGTCTGTCTGTCTGTCTGTCTGTCTGTCTGTCTGTCTGTCTGTCTGTCTGTCTGTCTGTCTGTCTGTCTGTCTGTCTGTCTGTCTGTCTGTCTGTCTGTCTGTCTGTCTGTCTGTCTGTCTGTCTGTCTGTCTGTCTGTCTGTCTGTCTGTCTGTCTGTCTGTCTGTCTGTCTGTCTGTCTGTCTGTCTGTCTGTCTGTCTGTCTGTCTGTCTGTCTGTCTGTCTGTCTGTCTGTCTGTCTGTCTGTCTGTCTGTCTGTCTGTCTGTCTGTCTGTCTGTCTGTCTGTCTGTCTGTCTGTCTGTCTGTCTGTCTGTCTGTCTGTCTGTCTGTCTGTCTGTCTGTCTGTCTGTCTGTCTGTCTGTCTGTCTGTCTGTCTGTCTGTCTGTCTGTCTGTCTGTCTGTCTGTCTGTCTGTCTGTCTGTCTGTCTGTCTGTCTGTCTGTCTGTCTGTCTGTCTGTCTGTCTGTCTGTCTGTCTGTCTGTCTGTCTGTCTGTCTGTCTGTCTGTCTGTTTGTTCCGGCTAATCTCTGAAATGGCTGGACCGATTTTGACGGGACTTTCACTGGCAGATAGCTGATGTAACAAGGAGTAACTTAGGCTACTTTTATTTTAGAAAAAAAATAGGATCTCACGAAAAAAAATTTAAAACCAATGTTGCAGCGCAACGCCTGATTAAGTTTGATAGCAATAACCTGCAAAGCGTCCCGCGGGCTCAGAATGGGCGAGCAGGCTGTTGTCAACGGTTGTCTTTGTTAAATACCACGCGGACGAAGTCGCGGGCAACAGCTAGTTTTATATAAAATAGTTAGACTGTATACCAAGTTATTGAAGTATTGGATTATATTGAACGGCTAAATACCATGACTAAACTATTTAGCTCCTAGATTGAAATGTATAAGACGTTTTTAAATACAAAAATTATTCCGAAGCAGTTATAATCCTCCGATTCCCTTCAAGTTCATTGGTCTGAAAAACATATGCAGTAACATGAAGGAATAAATGGGAACTCGATAAATGGTATCCCGTTTTCATTAGTAGGATAAGAATAACATTATAACACTTCAACATTTTTGACGTCCTAATTAGCTCAGTGGGTAGTGAGTGACCCTGCTTTCTGTGCTGCGGGTCCCGGGTTCGAATCCTGGAAGGGACAAGCTTTGTGTGATTAGCACGAATGCTTAAACCCGAGTCATGGATGGTTAATATCCATATACGTATTAAATACTGAGTTCGCCCTCAGACCCATAATACAAGCGTTGCTTAGTGTGGGACCATATAGTTGGTGTGTTCGTCTAGCGATATTATTATTTGCTAGAATATTTGCTAGAATATTTCAAAAGTTCTAATAATAAACAGAGTTCACGATTCAGATAAAACCAGGTCAGCGAATGAGATAAATATAGATAAGTGCAATCCTTTTAGTTTGAGTGTTTAAAAGCGGGCTTTTGTTGGGTCGTTAAGGTAGAGATAGTTAATGTTCCATCTTATCTTCATTTACAAAAATAATTTCTAAATGCGGGAACCATGTAGCCAATAACAGGTAATTATATACATACTTTTAAACCAGCTACTCAAGCCTACCTAGCGGTTCCTACATTGTTATCACATACCCTTAAGATGGAAGCGCAAGGTCAGGGCGCGAAATTCAAATTTTTACGAAAAATTTGGACATCTTTACGATGTAATTTAGTGTTTTGCGATATTAGCATTCTGCATTGGATGTCTCGATGTATTAAGTTTGCTTAAAAAAATACCTAAAGCGATACAACACCATAAAGTTAGTAAAAACAGCGGTTTTAAAGATGTCCAAATTTTTCGTAAAAAAAAAAACCATTGACATTTTGAATTTCGCGCCCTGACCTTGCGCTTCCCCCTTAACAATGTACTGCTATGAAATGAATAAGATCTTTTTAAAAAGGGTAACCATAGAGTGTCTTGCCCGTTCTTCTCCATAGAAACGGCATTCCGAACGGGTGGTAAAGATGTAGCTTAGCATTTTGAGACATTTTTAACGATTCGTGAGTACTGTATTCCGATTCTGATATAATGGAGCTCTTGAACTGACATATAAATTAACATGTTCCTATGTTTAGCAGTAGTCGTTTTGTGAGACTGCTGTTTATAAGACCAGTCAAATAAAAATCGCCAGACGACGATACGGTCCCACACTAAGCAACGCTTGTATTATGGGTACCGTAAATAGACTGAGGGCGAACTCAGTTAGGCAGGCAAATGGAATAGGCAGGAAGCCCGGTTTACACGATATCAGTATGCAAGTAAACAAGTAGCGACATAGCTAAGAAGCAAGAGTCAAATGTATGTAAATCACTTGTCTTCTTGCGAACTTGTCGAGATGTTTATACGAGGACACTTGTCATTTGTTGACTTGTAATAACCGAGCATAAGCGACAGCGACTCTACTGGTACTTTTTGTATGCAAGTTTACACGCAGGTCGCGATAAGTATCGTGTTGATCTACATATCCTTGTCTTTCCTATCTGTCTATCCCTCTCATCGTCACCTGTATCCGTCACGGTGTGAAACACAAAATTGCAGGCTTAAAGCAGTATACTCAAACTCGCTATACGCTCGTAACAAACCAAACCTACAATCTACAGGAAACATAAAAACGAATAGTCCAATAAAAGTGCAATATTTTTAAATTATCTAAAGTTAATAGCCTTGCTAGTATCCAATCCGGGCTTTGCATCGTTGTCACCTAATATAATGGCTGTTGAACGCCCCGCCACAGTCAGGGGGGAAAGGGGAGGGTGTCGTGTTAAAGGCTTCGAACACATAAGCCGATTGTAAAAACACGTGACTGAAT
Organism: Pheosia gnoma; assembly: GCA_905404115.1. NCBI lineage: Eukaryota > Metazoa > Arthropoda > Insecta > Lepidoptera > Notodontidae > Pheosia > Pheosia gnoma. The sequence goes on from FR989905.1 coordinate 904,196, forward strand.
TTGGTTTTAAAAAACGTTTGCATTATCTGCCACAGTTTGTCTTCTCATGACAACGAAGACTTATGTCTTTGGTTAAAGTCGGGTGTATTGGGACCGCTTTAAAAAAGACTTGCGCGAAGACTGGGGCAACGAGCAGAAGTACACTGCCAGACTTAGTTTTATCCAGATTAGTAAAAGAGATCTTATTTGTAGAGTGAAAACTCCACTTTAAAATGAGAACTGAGCTCGATAGAGTTCAGGTGCTAACGACCTATGTAACACAGCTTATAAAGACCAAAGTTCGGTGCTCCGGATGCACATAAAAATGAATATCTAGCCAAAAGTTTCACTGCAACCGTATATGTTTTTGACTTGTAAGTTTAGATATTACAAATTGTAGGTTTATGCCCTTGTCTGAATTCTGTGGTGCACTTGTCTGAACTTTAAAATTAGTTATTTACATGTTGATTTCTTATATTCATTACTGGATCGCAAGTCGGTGTTAGCACGCACGGTAGTAAAAACATAAAATAAACGCGATTAAATCCGATAAATTAGTTTTATTCCACTTAGTTATTTACTTATTATTATATATTACGGTCGTGATCGTATGTGTCGAGTGCTATATATGTTACTAGCTCTCCCGGCACACTTCGTACCGCTTCAGAATCAAATTGATGAGAAAATGAATCATCTTTATTCTTATTCTCTCTATCTATCTATTATTAATCCGCTATTTGGGGCGAGGACCAATTAAAAAAAATCAATGATCATAGAAATCGGCCCACCCGTTCTTGAGTTTTAAAACTAACACGACTTTTTTATATATAGACTAGCTGTCCCGGCGAACTTCGTTCCGCCTCAGAATCAAATGTATGAGAAAATGAATTTATTGGTACTCTATGAAAAATTAAAACAAATCTATCCCACGGGAACCATTTCAGTAGCCTTTGTGCTATTCCAGACTATAATCTATCTCTGTGCCAAATTTCATCCAGATCCTTTCAGCCGTTCTGGCGTGAAAGAGTAACAAACATCCATCCATCCAAACTTTCACATTTATAATATTAGTGGAATTTAGGTACAAATAGTCTCTATTTACTGGTATTATAAATGTGCTTGTAAAAGTTTCACGCAGAGACAACCAAGCGAAGCCAACGGTAAGAGTTCTAAGATAAAAGGCGAACGACGTAGGTCAACGTATAATGGTCTGTATCACCTGGGTTCGCTTTGACGCCGACACGGCATGACCTAGTTGGAAGGGAGACAGAACGAACATTTATGAGAACGACCATTGTCAGCTAAATGACTGCCGGCGATGTGATGCGCTTTTTTTCCTTTTTAGGGGCCCGTATCACGAATTGAAAAATTACTAAACCCTATAAGGTTTAACAAAAATTGTGTAAAATATTTTAAGGGATTAACAAGTAGGTGGTAACGATCACGTTTATGTATGAAATATATGTGTATACAGTGTTTGATTGTTCCGTGAGAAAGCGAGACAGTTTTTTTTATTTTTATTACATTATAGGCAAGTATTTGATCTCGATCTCACCTGATGGTAAGTGACGATGAGATCTACGATGGAGCATACTTGCCTAGGTAGGAAGGCGGCAGTAGATAGAGACGCTACATTCACTAGGCACATGCAGCGCAACTGATCTGACCCGCCATCCATGAATGGCAGCACCGAACATCATGCCGGAACACGGCTAGGCCGCTTGGCGACATGGCTTTGTTCAGTGGGTGGTGACTAGCCACGGCCGAAGCCTACCACCAGTAGAGTTGTCACCTGGTTGGCACCACCCAGGGTCACGTGTAGGGTATCTCGAGGGTACTTAATTCTCCTACGGACGAAGGTGACTCGATCCCAAAAAGTACTGTTTCATTGCGGACTTAGTATGTAATGTTATGTTTATAATTTCAAATAACTTATTTTTTTCAGGAATGTCATCCTTTTAGCCTACTGGTCGACCCCTAAAGTATTTTAAACTATTATGGTTACACCTTATATATAGGATTATATACTTTGTTCTTCGTGTATATGTCGGTGCCAACCCCCTTATTCTCAGGAACAGCTATAGGTATACCAAATACAAAAGCTACAGACTGGCGGTCTTGTTTCAATTAGCAATTCTATTTGTAATTACCGCAAAGCAATAAAAGGCATGCTCAAAGTTTCAACGCATATAAAAACATGAGTAGTCGATACGATCTATTACTGATTCGCTTCTAGTAACTACCATGAATGAAGCGAATTTTAGTGGTACCTACATCTTCTACATAGCAGAGTCACCTAAAAGATTGGTCGACAAATCGGGCGCTCATGGGTGGGCTTCCTCCCTCGCCGGTGGCTTTGGCTATTAAGCGAAGAAATGCAACGAGTATCTTGGGTACTCTACTGCGTGAGTTAATTCTTTTAAACCATTTGTAAATATTTATATCTATGTTTTTTTTATTTATTTTTTATATAGCGTGAAGAAAGGTTATAGGTACCACCATTTGGACCGGTCTTTAGCGCATATGTAATAATTATTTGTAATCAGAATTTCGAATTCAATTTAATAGTTGCTTACTTGCTGGTTGCTATAAAGCAGCCGAAACGTAAAAATATAAAATAAACGCGATAGAATCTGTAAGAAAAGGTTTTAATGTATTCCTATAATATAATAATGTATAGTACTCTATTGACCGCAAGCGCCGAATATCTAATAGCACTTCGAACGAAAGGGTTAAAGTGCGTTGTGTTATATCTCTTATCGCCAAACTCCTCCACCGAATAAGCGTCGGTCTCCCTCAATTTATCAGAACCCTTTTTACTATCCTTTTACCCGATAAAGTATCTACCATTCGTCTTCTACTTATCAGTCGCCCACATACTAACTGTAATCGATAATATTAAGACTGTAACTTGCTTTTTTTTCTTTAAATAAGTGTGGTAGATTTTTTCGGCACAGCACGTCAAGTGCGAGCTAACTGTATACTTTATAGTCTACCGTATTTAGACATTTTGTATGGAGAATTGAAAAGCGCCTCTAGCCCTTGAAACTTTCAATTCTCCGTACAAAATGTCTAAATACGGTAGACTATAAAGTATATAATTAGCTTATGAATAATCTCGCACTTGAAGTACAAAAGCCGAATGCACAATATTTTAGATTTTTCGTCGTTCTGTCTCTCTGTTTGCGCATCATGGGAGAACTACTTAATGGCATTTGATAAAACCTGGCATAGTGATAAGAGTACCGGGATATATAAAGCTACCGCGATATAGCTGAAAATTGTAGCCATCAACACCCACTCAGCAGATTTTAATAAAACTAGTCACGGTGTAATTATAACAAGATTAATGTCTAAAAAATACTGTCCCTGGATTCTCCCGGGATAAACCAAAAAGCCACCGTTGTGCACGCGTCCAAAGTCAGCGGCACAACTAGTTCTGAATGATAGCATTCGACGACTTCAGTCATCCCTTACAATCAAGAATTTATATGACCTATCATTGCCTTGTGTAAAACATTGAATAGTCGGTTGGGATATATTACAGCCATTGACGCACGTGTCGCAAGTCGTTACAGTAAGTGGGCAATAAGTCTGAACTAGACATAAAGGATAAAAAATATTTGTGTGTGAAGGAGAATTTGTGAATATAAATGTGACTACACCAGACCGCGGATTTCATTTTTATTTCTGAATATATTGATGAAATTACACAATATATGCCCCCCCCCCCCCTCCACCCTAAACAAAAAATCGCGCCTGGATCCGACTAAGTCACGTGACATCTGTCAAAAAGTCTGCACACAGAACAATGCGTGTAGAAAATGTTCTGTATATATATGGACGTATAGAACAATTTATATACGCATGGTTCTGTGTGCAGACTTTTAGACATATGCCACTAAAAAAAAACAAAAGATAAGCGAAAAATACGACTGGTATATGATCACTGCCTAATTTCTTATTTTTTTAACAGTCCACCTTTTTTTGCCATATTATAAGCTTCTCTTCTCGCCACTATTTCACGAAATAAAAGAGTATTACACTGTTGATATGATAATGAAATCATTTTTACGCCTAGGTATATTCTCCAACAAAAGAACAAGGTGCGTGCGATTTTTTTTTCAAACATTTCATTGTACAGACACATCCAACTCGCAGTATCGTTATATGTGTTACAAAAATCGTTCACGGTCGTTCATGTATGTACGTCTCGATCGAGTTTCTTGTTGTTCGAACCGTCTCGCACGTTGTTTGTGGCCGATAAAAGCTTAATAAAGTTGTTTCTGATCCGTTGCGATGTGTTCTGTTCCCCTAAGATTGTTTAATACATGTTTCTGTTGTCTTTCTTTCCAACAGTTACTGTCTGTTCTGACAACATTGTGACTATAACTTAAGCAATAATAAGCGTCCGTACGTGTGTTATCTACAGGATGATTCAGAAGTGGTATACTAAGCCTGGAGCCTCTGCTTCTTTAGGGCATATATCGTAAAAATTCTGAGATTGGTAGATAGATACGTTGGAATAAATCTATCTCTGTGCTTATCTCACTTTGGGCTTAAACCCTAATTGGTCAGTCTATTATTAAGCGTGCGATGTAATGATTATGTGAAGCCATAATTTGGATATCTCGAATAAAAAAATTGTTCGATAAAAATCTAACACTAATTTTTTTTAAATTTGAACAAAATTGACGCGTCTAAATTTATCGGTCCACCTTGTGGGGGCCGTCCTGCGCTACGTTTTCCAGATGGTGTCACCATTCTAGAACCGTTCTATAGTGTAGGTTCTTTTAATTAATTTGTTGAGATCTGTTTAACAATCTGCTTTTATATAATAGGTCCGCCGTATGTTACCTACTATGAAACGTCATAACCATTTCGAAGCATTCTCACTCGCCAACAATATCCAACTGCTCGCTCGTGAGTTGACAATTGCAGTCGCAATTGCACGGACGTGACGGCGGTAACGCGCAAAGTGCACTATTAAATTGTTATGAGGTAGTTACTATGTAACTGGCAACCCTACGTATTTGTGAGTGTACAGACAGTGTATATTTTATACTTACCGTGAAGCACACTTACTGAGACTCATTGAATGTACAGGATGATTCAGAAAGGGCATGCTAAGCCTCGAGCCTGGACTGCTTCAGCGCATTTATAATAATCATTATATAAACTCAATTTTATTGCCAACAAATTGACAATTGTGATTTTTTTTATTAGCGTTCTTATCGTAATACTGAAATAGTATTAAATGATTCGATCATATGGTGAACACAGGGTTTATTCTGCAGAAACTCCGTTGGTTATAATAGGCGAGCTCTGATAGCTTCACCAACATAATTATGTATAATATAAATAATTATCGCGATCTCTTCCTATTCATCATTCATCTCCAACAAAATCATTTATCAATATATATCAAATCTGTTTCAATTAAAACATTATCTTGTAGTACCAAGCTAACAGAAAATACAAGAGCTCCTACCTTCAACGCTCGGCTTCTCGCATACGAAGTAGTTATGCTCCCTGCAACCCCTATCGTTCCACATGAAGGTTGGGTCGGCCGGCAGGGGCCGCGGGGGGAACTCCCTCCGCGCCTCCACGCAGTCCTGGCCTGATGTGCCGTCGTCGTTCGGCTGCCCACTGTGCTTGCGCCAGCCGGGGAACCAATCTGTGGGTGAAATTGACGGGGTTATTTGATATGGAACTTTAACAGATAGGGTTTTGGGTCGCATCTTGATTTGAAAGTCGTGGTCAATACTACAAGACGCCCATTATTATATATTGGTAGCCATAATACAAGCGTTTCTTAGTATGGGACCGTACAGTTGGTGTGTTTGTCTAAGAAATCGTAGATATCATTGCTCTATGACAGGGGTTCCCAAACTTATTTTTTCTACTGCCCACTTTGAGAATGAATTATGTTTTAGCGCCCCCATTTTTTCACCTGCTTAAAACCACTATAACTTCAAATTAAATTAATTATTGTAAGCCTCTACAAAACGCCCCCATTTTTTTTCTGGGTCTCTTACCGCCCCCCTTTAGGCCTGCAGCGCCCACAAGGGGGCGTTATCACCCACTTTGGGAAAGGCTGCTCTATGACCATAGGGGGTAGAGTAGCAGAGGAAAGTTGATTGCCCGAGCAGAGCCCCGGAAGAGAGCTAGTTTATTTAATACACTTGAAAAAGGTACTTATAACTGCGAAATTAATCGACTGAAATGTTCACTGAAACTAATATAGATACACACTGTAGGTATTCAATAACACATTTAATAACACATTTTCTAATTTAAATGTGAATGAGATTATGAAAATTGCTTCATTTTCAATTCATAAGTTATTATTGTTTGCGGCGAGTCGCGATGGCTGAATATTAATGTTGCTCGGCCATTCCGTTTACGGCTTATAATTAAGAAGCAACAAATCTAAATCAAAATTGTTTATTTCTTTATGTTAATTACAAACCGAGGGTGGATTTTTCTTTTATGTTTTGTAATGACCTCACCGAGGGTCCTGGGTACACGTTCCGGTAGGTCACCCACTTTGTGTGAAGAGCACGAATGTACCCGAGTCATGGACGATTAATATACAAGTAATTGCCCCTAGTCAACTGTGTGGTACCCCATAGGAGACTACTAAGGTACCAATATACATAGAGCTATTCATACACTTTTTAAGCAAATAGAGAGTGAGTCACCAACCTAATTAGACTTAAGTTGTCGCTTACATTAAACTTATGTTAGAAAAAATATACCTCTTTTGCCCAACATTTATTTCCATCAAATCAGCACAGTCAAAATGGCCTAGATCCAATCCAACCAATTAATAATCTCATCTTCAAGTTAGAGCGAGACCGAGAGAGATTGAGCGAGAGGAAAAGCACATCTTAATGAACGCGGTCTTCGGGGATATTATTTATACCAAGACAAGGCGGGTAAAGTGATTTATTACAACGGATTGTGATTAATTGGAGCCGTGAGGGAAGTTTTTTGGGGATTTGAAGGAAAAATGCTTCGAAGATACCTATCAGTATTGTTGGACCTACATTGGTATATAATGGTGGTATAATTTATTCATGAGGTCAGACCCTAGTATTATTTGTACTTCCTATGGAGAGATCTTGAATCATTAAAAATAATCGCGTAGTTGTACTACGAAGTACTACGATACTACGAAATGGCTACGCACGAGCGTAGGCACGATTTGCTTATAAGTGGGGCAAATAAACTTCGAGCACAAGTCTTAAGACTCCGACAAGAGTCGACATATGTAAAAAAATCACAGTAAAAATAAATCATAATAATTTCCTACTCTTTTATTTTTTTTTCGCTTCACCACATGATTCTGGAAGCCAGGTGGGGCAAGTGATCCACCCGGACCCATCTTGGTGTGGGCGCCTGTGACTATATCGGTATCCAACACCTACTATGTAGATAATTGTAATAATAATATCGCCAGACAAACACACCAACTATACGGTCCCGCCACGGGTACCATACAATGGACTGAGGGTGAACTCAGTATATAATACTTATAGGTACAAACATTCATGCATATCATACAAAGTTTGTGCCTACCGGGACACGAACCCGGGACCCTCGGTACAGAAATTAGGGTCACTACCAACTGCGCTAAACAGGTCATATATACTAATGTATTATTGGGTAAATACTTCGGTCGTAGTCCGATCGGTCCGATCGTCCGCGTAGTGTAGCAGTGCTACGACAGTGCTACGAAAGTGCTACGACAGTGCTACGAATATAAATTTGTAGTTCACAATGTTACAATAGGCAAGTGAATTACGTCGTTCTGGTCAGTAGAGCGGATGCGGGGACCGGGTGGTGCGGCTATAGTCCGAACAAAACTTGTTGAATGCAGTCAACGTACACTGGAATAACGAAAAGTTATGTAGAGTTCATAATAGTGAACGTGCTAATGACTCTACTCAATAAAATTATTAACGTCAAAGTTTGTATGGAGAAAGTTTTTTTTTTAATCGGGCACTCTTCTTTAATTATCGATCAAACTTGTTTGGTTTATAATTGGAAAAGTTGACAAGCAGAGGGTCAGTGGTGGGTTCCTCTTCCCCCATTTGTTTTCCGAATAAATTGGTTATAAGCATAAAATTAACATATTATCTTATTTTCAATGTAACGATTGTGTGCTGATAATAGTCAGCTCTTACTAACAATGTGCTCGTGTATGTTAATAACCGAGCTTACTTTAACATTTATAAATGTGACATCTATACATATAAATAAAATTGGAGTGTCTGTTTGTAATATTAAAATAACAGCTTTTTACTAATTGCATTTGGATGTATACACGTTACCTATACCGAAACCACATTTTTTACAATTTTTGTCTGTCTGTCTGTCTGTCTGTGTGTTCCGGCTAATCTCTGAAATGGCTGGACCGATTTTGACGGGACTTTCACTGGCAGATAGCTGATGTAACAAGGAGTAACTTAGGCTACTTTTATTTAGAAAAAAAATAGGATCTCACGAAAAAAAATTAAAACCAATGTTGCAGCGCAGCGCCCGATTAAGTTTGATAGCAATAACCTGCAATGCGTCCCGCGGGCTCAGAATTGGCGAGCAGGCTGTTGTCAACGGTTGTCTTTGTTAAATACCACGCGGACGAAGTCGCGGGCAACAGCTAGTTGTTTAAATAAAAATGAAGTGCAAGAGCCAAAAAGGCACTTTGCTGGTTTATTTTTATTTTCCGTTAAGGTAGTATTACAAAGGCAGTTCGTAGAGATACAAGATTTGATATGCATGAGGTACTTAGTAGTTTTAGAACGCTGCCTAATACTAATCATTGATGTTTGTGTGTTCGTCTGGCGATATTTTTAACCGACTTCAAAAAGGAGGAGGTTCTCAATTCGTTTCTTCAATTTCTTTCTTTTTTTTTTTTTTATATCTAAATAAATTCTACTTGCTTACAGTTCGGCCGCCGAGAGAATGCGTCCCTGACAGGTCGTGTTTTATCGTATTTCTTTCGTACAATAATGATTTGTAGTATTTTTTATCGTTTACATATATGCACCGCGGACACGAAATTTAATTAAAAAGTATATCATTATATAGCAGTGATAGCCAAGTTGTTAGAACGCTTGCCACGGTAACGAGGATCGCAGGTTCAAACCGCGGCTCGCACCTCTGGGTTTTCTGGATTTCATGTGCGAATCTCATTTTCAACCATGATTATCACTTGCTAAACGGTGAAGGAAAACATCGTGAGGAAACCTGCATGTTTGAGAGAACCCCTCGAAAGATGTGTGAAGTCCGCCAACCCGCACTGGGCCAGCGTGGTGGACTAAGGCCAAATCCCCCTCGCATTGAGGGGAGGCTCGTGCCCATTAAAAAGGGCTGGTATTATTATTATATCAATATGTCGACTTATACAAGAAACGATTTAGGCGATGAAAATTTTATTATTGTTTGTAACGCATTCTCTCGGCGTCCGAAATGTAGTTGACGATAGAAAGCACTTATAGGAACCCTTAATTTCAGCTTGATATCAGTGATGACTCCTAATCGGTCCAGTATACCTACCTCCCCTCAAAAAAAGTCCTTATACAAATTAGGATGTAAGGAATAAATAAACACTGTCGTCCCTCAGAATACGGTCCAAATTCCTCACATTGTAACCAAAGCGCTACGGACATTGTGACGAGTTACTTGGAAGTATGTAGTGTAGCGTCCCAAATAGTTTATGCGACTCAAGTGCCTTGTGAAGTACTATCGTCAAGTATTCGAACCTTGCAACTCTATGTTTCTCTATCAAATATGTGGTCATCGAAATTTAAAAAAAACCTAGTTTAAATATAATAATAATACCAGCCTTTTTAATGTCCCACTGTTAGGCACGGGCCTCCCATTGTTGGGGCAGAAAGGTTCTAGAATGGCGACCACGAACCGGAAGACGTAGTGTAGGACGACCCCCCACAAGGTGGACCGATGATATCATACGCGTAGCAGGAAGCCGGTGGATGCGAGTGGCGGAGGACCGTGATGTTTGGACATCATTGGGGGAGTCCTATGCCCAGCGGTGGACATCTTTCGGCTGATAGTAGTAGTAGTATATATGAACGATAAAAATTATAGAATCGTTAAGCAATTTTAAATGCTGGTAAATATAAAATGGATGAAAGCTTTTAATAAATTTTCGCGTTAATGTATAGCTATTATCATCACTTGTGTCAAACAAAGTTTGCATTCGAAAATAGCGGCCGACCGCTTGTTATTGCAGTTTCCGGTTCATTCATTTCGATAAATCATTCGCATCGGATTCATTTTAAATGATCGAGAAAATTTTAATGGAATGCACAAACGATTTGAGTTATTATTTATTATTTGTATAGTTTATATTTAAAGTAGTTAGATACATCGTATTGCAAATCGAACCGCGCCTCTAGCGGACTGTATTTAATACTTTAAATTCTCCATACAATGTGTCTAAATACGTACGTAGACTATGAAGTACATGGTAAGGTTTCGAATAATCTCGCACTTGACGTCCTGGTAGCTTGGTAGTAAAGAGTGTTCTATAAAACGTGGGAAAAAATGATAATTTATCTATACTAATATTATAAATGTGAAAGTTTGGATGGATGGATGGATGGATGTTTGTTCCTCTTTCACGCCCGAACGGCTGAACGGATCTTGATGAAATTTGGCACAGAGATAGATTATAGTCTGGAATAACACATAGGCTACTTTTTATCCCGGTAAAATGTATGGTTCCCGTGGGATAGATGTTTTAATTTTTCATACTTTTTATCGCGGGTAACACCGCCGGGCGCATCTAGTTTTCTCATACATTTGATTCTGAGGCGGTACGAAGTTATTCGGGACAGCTAGTGAACAGTACAGAAATATATCATGTAGTCATCGTAACGTTGGCAACTAAGTTTATCAAATTCATTGAAAATAAAAGGGCAAAAATACACCAATATATTCCATTGCTGATTTGATATACGTGGTAGGTACGTAGAAAGTTAATGTGGCAAACTCGTATTACTCAATTTATCGGATAAAAGTTTTAACGATACCACAGAACAAATATGTACGGTGCCCACAAATTCAGGGCTTGTTTTGACCGTAAGGACGACTGCACAATAAATCGAGACATAAGTATGGAATTTAATACTTTTGAATCGAGAAGGTTTTAAAAATCGAATATTAAATTGTCGACGGGAGTACATTTTTATTGCGACGTACATCTTTCGTTATAGCTAGTATATACTAGCTGTCCCTGCGAACTTCGAACCGCCTCAGAATAAATTGTATGAGGAAATGAAATATCTCCATTATTATTTTAGTTCATGGTTTAATAGTTATTCTGCTATTCGGAAGATGAATGAATGATGATGAATTCTGAAGATCATAAAATCGGCCCGCCCGTTCTTGAGTTATAAGTGGTGTAACTAACACGACTTTATTTTATATATCAGATTTAGATAGCAATCAATGCGTTTTTCGTTCATGATAATTTCATCGAGTGCCAATTTCATCACGATTAACGGGTTGATACTACCTAGACAATCAGTGAGGGATACGCAAGTCAGCCACTAGCGAATATTACGTACGCTCCAAGAAGAGCGACATGATCCTTTTGCTATAGAGAATAGAGCACATTTCACAAAAACCGCTCCACATATTTTTAAATAGCTCGGTGTTTTAGTAGCTCGAAGTCGCGTGTAACGAGCCTAAGGATACGTATGCAGAGTTCACCGTCTAGACTGCGCGGCGACGGTTGACACAGCACACGATTTATCGCGTGCCTGTTTGTTAAATAAACATCGCACCGAGTGGGGGCTCTCGGCCCCAAGCCCGCTAACACAATCGATTCATAATCGGCCAGCAACCGCATGGTAGCTGTCACTTTTAACAGATATTGTATGGGACATCTGTGTGTAAATATCATAATATAAACGCGCTAAAATCCTTAAAATTTGTTTTATTTCAATATGTAGTATTCGCGTAAATATAAGAAATCAATATTATCCATTTTGTTTTATACTGTGAAAAATGTGATTTTATTAAATATAATGTGTAGTGTTGGTGGAATATTAACCATTATGTGTTCATAAACATGAACTAGTGTAGGAAAATAAAACTAAATAATAAAACATGACTTTTCCACTTCTCCCAAGAAGTCCGGTGATTTGTCAGTAAAGTATCCTCAACTTTACTGATAGGGTTACGGGCGTTTATTATGCTCAGTCTAGGTATAGAATCTCCCATGATTGATATTAAAAATAAAACATTCCACTTGACGATGACAAAATACCTACCCAAGGTGATGAGGCCATTTTCTAAAAAAATATAAAGTTAAAATATTTAGACTATTTTCTGTTCCACAAATGTATACAGTACAGAAATTAAATTAAAGCGATAATGACGTCACTGTTCCACTATTCCTAAAGTGTGTTGGTGTGTCCTAAAGTGGCATGTAGTGTGTCATATCGAGTTGGATTGCGCTTCAGCAGGCACTCGCTCGCGAGGGTCGCTCGAGACTCGAGTGCGCTTGGGATGATGCGAAAATCTATAGTTCCTATTGGATAGACCTTCGGTCCAATCATTGAAACTTACCTGGGCACCAAGTCTGCTAACACGATCGATTCATAATCGAACAGCAACCGCATAGTAGTTGTCACTTTTGACAGATATCCCATACAATATCTGTCAAAAGTGACAGTTACTATGCGGTTGCTGTTTGATTATGAATCGATTGTGTTAGCAGACTTGGGGCCCGTGCTGGATATAGGGTATAATGATAGCATATTTCATGAGAAACGAATGGACTATAATTTAAAATTTTTAATTATTACGTGTCTAATCATTGCAGACGTATTAGTATACGGCTTAAAGTTGAAAATTACTCACGCGCATAGGAAAAAGGCAGCCCATCCGACCAGCGAAACTCCCCCTCGTGGACGGCATCGGTCGCTCCGATCCAGTACACGTCATCCACACCAGCGCCAGGCCTGGTGATACAAAAATGATAAACCTCACATCCATAGATGCACTATCACCATCCCTTTCGTACCTACAATGAGACAAGTTCAGAAGATTTTAGGAGACATGAGTGATTAATAAGGGATCCAAAAACTAAAGTATGCTAACTACTCACGCGTGTGTAAGCAGCTGGTCCATAATCTGCTGCTGCCTCTCATTCAGCACGCTAGCGAGGTGTCCTCCAAGCCTCACGCACTCCGCCTCGGCCTGCCTCCATGCCATCTTCGCCTCCCTCACCGCTGATATACAAAAATCCCCTGAGAGGACCCATCCATAGTCGCAGTGCCCCACTACTTCTTCAACTGGCTTATCCATCCACCAGACCTTTAACCACATAGCTGACGTATTCTTCTTAGCTAAAACACTAATATTCAATCTAACAGAATTCCCTTCAGATACTATTTGAACACTTCTTAAAGGATCCCCCGGCTGAGAACAGTGCCTCCATTTTGAATCTCCGTCTTTGAGAATAAGTTCCATTCCTCTGCACAAGGCTTGGATATCTTCATGTATAATGTTAGACACCTCATTGTCTTTGGCGTTCATGGGTCCCGTGCCCATTTGCAATCTTAGGGCTACACGGTTTCCGTAAGGCAGATGGATTCTATAGGAGCAGAGTAGTTTGAGTGTGGGACCAACTTCGAACGAGCCGTTCTTCGCCGTCAGCAGAACATCATGGCAGTGGTCTACTAAGCGGTATATCGCGGCGAACGAGGGTCGGCCGTGGAGCTCTATGGCTGGGTTTTTGGACGATGAAGAATATATGAATCTTCTATTTGGGAGTGGTATTTGGTCGAGTTTGCCGCATAGTGTGGGGGTGTTTGGTGCGAAGCGTATGAAGCCTGTTGAGCAGGGCACGTTGAGTTTGTGTAGTTCGAGGAGTAAGGCTCTTCTGGACGAGGGTGTGGGGACGAGGAGGCGGCAGCCGTGCGCGCGCGGCAGCTGCCCGGAGTGCACCCGCCCCGCCCGGGACGCGCGGAGACGTAGTGCACATTCTGGAACAAAGAGATTGTTAGTAGAAATGTCGCCGATATATCTAAGAAACCCTTGTATAATGGGTATCATACAATGGACTTGGGGCAATCTCAGTCACATCCAGACGAGCTCCTCAATTCACAATCTTACGATATATCTTGTATCGACCGATTCGGTTATTTATTGCAACGTGCTTTATGAAGTTTACTTTGTAAACACAATGAGTGGTGGACTCTAACTATTCTGCTGCATTTGGTTACGTAGCGAAAAGTTCTAAAGAATATGTGTCAGTAATTTCCCAAAATTTCCCAGGCGGGAATTGAATCTTCTATACTTGCTCAGTGCAGTTAGCTGTAAAACTCTCAAACCACAAGTAGGTGCGTATGAATACTAAACAAATTAGTTTCGTTCTATGGCATATATTCGTTCTATGGGTACGTACTTAAACAAAAACCAATCCAATTTGCACTTGCAAGCGTTCCATTTAAAATTAACTTAACTACAGTTGTTGTGTAATACGTACTGTAATTACAAACTGATATCATATAGTTTTTATAGAACAGCGCAATACAATCATACAGAATATCAGGATTATTTGCTTGTACTTTATTACCGATAATTTCTGTTGTCACACAATCTTGAGCCAATAGAAGTGTGTTCCACAAAAATATATTTTTATTTTATATACAATTCTAAAATGGCAACCCCATGGGAGTCAGTCACGATTCAACCCTCGTACAGTTCGCACGTATGTGAATTCGCTTTGTTTTTTTTTAACTTAATACAGTCCGCTCAAACTTAAATGTGTTCGTTTTATTTAAACCTGGACCAGCGCGCACAAGAAGTAATCATTTTGTCCTGGAGATAACCTAAAATATACCTTAGGCTTATGTCTCGTCTGTTATAAAAACAAGCGTAGCTAGTATTCAATATTAATTACTAACTAGCTGACCCGAACGACTTTGCCTTGTTCCAATCCCTTAGAGAAAAGCGCATTAAGTTTCTCCCGAGCATTCCAATTTTCCCGCCAACAATCTCAATATTTAATTTGGCCTGAATCGGACGAAAATTGAAAAATAAATGGCCACAACGGTTCAGTTGTTCTCAAATTATACGGTGAATATGTATCTTACCTTACGCCCGAAACATATACGAGAATTCTCACAGAAGAAATAAGGTTTATTTTTCCATCACTACAATAAATAAAATACACTATTGGTGTTCCGGATTCATTGCTTCCGAGTGTACCTACCTATAGTATGCAGTTGTACTAGCATACGTTTAAATTGCTATTGCTCATTTCCATGTATGATTTACTTACACGATGTCTAACATACATCGGTGCACGAGTTGCATTGTAACACATCCAGATTGGAACTCTCGGCGGCTATGAATAATGCAGTCTCGCTACGGATGCCCATACGGAATATATAATGAATTTAGTTTATTGACCTTATGCTAGCTTATACAGCGTGGTCCAGAACGGGTATACTATCATATGAACCCGCGTTTCTTTAGCGTATTTTTAATCATTGTGTGATTTTGTTTACATGTGACCTAAAGTGTACACATAAAACTTTCTATTTGATGTTTTATATTTATTAATAAAGAATTTTAAAAACAAACGTTACGTGAATTTTGCGGACATTTAAAAAAAAATGATAAATTAAATTACAAATGCGTGAAAAGAGCGCCGGTTCAAATGGTAGTATATTCGTTCTTTAACACACTGTATTGTTATGGTCCATGCAGACTAACCCTATTAACGCAA
Organism: Pheosia gnoma; assembly: GCA_905404115.1. Lineage (NCBI taxonomy): Eukaryota > Metazoa > Arthropoda > Insecta > Lepidoptera > Notodontidae > Pheosia > Pheosia gnoma. Next base: position 919,953 of record FR989905.1, read on the forward strand.
ACAAATGGCATTTGGCATTTGGCGCTAACGTTCAAGCATTCAGAAAGTGACTTATTATTCTTGTCAATTTCCGACTATAAAAGCTCTCTAAAGAAGTCCTTTAAAACGAAAAAAACCATCACTTCAAGATATGTCAATAGGCAGACAACGCGATTTATAGCTTCAGAAGTACCAAGTCAAGTAGATTAATTTCATGTGGTGGAACAATAAAGAGTTATCTATCTATCTATCTACCTACACTAGAAATTTGTATGTTATAAAACCAAAATAAATACATTAAAAACCGTTGTAAGAAAACATACCTTTTAAAGAGAAACAAGAATAAATAAATAATTGTATTATTCTGTCTCTGCGGTTAACAGAATAAGAAACGAAACGAGGAAAATTATATTTCTGCCTCAATTGGGAATATTTCTTATACAACTTCAATGACCCGTGAGGAACCAAAGAAAATAAAATGTTAAAATGGATATTTATGATCGTTTTGAGTTAAATTCTACTTAATTCTAGTAACTAAACGATTGTATACTTACCAGAAGAAAATATATATCCAAAACATAAAAGGCGACATTTTATCGGTATTTCATGAAATATTTAAGACTAGCTTGTATCGAGTATTTCCCTGGGACGTGTCGACTAGCGTTGTTCTCTGATGGATCTCCCTCCGATATACTCTTCGATTTTATCCCCACTACTAGTGACACATTGTTAAGTGTTGCCATATTAATTACAGAAATCTACCCTAACAAAGTCATACCGAGTGCTGCCATTTCAACTATAGTATTTTACGTTGCCATGGAGAATATAAGACAATTATGTCACTTGTGCCCGCGGCTCCGCCCGGGGTAGGTCGATGCAACATAGCCTATAGCACTCAGCGATAATGTAGCTTTCTATTAGTGAAGGAAGTTTAAGAGTCGGATCAGTAGTTCCAGAGATTACCTCCCACATCCAAACTCACAACCTTTACCTCACAATAATACGCTATAAAATAATTAGGAACCATTCAAGATTAAATAACACAAGAATTTTCATAACGTTTGCTACAAAACCGACACAAGTACAGGTCAAGACAGTCGCGGGCTTTAATTTAGGATAGTTTGTTTTCATATCATTTTTAAGTCGTCTGGTCCAGTCACCTTCGTCCGTAGGAGAATTAAGTACCCTCGAGATACCCTACACGTGACCCTGGGTGGTGCCAACCAGGTGACAACTCTACTGGTGGTAGGCTTTGGCCGTGGCTAGTCACCACCCACTGAACAAAGCCATGGCGCCAAGCGGCCTAGCCGTGTTCCGGCATGATGTTCGGTGTTGCCATTCATGGATGACGGGTCAGATCAGTTGCGCTGCATGTGCCTAGTGAATGTAGCGTCTCGATCTACTGCCGCCTTCCTACCTAGGCAAGTATGCTCCATCGTAGATCTCATCGTCACTTACCATCAGGTGAGATCGAGATCAAATACTTGCCTATAATGTAATAAAAAAAAAAGTTTTTTTTTATTTTTCTGTTGTAAATATTTAGTGAGATTTTAAAAATAAATAGTAACTATTTAGGACTCTTTTTTCATAATATAATAAAAATAATCCGTTTAAAGCATAATTACAAATTATTTGTGTTGGTCCCAAACTAAGCGTAAGCTTGTATCTTGGGAACCTGGTTATGACATAATATAAGAAACTTAAATCTAAAAATGACAAATTAAATTCAGTTGAATAAGTTGGACAATGTGACGATATTAAGCCTTAAAATGAAATAAAATAAATTCTATTATATTAAAGTGAAAATCTAATTTTGTGTGTGTGAGTGTGTGTATGTGTGTGGGTTTGAGTTTCTGTGAATTAAGGTTGGATATCGTACAGCAAACGTATATCATAATAGGTATTGTTTTGACTGACGCCAACAGCAGAAACTGCTCTCAGATATGACGATATACAGATATACGACCTTATTGCATTATAAATCTCATTGAAAATTTTAAGGAAATGGGTCACGTATTAATGTTCGCGACCGTACCTACTGCGATTCCTCCGGGAATGTAAAAATGGTTATGGCACACATAATGTATGTTATTTTCTGCCCTAAAATGGGGTGACAAGCAGATAGTATTTTGTTGGACAATGCTATATTTTAGAATACATTTTAAAGGTCGTGTGTTTTTAATCCAATCGGGTTCAGTTTATTACTATGTTGTGTACCGTAGTTAATATAATTTAGAATTGGGTTTTGTAAGTATCAACAAACAGATATTTATTGTGTCATATTATTGACTCTAGTGACTTCGTCCGCGTCGACTTTAATTGTTTTACCATTCTCTTTCAGAATCACAATATTTCTTTATTCATGTAAACCATTACGTACAGTACTTATGAATCGTCCAAATAGTTGCAAAATGCTACAACTTTACCACCCGTTCGGAATGCCGTTCCTTCTCCGTGCCTTCTCTATAAGAAGAACGGGCGACAAACTCCATGGTTGCTGTTTTTAAAAAGATTCATTATATTTTTGAGCAGTACATTGTTATGGGTATGTGAGAACAATGTAGGAACGGCTAGGCAGACTTTAGCAGCTAGTCAAAAAAAGTACTAACTCTAACTACATAATTACAAGTTAACGGCTACATGGTTCCCAAGTGGCTTTCGTTCTAAATGCTGGGATAATAGTTTAAATTAATTGACTGAGTATATAATATAAGGTTTACCACGCAAAGTGTCAGTAACGCCAGCCTAATGTACTGTGAGATAGTGTTTTAGCTATCGTAGGAGTGAGTTCTCATGAAATTCCGTCCAGCAGTTTTCCCATGATGCGTGTTTATACAGGCAGACAAAAAAAGTGGATTTGGCCTCATTGGTATCGAAAATAATGCGCTTTACTATTAGTATTTTACTATCTTATGAATATGTATATTGAAGATCGTATAAGCATACCAAGTAGTGTGGTCTCTATAAACTCAGCTTCAACACAAACAAGTTGAGACATCCATTCTTATACCGCAAAACCAATGGCCACCCTACACTTGGTACTAGAAAAGCCAAAACTCACTCATAACACGCAATACGCATTCAACTTTATTGCAAAGCTGTTAGAATTTATATTCCCTTGTACACAACAGCACGTAGGATGTTCTTGTATAGTTACAAGTCAAGTTTTGCGGGATAAACAGTTAGTGCTGAATGAATAACATCGATGTTGCGTATGGGTTTACCTTTATTGCGTACTCTCGATCGGAATGAATGTAGACATTGACCTGGTTTAAGCCGATTGCAGTAAAGAAGGGTAATGTTTTCATTTTGCGATCTGCCCGTGTACAAACTAACCGCGAATATGGAACTAGATTTTGTATCGCAATATTTACAAACTTTATTGTTTAAATATGGATTGCGAATGTCCAGGTGATCGTGTCACGATTAAAGATTTTCCGGGGGGGAAAGTAGGGCTATTAATTGTAATGCGATGTGATTGAGAGTTGCGTTGAGAATAAATAATTGGCGAACGAAATAAGTACATACTCACCAAGTCTTAAAATTTTAGTAAAGAACACTTGGTATACGGTGGCACCCGTTGTCTTCCTATAACGTAACCTGAAACAATACAAAAATATATGTAAATAAATACATTTTGACGTTCGTTTTGATAAAATGGCGATCGCTATTATGATTCGAACCCCTTTGACAGTTAATTTCCTGTGATTGATATTTGAGACCGTTGTTTTATATACATACTTACTATGGCTGTATGCCCTGACATTGTCTGGTCAAAAATAGTCGCGTTTGTTCATGCAGATTGTAAAACTTTCATAATTTATCTAATGTTTATCGGATTAACCTACATCAATTTACGTTTACGTAGGCAAACTTACGTAGGTATCCAGGCATACGCCATAATTAACTAGGTAAGCATATACAATAATGACCCTTGTGGAGATACGAATAAATATATTTTGACTTGATACACAGACAACATCAATTCGATTCACATAATTAGCGAAAAGTACACAAAGTATTGAAAAAAAAAACACCTGTGTTTGCACCCACGATACCTTCATGGTCATCGAACCATGGTAATATGATGGCTTTTGTAAATAAATCTCTATAGGTAGTCAAATTTGAAAAACTAGTAGAAGTAATAGATAATGGGATATTCATAGAAGACGATCATTATTTGTGTGATTAGTACGAATGTTTGTACTCGAGTCATGGATGTTTAATATCTCTATATAAGTATTATAATACTGAGTTCACCCTCAGTCCATTGTACGGTACCGATGATACAAGCCCTGTTTAGTGTGGGACGGAATAGTTGGTGTGTTTATTATATATTATATAGTATTTATCTATAACACAGTCTTAGATTGGTAAACACAGCACTATTTAACCTCCCCTCGTTGGTAGGGTGGTTTCATGATGCATATTGATTTGTGTGGTTCGCTAAGTGCTGGTCATCCCGCCCCCACGCCGTGATAAATTATTCATTCGTAAATACAACATGTAGGCCAAGTTTTTATATGTATATACAAGTATATTTGTATATATATGTATATAGGTATATGTATATATATAGGTAGGTATAATTATTGTTATCAGCCTACCTTTTTCTGTGACGATACACAAAGTGTTGTTACATTGCAAGCGATGTGATGTGTAACCAAATTTAATAGGTAGCTATAAATGGAAGCAGTGATAGCCAAGTTGGTAGAACGCTTGCCTCGGTAACGAGGATCGCAGGTTCAAACCCCAGCTCGCACCTCTGGGATTTCATGTGCGAATCTCATTTTAAACCACGATTATCACTTGCTAAACAGTGAAGGAAGTAGTTAAATATAGCTTGGTAACTTTTGTTGTAATTTTGTCTTGATAAGACTATTTTTCAGTCCATTATACGCCATATTTTATTCCTATGTCAATAAAGTACTTGACAAACATCTACGTCATTACTGTAGCCATTTTGTTATTTTCTAGAAAAGTAGTAATCACAGGCCTGATTGAACATTACCATTTATTTTCTAGTTATAAACGAGTTTGTGACTTTCTGAATTGGATCCAATTTGTATTATTAGTAAATCTGAATTGGAGAGCTATAAATGTAATAAAAAAACCAGTCTACTTATGGATAAAAAAAATAGTTGTCGTTAGACTTCTGCTTGGTTTACATGGAGACAGTGCGCATGTAATAAGTAGTGAAGAAACGAGAATACAATTCGGAAATTAATAGAAATCTATTCCGGACACTAGCCACTTTGAATATGCAGAGCTGTGTGCACGAGGTCAATTGCTACTTGTTACTTGTGTACTGTCTTCGTGTAAACCAAGCCATAAAGTGGTCCTTCATTATTCCACCCAAAAACAAATAGTTTAAAATTTTGTAAGTTGCTTGGATAATTTTTTATGTCTTCAACATTTTGTTCAAAGATTAGGTATGCTGATAATTAAACTAGTTAATTGCTGCCAATACCGCTACAGTTACATAATATATAAAAAGTGTCTTTATTTGTTTTCATCTTAAATTAGATATTAGATCCAAAATCAGGAATTTGAGCTCTATCATCACATAAACCTTCTTAAATAATTTCCCGCCTAAAATGTTTCTGGCAAAATTACAAGCACGTGTTACATCCCACGTTATATTAACGCCCTTATATTTCATCACATATATTTCATCACATATTTTTCTAATACCCCGACATTTAATACGTAGAGCCCGCATCCCTTGGTTCCGTAGCGCAGGGACGCTGGCTTTAAATTCACGACGAATAAAAGATGTAGGTACCTAGTCGCTTGAGGCGATTATCCTTAGCGATATTGTACTTAAATATTATATTAATTAAGGTTTACATTAGGATCAAATTTATTTTGATTTATACGTCTTTAAAATGCTTTACTATATCGTTGTAGGTAATAGATAGAGATAACAGTTTACTGTTCCACCACAAAAAAATAAAAAGGAGTATTAAAAAAATACACAGCAATGTACATAGAGTGTCTCAGTGGGCCTTGTCACTAACAGCGAACTCTACCAGACAACCTTTAGATGGAAAGGATCTAAAGAAATGGTCACGACAGGGCTGTACTGAATAATAGACATTTATACTAAATACTTACAGGATTCACTCACACCATTCACACATTAATACAAACACACACATACACATATATCACACATAATATATAAATATATATTAGTAGTAATTGTATTATGTTTATATCATAATTCATACCTCATTATATTTTAAATACCATCTAATAAGCGCACCTTACTTCTCGTTCCTTTTAAGTAAAAGGCAAAGGGGGGGGGGGGGGGATTATAATTTCAAGTGTCTATTATTTTAATAGATATATAAACATATTTAAACTTGCCAATGGAAGTAAGTACCTACATTGAATGTGGCAAGTTTTATATAATTTTTTGTTTTTTATCCCGACCTGTGATGTCAGACCAAAATAAATATCTTCTATTCTAGTCTGTTCTCATTCCAAGAAAATAGGCATGATAGCGGCAGAAGTAGCTGGTACTTTAAGATTAAGTGCTATACCTATCCACTTAACGATGGAGAGTTTCTTTCCAAGCCGGCTGATTTATGTTCCTGGTTCGTTAAGTAATTAGGCATCAGTTTACGGCCGCCTTGTGATAATTTGTGGATGTTGTTTGAGAACTAATGACGTCATTCAGTTAAGATTCTCTTGGATTTCAATGAAAAAATATGGTACTATACCTTTTGAGGTGATTAGAGTACTATTCTTATTGAATTAGTAGAAAATGGTATTAGTACCATTTTTATTAAAATAAAACTAATCGTACGGAGTTTATCGCGTTTATTGTATGTTTTACATTCCCGACGTTTCGGCTGCTTTACAGCAACCATGGTCACGAGAGGACTGAGGTGTTTAACGTCCTAGTGTCATAGTTTGAACTGATGTACCCTCATATTTAGTTGTTATTTGTGGTCCGGTCAAAATAAACGCGATAAAATCCGTAAGATTAGTTTAATTTCAATGTGCAGTATTCGCGTGACTATAAGAAATCAATACCTATTTTTATTATAAGATATTATTTAAGTTACTGTAGAATATCTTAGACTTAACCCGTACAGGATTATGGTCATAAATAATGTAACACGGTCGTTTCTGAAAAAAACTCGCATTTTTTTTCCTTCTCACGCGTTCTTTTGTTAATACCTAATAATACTTTATCCCGGGCCAGCACGCGATCACACGGAGCACGGTGGGTACTATCAGGCCCCGGGGCGACCCTGCGAGCTTTATCATCATAACTTACCCGGATTGGTCGCTCTGCGATCCCTTTTTGTGGAATCCCTTAATATTTTTTTCTATGGATTACGAACTTTCCAAATCTGTATAAAATTTTATTCGGAAAATTGGTTGGGTAGAGAATTGGAGAGTTGAAATTTCGTTATCCCGTGTTTCAAACTTCATCTGTAATCGGTTTCAAAGTAGTTGGAGTTATATTATTTTTTTAAATGATTTTAAAAAACTATAATTATTTTTGCCTAAATTCGTCCTGCCGCCGTGCCACCTGCCCGACGATTAAGTAGATATACAGTTTACAGTATTACTTGTACCACGGCCAAACCGCCCGCTCGGTACCGTCCCCAACATATCTTCTCTACTTGTACAGGCCTGCTACACACTCAATTGCCTTTATGAACCTAATTCCATTAATCACATGATGTTAGCAACTTTTTATTCCCCTCGCGGCCCGGTGAAACGTGATGTTTCAGACTAACCCCCTCCTCCCTATCCAAAATCATGTGTAGGTATATGATTTTGGTGCTAAGTATCCTAAAAATGAGGATATATTAACTTCAAATATAGTTATAATCAGTCTAATTTAAATCTGGAAAATTAAGAACTCGTGATAAAATTTTCCAAACAGGGTTTAATGTTGCAGGTTGCTTAGAAATCGCGAGTTCAACAAACAGATAAATACACATGTTACCTCATTATACCCCCCATTCCCACTTTGATATTTCGTGGTATTTTTCCGAACCCCTCCCTTCCCCCCTTTCGAACCTCGCGTGATTAATGGACGACCCTTAAGCGCAAAATAATACCCCAAGTACCAGGATTTAATGAGCCACGGTCAATATAATTAACATCTTATTGCTGATTAACGATACACGGCCATCTTAATTGCAGGTATAATTGAGAGCCTCACCACACTAATTTAAGGTCCTATTTCGTTCCTCGTGCTCACAATAGGTACATTTTAAAAGCTGCATCTACATAATGCGAAGGTTTTAAAACATTTCTGTTCAAATTGCGGCGAGCGCGGCCTCTGCCGGCCCTTTGTGGCATTACATTCATTGTTGTAGCCCTGTTTACGACAATGAATTAAAATGAAAACCTTTCACCCGTTTATTTAGTTTTTTTTTCAGACTTTTTAATAATGGAAAATCGAAAGAATTCACCAAAGTACCTTATCTGTGGCATCATAGCTTCAACCAATGAACCCATTTCGACGGTTTTCGTTATGTTTTAAAGCTGGTATCGGTAAAATGGTAAATGTTCACTGGAAAATGGTTCTTATGATTATGAAATTTCTGATGAAAAGATAAAATTTGCAATGTTCATATTAAGACTGGGTGGAATAAACTTTGATTTATATAGTGAGTTCCAACCATAGTTGTTTCTATATATTTTTTTTCCAATCAAATTTACCAACGTTATTCTGGGTGTTTCATGTATTGATTACAATTGAGGTATTGAGTTACAAAAACCTTGGTAAGTATTTAATATTTCAGTTAAAATTAATCAAGATTGAGCACGAATAAAGTCCTTATTCATGAAACTAATTACATTGACTGGGCACAGCATTAGCTTACAATGTCACTCAGCTACGCTTGATATTAAGCTAACTTAATCAATTTTCTTACGCTATACGCGTAAAAGCCTTAATTATCATTTTCCATTAACAAAAACACGTTAATTTCAACTCTCGGTGACTAATGGTTTAAGTATTTTTTTTTTTTTTTTTTATACATTATAGGCAAGTTTTTGATCTCGATCTCACCTGATGGTAAGTGACGATGAGATCTACGATGGAGCATACTTGCCTAGGTAGGATGGCGGCAGTAGATCGGGTAGCTGATCTGACCCGCCATCCATGAATGGCAACACCGAACATCATGCCGGAACACGGCTAGGCTGCTTGGCGACATGGCTTTGTTCAGTGGGTGGTGACTAACCACGGCCGAAGCCTACCACCAGTAGAGTTGTCACCTGGTTGGCACCACCCAGGGTCACGTGTAGGGTATCTCGAGGGTACTTAATTCTCCTACAGACGAAGGTGACTCGACCCCACCAAATTAAATGTCATGAACATGTTGCCAGTTGTACGGTTGCCTTGTAGGCGGGTATTCGGTAAACGTACAAAAATCTCTATATGCATTATATGACCGTTGGAGCGCTACGTGGAATAGAATAAAAACATTTGTATATGGAGTGACGCCAACTTCCAGTTGGAAAATTCCAACTCTGGGGGGCTTATAATCATGAGTTGAATGTATCGTATCAGTTTTCGTTTCGAAGCAATTTACACCATGTATAAATAAAGATAATGTTTAGTTTCCATTGTCAGCGCACCCGTCGTGGGCTCTAAGTGGAATACAATTGGTGATATTCAAATTGGTGCTCCAACTGGAATGCCCAAAAATACATTGTGATTATTTAATATTTTCTCTCCCTCTTTGAGTTTATTGCCGGCTCTTCTTGGTGTGATAAACGTTCCTAACTGGTGATATTTAGTTAGTAGTTCTGCCAATTCGTAAGTACTTTTTCGGTACCTATTTTTCTTTGTGGTATCGTTCTGTACAGAGCGGTTGTGGGTGTCATATAGTCGTCTGAGGTAGTTGTGGCTTGCTCCACAATGCCTCGCTATTTGTTTTTATAAGGCTTATGTATTCTGGTGCATTAATAGATAACTCGAACCCACAGTGTTCTACATTGGTGAGAGTGAGAGGGGATCACTCCCCAATGTTACCAAACAGATTGGCTCACCAATTTACGACCTTTTTGATGTCCTCATAAACTGAAGTGGTGTGTTGTCATCGCAGGGGGAAAATGATGTGCCGGCGTGGGAAAACATGGAAATTAAGGCAATGTAATTAATTAATTAGTAGTGTAGTGACTCTTTGTAATATTTAATTAACAGTTTATTTTAGAGTCTCAGATATTAAAATAAGACTCATTTTACGGATTTTATAGCGTTTATTTTATGTGTTTATGATCCCGACATTACGGCTGCTTTATAGCCGTTGAGGGAGTCATTGCAATATTTTATAATGTTTATTTTTAAGACTTAGATATTGCTTAGTCTAGTTTTGAGTAAGGACTCTTTTCAATATTTAATTAATGTTTACTTTTGAGACTCACATATTGTTTAGTATAGTTTGGCGATTAGATTTTATAAAATATTGGGGGATTATAAGTTGACGCCAATTGGCTGTGCGAAACATATTTCTACTGTTAATTTGTACCTAGTCTAAATAGTTATGATTGGATAAAATATGGTAACATAATATAATAGCTTATTTAGTAAGTAAATAAGCAATTTGTTTGATAGCTCTGTTTGTCAGAGACGTCCTATGAACTAGCACAGAGATGATGTGATGAGATTTACTACCTTCCTATAAAAATATGTTTATTTTCTGACTCAAAGAAAAAATGTTTTCGTCAAAGATAATTTCATTATCCAATCAAATGGTCGGATAGCTCTAAGGTCTATTTTACAATGAGCTCATAAACGTTATACAGAACTTGTTTCACAAAATATATATCGATATGTACTTTTAAAAAACAAATATTATTAATAATTTAAAAAAAAAGTATATAGGTATGTGTATATGGAAAATCTAAAGACAATGTGCAATAAAAAAAACCAGTTTTTGACATGTCTCTATGTACGTAGGGACCGCCGATATATGGGTCAAGTGTCAAATAAGTTATCGATAAGGTGTATCACTACTTCACACATGCTTTTATAACAGAACTAGCTGCGCCCCGCGGTGTTACCCGCGATTAAAAAGTACCCACGGGAACCATACATTTTACCGGCATAAAAAGTAGCCTATATGCTATTCCAGACTATATACTACTATCTATCTCTGCGCCAAATTTCATCCAGATCCGTTCATCCGTTCTGGCGTGATTGAGTAACAAACATCCATCCATCCAAACATTCACATTTATAATATTACTGGGACTGGAATAAACTTTATAATTAGGTAGGTATTACACATCTTACATAATTACGTAAAATTCATTCAGCCCACGGCCGTTAAAACTAAACGCTCATCAATAAAGGTCTGAGCGCATCATTTACCCAAGGTTGCCGAAACATAGTTTAAAGCTCCCGTGACGAAGACAAATGATCGGTTTGCGGTACAAACGTGACACACCGCTTATTTAGTTATCGTATAGGGTACAATAACTTAGAATTGGGCCCAAGTCTGGCACATTTAGCCTCAAGTCTGATAGCACAATTGACAAAGTCAAATCGTTTATTTCGTATAGGCCAACGGGGTACTTACAAATTGTCATTACATATCTTTTTCTTAACTCTACAACCGGATCGGAACGCGACCTCAACTGAGAAGACCAGTGAGAAACTCAGCGGCACACACAATCGGATGCCAGTGGCACACAGACTTATTAGTACACAGACTTATTAGTATACAGACTTACTCGGCGCACGCTCAAATTGAAGCCTAACAAACTCTGCTCTAGCATGTTGTTTAAATGGTAGACCAGAAGTCTGTGCAATGCCTTGTAAATTTAAATTTATTCAATTTCTGTGTCATGTAAAGCTGTCAAGAGTGCAGGCATTGGCAATTTTAGTCCTGGATTCCGTTACCAATGAGTGCAATATTATTAGAATATTCTGGAAATTCTATATGCCCTGTAGATGGCATTATCCACTATTAAATAGGGATTGTCGGCAAACTCTGCCTTCCCTTTCTGGTAATACAGCTATATATACTAAAAGGGACCGTATAATAATATCAGCCCTTTTCAATGTCCCACTGCTGGGCACGGGCCTCCCCTCAATGCGAGGGGGATTAGGCCATTGTCCACCACGCTGGCCCAGTGCGAGTTGGCGGACTTCACACATCCATCGAGGGGTTCTCTCAGACATGCAGGTTTCCTCACGATGTTTTCCTTCGCCGTTTGGAAAGTGATAATCGTGGTTGAAAATGATATTCGCACATGAAATCCAGAAATCCCAGTGGTGCGAGCCGGGGTTTGAACCTGCGATCCTAGTTACCGAGGCAAGCGTTCTATCAACTTGGCTATCACTGCTTTAGGGGCCGTAAGCAGGCTATAAAAATTACAACTAGCTGGTAGTCTTGTTGAGGAGCAATATTGCACGCGATACTCTCTTGCTACAATGTCAACATCTCAGCATTTATTGCAGCAAGTGCCCCGCGGTATTAAAGGCAACTCCACGGCTATACAATAACCGTTTGAAATTGCTATAAACCCAGCCTTTTTTACGAACGTCTTAAGGTGCTTATATCGCGCAAGCCACCTGTGTGTCTCGACCATAGATTAATAGCGCGGTAATTACCGAACGATAATGAATTTTGAACATACTACCTTAACGGTGATCGATCGGCACTTATTTAATCGACCCCATACACCCCTACTGAACAGTCTACACAAAGCTACGATTAGACTATGGTTATATTAGCTAACAGCGGTGCCTTCGCGTTTAGAGCATTGTGAGAAACTTCTTTCGTAATTTTTTAAATTATGAATTACTAGCTGCACCCCGCGGTGTTACCCGCGTTTACATTTTACTGAGATAAAAGTATGTGCTATTCCAGATTATAATCTATCTCTGTGCCAAATTTCATCCAGATCCGTTCAGCCGTTCTGGCGTGATCGAGTAAAAAATATCCATCCATCCGTCCATCCAGATTTTTACATTTATAGTATTAGTGGTTTTTTTTTTCGAGAATGTGCCTTTTATAGCCTAGCTATCTAATTATGCACTATCCTTAAATTCTCTTCTCTTATTTTTTTCTAACTTCTCTTTGGATTAATGTCGAGAACGTGTACATAAACATGTGCTTGAAATATTTCAATAAATATTATGTGTGTGAAATAGCCAACTAACACTTGAATTAATAGACGTTTCATAACTTTATAAAACGACATATAGTACTGCGCAAAGCAAAACTTTTGCACAGTACCATATAAAGTTTGATTAAGTCATAAAACGTTTATAAATTAGGGGTTATTATGTGTATAATTTAACCCCCAAGCCCTCGTTACACTTACCAGCATAGGTTATAGTTAATTTTAGTGAAAAGTTTATTATGACGTCAGTTTTTAGTTGCTTTTTGAACGCACACAATCATATAAGCAGTTATTCCATAGAGAAATGTGTTTTTTTAATGTGTATCAAGTCCAAGTTATTACTTCCTTTGAAATCTAATTAAGTAAATAGGAAAATAAAAAAATAAAGCAGTTAAAATATAATAATTATAAGGTCCGCTTAACGCTTGAATAAAACCGCTACCCTACCCCTACCCTCGCTTTATGTAGTAGTTATATTACAGGCAACTACAAGTTTCCGTAATCAAGAAATTGCTACTAAGATTAATGATTAAGATATTTTCGTTAACTTAGCTTAAATTTAATCGCCAATCGAAATCACACCTGCCTAATAACTAGATCTAGATCGACTTCCTGATTAGCGCAGTTAGTAGTGACTCTGCTTTCTCCGTCGAGGGTTCGCATTCGAATCCTGGTAGGGACAAACTTTGTGTGATGAGCACGAATGTTTGTACCCAAGTCATGGATGTTTAATATTTATGTAAGTAATATATACTGGGTTCGCCCCCAGTTCATTGTACGGTACCCACAATACAAGCGTTGCTTAGTGTGAGACCGTATAGTTGGTGTGTTCGTCTGGCGATATTATATAAAATAAAGATAGGTCTAATTTTCCTTTATTTGGTACATTGCACGGTCGCGAATATTAATATGGAACCCATTTCTGTAATATTTTCAATGACACTTCTAATGCAATGAGGTCGTATATCGGTATAGAGTCATATCCGAGAGCAGTTGGTCCTAGTAACGCCAGTCAAATACTAACCTTATGGTATACGTTTGCTCTACGATACTCCACCTTAAATGAGTACCAAATTAAAGTCCGCGAATGTACACATCTCAGTGAATGTTAAATTAAAAATGAACTTAATATTACAAGAAAAAAATATTACCTAAGTAAATATAATTCTATTGTGTTTTTTTTAATTCCATTATATTTCTTTTATAAAAACTCCCTCCCTTGGGCCTTAGGGCGTCGTTACAAAGCATAAAGGTTAATAAGGTCGTTATTAAGATCTCCGATGAAAAACGTTGTAAGTAAAAAAAAGGGAGAGGTTACATATATGTATATAATATTGTATTACATAAGACGCGAATATGTATGAAACGACTCGCATTGTATACGAACTAACGAATACTCAGAAAAATGGAGTGGCATTTATAATTATCCGCAATACTCACTGGATCTAATACCTAGTACTACGTAGTATTTATCTTATTCTGAGAAACTACACTTTAACTGTTCTAATACCTGGTACGGCCGAGTAAGTACTATTCTTTATTCCGAGAAATTGTATTGTAATTTCTTTTGGAGAATTATTAAACTCGTGAACTTGTATTTTTTCTGATTGTTTTATACGAGTATGTCTATTACTACTTATTATTTCTGTGAAAATTTTAGTTTATAGTTACCTATTTATATTTTGGATATGTAGAGCATTTTAAGTATTACCTCGGGTTCTTGTGACTCGTATATATTGGGCAGAGACGTGTTCGCTTTGAACATTAAAGTAAAGCGCTGTTTGATTTACTAAGAGTCAATTGAGACCAGATTTCGGTCACGGTGGCAAATCTCCGAGCCAACTACACTGGATATATTATATACTTAGAGCACAAAGTGTGTGTGCACAAGCACAGGTGCATTTCTCCCTCCTCACTCTCATTATCCGATGAGAGAGCGAGACACGAGCGAGTGATAATCATGGTTATAATATAATATAAAAATAATAATATCGCCAGACGCAAACACCAACTATACGGTCCCACACTAAGCAACGCTTGTATTATGGGTACCGTACCATGGACTGAGGGCGAACTCAGCACCTATATAATACTTATATAGATATTAAACATCCATGACTCGGGTACAAACATTCATGATCATCACAAAAAGCTTGTCCCTACCATGATTCGAACCCGGGACTCCTCGGCGCAGAAAGCAAGGTCACTACCGACTGCGCTAATCAGGTCGTCAAATGCGCTAATAAGCAATGAATCACACTAGTATTATAAATGTGAAAGTTTGGATGGATGGATGTTTGTTACTCAATCACGCCAGAAAGGCTGAACGGATCTGGATGAAATTTGGCACCGAGATAGATTATAGTCTGGAATAGCACATAGGCTACTTTTTATCCCGGTAAAAACGACATACTTTTTAATCGCGGGTAACACCGCGGGGCGCAGCTAGTGTAAATATATTAGTAAGTATGAAAATAAATCTTACCTAAAAACAACACTAGTTCCTTCGTTATCTAAATGGACCGCGTCGTTCAGGGACCACTGCAGCAGCACTCCGCCCCTGCCCTCCAGGGGTCCACTCACAACGCTCGCCGGCAGGAACCGCCTGCGGAACCTCAAACTCTTTGCGATCCGCCTCATGACGGACCTCTCATCGCTAACACTAAACTTTGGTCTGAAGTAATAGTCTACGCTATCTAATCTCTCTTGCTCTCTCTTGTGCTTTGACCTTCGATTTTCAACCTTCGAGTGTTTCGACCTCTCCGGTCGATGTTTTGGCAGGAAGTATGGGAGGGGCTCGTCCCTGCAAGGTCGTTCGGAGAAGGTGGTCGGCGTGAAGTTGCCGCGAATGAAGTTGTCCACTATCGAGTGAAGCACGTAGTCGCGGAGTGCGGCGTCCTCGAGGTGGAGGTGAACTGAAAGAGTGAAAAGATCCATTAGTATTTTTATTTGTCGGCCTGATTAGCGCAGTGGTAGTGACTCTGCTTGCTGCGCCGAGGGTCCCGGGTTCGAATCCTGGTAGGCACAAGCTTTGTGTGATGAGCACGAATGTTTGTACTCGAGTCATGGATATTTAATATGTATATAAGTATTATATACTGAGTTCGACCTCAGTCCATTGTACGGTACCCATAACACAAGCGTTGCTTAATGTGGGACCGTATAGTTGGTGTGTTCGTATGGCGATATTTATTTATTCTAGTTTAGTTCACTTGGTTACTGAATAACAAAAAAAGCCATTTGACTCGTGCTGCAAATATCAAAATACTGTATGTACAGCTTAGACGAAAAAATAATACAGACGGATGGTCACGAATAACACATTCAAAATTCAAGCACAAAAAAACAAACTGACTTGCGGTGTACACGCGAATGACGACCTTGAGTCAACGCGTATTCGCGTGTAGGTACCTACTATACAATTTTTTTTTTATGCTTTAATATGTTTTTCGCGACACTCCGGCTACATCATTTCTTCGTCTGAGAGCTATAGGCTATTTTTTATTTCGAAAAAGGAATGTGAATTTGAAAATGGATTTCGTTTCAGCTATAAAAGTTGATCAATTGACCCACCCCTTTGTTACGTTTGATGTCTTATTCCTTAAAGATAAAAGTTGATTTTAACTTGCTTTTATGTCAATAACAATCGTTCGCGCCAAATAGCGGAACTCACAACACGGGCATTATTCCGAGGTTTTCTTTTAAGGACTTAGTGAGACGGGCTTTCTTAAAAAATAGACACGTCTTTAAAAATCCTATATTGATAACATGTATTAAGGTTCTATAGTTCGGGGTAATTAGTTTTTTAGTACCGGTTCTGGTATTTTACAGGGTTTTTTGTAAATCCCTATGTTGATTTTAAAAGCATACTATGTGCCCAACGAAAAGGCATTTGTATTATTTTGTGAGTTTTTTTTAAATTGACTTACTTATCAAAATTCTGAGTTCATATTATGATTACATAAGCGCTAATGAAACGCAGGTTAAAAGATTAGTATATCATTTCCGAATCATTCTGTAAATGTGATCACTACGTGTGGCAACGGAAATAATCTTGTACTGAATTTTTTTTTATGACCGTATCGGAAATTATTTTGTCCACTAATGAAAATCTTTAATAAAGTATAGATTCAGAATTGCAGTGTATGTATTCATTTGTATATTATATCCGTCCTAATTTCGCAGTAGTCGCAATACTCTAATTTCCAAACTAATTTTCCGAACGGAAACCGAGCAATATCCCGAATTAGTCAACGATGAAGGAAATCGTAGAACTGAATCCGCCAATCACGAACGAGCGTGTCATCTATTCGTCTAGCTGAACGGAAGCGCCCCGCCATGCTGAAACCGGACATGGCTTGCCCCAAAAATGACCAGGGAAGCGACCAATTTCCTGTTCGGGGCGCACAAAAGAGACGAACGAACGGATGTGAATGTCTCTTGGATATTGTATCTGTCTTAAGTAAGCTTATTGGTTATCTGCATCGGAAACCAAAGTAAAAACGAATTCTATGATTATCTATGACGACCTGATTAGTGCAGTTGGTAGTGAACCTGCTTTCTGCGCCGAGGATTCCGGATTCGAATCCTGGTAGGGACAAGCTTTGTGTGATGACCATGAATGTTTGAAACCGAGTCACGGATGTTTAATATAATATATATATATATATATATAAGTATTATATACTGACTTCACCCTCAGTCCATTGTACGGTGCCCATAATACAAGCGTTGCTTAGTGTGGGACCGCATAGTTGGTGTGTTCGTCTTGCGATATTATATTATTATAATCTCTTTTCAATGATAACTAGGAAACCTACACCCAATTATTAATCCTGTGCTTGTTAAACAGCAACCCGAATAACACAACATATGAGGATTTATCTACGCTGTGGAAATAAACTTGTGTACCTACAGGGATAATATATTATTTTATTTAGAATATAACAAGACATATTATGATCGTCATAGACATTTTTGGATTGGTGTAACATAGTTGACAGCTTTCCATACGCGGCCACGCTGTCGTGTTATCTCTGGAGTTTATAATCTAAGAACAGAGGTCTGATATCATAAATAAGTTATGCGATAGTCCCCATAGACAAAAACCTACTGAAACAACGACTTTTTAAATAAGTATCGAACTCGCTCTGACGTCAGTCATACGATCCCTAAGGACCCCCCTCCAACCGTACAATACAATTTTTGTGCCACAAATTTGCTCGAACAACAGACAAACAAAGTTTCCCCCGCTTATACGTGTCGTTGCACAACAAATTGTTTCGCGCTGCGACGATGTCTGTACACCGCGGGTTTTATTTATCGCAGCCCTTAATTATTAACGCTCTAACGAACGGCCATTTATAAAACTTGAGCTTCTTTGAGCGCGAGATTATTGGAAATTTATAATTATTCATAAGGACGCGTCCACTGCGCGCATTATGTCTCACAGCTTGTCATTGTTTTCTTGGTCAAATATATTGTGGTAGGTAGAGAACTATGATCGACTTATATACCTAAATCTATAGAACAATACATTCTCTTCTTCTTCTTTTTTTTAATCTTGGCAACTGGCTACAGATTAGTAGAATTTTTGCCAGTATCAAGTAAAATATTTCTTCGTTATTTTAAATAAAAGCAACCCTGATGTTATGACTATGATGATGATGACATTAATCCCTATCAGTAAAGCTGTGGATACTTGACAACTTCCTCGCAAAAAGTCAGCTTGTAATCAACTTTTATTTTTTTTCCTTATTATTATGTTTTACGGCTCTAGGTAATAGCTCATTGAAGCTTATTGGTACTAAACTAGTATTTGTAGAGTTGGCAGCTTTTATACCTTAATAGTTGATTCTCCGAAAATTTCAATCTGTAAACAGAGGCCTCAAAATTACAGTCGGTAGGTAGCTAGTGGAATATTTACACGCTTGTGATCGAGTTTCCCAAGAAAAGGCCCTCGATATTAATTAATTACGCCCTTTCTCTAGTGACCTTTTATTATTTTAATTGAACGCTAGCTTTGTGTATATAACTGCGGTAAATTTAAACGAAATTTCAGAATAGGTAGTTTTGTTTTAGTCAAGTTGATATTAATTGACTTTTACACGGTCTAAGCATGTCGTAATATATAATAAGATATAATATTTTTTGATAATAGTTAGTTTTATCATACTATACTTGTGTTCGTGACTTTATAAGCATAAAATTTCGTCCATAACCATGGTCTTCTTCATAGGAATGACATTCAGAACGGGTGGTAGAGTCTTATTTGTGACATTTTGACAATTCATATGTACTCTAGAGAAAATTAGTTATGTAACTGTTACTCTTTGAGGGCTATTTTAACATGAGTGCTATTGTACGATATCAGGCGAGATCGTGTATGAACTAGGACTGAAAATAATCTATAAAGCACTTGTAAAGACAATCTTATATACCTGATATAGAACTAAAACAAAAGGAAGATGCTTTACGACTCGTATTATTCAACTGGACTGATAGAATTGGAGCTGTCAAATGAACTGATTAGGGTCGACAGTTGGATATAACTACAAATAAGGTACCTATACATATTGATACATTTACGCGAATACTACACATTGAAATAAAACTAATTTAACGAAATGTATCGCGTTTATTTTGGTTGTTTACATTCCCGATGTTTCGGCTGAAACGTCGGGACGTTAAATTATAAAAATAAACTCGATAAAATCCGTTAAATAAATTTTAATTCAACACAAATAAGGTACTTGAAAAGATTACAATACAATTCCATATCCGTATTCAGTTTATTTAAATTGCAACTACTTATATAGAATAAGAATCGGATTTATTTTTTTATTCGGATACTGTTATATAAATGAATCGCCAAATATACACACACAAATAGCCCGCCTAGACACTTCGAGTTGCAGATGACAGTTCAAGGCAGATTGCAATAGTTAGGAGCAGCATACCCCATATTTCCAGGGGTATAGCCCTTAAGGGCATTCAAAAAGTCCGGTGTTGGACTGCAATACGTTTAGTCAATGGGAATGTAACGCAGGGCCCCAAGTCTGCTAACACAATCGATTCATAATCGAACAGAAACCGCATAGTAACTGTCACTTTTGCCAGATGTTGTATGGGATATCTGTCAAAAGTGACAGTTACTATGCGGTTGCTGTTCGATTATGAATCGATTGTGTTAGCAGACTTGGGGCCCTGGTGTGCTGTTAGGCCACGGTATTGCGGTGGCTGCGCGGTTTTTAGGTCAATCGATCGAAGCTTACTTTTTCCGACCGACCCTCCGTTATTTAGTTTGGCCGACTCCTCATGACTAAATTTGGATAGTCATAAAAATGTCCGTGTTACGCCTTATTTTATTTCCGAACTCCTCGACGAAGAAATAATACGTTCCAACTGTATGATAAGCAACAAGCAATTTGAGTAAGATAAAGGTCAATATTACCTAGGACGACCTGATTAGCGCAGTTGGTAGTGACCCTGCTTTCTGCGCGGAGGGTCCCCGGTTCGAAACCAGGGCCCCAAGTCTACTAACACAATCGATTCATAATCGAACAGCAACCGCATATAACTGTCACTTTTGACAGATATTGTATGGGATATCTGTCAAAAGTTACACTTACTATGCGGTTGCTGTTGTTTGCTGGACTAAATTTGTGTGATGAGCACGAATGTTTTTGTAAACATTTTCATTATGGCTTCCATCGTTTTTTTTCAATTATTTTGCCAACAACAAGGTTTGAAAAGATATTTTTGAAACGACAATTACATTGTACGGTTAAATGATGAAATAATAACAGAAAGCATGAGAAAACAATAGCTCTATGGAAAACAATGATTGATCTCGATGCTGAAACCAGAGGGCAGAGACTTCATTTCACTTCACTTTTTAAAACATTATGGGTTCTATCGTTTTTGTCGATGAAAGTTTTTCAATAACAAATTCCACTATAGTGGGATTTTTTTTTATTTTGGTCATCACTCTTATGTATTTTGCCAGTATCAAGTTTTATGGAAACATTTAAATTTAATTGGGTAGTTTGTGACGCTTGACACCACGTGTACTTAATTACTTGATTATGTTTTTTAATTAATTACACTAAACCAATCAATAAAACTTTATCGATATGCAACTACAACATAATTATAATTCATTTTCTTGGTAAATATCATGGAAGTAACGCTATTACAATGCTTAGCGCGATTATTTTAAAAATATTCGTCATCAGTAAGTACTAAAATAATTATATAAAATAAAAATAAAACTAACGCTCCCTAGTTCCTGAAATAAGTATTTTTACAGCACTCAGCATTCAATTTGTTCAACTTAAAGTGAAGCAACTATACGAAAGGGAAGCAGACGACTTTGTTGAAAGCATTATCGGCGATATTTATAAAGCTAGAACCCTCTTGGATCAAATTACAACAGCAGCTACCAATAATCGCAATATCGATGCAAAAACTAACAGGAATGCTAGAAAATATTTTGCTAAGACAAAAAGAACTCCTATTGTCGAGGATGACAAAGCTGACAATGGACTGCAAAATACCAGCGCAACACACTTGGCAAATTCAAGCACACCCAA
Organism: Pheosia gnoma; assembly: GCA_905404115.1. Taxonomy (NCBI): domain Eukaryota; kingdom Metazoa; phylum Arthropoda; class Insecta; order Lepidoptera; family Notodontidae; genus Pheosia; species Pheosia gnoma. The sequence goes on from FR989905.1 coordinate 941,642, forward strand.
ACAAAAACCCTACAACTTAACAATGGAACAGATCAAAATGAGACGAATCACTAGATATGTTCACCGTGTGATTAACGATAACTCTTCTATGATACCGAATTTTGAGGACAACGATGATGACCCAAGCATGCAGACTAGGAGGTTTGATAGCGCGCGGCGTGTTGCCACCAAATTTATAGTTTTAGATGTACTTAATCAATTCGCCATTGCAAAGAAAATGAAAATAATAGCCCTGATGCAACAGTTCGTATATGGGATAAGGTACATGCTTCCTGTAGCGCAGAGGTTGAGAAAAAAGTATAGGGATAGCTATTACTACAGAATAGGATTCTGTTACTGCACATTCAGGATGATATTTTTCCACATGCGAAGGTTGTCGTCGACGATGGTATTTTATCTCAAAAAGTTTAAAAGTGTGTTGGTGCATATGAAAATCTACGAAAGGATAGTCAGGCTGTACGTAGATGTGAAGGATCTGGTGAAGAATATGAAGAAAATGGAGTATCTGAAGAACATGCTGATAGATCCCAAGTTCTATGACATCAGCTTGATGACCTACGAAAGTGACGTGGGGTGACACAATATATACTTTTATTATATCGGCATACTAAATGAATTACAATATTTTTTATTATAATGTCATTTGGAACTTAAACATTTCAATAAGTCTTCTTATAAGATACAAAACAGCGTATACTTATTTCAAACAAAGCACAAATATTGTATAGAGCAAGACTTGGCCTAGCTACTTAAGGTGGAAGCTCAGGGTCAGGGCGCGAAATTCAAAATGTCAATGGTTTTTATTTTTTTACGAAAAATTTTGACATCTTTACGATGTAATTTAGTGTTTTGCGATATTAACATTCTGCATTGGATGTCTCGATGTATTAAGTTTGCTTAAAAAAGTACCTAAAGCGATACAATACCATTAAGTTAGTAAAAGTAGCGGTTTTTACAAACCTTATGGTATTGTATCGGATTACATCGTAAAGATGTCCAAATTTTTCGTAAAAAAATAAAAACCATTGACATTTTGAATTTCGCGCCCTGACCCTGAGCTTCCCCCTTAAAAGCAAGTTATAAGAAGGTGCTAGGGTACTGTAATGTAATCATGATCACGATATAACCCCAGATAAAGCTTAGGGTAGCTCACACACAATGTATCCATACCGAAGAACGCTGCAAATAAAAAATCTGGAATTCTTTATATTACATACATACATAGAATTGTCATCTGCGGTATGGCAACATATAAAAGTATTTTGCCTCATTCGCTCATAATAATTCATTGTCTATACATTTGGCATCACAGCGTGCTACAATGCGATCAATATGCTACTGGCTGGTTTTCTATCGACGTTAACTTCGGACCAGTAAAACTGCCTCCTCTATTGAATAGGTACCCACAAAGGTATTGAAATATTGCAAAGTAAAATTACTCGCTTTAAAAAACAAACTATGAAACCGGAAAACACACACCTACAATCGTTGAGAGCAACAAAAGTTTTTCAGCCATGTTCATTTATTCAGTCGCTGGGAGTTTCGCTGGCAGCCCGCCAAACGGGCTGGCACCCAGGGTAAAACGTGTGATATTCAAAACGACTCTTTACTCGCGGCTATTCCCGTTTTTTTTAAAAACCAAAAACCTTGAATCACCAAAATCTAGAAATCATGTTCTGTGATTAGGAGTCATGCGACTCGATCGTATTTTTTCAATTTGCTTATTTATAAAAAAATCGAAATGTGGACTTTTTGGCGGGAAGTTAAACCGCGATGTTGTCAATTTAATGAAAAGCCCAAAAAATGTTTATTTGATAAATAATGTGTAATATTAGCGGGATATTAACCATTGTGTGTTCATAAACGTGCACGAGTGATGGACATTGAAATAAAATATAGTATAACTTGACTTTTCAAGTTCTCCTAGGATATCCAGTAAATTTTCAGTAAGTATCCACAGCTTTACCGATAGGGGTAGGGGATTCATTTCATCATCAGGCGTACTTATAATTCAACACTAACAATTATCAATACTCGACACGGGCAAAATCGGCACTATTTTGTAGCCGATTTCCAACCCATAAAAAAGAAGAAGAAGAATCTGAATGTGTGTGTGAAATGAAGTTACAAATAAATCAAGTGTTTTAGAAACCACCCTGCTTAAAAGGATTTAAACATGGCTACAACATCGTGTTGCAAATGTTCTTAATTGCTTAAGAAAAAAATTGCATGGTAATTAAAAAAGATTGAGTGCTGAATATTCAGCCAGTTACAATGTTGGAGTATATGCTTCTTTTGTGAGTGTTATTTTACGACCAAACCATTTTTATGATTTAACTACATACTTATACATTAACAAGATAGGTATTGTATTCAAAACTAGACCTTAGAGGAGCCTTAATTAAAAACTGCATAGATAATACTATTTCTCTATTCCAAATAAGTACTAACGTTCTTTACTAAGTGACAGAAAGGCCTTTTTGGCGGGAAGCTGAACTTTGACGTTATCAATTTTGTTTCATATTCTGATAATTGTGTTTCTTTGATATAAAATGTGTAATATTAGCGGGATATTAACCATTGTGTGTTCATAAACGTGCACGAGTGAAGGAAATTAAAATAAAATAGGATAACTTGACTTTCGATTCCACCCAAGAAGTGTGGTAAATTTTCAGTAAAGTGTCGACAGCTTTACTGATAGGGGTAGGGGATTCATTTAGTCATCAACATCATTATTATCAACAGGGGTACCTGTATTTAAAATAGCGATGAATCATTTAACTTGACACTGGCAAAAATGCCACTATTTTGTAGCCGATTGTCAACATAAAATAAGAACAAGTGACGGAAATAAAAACTTGAGAGGTGTCAAGGGACACCCGGATGGAACGAAGTTCCTTTATTATTTTTTATTATTTATTATGTACAAAAAATCAATAATTTTGGCAAACAAAAATATATCGCCCCCGGGTGGGCTCGAACCACCAACCTTTCGGTTAACAGCCGAACGCGCTAGCCAATTGCGCCACGGATGCACTTGTGCAATGTCTCGAAAATACTGACCATTATGTAAATGCAAACGACAAAGATAGCAAAAAGTGTCGTTACAACTTTTCGTGATATTTTTTTCCGTCTAGCCCCCTTTCGCAACGCGCGATAAGGAACTTCGTTCCAAAACTTCGTTCCAATACTCACTTGATCATGTTAATATATTTAATATTGGAAATAAAAATCATTTTGACATTATTATCGATGTATACGCGCCAATTATGAAAACATTTGTCTGCCCGTCTGTCACGTAAGATTTTTTGTATAAATAGTATATGCCCAAAAAGATTAAATACATAATTGATGATTACTATAATATTTTAAACGGTAACAATATGTAAGTAGCTACTTATTAAAATTACCAAAATTATTTCAGGTCATTCGTTGCGCACGCAATCACGCAATATTAGCCGCCCAATCGCGCTTCCTGGCGACCTATTAGGCCTCTGCCTCGAATTTTACGCCCAACCGAGGCTCTATTCCCGCAAATTTTTACGATTCGCCGTCTCCCTCGTTAGTTCCTTTGGCTACTTGCCAACACTTGAACTGGCAAATAAGTATTTTTCCATACACTTTTACCAATTTTCTTATTAGGGTCGGCCTCCAGTTTACTCTGCCTTCTGAGTCACTACTTTAGAACGTATCTTGTATCAACCGATTCAATTATCAATTGCATCTTGCATGATGAAATGTACTTTACGTAACCGTTCGGTTTCGTAATTGTATCGATTCGGGTAATATGAAAGATTGATCAAATTTTGATCGACTCGATTCGGTTACGTATCGAATAGTTCTGAATCGACGCGCAGATTGGATTGATTGCCGATATTTTCACAGAGCGAGTCTCACTCAGTCCGCTCGCCCTCCGAGACCCAATAGTAGAGCCCTAGTAGGAGTACTAATAATAGGTTTTTAATAACCGTAACAATACTAAAGACATATAAGCGAAGATTTGTGCTTCATATAATCAGTTCAGTTTTAGTCAACACGGTACAATTATTTTGATTAACAATTTTAAAGTTTTGGAAAGTTCTTTGCTACGTATACATAATTTGAATAGATAATTATTAGTTTTAATTGGTACCTTCGCGTCGCAAACTAAACCTTCATCGAATATTTACATCGCAGCGTAAACAGCCGCGGGCTGGTCCGATTTTTTACGATTTTGTTTTTTTAATGTCCTCCTCTCACACAGTTTAGGGTTGTTCACTAAATAGGTCACTAGGGTAGGGTAGGTGAGTCCTGGTACATAGGGGTTACTGGGACATTAGGCGCGAAATTGATGAGTAATGCCGCCAGTTAAAGTTTTGTTTCATGTGTGTCTGTAATGTTTGGTAAACGAGTGTATAAAATCAAAATGTTTTGGTGTTTGGGTTTGGGTGTTTACCTATAAGTAATTGTTGCAAGAAGAAGAATTAATGTTAACAATTGTTGGTGAACCAATAAAAAAAAAAAAAAAAAAATCCATCGGTAAAGCTTGGATTTTTGGTTTCTCACAGAATTCCATAAACATCTATCTGTGATAGAGTGTGCTATATTACTTGAGTATAGCCATCGTTTAAAAATGTGCTACGCTAAGTTCTCTTTCGACGATGGTCAAAGACTACGGCACGATCAGTGTTGTCCTTAATTGGCAACATCAATAGAATTAACACAGTTTATTGGTCGAAGATGGACGATGACGTATTCTTGGGCCAATCACGTGACCTACCTGTGACAGAAGAGAATACCTTGCGTTTCATTAGTCCGCTATCTTCTGGAGACTATGCCCGCAACTATCCCGGGGAACGGCTACATTAGCCCGGATAAAAAAAATCTTTATCCCTGGGGTCTAAAAACTATTAACCATGTGAAATATAATGTAAATAAAAAAATATAAGCCATCTCTTAACTTCTTAAAAAAACAAATAAATAGGTATACGTGTCGAATTGAGAACCTCGTCGAAACCTCGAATAAAAGATGAAAACCACGATCACGACTGGTAAACTTTAATGGCGCCATCTATAGTGAATATCCCTGAAACCTTAAAGGTATTGCTCAAAAAAAAAACAATGATCATTGTTAAAACTCCGCCATCACTCAATTGACAGAGACTACCAACCCCGTTCCCATTGGAACACCCAGGAAATATGCTGGGTGTATAAAGTGTGCCGCACCTCCCCATTCAATTTAAACCTTTAGAGGAAATTGAGTGGAAGGGACCGCGCGTCGATACCCCGAGCCGAATGAAGACAATATTTATTGAAGCTGTTCGCAGCGGCGGGGAGGTGCGGGTCGCTTGATCCCTTTACCTGACTGCACCAGACAAAGGGTAGTTTTTTTGAGTAATAATATCATAACATCGCCAGACGAAACGTACTATACGGTCCCATACTAAGCAACGCTTGTATTATGGGTACCGTACAATGTCTGGGGGCGAACCCAGTATATATTATAATTGATAGAACTAGGCGATACTTGGCGGAAATCCATTGTTAAACAAATGGTGGAAGTGGAACCCACCACTGACCCTCGGCTTATCAACTTTTCCAATTATAAACCAAACGAGTTTGATCGATAATTAAAGAAGACAGCACACCGAACTCCTATAAGATGTTAGATATAGATGTGTCCAGTATATATTACTTATAAACATCCATGACTTGGGTAGTTTAGCGGAAAAAGGGAAGATCTTCCAGCCAGGCGGGTGGTGTGCCTGGCGGGACGGCCGCTATGCCCCGACGATTATTCTCGGGATCTTGTATATATGTTACGTGCTCCGAAAACACTTATAGCGCGATTCAGGATTGTGATGACAATTGTCTATTGTTGTGAATGCGTCTGCAGCACCATCGGCGTAGCTTGTTGTGCGGTTGAAGTACAGTACAAACAAACAGTGAATCATTCGGTATGAGCAAATGAGCGTTGAATACACCAACATTGACCGAGAAAATACCAAAGTGTAGAATGAACAACTAAACAAGGGTAAAACAAGCGTTGTGCCATAGTCAGAACAATTAACTCACAGACAAAGGAGTGGTCACCGGCTTCGATCAAACTAACAAGGACAGGCAAAAATATTCCGTCATACAAATATGTATTTTATTTATATATTCAGAAGAACCAATCGGGCATACCATTTATCTACTAAACTAGCGTATACATAACATTTCTTACAGTATTAAATGATGAAACACAGACCTTTAGTTTTCTTAACATTGACAATATTACTGTAAGATGATAAGCGCACTTTTACGGGTGCATACCTACCACCGCTGACATTCAAATCATAAGTCTTAGAATTCTATCTATCTATCTATCAGCCGATATACACGTCCACTGCTGGACATAGGCCTCCCCCAACGACTTCCACACATCCCGGTCCTCCGCCACTCGCATCCACCGGCTTCCTGCGACGCGTGTGATGTCATCGGTCCACCTTGTGGGGGGCCGTCCTACACTTCGTCTTCCGATTCGTGGTCGCCATTCTAGAACCTTTCTGCCCCAACGGCCATCGGTTCTGCGAGCTATGTGCCCTGCCCACTGCCAAGTCTTAGAATTAGCGCTCTGTAAATGGAACAGTGTAGTACTTAGAGCTTACTCTTCTGCGTATTAAAAAAATCACCATAATTAGTGATGACTACGTGGTACGAATATGGTGATTTTTTTCAGATTAATAACATCTTGGCTAACGTGTGAAGTTCGCCAACCGGCACCGGTTCAGTATGTTGGACTATGGATTCAAAACCCGCTCGCATTACTCCCGCTATAATATCAACAGGCGTGGATACAGGGGGGAGGGGGAGGGGGTTGCAAAAGATGCTATGACCGCACCATGACTCATGACTGAAGTAGGTACTTTATTGTGACTATAATTTTCAATTATTACGACATTTGCCCCCATCGTCAAAATGTGGGTGCACTGCAGCGCACCTCTGCCTTCTCTTTCGAGGATTACAGGTGTTATAGTATATTTTTTTTATTTTTTTATTACGATATAGGCAAGTATTTGACCTCGATCTCACCTGATGGCAAGTGACGATGAGATCTACGATGTAGCATACTTGCCTAGAAGGTACCTGTTCACTCTCGACTTGAAAACACCCAGATTATAGTCGATTGCGGGTTATTTATGTATGTACTGTATATTTTACTCGCTCATGATTGCCCCACAGGCGAGTGAGAATGGTGGGCCTATTGTGAGTTAGCCGTCGGTAACAAAGGTGCTTTCAGTGACTTGGAATCAATCAATCAGGATGCGAATTTACTTTATCGACGTCGATATTACAATATTACGTGTGTTAACCAAGAGCGTATACATCCCAACCCCCTCGGTTTGGGTCCAGCCGTACTCCGCTAGCTTTCTCTCAAATGGTCGAGAAAATTGTGTCAATAGTGCTGGCCTTATGCAGCGATTAGCTTCCATGACTTTAGCTAGATTGATGTAAAATTTTAACTTGAAGTTTTACGGGCAGATTGTTCATGTACTTGTCCAATTTGAAAACCTGCGTGTTACACTTCAAGTTAAAATTTTGTTGCGATTCGTTTTGCCACCTGAGGATGCCTCGTTTAGAGGCAAAAAACGTGTCGAATACTTTTTTAGATTCGCTTCGTTTCGTGGAGAATTGAATATTGTTTGGGGTCCCGACACTCATGATAGATAGTATATAGTATCTCGACTAACATCTTAGCGGAGTTCGGAGTTGCTAGCTTCTTTAATTATCGTTCGACTTGTTTGTTTTATGTTTGGAAAAGTTGACAAGCCGAGGGTCAGTTGTGGGTTCCTCTTCCCCCATTTGTTTAACTTTTTTTGTCTTTACATCAAATAGCATTTGATTTCCATTCCGGCCACTACCAATCCAAGGCCCACTAACGCATAGAAAGTACAAATCGATTTAGTGTTGCGTCGGCCTTTTGGTGTCGTTGATGAGGTATTGTCCGTCAGCGGCGTCGAATAGGGCTTGGGTAGTCCCTGAATGTGGGAATCAGTTGCCACAGGCTGGGCTGATGACGTCACAATGTTGGATTCAAAGAGCTAGGGCGCTTCTACGAGTTAGTTAAATGCCAATATGATTTGGGTAGACAGAGATGAAAAATTGGCACATTGCCGCATTTTTATTTAAGTCGTAAATTTGGCATTAACATGTTAATAATTTCACATTTAAAACTCAGCAACAGCAACAGCACGATCCCAAACTAAACTAAGCCAGCTTGTATTATAGGTACCGTACAATGGGCTGGAGGCGATCCCAGTATATGCCTAATTGCTTATATATAAATTAATCAACCATGACTCAGATAAAAACCTTCATGCTAATGACACAAAGTTTTGAGGTTCGAGCCCGGGACCTTCCAGTACAAAAAGCTAGGTTTCTACCAACTGTGCTACTCGGGTCCTCATAAAAGTTAATTCTAAGTATTGAGTAGTAGTAGTAGTATTAGGTTTTTTGACCTGCTGCTAAAGTCTGCTTGGCCGTTCCTGCATTGTTCTCACATACCTATAACAATGTAATGCTCAAAAATATAAAATATTTAAAAAAAAAGAGCAACCATGGAGTTTCTTGCCCGTTCTTCTCCATAGGAACGGCATTCCGAACGGGTGGTAAAGTAGTAGCATAGTATTTTGTAACTTTTGACGATTCATAAGTACTGTACTTAATAGTCTACGTGAATATAAAATATTCTGATTCTGATATTTATCTTAATATTACTTTTAAAAAAGTAGGCAGGTACCTACAGGAATTGTGTTATATAGACCCTACGCCACTGCCGCAATCTATGTTCCATTAGTCTAAACAAATGCGCTCCCACGCCTCAACCTTGACATTTAACCTGTAGCGTACCTCCCCGGTTTAATGTTTTCGAAGCTAAAAAGTCTTTTATGTGACTTTGGGACGGTATCAAAAGTACGGTTTTGTAGCAAGCCATCACATGCGGTTGGCCACTTTGTGCCCCTAAGACTTTTTTGGCTATCCCGTGGAAACTAATCCAGGGAGCGAGAAGAACGGTATATCTTGACTTGAGTTATTAAGCTATCTATCACCATTTCAGTTTCATCAAACACCGTGAAGTAGTTTTGTCGTGATAAGCGAAGAAAAGATATAAAATAATATTGATTTCTTATATTTACGCGAATACTACACATTGAAATAAAACTAATTTTACAGATTTTATCGTGTTTATATTATGTTTTTTACGTACAGCCGAAATGTCGGGAATATGAAAAACATAATATAAACGCCATAAAATCTGTAAAATTAGTTTTATTTCAATGTGTAGGTAGTATTCGCGTAACGTTTCAACTATTCACCCCTTAATATTGACGATTAACAAAAAGCTTTGTAAAGTAAACTACTAATGATATACTGATTACGTTCTTCGATATTATATATATATATATTATATAATATTAGAGGCATGTATTTGATCTTGATCTCACCTGATGGTATGTGACGATGTGAGAAAGAACTGAGCGAGATTCCAGTAGCACACAGGCAAGCAAAAATTACAATAACATCATCTCCAAAATTCACCCTCACGGGATTTGAAACCGTGACCCCCACGTCATTGAGTCATTTCTTGCATTAACACCACGTGTTACATAAGCTACTTATTTCCCATAATGGACATCACGTCACACCCATCGTGAAATTAACTAAACAAATAATAACTGTTGAGTCATGTCGCGCCGTCCCCGTGGGGCCTACAAAGGCCAAACACACTCCGCTAATGGACAAATGAAATTATAAGGGGATAAACCTGGACTCATTAATATAGCTTGATTACACGCAACGAGTAAAATGCCGAGACAGTGCTCTCGGCCGAGTGAACAAGGTTTACACTTACCGAGTACTGTACACCGACCGAGCACTCGGTCATGAGCAGTCTCGCCATTTCACTTTGCCAAATATACCATGGGCCCTGGGGTGGAAATTATAGACTTCTTGAGGTTTATGTAATCATAATTTTATTAAATACTCAGAACACTTTTTAGAACACACAATGCCAAGGAGGCGCCATAGAGAAGAAGAGAAAAAACCATAGAGCATATTACTGTCCACACTTGTCACGTGTAATCAGGGCAATATGGCAAATAAATAACAAATGCGCATCACGAACACACCAACTGTATGGTTCGAGACTTCACAACGCTTTAATTATAAATACCATGCAATGGACTGGGGGCGAACACAGTACACAACTCTATACATATTAAACATCCATGACTGGGCTATAAAAAAATATGTTTATCACAGATAATTCCCGTACCAGATTCGAACACGGGACTCGCCGACCGCTAATCAAGTCATGTGTGCTAAGAATACAAAGTAATTAATTTCGTTACTGCGATCGCCATGGTGTGTGTGATGTGATCTCAAGAAGATAAAATAGTTTCGGACCTTATTGGCGCAAAGTTGAACCGGGAAGGTGTCAATATTGTTTTATTTTCCAAAAAATGTGTTTATTTAATCACTAATGTGTAATATTATTGGGCTATTAACCGTTGTGTGTTCAAAAACGTGCACGAGTGAAGGAAAATGAAATGAAATAATATAACTTGACTTTTCAAGACCTCCTAAGATGTCCGGTAATTTTTCAGTAAAGTATCCCAAGCTTTACTGACAGGGGTAGGGAATCCATTTCATCAGCACCATCGTCATCATCAACATCATCATTATCATCAGGGGTACTTCAAATTGTATAACAATTATGAAGACATACTCGGCATTGGCAAAGTGGCACTATTTTGTAGCCGATTGCCTACCTAAATAAAAGAAGAAAAGAAAGTTCGTGGCCGCCATTTACATTTAAACAGTATAACACAATACTCCTTGTGTTGTGATACTAAAATCGATGAATAATTAAATCATCCGGCTTACAACAATAATATTATTATTCGCCGAGACATCAGGCCGTCGAAAACAATGTTATTCAATAAAATCCAGATCATTCCATCAAATCGATCTAATCCGTTATTCTGCCATTATGAATATTTCATGTCGAAAAAGGAATCTCAAATGAATAAATCAAGGATAAACAATCTATCTCGGCTCGTGGATCACAAACAGTAAGGCGATGAGTTCCGTAGACTTTCTGTTTTATGGGAAACTTAGCGAAACGTTTACTATATAGTATGTCTATTGTTATTTTGTAATTATGTGGCAAAATTAACAGTGCCTCTAACGGACATTATGCAAAGGTTTCAACTCTCCATAAAAGGTGGACAAATACGCAGAATTTATAGTAGATATATGGTTAGCTTACAAATAACTTTTGTAAGCTAACCATATATCTACTACTACCTGTTACCCGCGACTTCGTCCGCGTGGTATTTAACAAAGACACAACCGTTCTGAGCCCGCGCGACCGGCAGCCTTTGTGCCATTTCAGAGATTAGCCGGAACAAACACACAGACAAAAATTTTAAAAAAATGTTGTTTTGGTATATGTACCGTGTATACATTCAAATGCACTTAGTAAAAAGCGGTTATTTTAATATTACAAACAGACACTCCAATTTTATTTATTTGTCTAGATAAATTCTGCGTATTTGTCCACTTTTTGTTATACTTTATATAATGAACGCGGCCTACATAATCCGTCTATTATTCCTTTAAGAAAGAAAACGTAATGGCTATTCTATACGTAAATAAATGATCGATCGTGTGAACACCCACCATCAATCGGAGCCAGACCTTTTTCGGCCGACAGAAATAGTTATGAGCGCATTATGGCGGGGAATGTGAAATATTGAGGAAGCAGCGATACTTATACCATGTATTCATGGAATATAACTATTGGGTTTATCCATCAACGCTGCGAGGCTGGCGGAAAACATCCACCAATAGCATTGCCCCATTTTCATGCCGCGTCGGAATTAAGGGACTCTAATGGTGGATTTCTGTTCTTTTTACGGTGTGTTTCCACCATTCGTAATTTAACAAAATTCAGCAATTATTCCGTTTCAGCCATTATCACATTATTGCCGGTTATTTAAATGAAAAAGAAAACATTAGTGATAGCTAAAATAGTAAAACACTCATATTAGAAACAAGGTGTGCAGGTTCAAACCCCGGCTCACATCTCTGGGATTCTCAGATTTTCACGTGCGAATCGCAATTTCAATAATGATTATCATTTACTTTACGGTGAAGGCAATATACATGAGGAAACCTGCCCGTCTGAAGAAAGTCGGATGAAGAGAGAAGTGGACATTTAATTGTAAATGATACACTATCTATCTAAAAGCTGGCAGTCCTCTCTGGCAAGCCTCCAGAAGCCTCGGCGTAATGGTGCCGGGAGTACGCCGCTAAGTAATAAGTATGTTATCTACACTCTAAGTTCCGGTAATTAAGGCTACTTAAGTTACAGAGACTCTTTGTTTGGAATAATTTGTATAATAAATAGGTGTTTAATATGTATAATAAGCCAGACGAACATACCAGCTATACGGTTCCATACTAAGAAACGCTTGTATTATGGGTACCGTACAATGGACTGGGAGCGAACCCAGTATATATTACTTTTATAGATATTTAGCGGAAAAGCGAAGATCATGCCCCGACGGCTGTGGTCGGGATCTTGTATATAGGTTACGATCTCCGAAAACTCTTATAGCGCGTTTCAGAATTGCATGGCGAATCATAATTTGTTCGGAATGTCCATCTGCAGCGACATCTGTTTATCTTGTGGCGAGATTGAAGAGGCCACTACAGACATAAAATATCCATTATTTGGGTACAAACATTCGTGCTCATTACACAAAGCTGTCCCTACGAGGATTCGCAGCGGGGACTATCGGCACAGAAATCAGGGTCACTACCAACTGCGCTAATGAGGGCGTGATAATAAGTTATCATATAATACATAATCATTATAAATATACAAACTAACTGTACGACCCCAAAATAAGAAACCCTTGTAGGCATTCTGGGGCACGTACATTGGATTGGGGGCGACCCCAATATACAGGCTGTATGTGGTTTAGTACCGAAAACTGAAACCATGATTTCAGCTCCTGATTCTAGAGGAGTTGAAATTTTCCGCCAAGCTTTTCGTATCGCATTTTTTTTTCAGTATTTTTAATTTTAACATGAAATCATAATACCCTGCCGTGTCCGAACCAGGATTCAAAATTGGAACGCTCAACACATAAAGCAGGGTCATTACCTATTGGGCCGTTCGCAAATACATACAATCAAAGTTCAACATTTAAACTTACCAGAAGCCTCTACACACATTCTGACAGTGAGAACTGCATCGGGAAAGTTCGCCAACTTATCTCATCTGCTCGGCGTTAGCATATTCCAATATGTTCATTGGAAGCGCTTTCCATGGACTATTGAGCATATTCAACATAGTCCAACTAAAACAAACTACTAACTTAACTAATATAAACTTTCCAGGCTTTTTGATTTTGATTACAGTAAGTAGTCAAAGTCAAATCATTTATTACGTATAACAAACTTTTATCAAAATTCATTTACCTAGAGTATTAAACTTAGTGAGACAATGTGAGGCAATGCAATGTCTAAGCTTGGTGCCCATGAGCAGCAAAATGTCTCTTCTGAAATAACAAGTTCAACACTGTCAAGGCCAGACGCGTGGAAAATAACCACTAACAGTTCATATCTCCGCTATATTTTATCTCATGCACGCCGGCTTTTAGAAAACCCCGTTGGTACTCATGCACATATGAATACTCGTTAAAAAAACCTAGCGAAGTGCGAGAGATGCACTTGAATTAAGGTCCTGCATAATGGTGAAAATCGTATAAAAATAATGATATTTAAGAACTCGAGTAGTTGCGGCCAAATGTTTGGTCATGAGTGGCACGCACCCACTATTTACTCTAACGGTTCTGGAGATCTGAGCACCAGTGGAACAGGTGCGGTTGCCTGCTTAATTGATTCACGGACTTGGCCGTAGCAGACAACGCTGTCCCTGTTGAGATTCTTGAGACAATTTGTGTGAGAAACTTCTAATTGATTACTTGTTACGTGTTCTTTATCTGGGACACCTTGGACTCACGTGTTAGTAACCATTGTTGATCATGTCAGCCATTTGACAATTCTTGATATCACCAGACGATTGACTTTTTAAACACCAGGCAAGGCATGACGATGTTAGTGACAATCCCGGGCATCTGCACACCACCGGGGCTTGACATATACAACAAATTAAGGTATCGGTCATAGTTTTGGACAATTTTTCGATAGATCCAGGAATTAAAGCTCAAATTTTGAAATTTCTCGTCTAAGTATTTGCAGTATTTTTATTAGTTCCATATTATTAAATGTGTCCTAGGTGACACAATGGCACGCCTATCACTCTCAGATCCCAAAGGATTTCAATGTTTAAAGCACAGACCTCCGCGTGGAACACAGACTGTAGGAATAATGAGTGGGCTGGATTGATGATGTGGCTAAGTTCTACAAAAAAATATTTTTTTTTTCAATATCATTGCTGGCCACACTGCAAGTGGCACGGTTATACCATAGCTGGGAGGCAGGATAAATGGCTCCATTACATGTAATGTATTAGTACACTAGGATAAATCACGCCGTTTGGCAGAAAATTTATCACTCCTACTATTATGGATATAATACTACCAAACGAACGAATTCTGGCACTCTGGCAACCCAGCTTCCAGCTAGTGGGACCGCTATTAGCTGCGGCCGTGCCTGCTGGATTAATTACACCTTGGCTTTTAGGTTATGACACTCGACGCTTAATGAATGGACTCTGAGTGGGGACTTTGATTTATTGGAACGGACGGAAACCCGACGGGCGAATGCCTGATAGGCTTGTGACTGAGCGAGGAAAATCTGCCTTCCGAGGCAGCCCCGTCGATTAGTACGCGGCTATTTATTAACGCATACTAGGTGGTAGCGGGGTGAATGGAAGTGTAAGGACTCACAAAACTGTGATCTTATAAACTGCGGAATAGTAAATCGAATTAAGTATTAGGTAGTCCCTCAAGCAGATGAACTTTGTAGTAGTTTACTTGATAAACGATGCTTGCTAACAACTTGTTATTTTTTGGCCGTAACATATTACGGAAATAAATTATGTTGCATGAACAAATTTAAAGGAAAACTGAAATATTCGAACTTCCGTTATAAATCACAGGTCTTTTTCCTCGAGTTATACAGCCTTCAAGTAAAACCAAGCATTTACATCCATTGTCCTTTAAGATAAAAAAAACGTTTAGGATTTACGACAGTTTGTCGTTATTCTTTCAAAGTTCGGTCTCGTGCGGCACTTATTGCTAAATTCCTTAATTCCCATAAGTTTCAGAAAGCAGGTTGAAATTGCCTCTATAAATTGTGTTAAAAACCATTTGGAAACTGACTGTCTTTTGCTTTTAAAATATTTTGATTTATTTCCATTTTCTTATAATAATTCCAGCCCTTTTTTAATGTCCCACTGCTGGGCACATGCCTTCCCTCAATGCGAGGGGGATTAGGCCATAGTCCACCACGCTGACTCAGTGAGGGTTGGCGAACTTCACACATCTTTCGAGGGGTTCTCTCAGACATGCAGGTTTCCTCACGATTTCTTCCTTCACCGTTTAGCATGTGATAATCATGATTGAAAATCAGATTCGAACATGAAGTCCCAGAGGTGCGAGCCGTGGTTTGAACCTGCAATCCTCGTTACCGAGGCAAGCGTTCTACCAACTCGGCTATCACTGCTATTCCAATTTACTTACGTACAACCTTTCCCATATATAAAAACTTAACGAAATAAGTTGACACGCTTTGTTAACTGACATTATTTTTGTACAATACACATTGTCTTGTGAGTGTTCAAAATAATTCAAACTCCATAGTACCCGATATACTTTACTCAAACGCTACCCACGTTATCCTTTCATCTCAAACGCGACAAATCCCCATCCGTCGTCCGTCAATCCGAAGACAAGCAAATATTCCCCACGGTTGGCTCGACCGTATCCTAAATTGGCTCGACTTTAACAAAACAAACCACTCGACGATATTATATCTCAGTATTGGAACGCGTCCAAACATCGGATCCCTGGCTGTATTTGAGTAAAATAAGAACAAAGAATTTTATTTTAAACTATAGATATACATTTGATTTTGTATTTAGATAAATTTTCGACGCTCCGCTTATACATACATACTCTATTTATAATATGTGACATCCTCATGAAATATCAGACCGCCCACAACTATAGCTTCTCCAATTCTTATGATATTAAAGTGTGATCCGTAATCCACTCAATTCCAACATGCTTAGACCTCCCACATTCTTGGGTTGACCATTTGTCACTGCTCTTGAACGAGGGAGGTCTTCGTATCTTGGCAAAAATTGGGATTTTCTCTTCCCTATATAATTAATCTTCCTGGTTATTTGTCCGTTTTCACTACCAGTCAAATGTATGTTTATTGAATTATTTGTATTCTGGGTATCAGTAGTCATGGTAATAGCTTCTAAATCAGTATCATCATTTTCCGGAGTAGATTTTTCTTTTGTTTTATTTTCAGTATTTTTATTTTGTACGTCTTCATATTTTCTTATCACATCTTGTTTATCCTTTTGTGTGTTATTATCAGGATTATCAAATTCATTGTTTTCTGGTTTTCCAACTTTATTTGATTTAGTATTAGTAGTGGTTATATTTTCATGTGAAGTATCTAATATATATCCAACATTAGGTGCACCATTAATAGTAAAATTCAACTCGTTCAAATTAAATATCTTCGTTTCACAATTTATGGCCAAAAATATAATTGTTAGTGAATTCATTTCCAATATTGACTAGGTATAATCTGGATAATCGAATACTCAGGCTTGGTAATTGCTTGAATTTCACGCTTCCACGTGCATCGGCTCGGAGCAAATCGTCGAAATTATAAATGCATCAGTGGGTACCGAGACGCTGGGCAATATTGCACGATTTGCTGCCATCGCAGAACTTATTTCTAGCATTCAATGAAGGTGTAAATATATAGCTTACAATAAAATAATAGAGTCGTCTCCTATACAATAAATTGAATACTACCCGGCTGAATAAAGAATGGGATTATAGATGGTGACACTATTTCTAATCCACCTCAGTTGTGCTATTCTGTAACGACAATAAATGATATCTCACGTGTGAGTCCAAAACTAAATTGTAGAATTTCAATACAAAATTTACATTTTACCCGAGGATTCACGCGTGAGATGTGAGGTTGTTCTATTTCACCAGAGTTACCTACGCCTTAATATCGTCTATTATAAAACTAATTTTTTTGGGTTTTATCGCCTTTCATTTATGTTTTTAGGTTCCCGTTGTACGTTTTGGCTGCTTTACAGATAAAATCTCATATCTCACGCGTGAATCCTCGGTTAAAATGTAAAATTTGTATTGATATTTTACAATACACTTTTGGAGTCACACGTGAGATTATAGATTGTGGTTATAGAATAGCACTACTGGCTTACACATGCTATCTATATTCATACTCCGTCAGTACAGTTTATACAAAAATTTTGTTATCTCAGCGGGCTTGTCTTTTGTACAGTATTTTTTTCTTAAGGCCGTGGGTAGTATATTTTTTTTT
This sequence comes from Pheosia gnoma, assembly GCA_905404115.1. Lineage (NCBI taxonomy): Eukaryota > Metazoa > Arthropoda > Insecta > Lepidoptera > Notodontidae > Pheosia > Pheosia gnoma. Next base: position 959,246 of record FR989905.1, read on the forward strand.
AATTGCATTATAGGCAAGTGTTTGATCTCGATCTCACCTGATGGTAAGTGACGATGAGATCTACGATGGAGCATACTTGCCTAGGTAGGAAGGCGGCAGTAGATCGAGACGCTACATTCACTAGGCACATGCAGCGCAGCTGATCTGACCCGCCATCCATGAATGGCAACACCGAACATCATGCCGGAACACGGCTAGGCCGCTTGGCGACATGGCTTTGTTCAGTGGGTGGTGACTAGCCACGGCCGAAGCCTACCACCAGTAAAAAGATTTAAAGAAGGTAAAGTGGATGTTACGTTAATGAATGGCCCATTTGTCTTTATTCCCACATTTTAATATACCAAGTGAAGTATCCAAAAGGTCGCCGAACTCTAAATATAATAAGCGCGATCGATCTCTGGGAGGTTTTCATATATTTCTTAGCGTGTAACATATTTGTTGGATATTTTTATGTATTACCAGTTCGCCCATCCATCACTCTCGTGGATCTATCGTTTATCATGGAACGCGCGATGGATATATGAAAAAAAAAATGATTTCTGGAGAGGTATCGTTTTCGTAGTACGTTGAGTGCCAACTTATTATTATGCCTGTTACACATATACATTAACATATAGACGGTGATTTCTGTCAAATGTGCGTGGACGACCATTTCCGAAACCATAGGGAATATCGAAAAATTCTTAAAGGACTCTCGGAACCGATTTAGATGGAAACTAAACGTCATTATGACATTTTTGAAAAAATATAGTTGCATTATAAATTTTATGTGATTATGTGTGTGCATATGCGCGAGCGTGTGTGCGTGTATATGTGTGTGTGTGTATGTGTGTTTCATATGTGGCTTATTGACGAAATCAATTTCACAACCTGTAAATATTTAGGACTGTTGCTTTTTGGAGAAATGTGTTAGTACGAGTATATAACTTTATGAATTCTTTATTATTATATTATTTAGTTCTACAGAATAAACTTAAAACTACCCAAAAAGAAAGAACAGTGTTGTCGAGTAATATAAGCGGCGTGTAAGGGTGCTCGCACACGAGCCGGGTCGTCATTATGTGCAGCTCGTCTGTAGTGTGCTTCTGGAAATGTGATACCGTTGTTGCAGTTCGGTAAAGCTTGGTATACCTACCTAGCTATACCTACGGTAGTTTGGATTTATATTGTTGCCTTTCAAGAATGTTTGAAAGTAAATTATATCGATTGAATATTGAGTTTTGAAAATACAGGACGACTAGTAAGAGTTTAATTAGGTAATAAAGTGTTCACTGTGTCACGTCGAGAACGTAAAATCAGAAAATAAACGCGATAAAATCCTTAAAATAAGTTTTATTTCAATAATTAAAATAACTTAATATAATCACCCTCAGTAAATAAATCAATCTCTTGCTTGGTAGGAAATTCCATTGATCGTTAAGAGTGCCACCTCATTTGGTAACATGTTTTATGACTCTATGTTTTTCCTAAGTAGAGCTAGTTTCCAAATCGTCGTGCTGACACTGCTGACTGCAGATGTTCCGTAATCAGCACAAACTCGACTCTCTAACGGCGACTCATTAGCGCTACATAGAGCCGCCCTCCGAATGACGTAATAGGGTACAAGTGGATGGATGCATGAACCTATGCCCTTATATTGATGTGTTCCGCTTTAGAGTTGAATAGAGTTGTTGATTTATTACTTGTATTACGCAACTAATTGTACCTAGCATGGGTTACAACGCCATAGAAACCTTAGCAGGTGTTCGCATCTATACAAATAAATAAAATTGGAGTGTCTGTTTGTAATATTAAAATAACCGCTTTTTACTAAGTGCGTTTTGATGTATACACGGTACATATACCAAAACAATTTTTTTAAAATTTTTGTCTCTCGGTCTTTTTGTTCCGGCTAATCTCTGAAATAGCTGGACCGATTTTGATGGGACTTTCACTGGCAGATAGCTGATGTAACATGGAGTAACTTAGGCTACTTTTATTTTAGACTAGCTGTTCCCCGCGACTTTGTCCGCTTTTTGTTAAATACCACGCGGACGAAGTTGCGGGTAACAGCTAGTTTGAAATAAAACGAATCATACGGACTTTATCGCGTTTATTGTATGTTATTACGTTCCCGACGTTTCGGCTGCTTCACAGCAATCATGGTCACGGGAGAGAATGAGGTGTTTGACGTCCTAGTGTCAAAGTTTGAACTGGGGTGCCGTCAAATCCGTAAGATTAGTTTTATTTCAAATAAGTTGATTTTGGTATGGTACATGGAACTATAAAAGTAGAACCAACAGTGACTTAAGTAAGGAAAACGAGTGCCACAGTGCACCTACATCAATACACATACATAGCAAAATCAATCGTAATTTTAACAGCGTGAGAATCGCACACACTATTATATTTTTTTAAATGTAACAAAATTTATAACTTTACTTGTCATATTCCTGGCACCAAAAAAAAAGATAACGACCATAGACTATTATAACAAGAGTCCCACTGACTCAATAACTATTATCACAGAAGGCATAAAACAACGATGGAATCGATATTGTCGCTTTCTTAGTTTTATTGCGGTTATCTCTTGTGCGGAACGATAAAACTGGGGTTCCGTGGCAAACAACCGCTTCGACAAGCTGTCCGTTAGTTAATTAAAGGTAAACAAGCTTAGTTAATACTGGAGCTTTGTTTATCTTTTGTAGAAAAAAAACAGTTGTTATTTTTTAACTATTAAGTAGGTAAGTAATTTATACTTTATACATATGGTTTTCATACATTCTCTACGTTATAAGAAGTATGGTGTGTTTGCCCAGCTGTGGGATGTGCCGTCCCACAGCTGGGCAAACATATTCCATATTACGGGATGAACAAATGGGGGAAGACGAAGACACCACTGACCCTCAGCTTGAGCTCGTGTGGCTCATTCGTAGCTCAGCCGTTTTGAGGATGCCTCGTTTAGAGGCGAAACACGTGTCGATTCGCTTCGTTTCGTGGAGAATTGCATTTATTTGGGATCCCGACACTCGTGATAGATAGTTTCTCGACCAACATCTCAGAGGAGTTCGGTGTAGCTGGCTTCTTTAATTATCGATCAACTTGTTTGGTTTATAATTGGAAAAGTTGACAAGCCGAGGGTCAGTGGTGGGTTCCTCTTCCACCATTTGTGTAACAATGGATTTCCGCCAAGTATCGCCTAGTTCGTTCAATTATACTTCGAGATGTTTTTATTTCGATCAAATGATGCTTGTTGGTTTAAAAAAATATGTGCAGGTTCTTTAAACTACTGTAGAATGACGTCGTACGGTGATGCCACGCCCAGCGAGTACACTCTGGCCGCGCTCGAAGCTCAAGATCGCATTTATTTTGCACGCAAAGTGCCGGGCCTACCCGCATTAAAAATTCATTTCATTTTCTTTTGAATAGTGCCAATAAAACAAGGAGATTGCTGCTGAAATGTTAAGCATGTTCAGAATGTTACCCATGGAGGCAAAACAAAGCATTTGTTTGGTTGTATCTTCACTTTTTTTTATTTGATGACATTTGCGAAGTGCAAAATAAATTATTATTTATCTGTGTTACTAAATAGTATGCAATATTATAGGCTCTTTGTTCTTAATTCAAAACAATACACATTATTGAAATAGGTACCCACCTACTTAGTTCAAACAATATACGCAAAATATGAAAATGAGACGCCAATTGAAAAACAACAGAGCGCTAATAAATAATAAAAACAAAACAAAAACACGGCAAATCGATTCAAACAAAACAATCGCCGCTCAAAAATGTGACGTCAACAAAAACAAAAGACGCGCATTGTGCTCGCGTAATTGCTTCATGCCACTCCACTAGAGACTCCGGCTCTATTGCGATACACGGGATTTTTGACTAGTTGACTTGAATATGCTACACACGACCTGGTCAACTGTTCCCTATTTATAGAAACGGTGCTATGAGAATATACCTCCAGCTATCTGACAGTGTATCTTATATTTTAACTTACTTATAAAATTAGGTCTTTATATAGGGCATTTTACTAGATACAAGATACACACTTTTGGTAAACTGCGAAAATGTGTTTCGATGAAGGTGTTAACTAAAGCTGCCTCATCAATTTTAAACACACCGCATGCAGATGGAATGAAGGAATTCTGGGAGGTTTTAGTCTTACGATATGTTTTATTCTCGGTTGCATATGCCGCTAGCGCAACAGCTTAGATGTGTGCCATTGCTCAATCCGTTGCTCAATAATCCTTCAGCTGTGTTTCTACTAGTGCCCAAAATTGAAAAGGGTAAACAATAGGTGACCTCGAAAAAAATATCCTATAATTTTCACTACACAGAACCACCCTATGCATGGTATGGTTAATTCAAAATCAGAACAAAAAACTTAAAGTATCTTAAACAATAACGAACTTAAACCTTAAAATTCCGAGGACTTGAAATGTAAAGAGCAAGTTCCCTCGTCGCAAAACGCTGATAAAACTAACTCGAACTTTGTAACGTATCTTTTTAAACTGTAATATAAGTTTCAACAGTTATCTAAGACCTGGGTTTGGATAACTTAAGGGATGGATAGGAGCTTTTATGAAGCTATTGATCGGTTAAGTTGTCGAAGGTAGAATCTCGATTGGAATTTTATCTGGACCATGTATACGAGGTTATATTCTTTGTATGATATCTTCTTTCATAAGACATAGCGATAGTAACGTTAACAGAAGAAAATCATTATCTAAAACAATGTTTTGCTTTAGGTGACACGAAAAAATTAAGGGTATAATATCCTTATAACAATATAATTATCAGGATGGTCCATGGGGTCCAAGCGCCATAAAATGTATAGAAAATCTTTCAGGAAGATTGTTCGACGCAACCGGCGACCCAAGGGCTGGGCATTTCGTCGCTCAGCGAGTAGCTTTGGTTATTCAGCGAGGAAATGCGGCCAGCATGTTGGGCACGCTACCGCATGGGCCATTTTTTTACACTTTTTGTAAATGTTAAGAAGATTTTCCATACTCTTTTTATATTATATTAGTTTTATTTTCGTCCAAAATAGTGGCCTGAAGAAATCTTCAAGGTGCAAGAAATTTTATCAGATCAGGGTGGTAAAGTAGTAGCATATATATTTTGTAACTTTTAACGATTCATGAGTACTGTACTTAATGGTCTACGTGAATAAAAAATATTCTGATTCCGATTCTACTGAGTGCAGAATCCCGTTTGCATCCAAAACAAATCCTGTTGTGCGCTTATAGCGTGTCTATGCTACCACAGAACATCGTAAATCCGAGTGCATCAAGTCGTTACTGGGTAGCATGCAATATGGCGGTGCACCCACAGTGTTGCATTTTCACGCTACTGGAGAGCAACAACCTCAATGCCGCTATTACTTTAAAATAGCACGGAAAATTCAGATTTACTTGGCGTACATACTATAGCGAACATTGCGCGAAAATTATACACTTCTTGTACGGAAAACTGTACGCTGCGGAGTATTTGTCGCAAATATTGCTGAAAATCTATTTAGAATTTGTTGAAATAAATGTATTTTATCGCGTGTTATACATTTTCGTTACGAAACAGCTTGCATCCTTTATACGAGTATATACTATCATCCATGACTTGGGTACAAACATTTGTGCTTATCACACAAAGTTAATCCCTACCAGAATTTGAACCCGGCACCCTCAAGCAGATAGCAGGGTCACTACCAACAGTCCTAATCAGGTCGTGGAATTTGATAATCTGTCCTTGTGTAAGAATTGCTGAAAAAAAAAGTGGCAGCGCGTTCGTTTGTTTTTAAACATAATGTTAGCCGCTCAATGATAACATATGTAACCGCTAGTCTGCCTAAATACTTTTTTCTTAACTCGTGTTTTGACCCCGCCAGGTAGTTGTAGCCTAAGCTTCCAAGGGATCTGTAGTCATTGAGAGATCTTTTCAGCATTGGACTACGCAATCCGACTGCTAAACACCGGAACCTCGGCCCACTCTGTCTGTGACAAACTGGCATACTTCCAAACCGTATTGATTTCTTATGTAACATGGGATCTCTTATGTAATACTTGTTTCAAAGGACTATTGGGTTTTGGGCGCCCACTGCGGTTGAGTTCGACTATCTTTCCACAAGAACGGCAGCTTTTAATACCAAAGAATTTAAGTCTATGCCTGTTAAACTTTTTAATTTGTGTGCCCAACGTACATACATACACACACACAAACCTTGCCAATTGTCTTCAGTTTAAAGGTTAAACATACGTTAAACATACATTCTTCGCTAATTGGCAAGGATTTTTCCTTTCAAAATTTTGCTAGCGACGTTTGTTCTACATGTTATTTCAAGTTCGAGGATCTAGGTACAAAAGTTGATGTTGAACCGTGCCAATATTATCCCTTGTCTGAAATCATCCGCAACCATAATAAGACTTTTCCCTCAGACAACAGTCCAGACAAAACGTACTACATAAAGATGGCCTTAACAAGAATAATAAAAAAGTTTCAGGAGCCGCAGCGAGGAGCTTGAATAAACGTTTCCTGCTTACGTCATAGCACCTGAAGTCAGGTGAGGGGGTTAGCGACCGTTCCGTCGATGCGGAGTCAATGACCCGGCAGGTGACCGGGAGTATCGCATAGTGCATACTTCGCGATGCGACAGTGTAATAGAGCTCCGAGTCACTTTAATTTATACTTTCCCTGTGTTTATATTAGGGATGAAATGCTTCGTCTATTTTCTCTACGACTTTGGGTATCTATTTCCTTCCTCTTAACTGCATATATTTACGTTCTTACCTACACATTTAAATAAGCGCAGATTGTGAATGAAAATTCACCTTGATTGTGTTAAAATTGTTCTTTAAGGCCAGAATTTGTTAGATTTTTTAAGGCTCTTACTGCACGTAACGACTATTAAGGATATTACAATGACACACAGGAACGTTAAGCTTAACGTGCTTTCCGAAATCTATTCAATCGATCACCTATCCGAAGTCCAAACGTGCTATGTACCGATCCATCAGGCGTTTTTACCTACTAAACTACGACCTCCTGTTGCTTCTGATGACAAATTGAATTTGTATTTTCACAATCTAAATATATCTAGTAGAGATAGATTGAATCTAATAAATTCGCTACTTTTTATCCCGGTAAGATGTATGGTTCGCGCGGGATAGATTTGTTTTAATTTTTCATAAGCAAGCAAAGGATCGACATGATTTTTTGCATAGCATACAGGAACCGTGTTCTTTAAACTTAACTTTTTAATCGCTGGTAACACCGCGGGGCGCAGCTAGTACTATATAAAATATTGCCACAGTTTTCGTCGGGATATAGTATATGTATTATATGTAGTATATATATATGTATATAGTATATGTACTATATGTAGTAGTTGCGTACGTGCCTACTATAGCTACACGATATGTAATAAGCCTAGAAAGGTCTTAGTCCCCGACTTGTTGCACGATATTTATCTGACAAAGTCTCAGTTACCAAGCTATTAAGTTCAGCAAATATTTCAGCACACCTCATTAGCTACTATTCGAAGTAACTTCGCCCATTGTTAGCACAGAGACAAATTATGACAATTCATATTTTAAATCTAGATACTTCGTTAACAGAATTGGAACTGGCGACTCGACAATGTCCTGGGAACGCAGCCAGCATGTCCAGAAGTTGGTATGATTCACTGAATACTAAATTTTAACTATTACGTAGAGCTTTTCTGCAATTATTTGGTTAACGAAGTTTTATTATGTAGTTCAGCATTATGTAGGAACGTTTGGTACCATAATTTATTATCTAACTACCTGCGCTCCGCGGTGTTACCCGCGATTAAAACGTATATCCTTTTTCTCTATGTCCTTTTCTGTACCCCTTTGCATTTTTCCGGCATAAAAATTAGCCTATGTCATTATCTGACTCCTAAACTACCACTACCTATGCAAAAAATCATGTCGATCCTTTCCTCTATGAAAAATTAAAACAAATCTATCCCACGGGAACAATACATTTTACCGGGATGAAAAGTAGCCTATGCGCTATTCCAGACTATAATCTATCTCACTGCCAAATTTCATCCAGATCCGCTCAACCGTTCTGGCGTGATTGAGTAACAAACATCCATCCATCCATCCAACTATCCAAACTTTCACATTCATAATATTAGTGACATGACATTACTCATATTTTAGCCTGTACTGTTTCACTGCTGAGCAAAGGTCTCTCCATTAATCTTCCAATTATATCCACAGTATTCATCATTCAAGTGCCTAAGTTTACTTTTTCGAATGAAAGTTTAAAGAGATTTACTCTCACAACTGTGTCTCAATATCTAAGAATTATTATAGTAATCCCTACATTATTCTATTCAAATTCCAATTTATTGTCTGGCAATAAGCCTACTTTAAGCAATGTTGATCAAATCACGTACGAGCTGAACTCTATGTTTCGACTACTAAAATAACTATATACTTGAGATAATTTCTTTTGTTTTTTTATGACAATCTGACTGCGAGTCATACGTAACATGATCTTAGGGGATGAACAATAGCTAGTAACATACATTACTAGTGATGTAAGTTAAAAGTCGAGGTAAACTAATCTATACTAATATTATAAATGTGAAAGTTTGGATGGATGGATGTTTGTTACTCTTTTACGCCAGAACGGCTGAACGGATCTGGATGAAATTTGGCACAGAGATAGATTATAGTCTGGAATAGCACATAGGTAGCCTATGTGCTATTCCAGATTCCCGGTAAAATGTGTGGTTCCCGTGGGATAGTTCCCGCGGGGCGCAGCTAGTATAATATAATAATAATATAATTTTGCCCGACGAACACACCAACTAAACGGTCCCACACTAAGCAACGCTTGTATCATGGATGCCGTACAATGGACTGAGGGCGAACTCAGAATTAAACAATACTTATATAGATATTAAACATCCATGACTCGGATAAAAACATTCATGCTCATCACACAATGCTTGTCCCTACCAGGATTCGAACCCGGGACCCTCGGCGCAGAAAGCAGGGTCACTATCAACTTCGCTAATCAGGTCGTCATCAAACTCGGATTCATTTTTGAGTAGCATGACAGCTAGAGTATTATTAAGTACTCCATCAGAGTCATAAACATAGAGATAGCCAATGGGATTCTTAACGGGCTAAAGAGAGAAGGTAACACAATCCTCGTTTTACCTCGAAATGTATGACAGTTTACCGTAGTTAGTCAGAAATTTAAACTCACATCTGGTTTAACCCTTACGTTCTGTCACGTAGACCATAAAAGATAAACTAATAAATCAAAGTCGATTGACGATCAACCATTATACATATTGGAAAAAGCGATTGAATGCAGCATCCACGACTTAGTTTAACTACAGAAAAATCTATAGAGTATTTGACAGAATCTGTAGAGCTTTGTCGGTAGTTATTGAACCATATATGCTGTACTCCAGCCTAGGTTAAAACATTATTGCATTATCGAACTAAGTGTCTCTTTAAAAATATTATCGTCTGATTTAGCACATCGAAGCAACAACTTCGGATTCCGGCAAATGGACTGTGAAATCGCAATTCCTTATTCATGAATTGACACCGCGGGAATGCGGTATCTTTATCTAGAGAGAGCTCAGCCGCTCTCTACATAGAGCTTGGTAGATGTGTATAAACCTGCTTGTGGATAATGTGGCGTAGTTTAAATGGTTTTTGGCTTATCATACTTCCTAGTACATGAATTATAATTTAAAACATAACGACTGAAGCCCCTGGACGGTTGTTCAGAGACATTCAATTCATCGAACTAATATAGAACCTCTACTTTAGCCAAAATTAGACATAGCAAAATCGCAGGCAAATAATTATGATATTTTTGGTTTGAAACCTTAATCATAGTGGTATTTGTGAAATAAGGGTGGGGTACTTCTTGAGTTCTATTGTGTAATTGATTAATAGCAATTCTAAAACAAAAACATAATCCACACGATGGCATTTTGTACTGAATAATGTATCAAACAATAAAAACGCGAACTAAATCCAAGTTTCAAGTGTCCATCAATAATTATGATAGCTTTAGTATATATTATTATAACTAAAACCAGAACAGATCAAAGGTAACTACATTATTAAATATTACGTAAGAATTCCCACTTGACCGATCGCTTTGTGTTGGGTATTATTCTGTGAGTAATACTGATTTATGTTGAGATCAGGATTGGCGACACTATCTCGTGCGCGCCAACATTGTGACGTAACGTGCTTGTAAACAACTTCGCAGCTAGTGCAGACTGGCTGCAAGAGGTCGCTACATTTTCAGTTATGTAAAAAATCCCACTAATATTATAAATCTGAAAGTTTGGATGGATGGATGGATGTTTGTTACTCAATCACGCCAGAACGGCTGAACGGATCTGGATGAAATTTGGCACAGAGATAGATTAAAGTTTTATCCCGGTAAAATGTATGGTTCCTATGGGATAGCATACAGGAACCGTGTTTTTTAAACTTAACTTTTCAATCGCGGGTAACACCGCGGGGCGCAGCTAGTGAAAAATATGTGCCAGATCGACCAATAAAGTAGACTATTAGCCTGAAACTGATAAAATATGTATCAAGTATTTATTATACACAATAATTACAAAGGAAATAACTTAAATATTCACAAACTAATATAAATTAAAAAGAGTAAGAAAAGCTACTTAATATTTACAAAAAAAAAGTATTACTATAGCCTAGAGCTTAGAGAAGCCCCCCTCGTAACCGATAGGTTCCGGATCCTTACCCTAGCCTTTAAACTCAAGAGTTTATAGCTAAAAAGTTAGCTAATATAAACATATTATACCCACTTGTTAGCCCTTTCAACTAACTATTCTCTTCAGCTAGCTTGTTCGAGGGCTTAAAAAAACAGCATTGTAATAAAAGTTTGAAGTTAAGCCTGAAATTTCAGACCATTTAGGACTGAATATGAGGTATATAGAGAGGTAGCCCATGTCCATCAAGTGGACATATTAATCGTAGACATAGAATATATCTCTCTCATTAGTCTAGACTAGAGAGTCTCTTAACCCGATAATTTTAGTCTTTCCCACTTTATTTTTCTATGCCTCTAATCCTGATCCAATCGATCTCAACAAATGTTGCCAGTCTGCACAGACCTTAAGGAAAACTAGCGAAAAGCCGTGTCTCATATCACTGATTCCTTAGATTTATGACTTTGTAAGGACTTTCCTTATAGCGTGTATCATGGAAAAACTTTCGGCTCATTCAAGTTTCGAATTTATTCAGCCTTGTAATATCCCTTTGGTGACGGCCGAATCTCATTAAAACAAAGCCTTTCAGGATGTATATATAATAATAATAATTCCAGCCCTTTTTATGTCCCACTGCTGAGCACGGGCCTCCCCTCAATGCGAGGGGGATCAGACCATACTCCACCATGCTAGCCCAGTGCGGGTTGGCGGACTTCACACATCTCTCGAGGGGTTCTCTCAGACATGCAGGTTTCCTGACGATGTTTTCCTGCACCGTTTAGCAAGTGATAATCATGGTTGAAAATGAGATTCCCACATGAAATCCCAGACGTGCTAGCCGGGGTTTGAACCTGCAATCCTCGTTACCGAGGCAAGCGTTCTACCAACTTGGCTATCACTACTTTTCAGGATGTAGTTCAATGATATTAGTTTTATGGACACCGCCCCTTTGCAATACACCATGTAGGTATAACCATGTCTAACTTTCGGCCTCAAAATGAATATAATTTAATTACTCAGTCCCAGTTCTCCGCACGCAAACAAGCGTACGTTCCACTGCGGTTTAGATGTGCGGTAAAAAGTGCGGCTAAGTACTCGTCTCTTTTTATAGTCTAGGTCTCCCTGTGCGGCAAATAAAAACTGCGGCTAGGTATAAAGGCGGACAAAAACAGCTGGAGTGAAGAGAAAATATATAATGTTTAACAAAAATAGGGTAAAATATTTTAACCGATGAATCAGTAAGCTATATGGTTCACGTTGATGTATAAAATTAATTATGTTTATTGGAAATATTTACAAACTAATATAACTTAAAAAGAGTATAGAAAAGCTACAAAAAGTGTAAAAAAATTGGCCCATGCGGTAGCGTGCCCAAGATAAATGTATAAAATAATTATGTAAATTATGTTTGATATTTGAAATAAAACTAATTTTAAGGATTTTATCGTGTTTATTTTATGTTTTTACGTTCCCGACCTTTCGGCTGCTTTAACAACTCAGTCCTCCCGTAACCATGCTTGCTGTAAATCAGCCTAAATTTCGGGAACGTAATAATAAAATAAACGCGATAAAATCCTTAAAATTGGTTTTATTTCAATATTATTATAGTAAGTTAATACAATATACTATAGTTAATGTCCTAATTTTGTTAAAAAATTTGCCCCGAAGATAAGCCTGGCTAAATAATTAAATCACGATACAATAATTAAAGTTTATATCTAGTAGAACTTACGCTTGAAACATCAGCTGTACCATCTACTAGATTTCACTAAAACTTTACCAATTAATTTGTTAATTAAATCACTAGACAGTACATTATCTGTGGAAGCACGACGTCGATGTAGCTTTATGCTAGCTAGGTGTAAGCATTCAGTAATCTTGACACTTATACTTACTGAAAAGTTCAGCGCGCCGGAAATTAGTTTGAGTTTCGATTTACTGAAATACGTACCGGCCTAAAGGACATGAACGGCGTGATTAGCGCAGTTGGTATTGACCTGCTTTCTGTGCCGAGTGTCCTGGGTTCGTATCTCGGTGGGCACAAAATTTGTTTGATGAGTACGGCTGTTTTTGCGCAAGTCATTGATGTTGAATACCTCAGTATATAAGTAATATATATACTGAGTTCGCCCCCAGTCCATTGTACGGTACCTATAATACAAGTGTTGCTTAGTGTGGAACCGTATGGTTGGTGTGTTCGTCTGGCGATGTTTAAATTTTAGTATGGAGTGAAATCCTTTTATAGCGGCTCCTGCATGCACTTAATATATACCAGGTGTGAATGTAACTTGGAAAATCGCTAACCATTTATTTGTCGATTGAAGACAGCCATGCATCCCTGGTACTGTACTTTTGGGGTCGAGTCACCTTCGTCCGTAGGAGAATTAAGTACCCTCGAGATACCCTACACGTGACCCTGGGTGGTGCCAACCAGGTGACAACTCTACTGGTGGTAGGCTTGGGCCGTGGCTAGTCACCACCCACTGAACAAAGCCATGTCGCCAAGCGGCCTAGCCGTGTTCCGGCATGATGTTCGGTGTTGCCATTCATGGGTGGCGGGTCAGATAAGTTGCGCTGCATGTGCCTCTATCTACTGCCGCCTTCCTACCTAGGCAAGTATGCTCCATCGTAGATCTCATCGTCACTTACCATCAGGTGAGATCGAGATCAAATACTTGCCTATAATGTAATAAAAAAAAAAAAAAAAAAACTGTTTGCACCCCTCACAGTATCTAAAGGAAAAATTGATGTAAATTGAACCACTGCCGCGCCTCCCGGGTCTTAGCGCCCAAATATGACTTATAAGTTCCTACGTACCCATAACAATGTACTGCTCGAAAAAGTAACGGATCTTTTTAAAAAGAGCAACCATGGAGTTTCGTGCTCGTTCTTCACCATAGGAACGGCATTCCGAACGGGTGGTAAAGTTGTAGCATAGCATTTTGTAACTATTTTGATGATTCATTCAAATCTACATGTAAATTTTAAACTATTAAGTTTGAATTTACAAAGTTGTTTCTTCAAGGTTATTACAGCTCATTTACTTAATCGTATAGTTAATTCAAGTATAATTATCTCGAGCCTCGAGAGTAAGAGGCTCTTGGGGTAATGGCGCCACTAAATAGGGATCGTGAATCAATTTCATTTATAAAAAAAAAAATCATATTCAGCGAATACATTACCAAAGAGACCTATAAAGATACCGTTTTGTAATTTTGAAGAACAGAACCAATTTTATTTTTTAACAGGATGGAACACGAAGTCTGTCAGATAGTCACACTTAGATGAAGGAGTCAAATGATATATTTCGTATAGGCCTACAGGGGCACATAGTTATTGTAATTTTACTTATTTTTTCGTAACTCTAGAACCGGATTGGAACGCCACCTCAACTGAGAAGATCCGGCTAGAATTTCAGCGGGCTTGCCTTTTTTAAGTTAATCTTTTAAATCAATAAATAAAATAATGCAAGTTTTCTTATATTGACGCGAATATACCTTGAAATAAAACTAATTAAACGGATTATGGGTCCTTCCGTGACCATGGTTTTTGTAAAGCAGCCGAAATGTCCGAAACGTATACTCGTAAACATAAAAATTAACACGATAAAATCCGTTACAATTAGATTTTTTTAATAATGCAAGTTACAAAAGATTTTGTTCCTGTAGCTCCAGGACTTTGACATGTCATTGACGCTAAATATATAAGCATTCAGTCTCAATCTGCTTTCTCATCCAAATAATCCGAAAATCTGTAGTAACCCTTACGTCAGTCTAATTTTGATAGCAGTTTTATTTTTATTAATAGGCATTTCTCGGATAACATTGGAAAGTTTACTGTAGAAGCGTAGAAGAATGGTCCTTAAGACCATCACACATTGTTGAATAGGGGCTGGCAAATCCTGCCATAAGAATCAGGTCAGATCAACAGCCATCTCATTTCATATTAAATGTCGCATCTCGAGGGGCAATTACGCTAAGTGCCCATCGTACAGTCAATTCCGTCCTGCAAACACGAGCTTGTTGGCAACTCGAGAGTTTATTTACATCAATCTAAAGACACTTGGATTAACGGGCATTAATAATAATAATAACATACGGTCCCACTTTAAGCTTAACGCTTGTGTTGTGGGTACCGTACAATGGACTGAAGGCGAACTCAGTATATAATACTTATATACATATTAAACATCCATGAATCGGGTACAAACATTCGTGCTCATCACACAAAGCTTGTGTCCCTACCAGGATTCGAACCCGGGACCCTCGGCGCAGAAAGAAAAGTCACTAGCACTGCGCTAATCAGGCCGTCATTAAGGTTTATTTAAATTGTTGGTAGAATGCATGCCTCGGTATCGAGGATCGTAGCTTCCAACCCGGCTCGCATATCTAGGATTTCTGGATTTCGAGTACGAATTTCACTTTCAACTATAATTATCACTTGCTTAACGGTGAAGGAAAACATCGCGAGGAAACCTGCATGTGTGAGAGAACTCCGCGATAGACGTGTCAAGTTTCGCCAACCCGCACTAGGCCAGCGTGGTGGACTATGGCCTTATCCACCTCGCATTGAGGGGAGACCCGTGCCTAACAGTGGGACATTAAAAAAGGGCTGGTATTTTTATTATATTATTAAATTGTAGATAAGATAGAGAGCTAACTGGAATATAAGGGAAGTCTATCTCACGCGACGTTATATAAAAATAAACATAATTACTAATGTAGACCTAAAATTTCAATGTAAATTAAACCTCGAAACGCTCGAGCGCGCTCATCACTCGCACACGTCGGGAATCGCGCGAAGCATTGTGTTGTGATCGCGATATTTACGATACATTGCCCGCTTAAAAATAAAAACATATGTATCCCATGACTTTCGACACAAATGATTTCTATAATTTTACTATAGATAATAAGTGTAGCCATTACCCAAAGTTTTCGTTACCATGTCCCTGACACCCTGTATAAATTGCTGACTACCAAGAACCAACTTTGTTCACTTCCTTCAACAAGCACGCGACTGTATCACGGCATCCTTAATACAGAATTAAGTATAATTTTGTGCTACAAAAACTCGCAAAGAATGATGACATAATGAAAAATGGCGTGTCAAGGTTCCGTACTGTTACAATAAAAGTAACGACCTCATTCGAATATTCTATATACTATCTAACAATAATAGAGTCAAATATTTAACAGGCCCAGTAGGTTATAAAGATAACATTCCCAAAGGAATAAATCCTAATATTAGACATGTAAAAAATGCCACTCTGTACTGAGCACATGGTCAAAAGTTACTGGTTCACTTTAAGAAAAAACAAATATGATTACTTATATTTACGCGAATACTACACATTGAAATAAAACTAACATTACGGATTTTTTCGCGTTTATTTTATGGCTTTTACGTTCCTGACGTTTCGGCTGCATTACAGCAACCATGGTCACGGGAGGGCTGAGGTGTTAGACGCCCTAGTGTCATACTTAGAACTGGGGTACCCTCATATTTAGTTGTTGTTTGCGGTCCGAGCTACGCAGAAAGTGCTCTCAGCGTCTTGAGTTCATGCAATGGTGTGCTTGGATTTGGATTTAATCACATTTATCAATGGCACCTAAGTTGGTGGTAGCACCCAGCAATCTTCCCTATTGAAATTAGGATGTTTTTTTTTAAATTTCAATAGCCCCACGTATATCCTTGGTCAGAATCGGTGTACTTTTGTGAGGGTCTGTGGTTGATCAAATCTGATATAATGGCGGGTGCGATTTTGTAAATGTTCACAGATTGGAGAATTCGTGGAGCGTTCAAATGTGTTCTAATTATTTAATTACATTATAATCATATACTTCTTGTGATTAATATAATTATAATTTAATTAAATACTCAGAGCACTTCAAAATAAACGATGTCAAGGAGGCGATGTCATAGAGAAGAGAAAGAAAACCATAGAGAACATTACGTATAGAGCATTTTTCATAGATTATTGTCCAGTCACCGATGTGTTCTTTTTCATATTTATATAAATCATTGTTATAACGATATTGGATCTTAAATTTATGTTTCAATATCATAATCATCTCATAAATGTTACAATTTATGCAAGAAATGTTCGGCAACTCTCAGCTTTGTTCCATTTTATTGGGTTTCGATCAATCATGGCGGATGTTTGGCGGGAGTCCTGCGAGTAGATTGCCTGTTTCGACAGCCTTTGTGATGGGCAAATTTACCGTCTGTGCCCAAATCGAGTCAAGGCAAAGCCGATGGTACAATATGGAGTGGGGGAGATAGGTAAATTATTGTTTAAACGCTGTTGTGATTTCAGAATTTGTAAGGTGTTTATTTTTATAACATAACTTGCTGTGCTCGCGATTTTATTCACGTAAACATTCTGATCTCATAGTTCTTATGGTCTAGCATCACAAATACTTTATTTAGTGCTCAGTCTTTTTTATGTACCCACTGCTGGGCAGAGGCCACCCCTTTTCGTCTCCACGGGCTGCTTGCGACCCTGGCCATTTTTAACCTCTACAACATGTGGGTCCCTAGTGTAAGTACCGCAGCGCAACCCTTAAATTAAAACAGGCGTGATGGAAACAAGCTTTATACAGTACCTACTTATCTGGTTTGATATATTTTTTTATTACTGGGTAGTTTATTATTATTTTATATAATAAGGAACATTTGACATTTAAAACTAATTTATTTATTATTTGGTCGACGCCACCGGCGACCCATGGGCTGGGCATTTCCTCGCTGAGCGATTAGCTTTGGCCATTCAGCGAGGAAATACGGCCAGCATCTTGGGCACGCTACCGCTTGGGCAATTTTTTACACTTTTTGTAGCTTTTCTATACTCTTTTTAATTTATTAACAATATATAGTTTGTAGCCATAAAAAATCCCAAGACATATTTAATTAAGTGATGTGGTTTCAAAAAAATATTCTACACTTATAGTTATAAATCAAAAGTTTATCAAGTCCAACTTTGCATATTGAAAATTCAATCCCAATGCCTTGGGAATCGTGTACAAGTATTTGGTTGGAAAAAATATTACAAAAACTTTTGTAGTTAACTATAAAATGAAATTGCTTCAGAGACGTGCGATCTTGTTACGATGTCGCTTACTGCTTTCTATTTGTCTTTTGAATATAATTCAAATAAACGATAGCAAACATAAAATTCATTCTTGTTCATTATTACTTTATTATGCAAAAGAAGCTGATTAAACGACTGGATTGTCTATCTGTTTTGTTTTAACTAGGTATTATTTAGATAGATTATCTTCTATATATATAAAACAAAGTTGTGTTAGTTACACAATTTATAACCCGAGAACGGGTAGGCCGATCTTTGCAATACTTATAATATCGCCAGACGAACACGCCTACTATACGGTCCCACATTGAGCAACGATATTAAACATCCATGACTCGGGTACAAACAGACATACTCATGACACAATGTTTGTGCCTACCAGGATTCTAACCCGGGACCCTCGGCGCAGAAAGCGGAGTCACTACCAAATGCGCCTAATCAGGTCGTCAAAATGATGAATGATCTTTGATTTTTTGAATTTGTCTCCGCACCGAATAGCCGACTTTTTAAAGATGGTAAAAACTCGCAAAAAATAATCTATATATATAAATAAAATTGGAGTGTCAGTTTGTAATATTAAAATAACCGCTTTTTACTAAGTGCATTTGGATGTATACACGTTACCTATACCGAAACAATATTTTTTTAAATTTTTGTCTGTCTGTCTGTCTGTCTGTCTGTTTGTTCCGGCTAATCTCTGAAATGGCTGGACCGATTTTGACGAGACTTTCACTGGCAGATAGCTGATGTAACAAGGAGTAACTTAGGCTACTTTTATTTTAGAAAAAAAAAATAGGATCTCACGAAAAAAAATTAAAACCAATGTTGCAGCGCAGCGCCTGATTAAGTTTGATAGCAACAACCTGCAATGCGTCCCGCGGGCTCATAATGGGCGAGCAGGCTGTTGTCAACGGTTGTCTTTGTTAAATACCACGCGGACGAAGTCGCGGGCAACAGCTAGTAATAAATATAATTCATTATCTCATACGTTTGATTCTGAGGCGGTACGAAGTTCAACGGGAAAGCTCGTACAGATTAAAGAATAATGTCCGTAATCAATAAAATTGATTCGCAGCTACTCAATGCTGCTATCAATCTTCTGACCCAATAGTCTGCAGGCTTATCATGATATAAAAATGAATTCAGTTACGGTTACATAAAATGTTAGTACGTCAAGTGCGATATTTTATATTTACGCGAATACTACACATTGAAATAAAACTAATTTTACGACGTCCTCCCGTGACCACGGTTGCTGTAAAGCAGCCGAAACGTCGGGAACTGGTCGTCTTACTGGTGGTAGGCTTCGGCCGTGGCTAGTCACACTGAACAAAGCCATGTCGCCAAGCGGCCTAGCCGTGTTCCGGCATGATGTTCGGTGTTGCCATTCATGGATGGCGGGTCAGATCAGTTGCGCTGCATGTGCTTAGTGAATGTAGCGCCTCGATCTACTGCCGCCTTCCTACCTAGGCAAGTATGCTCCATCGTAGATCTCATCGTCACTTACCATCAGGTGAGATTGAGATCAAATAATGTAATAAAAAAAAAAAAAAAAAAACGAACGTAATAACAACATAAACGCTATAGAATTCGTAAAATTAGTTTTATTTCATTTTACGTTTACATATATTTGTACATTGTATGGCAAATTGAACAGCGCCTCCAGCGGACAGTATTTGAAACTTTCAAGTCTCCATACAATTTGTACAATACATAGACTATAAAGTAAGTATACGGTTAGCTTACGAAAAATCTCGCACTCGACGTGCTGCTTCCAAAAGCACACTACATCAAATCTTACTAAGACACTATCCAAAGAGACATCCTACATTACATTTCCAACATCTGTTTTGTGCTCCTCGTAAATCTAACGCGCCAAATGTTCTAATTTATGCAATCATCTGTTGTTTGAAGCATAGTTTATGGTATAGTCGGAAACCAGATAGATGGTAGGCTGGCGCGGAGCATACGTTCTCCAGCCAAAGGATTACTTAAGCCAATTCTCCAAGTGTATGCCAAGAATTGGATAAAGGGGTCACGTTGGCGGCCTTAATTTGTGTATCGTATGCGTTGTGTATAATCGAATATATGTGTATAAATTACGTTTTTTTTTTTTTTTTATTACATTATAGGCAAGTATTTGATCTCGATCTCACCTGATGGTAAGTGACGATGAGATCTACGATGGAGCATACTTGCCTAGGTAGGAAGGCGGCAGTAGATAGAGACGCTACATTCACTTGGCACATGCAGCGCAACTGATCTGACCCGCCATCCATGAATGGCAGCACCGAACATCATGCCGGAACACGGCTAGGCCGCTTGGCGACATGGCTTTGTTCAGTGGGTGGTGACTAGCCACGGCCGAAGCCTACCACCAGTAGAGTTGTCACCTGGTTGGCACCACCCAGGGTCACGTGTAGGGTATCTCGAGGGTACTGAATTCTCCTACGGACGAAGGTGACTCGACCCCAAACGTGATGGGAGATAAGTATTTTATGAGATTTGGCTTGCCACGCACCTCCGTCGCTATTACTCTAGTAAGCCAGGAACTAGAGTGGTTCCCATCGAAATGCCAAGATTGAGTGATTGTTGTGTACTACGGAAGAGCTAATTGTTTTGAAAACTACGAAGGATATAAACAAAAATATCCACATCCCTGTATTGTACAGGCTTGGTAACAAACACTTTGGGAGAAAGTTACACTTAATAACCACAGTGATAATTTATGTCGAATGTCATGGGTTACAAATGTTGTAACTTTTGAGCGCGCAATGTATTGAAAATCACGCGATCATAACACAACGCTTCGCGCGATACCCCACTCGTGCGAGTGACGAGCGCGCCCGAGCGTATCGAGTTTTAATTTACATTGCAGTTTTAGGTATATGTTAGTAATTTTTATTTAAAATCAATTTAATCTTACGAATTGCGATGTCACTTACACTCTGTATATGAAGATTCAGTACCTCAAAAACTAAATTGACAATAGAACGACCGACGGTTGATTCTAATCTTGTGAGCTGATTGAGTAATGTATAGTAAAAACGCTAAAATGCATAATATTGTCTCTGCTTTCATCAAGGTATACTGAATAACGAAAGCACTTGCAAACTATTCACCATAACTGTATGCTATAAGAATATTACTTAAGTACTAGAAACATTAATTCTAATAGAGGTACTTACCATCATACACCACGCCCCGCACTAGTTCGCCGGCCTCAAACACCGGATGGCTTAACGTCAAATTCACATCACTATCGTTCTCACTCAACGTCACTATATCGTCACTATCACTCGGGACCCTCGCGAAGGCACAAGCATCACTCACATCTGTCATCTCACTCACAACGTCACTCACTGTAGTCACTTCGACTTCACTAGTCGTAGTTTCGTCATACTCAGAATCTATGGAGTCTTTAGTATCTGTAGCTTCTTTGGTGTCTTTAGGTGGTCCAGGGGATCTGCCGGGTGCTGGGTCTCCGTTTGGTAAGCTTAGTGTTGAACTATAAGGCAGCGAAGCTAGAATGATTATCGCCATCAGAATTGTGTGCCGGTTCATTTTGAATTTCGGACTTTTTGTTCTTCTCATTTGCCATTGCATTGGTTTCAGTATTTGATCGTTTGACGGCATTTTTATCTAGTATTTTGTGTTTGTTTAAACTGGATCATGGTTTATTTTGTGGGGTACCTGTGAATGACAAAAATATTTTTAATTCATATAGTTCAGCGACTACGCGAGGGGAAAAATTACACTGGGTACAATTTACACTGCCCCGTTTAGACGTCCGCTGGTATAAGGTTTCTCCTGACAAGTGTAAATTTTAGCTACCTCAAGAGGTCACAACATTATACTCTGCTGTCAGATTAGATCAAATCTTGTCAAATCGTGACTGGAGCCAACTATCATATCCATTTTATTTCATCGCATTTCATTTCGTAAAGAAAGAAGAAGTTAAACAATAGAATTGGACAGCTAGTATTGATATAAAGATATGACACCGTTTAGTGAACTCTGCTAGTGGAACTTTTACCCGGTGAAAAAATACCCGGATAACGTAAATGCAACCCTGTACTTGTGAATAAGTTGTGGACGTATTTAAATAGGATAAGTTATATTGTCAGATCGAATGCTTCCATACTTTTACTAGTTGGGGCTCTGCTATGAAATGTACGGAAAGATTCGATGCTCTCAAAACTGTTACTAAGCCCCCTGAATCCATCTCGATCCCCAAACTCAGAATAACAATAGCGTCGATCAATATTGTTTTCGCAAACATGTTTTCAGGGGTGTAGGTACCTACCTGCGAAGATATTTTCAAAGGTTTCTTATCGAGTAATAGATATTACATTTGGCATGCTTTGTACGGTGGCTCGGGCCGCGGGATGCTATTCATCAGACGTAAGGGTTGTGAAAAGGTATTATTGATGGAAAAATGTTATTTTTTAGATAAAGGAATACCGCGTTTATATCAGTGGTTCACAAAGCTTTTTATATTTGTGTGAATGTAGTTGTGAGTCGTTAAAACTGTCGATGTGTTTGTTTATAATTGGCACATCCTTGTCATTAGTGCACACGGAATTTCTTCCAATTCCGTGCGCCCTAATCGACGTCCCCGCTTGCTTTATAATGACTGACTATATAACGATAATCAAGAATATATAAGAATAGGTATGTACCTACAACAGCACGTCAAGTGCGAGCTAACTGTATACTTTATAGTCTACCGTATTTGAATTAAAAAGCACCTCAAGCGGACGGTATTTAAAACTTTCAATTCTCCATACAAAATGTCTAAATACGGTAGACTATAAAGTACACGGTTAGCTTACGAACAATCTCGCACTTGACGTACGATTTCAAAGACAGCAGTGTAGGTAATTTAAACCTTCTAACAACCTTGTCAAATATCAGCTCATGTAATATAAATAATATGAGATAAGATAAGGAAGTAAATAACCAAGAATAAGTACTTTATAAAACGGAAGTTGATATAGAAAATATTTTATCAAATTGTTTACCATTTTCTCGTTCAAATATCTTTCTCTTATCTCTTAAATCGTGAGTGAAATCCATGGTATTAGTTTTCGTTACGAAGCCACCAGTACTTTTTTACCAGCTGCTAAAGTCTCGTACCTATAACAATGTGCTGCTCAAAATTGGAAAATATTTTTTTAAAAAGAGCAGTAGAGTTTCTTGCCCGTTCTTCTCCATAGGAACGGCATTCCAAACGGATGGTAAAGTTGTAGCTTAGCATTTTGTATTTTTTTTGACGATTCATAAGTACTGTACTTAATGGCTTAATTAATAATAAATATTATGATTATGATTCTGATTCCGATTCTTTTCCAGAATTAGGTACCGACATAGAAGTAAAGCAGACATAATTATTGGAAACAGCGCGCTTAGTACTATCGGCCATAACTAGATGCCGCTGTTTACGTAAACAATGACATTGCACACAAACGAAGACATAAACTCCCTATTGATGGAAACAATACGTAATTAATATAATGACACACTATAACAGTTAATGGTGGTACATACGACATAATAATTCCTTGTTTCGGACCAACATAATGAGTTCGTTCTTTAAGTCATCGTAAGGAATGGAACATAGTAATGTTATAATGCTTTTAATGTTTGCTCTGTCTCCTACTGCAGCATCAAAGTCTTTCTCCTCTTTCTCCAGTTTCTTCTGTTCTGATGGTATTAGAAGCCAATACAGTCCGCTATCTCTTATGCTTGTCACAATCGGGGTTGAATCATTTCATCATTCATCATTTATCACCATGTTTTAAAAGAAATAATGTTTTTTTATCAACCCTGATCACAATGTCGTCGGATACGTTTGAAGATTCAATCTGTAGCTGTTTATTGTAGCTAGGATTATTGCGCCAGCGCATGCTGGGCCTAGTCTACATAGCGAGAGATAATAATGAGATCAATTAAAAAAAAACTTACAATGAAAGGGTACCCTGGTATATATCCCAAAAACCAAAGACCAAGCGCACAAAGTCGCAGGCACTGCTAGTCCAACATTGCTACCTAAAATGCAGTATTTCAATAACAGCATCATACTGCCTGTGGAAACAGCCGTAGAATCGTTATCTATGTGTAAATAGGGTCTAATTTTATATATAAACGTTCTTTCACGCTAATACTTCTCAGTTGAGGTTCAGATATATTTATATAATTTCCGTCCGCTTCTATTAGCATAATGCAAGTCGAAGTATCCCGTGATAACCATGCACTTGAAGAAAAATCGTCGAGTCCGCCAAACAAGTTCCCAACGGAACTCGATCAAGCAATCAATAACATTATTGCCAAAGAAGAATATTTAACATACGAGGTACATAAGCAAATTCTTTCATCTAACGGTGGAAACTATCTTGGTATAATATATGAGGTGGATGTAAGAGGGAAAACAAGATATGGAGACAAAGAAACAAATTTATTCGTAAAACTCATCAACGGAGTAGATAATATGTCATTAATATCGATCCCGAATATGTATCGAGTAGAGCTGTTCGTGTACAAAGAACTCTCAAAGATATTCGCAGAGTTGCAGGACGACGCGAATATACCTCCGCACGAAAGATTAAGCATGGTCAAGTGTTATGAGGGCAGCAGCACAGAAGCGATAATTTTGGAAAACGTCGCTAGGACAGGGTACAACACGTGCAACAGGATGGAGTTGGCATCTTTGGAATTAGTTGAGATGTGCATGAAGGAACTCGCAAAGCTGCATGGACTTTCATTCGCGTTGAAGGCAAGAAGACCGGATTATTACAATAGCAAGATAAAAACATTAAAATATGCTGTAACTTTTGGTGATGATTGGCGGGGATTTATAAAAAGTATGTTCGACTTGATAATCAAACAAGTCGATGATGATGTTAAGGATAGAGTTGAAAATAGTTATTACAAAGTAATGGACAAGTATCCTCAGTACATGGAAGATGAGTCGCTGAAGGCATGCCTATGCCATGGGGATTACAAACCAAACAATATAATGACGAAAATGGTTGTAAGTATTTTATACATATTATTCTGCCTTTAGAAGGGATTTCGGGAGACTTTTGGAGTTCCCAAACAAGATGTTTACTTACATATTTATTATACTGTATGATTTGACAACACGATTAGCGCAGTTGGTACTGACCCTGCTACCTGTGCCGAGGGTTCTGTGTTCGAATCCTGGTAGGGACAATCTCTGTGTGATGAGCACGAATTTTTGTACTGAGTTCACCCTCAGGCCATTGTACGGTACCCACAATACAAGTGTTGCTTAGTGTGGGACCGTATAGTTGGTGTGTGCTTCTGGCGATATTATTATTATTATTTCTCTTTCCAGAACGGGCATCCTACACATTTGATTCCAGTGGATTATCAGGTCCTTAGCTGCGGCTGTCCAGTCTTCGATTTTTTATACTTCATCTTCAATTCCACCGATCGTCGTTTCCGCAAAGCTCATCTGGCGCATCTAAAAGATCTGTATCACGATACATTGACAAATTTTTTGGAATATTTCAATATGGACGTGAACTTGGTGTATCCGAGAGAAAGGTTCGAACAGGTATATAGAGAGAAGCTGGATTATGGTCTGATAGTTGGTTATATATTCCTGCCTTTTGTCTTAGCATCGGAAGAGGATTTTCCCGATATGTCTCAAGAACTCTCAGGAATCAGCTTTCAAGTGAGCGGTGCATATAAGCAGAGGCTGCGCGATATTATTGATGATTTTATTGAATGGGGATATATATAAAAAATATATATGATATTACAGTATTTATTCAACACCATGTATTACTCTAGGCCCTTAAAGAGATAGGTTTTAACTTTTTAAGTCTGTCGAATTTTCTGCATAAGTCCCACTGCTTGACTCGAGTCTCTCATTGCCATGGAGAGGCACATCATAATCCACCACAATGGCCTAGCAATTAATTAGCAGTGGCATAGAACTCCCAAAATAATTAGTTACACACAAAATGTTTTATGATTAAATATCAAATTGTAACATAATCTTCCGTTTGACAATCGCTTTATCTTCATACATAGGTAATGATAAACACTTAAGAGATATGATACAATAAATAGTCCTAGTTCATTACAACGGTGAAGGAAAACATAGTGAGGAAACCTACATGTCTGAGAGAACCCCTCGAAAGATGTGTGAAGTCCGCCAATCCGCACTGGGCCAGCGTGGTGGACTATGGACTAATCCGCCTCGCATTGAGGGGAGGCCCGTGCCCAGCAGTGGGACATTAAAAAAAGGGCTGGTATTATTATATTATATTATTATTACATTACAAGTACAAAACAATTATAAGTACTGGTACATTATTTAATACCCGCTTATCTTATGCAAACAATTTATCTATACTAATATTATAAATGTGAAAGTTTGGATGGATGGATAGATGGATGTTTGTTACTCTTTCACGTCCGAACGGCTGAACGGATCTGGATGAAATTTGGCACAGAGATAGATTATAGTCTGGAATAGCACATAGGCTACTTTTTATCCCGGTAAAATGTATGGTTCCCGTGGGATAGATGTTTTAATTTTTCATACTTTTTATCGCGGGTAACACCGCCGGGCGCAGCTAGTAGCCAATAAAATGTATAAACAAACTTCATGACATAATTATATTTTTATTTAAACATTAACGAGATATACTTACCCATCTTATTGTTTGCTGATTCATGACATTTGTGTGGGATATTGCATTATCTGTGACACAGATAATGCAAAAAACAGACGTGAATAAAATAATATGATTCTATAATTATTCAAAAGTATGATATCATGAATAGAATCATATGCCTAATTAAGTGTATTATAATAATATGATGTCCAAGATCTATGTCACTGATATATTATAATATCTCCATAGAGCCTGAAAAGTGATATTATCCGAGTTGTTTAAATATACCCCAACTGTATAAAATCGTCGACGACTCCACGGAATCTTTCCCCAAACCGTTCGTCCACCTTAAACGCTAATGTCTCCAATGACTGATTAACAACATCGGGAGCATCCTCTTCGCACGCAAACAAAAATGGTACATAAAACACATTAATCATTAGACCAAAATCCAATTTTTCCTTAAACTCCCTTTCAAAGTCCTCTTTAGGAAAGACAGCTTTAATATCCATTGCGAAGTGATCTAAAAATACCATCATGGTATTGTAATAGAGGTTCTTGAGGTGGTCTAAATGTTCCCGCCTGAAGTCCTGGTCTGTGCCGTTGAATATGAAGTACAATAAGTCTAGGATCGGTTTCCCGTAGTGTAAGAGCTGATAATCAATTGCCAATACTTCAGTGAGTGTTCCATTCTGAAAATGAAGTTATCACTTTATATATTATGCTTCAAATTTTAAGAATATTCTTCGTCTATTTACAGCGGCATTGCAAAGCTGTTTTCTTATTTGAAGAATATTTTGTCAAGCCTTTTTAAATTTATGAAAACTGCTATGAATTTGAAAGGTGTTAATAGGTACTTGGGTTAGTAGTACTCTCGTTTTGGAAACAAGCATATTATCCCAGATGTTAATCCGGGCTAAAAGCTCTCATCATACCAAGTTTAGCCACCAGGAAGTCAGACAGACAAAAGAAAACCAGTATGGTGGCTTCAGCCTCTATGTACAGACATGAGTAATTTATAGTCGTATTAGAGATATACAGAAGAGAAATATACTCACAACTTCTTTAGCCATAATATTATTATGTTTGTAATCGCCGTGGCATAGCGTACGAACACCAGACGCATCATTCATATATTTTCCATAATCGTGTACTTTCTTCAAAATCGATTCTTCAACATTACCCTTGACATCTGGATCCAAACAATTTATAGAATATTTGCACATATTCCTGACGAAGCCGTGCCAGTCGTCACCAATAATGAACGGTTGATTCAGTGGTTCAATCTTCCTTTTAAAATAATCCGGTTCCCTATTCTGTATTACGAACGAGAGGGCATGAAATTTGGCAAGATGTTGAATACAAGATTCTGCGTATGCTACAGATATGACATCCATTCTAGAATACGTTTTAAATCCTCGTTTAACTAAGTTCTCTAATATTATAGAGGAAGCATTACATTCATCAAAACATTTAGCCATTTTAAATCTTTCATCATCAGCTATTTTTTCATCATCCTGAAGCTTTATAAAAATATTTGCAAGTTCAGTGTAAATATAATTTTCTCTTTCAAAACAATCGGTTATTGAATATATTTTCAATTGTTCGTTTTCCAGTTTGTTTTTAACGAAAATATTAGTTTCCTTAACGCCATCTAGTGTTGAGCCGGTCACATCTATTTCGTATAGTACTCCTATATAATTACCGCCATCTGTCGAAAGATTTCTGCACTTCATATCGTAACTTGTATAACCTTCTTTTTGGATGACACGGTTAATGGATTCTTCCAATTCTCTAGGTAGTGACACTGTAACCGGTTTATTTTCGCACTCCATGTTGTGATTTTGAGGTACGGTATTCTAAACAAGTTATGTGAAAATATATATTAAGAGATTGGTACTTAGTTATCTTTGCTTGAATGTCTTATCAGATAGCCTACGGCGCTCTAATCATGACATTGATTGCTTACAGGTACAAAATACACAATATTTGGTCACAAATATAGTACTGAAAAATGTCGTCACTTAAGTATAGGAAACAAAAAAAAACTATACTTAAATCCACAAAGCTATTTAACTCGATAACAGATACACAGATATTCAATGACAACAGCAATGCTTAGTCACAGATTATGTCAAAATGGGATAAAACGCATTTTTTTATAAGGCTTTAAATGATTTTGTATAAATTACATTACTTATCTACTTAGTTCTAGATATCATCTTCGCTATCTCGCCACATGTTAGCAGAGTCAAGGTGTTGGAGATCGCCACTGGCATAATCAACAGACATTCCAGTGCCTACTCTTTTGTTATACAATTCGTTTATAGGTGGTAACAAATTGTCAGATTTATATACCAGGCGCGACTTGAGTCTTCACGGTCACTTTGGTATATTATACATAAGCTATCTACCTGTTTTATTTGTTGCCATGAATATGCAAACCTACACTGTTCCCGACTGTACGACACACACTTGGACGGTTTTAAAATGAAATGACGTGTATCCAATGCTTAAGAATTTTATTATAATCACTAGCCATATGCCCGATGGTAACTTAAAATAAAAGTTTCTCCATACTACCTTTCACCCCCATCCCCCGTTTGGCCTGCTCCAAAAATCCTTCCTTAGCACCCTCCACATTTCAAGCTCTAGGTCCACTGGTTTAGGCTTAGTGTTGTTAGCCAGTGCTAAGATTTTTATTATATAGAAGATACCTGAAGCTCCGTCATACGAAGCGAGTAAAGACGATTGGCCAAAAGGTATATATTCGTCCCTCGCCTAGCTGTGCAGTCATAGAAGTACCATATTGATATTAATTCCGCGGCTGCTCACCACTACCTAGTACTACTAAGCGTTCATCGCGTACAAACTAGAGCACTGAGCACTTTCAATAAGCACTACAAAATTCGCGTCGAAGTCAGAGCAAATTAAATGTATACAAGGTGAAGCGATCCCTAAAAAAAGTACCTACAAATTCTCATATGGATTTCTTATATTTACGCGAATACTATACATTTAAATAAAACAGCCGAAACGACGGCAACGTAAAAATACGAAATAAACGCGATAAAATACTTAAATTTAGTTTTATTTCCACCTACACATTTTGTTAATTTGCTTCAGCTAAATTTACTTAATTCGCCGGAGTTACCTAACAATACAAAATCCTTAAGCAATCATAATTTCGCTACATGTAACCCAATTCAATAAATTCTTCAATCATTTCACGCTGCCTACCCCTAAATGCATCGTGGACTTGAAAACTTTTTCCTGAAACATCCCCAGTCATATTTGGAATATCATCTTCGTTCACTAGTATTAAAGGCAAGAATGTAAATCCAACCACAAGACCGTAATCCAGTTTCACTTTAAAATCCTGTTCAAATAATGTCTTCGGATAAACTAGGTCCACGTCAATGTTGAAATATGCCAAAAACGACCTTAAAGTCTTGTGATAAAGATCTTTCAGATGCGACAGATGAGCTTTACGGAACTGTTGATCGGTGTTAGTGAAAATAAAGTACAGAATATCCATTACTGGACAACCATAATGCAAGCATTGGTAGTCCACCGGGATCAGGTTGGTAATTGTCCCCTTCTGAGAAAAGAATAGAAATGGGTAATTAAACAACAGTATTTTTAGTATAAGCTGATAACGATGAAAGCAACAACATACAGGCTCTTAGGAATGTCAAACTTAGCAGTGGTACTTAACTCATTATAGAATTGCATTACAGCTATGCCGACATCACAATAATTATGAATTAAAAACAATCATTTTCTACAGTTACATAATAATACTTACGTTCATTTTTATCATCATATTGCTAGTTCTATAGTCACCGAAACATATGCAGCGATTAGACTCTCCATTTTCAATGAACTGAGCATAATTGTCTGCTAAATTATGATACGTTTTTTCAACCCTACTTTTAACGTCGTCATCAATGTAATTCATTGTTAAATCGATCATGCTTCTAAGATATCCAAGGAAATCATCACAAAAAATTATTGGATATTTCATGGCTTTTATTTTTCTGTTAAAATAATCCGGTCGTTTGTCTTGCAACGCGAATGATAGTCCATGTAACTTGGCGAGCTCTTTAATGGCCATTTCAGCTAGCTCCAAGGTAACCACTCCCGTTCTATCAAACATTTCAAATCCTTTCCTTGCCATGTTTTCCAGTATTATCGCTTCCATTCTACTGTCCTCGTAACATTTTACTATTTTGTATCTTTCGTGTGCCGGTACATTCGCGTCTTCCTGCAACTCCGCGAATATTTCGAAAAGCTCTCGGTAAGCGAACAGTTCGGTTCGGTACATATTAACAAGGGAAACCCATTTTGTGCTCTCATCTCCATTCATGATTTTCAGGAATAAGTTTGTTTCTTTGTCGCCGTCTTTAGTTGTTCCTTTTACATCCACCTCGTACAGTTCACCAAGAAAATTACCACCGTTTGTTGAAATTCTTTGTGTATGTTGCTCATACGTCAAATATCCTTCCTTTTCTATTAATTTCTTTATTGATCGTTCGGTTTGCGTTGGGAGCTCAATATTGGAACACATATTTTGCATCTTCAATGTAAAACTTCGTTTTAAATATTTCACCTTTACTGATGTATCACGTGAATCGTTATTCTTTTAATAATATGTAGTATATTATATTTAAGTACCTTTGTTTATTCGTTTTCAGATAAACTTATTGTATCTTAATAAACGTCTCAAACACAATGAAATAGACCTATAGACGGTTCATTTTTATATATTTCGAACAATTCATCCAGTAATTATTTTAGGGCATGTTTAGGGTTCCGTTACTCAAGAAAAAACATAACTCTGATAAGATACCTCTGTGTGACAGACAAAATAGGGCAATAGTTGCCCTATTTTGTCTGTCACACACAGGACACATACCTCGGGAAATTGTTGACGAGTAAACTTTAGGTCATGCATTCTGGTAGGTTACCTACTAACTAGTTTAAAATATTTTTTTTAAGTTTAATAAAGTATCAGTCGTTTAAAGCTAATAATCGGATATGTATTGACGCTGATCCCATTCCTACGCAAAGTAAAATTATTAAACTGTATTGTCATTCTGCTCGCGTTCATAATGTATAAGAAAGTTATATTTGAGCTGTGTCAAGCATAGTCAACATAGAACGGTGAAGGAAAACATAGTGAGGAAACCTGCATGTCTGAGAGAGCCCCTCGAAAGATGTGTGAAGTCCGCCAACCCGCACTGGGCCAGCGTGGTGGACTATGGCCTAATCCCCCTCGCATTGAGGGGAGGCCCGTGCCTAGCAGTGGGACATTAAAAAGGGCTGGTATTATTATTATAAGCATGGTCATATTGTATTACATTGTGTATTATAGTGTATTATATTGTAAACAACAGAATTGGCTTCACTACCAGTTCAAGATGGCACCTACATTACAGAAAATTTGCAGATGTTTCACCAGCTTAATACTACTAAATGTTGAAAATTTAAACACCATGACACTCGTTCATACTTACAACCTAGTTACTTATTACTTAAGTTAACTCTGAGTGTGTCTTTAGTGAAGAGAAGATGTAAAAAATACTGTAAAGTAAAGACTCTTTACATAAACACTTTACGATATTTTTTACAGTAGGTACAGTAGGCCCCTCTTTGCGGTAGCCCCACTCGCACTTGGCCAGTTTTCATGTGAATACAATTGGATATGAAGGCCATGCTTTGTAATTAGCTGCCATGACGACATAACAATTAATAAGGTGTTTTTTTACAGTAAGATAAATAGACGGTGTCCATCTTGTTTAATTTCCCAAAATGTGTTTCTATGAGAAATAATGTATACCTAATAGCCGTGGGATTTTAACTATTGTGTGATCACACACGTGCACGAGCGAAGGGAATTCAAATGTAATGTCATAAATTGCCTTGTAAAGTTCTCCCAAGATATCGAAGATATGTTTCAGAAAAGTCTCCACAGCTTCACTGATAGCTGTAAGGGACTCATTTCATCATCGTCATTGTGATCAAAATCATAATTATTATTAGTCATAGTATACTTAAAACAACAGTGGTCGTATACTTAAAAACAAAAGCCATAATTGATGAAAAGGTAAAAAAAATAAGAGAATGTTGAAGAACCTTAAATTTATTTCTATAAAAAAAATATAAACTATTATAAAACCGCTAATTACTTAACATCATATATAGCCCCATTCCGTAAATTCTTCAATGATTCCACGCTGCCTGTCCCTGTATAAATCACTGACTTGAAAACTTATCCCAGATACTTCTCCAGTTAGATCTGGAGCATCATCTTCGTTCACAAGTGCTAGAGGCAAAATCATAAAACCCACTACAAGACCATAATCCAGCTTCTCTTTGAACTCCTGTTCAAACAACTCCTTCGAATAAACTGAGTCCACGTCAATGTTGAAATATGCCAAAAACGACCTTAAAGTGTTGTGATACAGATCTTTCAGATGCGACAGATGCGCTTTGCGAAACTGTTGATCGGTGTTAGTGTAAATGAAGTATAGAATATCCAACACTGGACATCCGTAGTGCAGGAACTGGTAGTCCACTGCCATGAAGTCCGTCACTTTCCCGTTCTGAGAAGAGAGAATAAATAACCAATCAATCATCCTCACTAGCATACCATTTCTATAAATTAAATATTTAAACTTACTTTTTATGTATGTACTAAATTAAAAATATTTTGAAATAAAATTTATTTTGCAGATTTTTATCGCGTTTATTTAATGTTAAGAATATATAAGAAATCAATATATTTAAAAATATTTGAAAATTTCTTTGGAACGTGATGGGATCTATAGACAACATTTCTCCTAAAAAACGAATATCACAGTGGTCACAAAAAATCTTAAGGGTCACGGCACATAATAATTGGGAAAGTTCTTATTATTTTCTATTAATAACTAGTATTGCCCGTAACTTCGTACGCGAGGACTTTAGTTTCGCTATCCAGAGGGGGAAACTTTCTACTTCCCGGGATAAAATATGAATCGTTTACATTGACCCGGTATGAAACTTCCCAAAATGTAATCCAAGATTTTGTCTTTGTTATAAACTCATTACATCCACCCAGTAGATTGTGAAATACTATTGTCTAGGTAGCCAGCAGCGCGCATCGCACACGCGATAGAGACAAACAGACAGACAGAAAAATCTGAAAATGACGGATTCTGCCTCTCGATTGAAAATGATTTCCATTACCCATAACCAATGTACTACACAATAATATACAAAGGTCTTATGAACAGAGCAACCATGGAGCTTTTGGCCGCTTCTTCTCCATAGGACCTGCATTCTGAAGCGTAAAACGGCAACAAAATTATTTTTTAAATTATTGACGCGCCACGTACGGTAAACCTTGGCGTGTTCGTCTGGCGATATTATTATCATTTATGGTACGATTTTATTTCTAAAATAATTCAAAGAACAGACAACAAATATACAATTTTGTTATAAGTATAGGTATTACGGCCATCATAATTCGATGGTAAGTGGACAATAATCTCTGATAACTGCTCTATATAATGTTGTCTATGGTTTTCTCTCGCTTCTCTGTGCCGCCTCCTTGGCATCGTTTGTTTTAAAAAGTATTTAAGTTCTAAGTATTTAATTAAATTATGATTATATAAACGTTAAGAACTCTATAATTTCCACCCCAGGGCCCATGGTATATTTGCCAGTAAGTAAATTAATAATGCATACTTACACTCATTTTTACCATCATGTTGGTCGATCTGTAGTCCCCGTGACATATGCAGCGCCTTGTCGCCTCGTCATCGAAGTACTGAGCGTACTCGTCTGCTAATTTATTATACATCTTTTCAACTTTACCCTTAACGTCGTCATCAATGTACTTCATTGTCAATTTAATCATATTTTTTAAGTATCCGTTAATATCGTCACCAACGATTATAGGATGTTTCATTTCTTTTATCATTCTATTAAAATAGTCGGGTCGTTTGTGTTGCAGCGCGAATGATAGTCCGTGTAACTTGGCGAGCTCTTTCATGGCCATTTCAGCGAGTTCCAAAGGAACCACTGCCACTCTATCGTACGTCTTGAATCCTTTCCTAGAGATGTTTTCCAATATCATCGCTTCCGTGCTGCTGTCCTCGTAGCATTTCACAATTTTATATCTTTCGTGTGCTGGTACATTCGCGTCCTCCTGCAACTCCGCGAATATTTCGAAAAGCTCTCGGTAAGCTAAAAGCTCGATTCGATAGATATCAACAAGGGATAACCATTTTGTGTTGTCACCTCCGTTCATGATTTTCAGGAATAAGTTTGTTTCTTTGTCGCCATCTTTCGTCGTTCCTTTTACATCCACCTCGTACAGTTCACCGAGAAAGCTGCCGCCATTTGTTTTAACTCTGTGCTTCTGCAACTCGCACGTCAAATATCCTTCCTTTTCTATTAAAATCTTAAGAGTTTGTTCGAGTTTTATCGGTAGCTCATTTACGGAGCACATTTTTTTGGTGTAGCTAGTATTTGGATCTAGGATACAACTGACACATATTTTGCGCATGTTATCAGTTATATAGGTATATATGCCCGGTTAACACAATTCAAGTTGGAAATGAACGAGACAATGAAAATAATTAAATGTACACCTTATCGTAGAACAGGAGTAAGTCTTACTTGCGCCATTAGTGTTCCGTACATTGTGCATTAACCGACTCTAGCCTCTACTCGCCTCGCCTTTTTATACCGTCCATAAACAACTAGTAACCTTCCAACACTTCAACTAGGCCAATTAATTGAACCAAGTAATGTGTCTGTTAAATTAAAATAAAAATAATTTGATACAGTACACTGTTTTTGACAGCCAGGTCATTACAGCTGTTTAGAAGTGCTTTAATGTCAATAACAATGACGTAGCGTCATTCATTGTAACTAGCTTTCGTCCGCGACTCCATATTGAATAATGCGTACAGCCTTATATTTACAAATACCCCCACACGATAAAATCATTTACAATCTACCTACCATTCTCTCCCGGAACCTGTCGTCAGTACCTCACTTCTGACATTGCTTCCTTCGCCATTATGAAAGGGACCAAGTTCAAAGCAACAATCAATCCGTAATCCAACCTATCTATGTACATCTTCTCAAATACTTGTCTAGGATAAATGAAGTCTACGTCTAAGCGAAAGCATTTTAGGAATCTTATTAAAGTGTCATAGTAAAAGTCTTTGAGTTTTTCTAAGTGGTCTCTTCTGAATTTCTTCTCTGTAGCTGAAAAAAAAAAAGTAAAGAAAGTCCAAAATTGGGCATCCGTAATGAATGAGCTGATAATCATTCGGGATAACTTCTGCGATTTTTCCGTCCTGGAAAGAAAAAGAAACTACTTCTGTAGCAATACAAGACTACTTGTACTGCTACAGTGCAGTACACTGCCACAATGCTAATTTTAATAGAAGAACAATTTAATTTAAAATATTATGTACATAACCATTGTTTTCTTTTTCTAAGATAAACTTAATAATTTATTACCGCAATAACTCTATAACAGATAACGGATCTTTGTATTAACGAAACGAATTTATCACGCTACTTGACAGATGTTTGGTTACGACAGAATTTACGCTGTGAGAAATCCGTTTTTCTAGAAACACTTACCGCCTAATTCATAGACGTTGATAAAGTTATAACACTTCTACAAATTCGGGGGTATAACTTTTTATGCATTTTTTTTCTTTAACTTACAATTTCTTTCATCAAAATATTACCGGATCTATAATGACACCGTGGCACGTGGCACAAGGAACGCCTCGTGGCAATATCACTTAAATATCCAGGATGTTTCTCAAAGATCACAGGTATGGATGCTTCGAGCTTATCCCTGCTATCTTTGTCCAGATGTATTAACATCATCTGGCACATATTACGTACATAAACATTCCAATCATCGTCGAAATTGAACGGCTGTGTTATCGTCTTAATTTTACCGTCGAAATAATTCAGCCTCCTTCGTTCCAGAGCGAAAGACAACGGGTGGAACTTCGTTAATTCTTTCACTGTCAATTCAACAAATTCTATGGCGACCTCATCCATTCTGGGGACCGTATCGAACCCTTTCTGCCTCATACTTTCCAAAATGATCACGAATTTATCGCTCTCCTCGAAACGCTTAACGAATTTATACCTATCTCTTATTGGTATGTTCACTTCAACTTGCAACTCTGTCAAGACTTGACACAGCTTTTTATAAACAAATAGTTTTTTTTTATAAGCATCAGGCAGCGACAGTAGAGATAGCTGTTGATTTGGAACTATAATTTTCATAAATAGTCTACGTCACGGCCGTAAATGGATAGGTATCGAGATCGATCCTGAAATCCGTAAACACTTGTTGGCCACTAAAGAGTTTTTATTTATTAACTGGTCCAGCTGTCGTTTCTTTGACGATTTTGATATGGTGCGTTGCGCAAACTGTCAACAGTACGGACACGTTCATAAGTATTGCTCCGAAAAATCACCGACATGCGGTCACTGCGCGGAGGGTCACGATACGAAATCCTGCACAAACAAAGACAAGCCCGACTTCAAGCCCGTTTGCGCATCGTGCAAGCGATACAAAAAACCGTGCGACCACCGTTGCGGTGCATCAGACTGTCCAACATACAAATTTAAATTAGAACAGTTAGTCCTCACTACAAATTTTTAACTCATTCTTTTAAATTTAATTAATGGATAATTTCAAGATAGGACAACTAAATCTCCACAACGATAGAGTGGCGACGTCTGAGTTAGATCGTTTGACAATAGAATATAATCTGGACATAGTCTTAATTCAAGAACAATATCAAAACGCTCGATTACGCAATAATGTAGTACAACTGGATAGCAAAGCACGAGCCGGTATTTATGTGTCGCAATCTAATTACACAATAACTTCGCTACAAAATCTTATGACGTCTCACTGCGCTGTTGCGGAAGTTTCATCCCCATCCTGTAGGGTTTACGTTGTGAGCTGTTATTTTCAATATTCTGACCCAGTCACCCCTCACCTACATCATCTCCGACACGTCCTGCGCTCTCTGGCAGGTCGTAACATTATCATCGGCGCTGACGTGAACGCGTCATCCTCTCTTTGGTATGGCAAAGTTAGGTACACCGACGCCGAACGCCGGTGTGCGGTTGAAGATTTCATTGCGGAAATGAACTTATCAATACATAATACACCCGATGCACCACCGACCTTTTGCAGCCCGATGGGCGAGTCTTCTATTGACGTCACACTTTCTAGTGCAGACGTCCGCTTGGATAGGTGGCGCGTCCTTCCGGACGCGTCATGTAGTGATCACCGCCTGATCGTGTACGAGTTTGCCCAGAGGATCACACAAGGTCTTTCCGTTAATAGTATAAATTTTAGATACAAAAGTAAAGGTGCAAATTGGAACTTTTTCAGCTCGCTCTTTGCGTCGTGTGTCAGAGATTTCATTCGCGATGGACTATCCGCGGAAGAAAGTGCCGAACTCATGTCGGACACTTTGACTTACTGTGCCGATGTGGCCATTGGTCGAGGGTCTACCACTAGTCTCAGAAGGTGCGACTGGTGGGGCAATAAATTAATTGAACTTCGTAAGTGCTTTCGCAGAGCGCGTAGAAAGCTCAACAAGCTTAAAAAGTCTCGTATCTCAGGAGATCCTTTTGCACAAGCTCTATGTGCGCTTAGAGTTGCCAGGTCCCAGTACAGAGCTGCGGTTGAAAGATCCAAAGGCGCTTTATTAAACAAAATAGTGGACAAATTAGATAGGGAGGGTCCGTGGTCTCCACTATACCACGAGTTCAAAGCTAATAGATCAATAGATCTCGCATATATACGGAACATCAAAATAAATAATATACATACAACCGGTATCGAGGAGACTACGGATGTCCTACTAAACACACTTATCCCCGACGATAGTACGGAAAACGACAGCGAGTACCACCGCCAGATAAGAGCATGGGCTGCAGAGCCGCCTCTCGCACCTGTGTCCGATCTTCCGTCCCGTGACGAATTCGAGAACGTCGTGCGAGCACTGCCTCTAAATAAAGCCTCCGGCGAGGACAAAATATCTAACAAAATGATCAAAGAAGCTTGCAAATCAGCCGGTGATTCAATGTTAATTGTTTTTAATCGTTGCATAGCCGACGGTATTTTTCCCCGAATATGGCGTCGCGGTTTTATACGAATCATTCCGAAAAGTGGGGACAAGCCCCCCGACGACCCTAAATCATATCGGCCAATAACGCTATTACCATCGTTAGGTAAACTATTAGAGCGCCTAATCGTCCCGCGGTTGTTACCCGGTGGACCAAAATTCAATCAAAAACAATTCGGTTTTACTCGTGGTAAATCGACTGTTGACGCGGCTATCTCGGTTAGAAAAATCGTAAACTTATCAACGTTTGAGTACGTATTAGGTATCTTTTTGGATATTTCGGGTGCGTTCGACAACGCATGGTGGCCGATGTTACTTCTTAAGCTAAAGATACGCGGTTGTTTTAAGAACATCTATTCCCTTGTCTATACATATTTTGCACACGGATCTACAACACTTAGACTTGGTCACCATGCTGTGTCGAAGACACTGACATTAGGCTGTCCTCAAGGGTCAGTTTTAAGTCCATACTTGTGGAATTTAGGCTTTGACGACTTCCTCGAGCTACCTCTCCCGAGCGGATGTTCATTAACTGGATACGCGGATGACGGTCTCCTGCTGATACAATCAAACACTAGGGCTGGACTTGAGAACCTGGCGGAGACATGTCTGCGCTTGATCTCTGAGTGGGGCGAACGGAATCGGCTTACGTTTGCCCCTCAAAAAACCTACCAACTCCTGTTAAAAGGTAATCTGAAAGCGCCGCCACGTATTAAGTTTAATGATACAACAATTAAGAGGAAAGAGTCGGTTTGTTACCTCGGGTTAGTGCTAGAAAGGAATTTCCCGTTTATCGAACATATTAAAACTGTCGGTGAAAAATCAAAACGTAATTTTTATGCGTTGACAAGAATATCGACCTCAACGTGGGGTCTCTCTTTTAATACGTTAAAAATCATATACGGAGCAACGTACTTAGGATCCATGTGTTACGGCGCACCGGTGTGGGCCGACAGGGCCACGATAGGGGCGGCACGGCGTAAATTACTTCAGAGCCAACGATTGGCACTGATATTTTTATGTAAAGCATACCGCACGGTTAGTACCGAGGCCCTGCCGGTACTCGCGGGTGTGCTCCCGGTCGACTTAGAGATTCAGAGACGCGCGGGAATGTACTATTCTACTCGAGAGGACATGACCACCGAATTCCTAAAACCGCGAGATCGCTATAGAATCACTA
Source organism: Pheosia gnoma (assembly GCA_905404115.1). Classification (NCBI taxonomy): domain Eukaryota; kingdom Metazoa; phylum Arthropoda; class Insecta; order Lepidoptera; family Notodontidae; genus Pheosia; species Pheosia gnoma. Next base: position 999,090 of record FR989905.1, read on the forward strand.
GATTATTTAAACCTCAATCTGTTGTTTACGAAGATCTTTTGAACGAGTGGCAATGCAGTTGGGATACAACAACTAAGGGCCGCCACCTCCACCAGTTCTTTCCTTGCGTTCGTGATCGTTTGGAGAGGACGTGGATGGAGGTGGACCACTGTGTGGCACAATTTTTAACAGGCCATGGTAACTTTAAGAGCAAATTATTCTATTTTAAATTAGTACCCTCGCCTCTGTGTCAATGTTCAACGCCGTATAACGAAAACGAGCAATCTGCACATCACATCCTCTGGGAGTGCAATCTCTGGCAAAACGAACGGAACATTATGCTTAATAGTTTGCAAGTAACTTCTGGGGTTGTATACTACACAGACCTTGTGGAAACCAGGGATAACTTCCGTGCGTTCAAGCGTTTTTGCCATACCTACTACTGGAATCAAGTTTAATCAGCTCACAAGTTTAGGACCAATTAGTATTTAAACTCTCCGTGGTGCCTTACACCTGGAATTAGTCCAGCTGTAACAGTCTTACTTCTGTGGACATTTGTCTACCAGATCTTTTTGTCTCCCGCTTTGCAATGGAGGGAAGTGGATAATTTTCTTCCAACTCCTCCTATTTATCTTTCGATTAATTTCGTGCGGGTTCCAAGACAATTAACTTTATCCCGGGACTCGCCGAGGGTCAAACCTCGGTGTCTTCATTGGACACCACTGTAGATCCTGGCTTACAGGAGTAGCAGTGGTGGGAGTGTGTGGCGGGCCTAGTCCCATAAAAAAAAAAAATAGTCTAGTCTCTTTGTTACCTTTTGTAGTTTTACTTTTGACGTTCACTTCACATAGAATTCCAAGGAAGCCAACTCCAACAAGTTGAAGGATTTTATTGTCAACGTTATAAGAAATGTAATTTTCGTCATTTATAATGTTGGTGATACATTTTTGGACTGTTGAAGAAACGGAATCTTTTGCATTCTCTTTAGTAATTGGCGTCAATACCATCCAAACATTTGTAACCAATGTTGACAGAATCCGAGAGTGTGTACCCGGCTTATCGCCTCGAAGAGCAACACAAACGCTTTAAAAAATGTGAATAAGAGTTCTGACCCGATTTTACGGTTGTAGAGTTGTAGAAAAAAAAACAACAATCCATTGTTATAAAAAAATATTTGGCTTAATTTCTACCTACAATTACCGAAGTAAGTATACCTATGGCAGAGCTGATTGAGATCTTAAATCTTACACGTGTATGTTAAAGCCTCTACGAACGGCCTAACTTGCTACCCAATCTGCAGGGCCTGTTGGTGGTGGGACAGGGAGGAAAAAACAAGGAAAGAAAACAAGACGATTCGGTCACGAACGTCCGTCAAAACACAAGCTCATCGCAAATTTTATCGCGTTTATTTTATTTATTTATTTATTAACCGACTTCAAAAAAAAGGAGGAGGTTCTCAATTCGGTTGTATTTTTTTTTTCACAACACAATTGGCTAACAGCAGACGCCAAAACACCAATATGCTAAATATATAATATATACCAAATAAAATATTTACTTTGTTTTTGTTTTTACGTTCCCGACATTTCGGCTGCTTTATAGCAACTATGTTCGCGGGCGGCAAAATAAGTTTTATTTCAATGTTTAGTATTCGCGTAAATATAAGAATTCAATATGTAGATATTAAAATTAAAACTATAACAATTATGCGTCGCCAACAGGGCCAATTTTTGGGCCTCTACCAATTCGCAGCTAACTTTTTTTTTTTATTACACTATAGGCAAGTATTTGATCCCGATCTCACCCGATGGTAAGTGACGATGAGATCTACGATGGAGCATACTTGCCTAGGTAGGAAGGCGGCAGTAGATAAGAGACGCTACATTCACTAGGCACATGCAGCGCAACTGATCTGACCCGCCATCCATGAATGGCAACACCGAACATCATGCCGGAACACGACTAGGCCGCTTAGCGACATGGCTTTGTTCAGTGGGTGGTGACTAGCCACGGCCGAAGCCCACCACCAGTAGAGTTGTCACCTGGTTGGCACCACCCAGGGTCACGTGTAGGGTATCTCGAGGGTACTTAATTTTCCTACGGACGAAGGTGACTCGACCCCAAACTCAACTCAACTTGTATTTTGACATGCCAATTAGTAGGGACCCTACAGATAGGGTGCCAACTTGGAACGTTCATAGAGGCTATCCAAAAAGATTCAAAAAGTCGCCTAACATTATTCAATTAGCAATTCGTTTATTGCGACATGGAATCCCATACAACAGTAATGGTAACATACATGGCCACAGATTTAAGTAAGTCGCATTATGTATCTCATATTATGCGAAGACTGTGAGATTGGAGTTTTTTTATAAGCAGTCAAATTTTATGGAAATATAGGGTCTACCCATGTAGGTAACGAGAGAATTTATAATGGAAGAAATTGCGTAATTCATTTGTTATTAAGGCTAGGCGCTCACGGGTATCCCACAAGATTAGCTCCCCAATGAACCAGTTGGCCTAATTGAACAAGAGATGTCGCTACTCTTGCTCGAAAGACCTCTCTACATTGCGTTTTGGACCAGTGACCTTATACGTTTACGACCTGCCAAGGTCACTCGGCGATTTCAGAATCAGAATCAATACATTTTTTATTCATAAACTATTAAGTACAGTACTTATGAATCGTCAAAAAAATACAAAATGCTAAGCTACAACTTTACCGCCCGTTCGGAATGCCGTTGCTATTGAGAAGAACGGACAAGGAACTCCCAAAATGCCGGAAATCCAAACAAAAAAAATACTTACTAGGCGCCACGCGGTGTTACCCGCGATTAAAAAGTTTGTCCTTTTTACCGGGATAAAAAGTAGCCAATGTGCTATTCCAGACTATAATCTATCTCTTTGCCAAATTTCATCCAGTTTCGTTCAGCCGTTCTGGCTTGATTGAGTAACAAACATCCATCCATCCAAACTTTCAAATTTATAATGTTAGTAAAATTTAAACAAAAAGCGTTGAAATTTTGAATTCCGCGCCCTGACCTAGCGGTTTCTCCTCAGCATATTATTCATAACACGCAGCACTTCGTAACTTGGTAGGTATCTAGCTACTTAACAAACACATTCTCTACATTCGCTTGGGTTAATTCATAATTGGCGCAATTTTGGCGAAAGGTGACACAATTAAGCCGGGCGTCCCCTGAGCGCGTAACTTGCCAAAATAAAGATGTCTCCGGTGACTCGACGAAGTAACTTTATCTACCTACCCACTCAATGTTTAATAGGTTAGGGTTACTAACTTTTGGGGTTCCCACTTATATCCAAAAACTTGAAATTGCAGATTTCTTGGTGCGCGATAGAAATTGACTTTTCGAAATTCAACCCTGGCGTGAAGATTAATGTGGACTTTTAAGAGCATATTGCATGTATGCCACATATGTTCGATACTAAAAAAGTACCTTAGAGAGTCGCTGGAAAAATATAGTACACTAGTTACACAGATGGCGCTGAAGACGACATTCCGAACAAATGAAGATTCTCAATCCTGAAACGCGCTATGAGTTTTCGGTGAGCGTTACATATATACAAGATGCCGACAATAACCGTCGGTGCATACCACCCGCCCGGCTGGAAGATCTTCCCTTTTCCACCAAACCTTATATTGATTTAAAGACATGTGCTCATACAAGCAGTACTTATGTTTGTAGATCTCAAAACGTAAAGTACTCTACATGGGATTAGCATTATGTAAATAACTAGCGGAGTTCGTGTCGGGTCACGCTCAGAGTAGGGTTCCGTAGCCACGTCAACAACTAAAACCCATCGTAGGTACCTTGACAGACTCGAAGACAATTACAAGGAACAATTATTTATTTGCGGTCGATTTTAGCCTTGTAAAAAAGTCCTTATAATCTCTGGAATAAAATTACTGCGACTGGAAGATGGAGATGGCGAAGGGTTTCTTATTTGACTATGGAACCCTAAAAAGAAAAATATAATACGTAACACTCACCTTAGAAGAAGAACACTCACCCTTAATAGCAAAGAAGTGATAAGCCCTCTCTGAATGCGCGAACAAAAAAGATCACCTTGGATTAACAAATGTATATTCACAATGTGCTATCTACAACTTATTTGACAGATAGCCCATACAAATTCGGCTTGTATACCTACTGAACATTCTTATCTCGGAAACTAAATGACTCTGAATCAGAAAAATCTTTTAGGCAACTATAATAGGAAAAAAAATATTGATGATTTTAAATTACAAGTTTTTTAAGTATTCGTGTTTTCAAATAGTGTACGAAGTGGGCTGATTGTTTCCCCTGAAATGGGTAAATGTTTCGCTGTCAGTAACCCCTTTTCAGCAATTGTCGCGGTGTGCCTATCCGCGCCGGCACTAACCCATCGCGGTGGCCTTCGCGCCATCGACCCGTTTCTATCAGCCACATAATGCCCGCACTTTGATGTTTAGGAGGCACCGTCGATTTAAATATCTATACACTCGTATACGTACGAATAAATAAAATTGGAGTGTCTGTTTGTAATATTAAAATAACCGCTTTTTACTAAGTGCATATGGATGTATACACGGTACATATTTTATGCCAAAACAACATTTTATAATTTTTTTGTCTGCCTATCTGTCTGTCTGTTTGTTCCGGCTAATCTCTGAAATGGCTGGACCGATTTTGACGGGACTTTCACTGGCAGATGGCTGATGAAACAAGGAGTAACTTAGGCTACTTTTATTTTAGACTAGCTGTTACCCGCGACTTCGTCCGCTTTTTGTTAAATACCTCGCGGACGAAGTCGTGGGTAACAGCTAGCAGGATATTAATATCTATAGGACTAGGACCAATTTGACGACCTGGTTAACACAGATGGTAGTGACCCTGCGTTCTGAAGGTCCCAGTTTTGAATACAGGTTGGGGAAAACTTTTTATAATGAGCATGAATGTTTGTACCCGAGTCATGGCTAAATAATATATAAGGTGTCACAATATTAGTGTAAATTATTTTTACATGTCCATCGGTAAGCTATAAAGATCACATTCCCCAAAAAAGCAATTCTAATTATTAGACATTTTAAAAATAACAACTAAATATTGTGTGCGCGGTAACATGGTACTGTCGCTCTTTCTCAAAGAAAAATCAAACACATGTTATTTATACATAACCGTGATCGTGATGACCTACTTGTTGACCCCTTAAAATATTTTATGCAACTTTTGTTACACCTTATATATTAGGCCTCAGCCTCGAATTTAGCGGGCAGCGGGGCGGCGGCGGCGGCGGCGCGGGAGCGGCGCTCGTTGGCCGCCCCGCGCCGCTGTTTTCGAGAACCGGTCCATTTGATTTTACGCATAAGATCCTGCCGCTCCCGCGCTGCCGCCGCCGCCGCCCCGCTGCCCGCTAAATTCAAGGCTGAGGCCTTAGTATTCACTGGGTTCGCCGCTAATCCATTGTGGGTAGCATTATTCGAGCGTGGCTTGTATAGTTGGTGTGTTGGTCTGTCGATATTTACCATTTGTAACTATATACCTGAGATCTGGATTTTTTTGGGTTTTTGCTAGAAAGCTCTGGTACGTACCAACCAGATTTAAACCACCTGTGGTGCCTCACACACTAGACACTACTCTTTCAACTGGGGGTTCAGTTGTATGAGACTTGTTTCTGTGGCAATCGGCCCACTTTATTCGGATTTACAATTAGAGGGAGAGAAAAATACGTCTTCGTAAAATGATGATGACGATGATGGAAGCGCATTATCCTGATGTCAGTCGTGACACCGTCCATTGAGCTGAGGCGCTCAATATAATAATCCCACTAATATTATAAATGTGAAAATTTGGATGGATGGATGGATGTTTGTTACTCAATCACGCCACGAGACGAGAATAGCACATAGGCTACTTTTACTATGGTTCCTGTAGGATAGATTTGTTTTAATTTATCATACTTTTTAATCGCGGGTAACACCGCGGGGCGCAGTTATTTGCCAGAATCGGGCATGTTCTAAGAGCATGTAGAAGGTTACGACATAAGACTTTATAACTTAACTGTCTTGGCTTGTGGCTAAATTAAATATACGCGACTGGCAGCCGGCGGGCTCGGCGCTGAAATATTAAAACGAGATGTCTCGCCTCGTGCCACAGACACGAACTCCACTCGTAGTGAGGCAGATAAATTCAATGCTACTCCCTCGAACCGTTGCCAGTCCCGCAAGCCAGGACTTACAGTGCTGTCTAATCAAGATGTACCAAAATATAACTATTAGCCAGTCTTAGTAAAAGATATAGCAGTGATAGCCAAGTTGATAGAACGCCTTGCCTCGGTAGCAAGGATCGCAGGTTCAAACCCGACTTCCCACCTCTGTGATTTCTGGATTTCATGTGCGAATCTCAATTTCAGCCACGATGATCACTTGCTAAACGGTGAAGGAAAACATCGCGAGGGAACCTGCATGTCTGAGAAAACCCCTCGAAATATGTGTGAAGTCCGCCAGCCTGCACTGGGCCAGCGTGGTGGACTATAACCTAATCAAGTTCAAGTTACAATGAACTAACGTCTCGCAGGAAAACGAAGTGTAGGACGCCCCACAAGGTGGACCGATGATATCACACGCGTAGCAGGAAACCGGTGGATGCGAGTGGCGGAGGACCGTGATGTGTGGAAGTCGTTGGGGGAGGCCTATGTCCAGCAGTGGACGTCTATTGGCTGATAGATAGAACGTATCGCAAGTGATATACCATAACATCGTATATATACCGTACAGTACCGTAACAACGTATATTGTTAAAATGGGGCCAAGGTATAAATAGGAATAATCTTATAAGTAAGTAGTTGTGGAATCATACCTGCAATTGGGTCTGTATTTCTGGAAGCTATTTCAAATATTTTAAAATTACTACTTTTACGCTACAATAAACCCTCTAACCTCTTGCGATGGCATCGTGAACGAAATCTTGAAATAGTTCGTACAAAGGAATCTCAAAAGGAGGGCTTTGTTTGCTCCTCCCTCTCTCGCCAGCCCCGGCCCCGGCGAGTCAATTCCAAATTTAATTGGTATTGCCCCGGGCATCTTCATTTCATCCGGATACTCTGCGCGGCTGTTTATTCAATGTCCATTTTAAATATATAAGTAATATATTAATCACCTCATTACAACATTAAATGTAACTCGGAGCTGTTAATTGAAGTATCTGACCTTTTTGGTCTTTTCGAAGGCGCCTTTTGGTGTTAGTATACGTAACGTATACTTACCGAATCGCTTAAGTTTGTTCATCCAAACTTTGTCTTAAAAATGCTATGAAAAAGATTCTCAGTCAGTTTACAATATTTGACGCCAAACTTTGCCCTATTATAAATAACAAAACTTTTAGACGCAATAAAAATACATTTTATTGATTAACTTGACAGTGGACTGACTAATTCAAACCAAACTCTGTATTTCATGTCATAACGTAAGGCCAACGATGCACACAAAATTTCAGATGCGATAAAAAACCGCGCCCCGACTCTATAATAGGTAAGCATTAGAACTTTCCCGGTCAAAATAATCGTTTTTCCTTACTACAAGGATAGTCACTCTCTAAACTAATATCTGTATTATAAGTGTCGCGAATTATTGCTGTACATAAGACAAATCGTGAACCATTGTAGATTAATTATTAGGTTATTTTTGTGACCAGAAATTTTACTCTAAATGAGTTCTGGCCTGGAGGAGGAGTACGTTTATGTACCCCACCTTCCAGGTATTCTATCTGGCTAACAGCTCAGTAGCATACTGATTACTAATCAAAGTGATATTGGTGAATATAATATTTAAAAGGTTTAGAAGCGATAATAAATCGCTCTCAATTAAATGCAGTGTACGACTAACCTTATGATGCCAGACATCAACAAACAAACAATACGATAAAGTATTTGACTCTCGTAAAATTATTTTTAAAATAATAAGTGTTTTAAAGAAAACATAGTTCGTACAACGACCAAAGAATATTTATTCAGACGATGGCATAGCGGACTGGGTTCATCGACAGAGTACTCATAACAGAGATGTAGGTAGTATAGTCCATACTATTGAAAAATGTGGGCAAATAATAATGCAGAGGCCTGCATATAGACCTTATATAGTACTATAATATTGTGGTCTACTCGATCACAAATTCAGTAAGAGGCCTTGCCCTGGTTCTCTACGCGAAGTACCGTGAAAGAGATAGCTTGATTTACTTCAGCATGTAACAAGCAGGGACGGAGAGTGGTAGCGCTTGGAAAGGTGGCCCGAATCGAATAATTATTTATAAGAAAGAAAACAAAAAAACTTTTTATCAACATCGAGAATTTATGACTTACGCATAAATTGTTATGATATGACGAAAAGGCTGAAGAAGTAAGCTGATTCTGGATTTGTTTCCACTGATTATGACTAAGTACATAGATATTAAACATCCATGACTTGGGTACCTAATTTCGTGCTCATCACACAAAGTTTGTTACCAGGATTCGAACCCAGGACCCTCGGCACGGAAAGCAGGGTCACTACCAACTGCGCTGATCGGCCGTCGATCTGGTTGATAAACATCACCCAAATGAGCATAAGCTTCCTAAGGATTAGTTTAACCTTCAATACTATAAGTTAGCCCTAGAACGAACTGTGTCGGTTCTGCGTACGCCTTACTTTTTAAATATTTACAACTATAAAAAGTATGTCCTTTTCCTCTAAGCATGTCCTTTTGTAAATTCACGGTTCCTGTATGCTATCCCATAGATACCGTGCATTTTTTCGGGATAAAAATGAGCCTATGTCATTTTCTGACCCCTAAACGACCACTACCTATGCAAAAAATCATGTCGTTCCTTTGCTCTATGAAAAATTAAAACAAATCTATCCCACGGAACCATACATTTTACCGGGATAAAAAGTAGCCTATGTGCTATTCCAGACAATTTATCTCTGTGCTAAATTTCATCCAGATCCGTTCAGCCGTTCTGGCGTGATTGAGTAACAAACATCCATCCATCCATCCAAAAAAAACTGCTTTGTAGCGACATTGTATTCAGACAAAAACGTTCTATAACAATAAATATACTATGTCCAACAATACGGGACCCTAAAATCACATTACAACGTCAATAGATGGGAATAATAAGATTTCATTGTCACGAGCACGAGCTTCTCACATGCAAAGCAACGATCAAACCGCCAAAGTACCTCCATGAAGTTATAAAAAATACTGCATTCCATATAAGCTTGCAACTTTTTCCATTCGCGTTCTTCTGCAATGATACTTTGCTGTTTCTTTGGCACCGCAATGTTTTCTTTAAGTATAATATGGCACAGGGGCGGATACAAGGGGCGGGGGGAGGTGGTGGCAATGGGTGTAAGTCCCCCTCGTGACTCACTGCTGAAATGCGTATTACGAGCTATTTCAGAAATATGGGTAGAATCACACAAAAATCCCCCCCTAGAAAGATTTCGTCATTGGACTCTAACTTATTAATAGTCTTCGAAAAACTGTGAAGTTTGAAAACCCGCACTGGGCCAGGTGGTGGAATTCCCCTTGTACTGCGAGCAGATCCGCGCTCGCCTTGGGGCAGAAAAAGTCATCATACATATCAGTCATACAGTCACAGTCATACATATCAGTATGCAGTCATACATCTATACACAAATAAATACAATTGGAGTGTCTGTTTGTAATATTAAAATAACCGCTTTTTACTAAGTGCATTTGGGTGTATACACGGTACATATACCAAAACATATTTTTTTACAATTTTTGTTTGTCTGTCTGTATGTTTGTTTCGGCTAATCTCTGAAATGGCTGGACCGATTTTGACGGGACTTTCACTGGCAGTTAGCTGATGTAACAAGGAGTAACTTAGGCTACTTTTATTTTAAATTTTATTTAAATAAAAAATGTATACATACTAAATAATTTAATGAAATATATGCTTACTGAACATAAAGAACTTAACGTTCAGAAGAGTGTACAATTTTTCTATAATCTGATAAGGAACTCTAAAACCAATTTAGAAACACATCAATTTTGCTTATAATTACAGCTTGTTCTGTTTTACTTATTTTTATCTCACATTTTGCTCATTTTGAATCCTATATTTATTATTTTATTTTGAACTAATCTGTAACTAGAATGATGTGCGCAGTTCATTTTGGACGCAAGAATTTAATATGCAACCGTCATAACATCATTGAATAGTGTTGTGGTCTTACAGCCCGTTCCCACATGTCGGGTCCGACAAAATGTCGGTTGCTCTAGTGTTGGAACATTTTGTAAGAACCTGTCCACATCTATCCGACACCGTTTTTTTATCGACTCCCAAAAGTATTGTGTCGGATGTCCCTCGCGAACGAGTTTGTACGTCGCTCAAAATATTTTTTTGTTATTCCCGTAGACCATTAAGTACAATACTTATGAATCATCAAAAGTTACAAAACACTAAGCTACTACTTTACCACCCGTCTGAAATGCCGTTTCTATGGAACAAAGAACGGGCAAGAAACTCCATGGTTGCTCTTTTTTAAAAAGATCTTTTACATTTTAGAGCAATACATTGTTATAGGTATGTGAGAACAATGTAGGAACTAATCAGACTTTAGCAGCAGATAAAAAAAAAAGTACTAACTAAGTATATAATTACAGTTAATTGCTACATGGTTCCCAAATTTACAAATAACTTACGTAAATGAAAATAAGAAGGAAGAAGAGAAAAACCACATCTTAATAGTCTGCTCGAACAAGGTCATTTATATTCCTGAGGAGCCGGACCAGCATCTAACCAAGCATTTTTATCTTTAAGATACGCATCTAGTGTATAGTATGCCTTCTGACATAGCGTACGTTTTATGCACGCTTTGAATCTATTTTCACTAAGTTCGTTAATGTCATAGTGTATTTTATTATAAAACTAGATGCGCCCGGCGGTGTTACCCGCGATAAAAAGTATGAAATATTAAAACATCTATCCCACGGGAACCATACATTTTACCGGGATAAAAAGTAGCCTATGTGTTATTCCAGACTATAATCTATCTCTGTGCCAAATTTCATCCAGATCCGTTCAGCCGTTCGGGCGTGAAAGAGTAACAAACATCCATCCATCCATCCATCCATCCAAACTTTCACATTTATAATATTAGTATAGATTTAACACAATACCCCATGAATAAACCCATATTAAAATAAAATTAAAATTAAAATATGTCTTATGAGCAATGAGAAATGCTTATGATACAACAAGTATTTTTTATCTTCAGTCTTTTGAGTCAATTAGGTCCGTATTTGCGAAAGGGTAGGCAGAGGTGTACCATTTCATATCCATATTTCGCCCATAATATTATGTCAAAATCCGATAGCAGAGCATTTTTCTCGTAACAATACTATCCAACGAACACAATCATTCTAGAAAGAGCTAGAACGATTCAAATCGTTCGAGGCAAAGAGTCTCCAATAAAAAATAATATTGAAGAGATAAAATATAATGCATGACATCGAGAGGCTTTGATCGGAAAATATAAAAAATAAATGGAAGACAAACATGAGCCCGTTTCAAAAGGGACAGGGCAGGACGGGACAGGTCTGAGCCCGTTTGAACAGGACACAGGATCCCAGGGGATCCGCGTAAGCTTCCAAGCGAATGCCGCGTCACTCCGCCCGACACGCGCCACCGTTAAATTGTGTTAAACCCTACTGAAAACGTGTTGCGATAAACATTTTTGGTTAAAAAAGTGATTGTTTATGTATTGTCATTGTCGAAGCAGTGATAGCCAAGTTGGTAGAACGCTTGCCTCGGTAACGAGGATCGCAAGTTCAAACCCCGGCTCGCACCTCTGGGATTTTCATGTGCGAATCTCATTTTCAACCATGATTATCACTTGCTAAACGGTGAAGGAAAACATCGCGAGGAAACCTGCAAGTCTGAGAGTACCCCTCGAAAGACGTGTGAAGTCTGTCAACCCGATCTCGGCCAGCGTGGTGGACTATGGCCTAATCCCCCTCGCATTGAGGGGAGGCCCGTGCCCAACAGTGGGACATTAAAAGGGCTGGTATTATTATGTATTGCCACGTCAATTTACAAAATGGGTGGCTGTCTTATTCTTCTTTTAGGTTGGCAATTGGCTACAAAATAGTGCCATTTTGCCAGTGTCGAATATTTCTTTATAATTGTTATAAAATTATAAGTACCCCTGATGAATAGATGATGTTGATGACGATGATGAAATGAATCCCCGACCCCTATAAGTAAAGCTGCGGATACTTTACTGAATACATACCGGACATCTTGGGAGACCTTGAAAAGCGAAGTTATACTATTTTATATTTCCATTTCCTTCACTCGTGAACGTTCATGAACACGCAATGGTTAATATCCCACTAATATTACACAATATATATCAAAGAAAAACAGTTTTTGGAAATAAAACGAAATTGACTAGGGACTTCACGGTTCAACTTCCCGCCATAAAGTCGGTCGGCTGTGTATTTATTAAAAGTGTACGAATTATTCTCGAAAGTACGCCTAATGCATATTTTACTAGACTTAAGTGTTTTTTCACATGTTTGTTTGTACCCAAGTCATGGATGTTTAATAACTACATAAGTAATCTATACTGGGTTCGCCCCCAGTCCATTTTACGGTACCCATAAGAGAATTGTGGCTTAGTGTGGTGCCGTATATAATTGGCGTATTTGTCTGGCAATATTTATTTATTTATTTATATTGCTGGTTTCGTGGGATGATTAGGATAAACCCATGTCATACCACAAAACCTACGATACGCATATATCTCTCATACATGTAATGGCAGCAATAATTACGACATGGCAGCCACACTGATCTTCCCCTCGGGCCGAGTGGATCAAATGTTTGGTTACAATTGCCACGAGTGGGATAGTTCCCCGCGGATGTGGATCAACCATTTGTCAATGTGCTCCCACGGCAATATATCTGAATAATTATCCACCACATAGGAAGAGGTAACAGTAAAACACAACCAATAATGACGTTGTAATCCATTATTTCGATTAGGGTCAACCATAGTGGAAGTTTGAATATATTTCTTACTAGCTGTTACCCGCGACTTCGTCCGCGTGTTATATAACAAAAAAGATTTTCTAAAATAAAAGTAGCCTAAGTTACTCCTTGTTACATCAACTGTCTGACAGTGAAAGTCCCGTCAAAATCGGTCCAGCCATTTCAGAGATTAGCCGAAACAAGCAGACAGACAGACAGACAAAAATTGTAACAAATGATGTTTTGGTATATGTACCGTGTATACATCCAAATGCACTTCGTAAAAAGCGGTTATTTTAATATTGCAAACAGACACTCCAATTTTATTTATTTTTATGTATGCACAGATGTATAATTAATATTATAAAATCAACTAGATTATACAATACATAAAATATTAAGAAAAGACGTATCGACTTAGTTTGCTCTTATATATTTGACACAAACAAAATTAAAAGTTGCTAGAACTAAAAACAAGTAATGAAAGTTTAATCAGTTGAGACGGAGTCGGGCGGGACTTGGGTTAAGCAAAGAGTTATTCTTTGGCGGATATGAGTGGAAAATGAGCCTCACTACCAACTTGGATTAAGCTAACTAGTTACTATGTAGTTACACGACTCGATTAACTAAATTCCACTACACATAGGTACAATCTGCGATTTCTTGAAATTGTTAAATCTTTATAATAAAAAACTTTGTAACAAAAAAAGACCGTCTTAACTAAAACTAAAAAGCAAAAAAAAGTTATAACTATGACACTAGGACGTCTAACAGCTCAGTCCTCCCGGGACCATGGTTACTGTAAAGCAACAGAAACTTCGGGAACGTAGAAAAAAAAATACGCGATAAAATCTGTATAATTAGTTATTGATTTCTTATATTTACGCGAATACTACACATTGAAAACGTCGGGAACGTAAAAACAAAAAATAAACGCGATAAAATCCTAAAAAATAGTTTTATTTCAATGTGTAGTATTCGCGTAAATATAGGAAATGAGTTTCATTTTAAATTAATAGAAATATTTGAATCAATTTAAAATAACATAACAAAGGAATGTTTAAGAAGACATTTTATTTGTAACACTGAATATAATATTCTATAAATTTCAGGGTTAGTTTAGTCAAGTTAGCCGGCGTGGCATTAAAATTAGCGCTTTATATGCAAATGTGTGTCTTGTTACTTAGTTATTTACTTACACGCTATTTGAAATGCCCTTCGCTATATTTTGACCTAATGGTATCTCATTCCACGTTAATTTCTCTCCAAACCAATTTTAAAGACGTCCACACCAAAGGAAAACACCCTCAAAAATCCCCACACCACGGTGGTGTTCCGGCATTTTAATGTAAGTATTCAAAAGAGATTAGCCATTATACAGGTTGTGGCTAATACTTATTCGGGGCCGGAAAACATTCGCAGCCCATAATGGCACACGCAAAAAGTTAATGGACGCCTTTCAGTAGCCACCCTGTATACGGCGCAGGGTGATTCGGCAGAATACACTTGTGAAGCTTCGCGTTTCCACATTTTACGACTATTTTTATGAATACACAACGCGGCATCTATATATCATTTGCGGTTAATGCTTTCACGGGAAGGGCGCGTTGAGAATTGATCTTTATCTGAAGGACTAGCTTTGCATCTGAGATTTGCCCATTAGTAAGTTCAAAACAACCGTAAAAACGAATCTATGTCGTAAGGGTTATTACAGAATCTTAGAATTTGAGGATGATAAAGCAGCCTGGGAGTGATCGCTCAAATAGCAGGATTTATGATGGCAAAGTGTAGCGTGTGTGCGCCTCGCATGGCAACACACTGGAGCTTTCTTTTTTATTTTTGTTTTGTAAAATAGTGCCTTTAAAAAAAAAGACAAGGCCGCCGAGTGTCTCGCCAGATCTTCTCAGTTTAAGTCGCGTTCCGATCCGGTTGTAGAGTTAAGAAAGAAATGTTAATGACATTTTTAAGTGCCCCCGTAGGCCTATACGAAATAAACGACTTGACTTCGACTTTGCCCCGCGGCTCAGCCCGCGGTACCTTCATGAAACATACCACTCGGGAATACTATAGCTTCCTATTGGTGAAAACACTTTCACAATCGAATCAGGAGATCCGAAGATTACTCTACATCCATCACAAACTAACTGCCTTGTAAGTACACATTGTAAATGGACATATAAAGTAAATAACATACTAGCTGCGCCCCGCGGTGTTACCCGCGATTAAAAAGTATGTCCTTTATCCCAAGGGAACCATACATTTTACCGGGATAAAAAGTCTTCTAAAGTCTAAAAAAAGATTCATTTATTTATTATTTTTCTTTTTTCTGATGGTTGTGTTTATCCCATTCATCGTATCACAATAAATAACGTATGACATTACAGATTAATGATTCAACATTTTTATGTTTAGGTGGGTGCGTGTATATTATACATATAAGTATCTAATTTGTTGACCTAATTTTATTTAGCGTAGGAACTGACGTACACGTATCACTGTCACCCGATCGTGATTGCAACTGGGGTCTGGGAGTACGACGAATGAGTGAGCGCACCTGTTAACATTCACAGGAATGCGGCAAAAACGGCGAACACATTTACGTACCTATATAAGTAGGTAGGTACGTGCAAGTACGAACGGTCTGCGCTCAGGCATTGGTGCCTAATTAATTATTTTATTTATTTATTTTTATTACCATAATATGCAGCACGTTATATGTATCTTTCTATTCTATTACTTTTATTTCTATTCTATACTTTATACATTTATTGTGTGTATCTGCGATTGCGTCTGAGTTTGGTTACCAAGCGATATGATTAATGTCCTACTAAGGAGGCTTTGGCTGAAAATCAGCGCTGGAGGAGAATCCGTTCCCCACCAGCTCATGCTGAGCCAAACGCCTTTCGGCACAGCTCACACTGAGATCCACAATACCTACTTTATGTTCCTCACTTTTTAATGTATGTGCCTATTTGTGTGTTCTTTACTTCTACTTTTTCATGTAAATGTACTCATTTGTGTATCTTCGTGTCTGTGTCGAATAAACTTTTTTCATTTCATTTTTCATTTCTATGTGCTATTCCAGACTATAATTTATATCTGTGCCAAATTTCATCCAGATCCGTCCAGCCGTTCTGGCGTGATTGAATAACAAACATCCATCCATCCAAACTTTCACATTTATAATATTAATATAGTGGGAAGTGGGATTTAGTCAACAGTTGTCCACTCAACGCTTACATAATAACAGACCCCGATTACAATTAATATCTATGATTACGAACGCAATTATAAATTTAATTAAATTCTAAGCTCCACAAGCCGTTGTAATTGAATAATTAAACATTTTCATGTTCATATTGCTCTCGGCTTTAAAGCTTATGAGGTTATAATGTAACTGCTTAAATAATTATAACACCAGACGAACACCAACTGTACGGTCTGGGACTACGCAACGCTTGTATTATGGGTACCGTACCATACACTGGGGATATACCGGTATATCAATACTTACTTACACTCGGGCATAAAAAATCGTGCTCATCACACAAAGTTTTCTTCTACCAGCATACCAACTGAGCCCATTGGGTCATCAATATGTGGAACTTATATAGAAACTAGCTGTTACCCGCGACTTCGTCCGCGTGGTATTTAACAAAGACATAACAATAGCCCGTTAGCAATAGCCCGCTTGCGCGTTCTGAGCCCGCGACCGGCAGCCTTTGTGGTATTAAGTCGTTGGCGGGGGTTGGGGGGGGGGGAGTTCTAAAATAAAAGTAGCCTAAGTTACTCCTTGTTACATCAGCTATCTGCCAGTGCAAGTCCCGTCAAAATCAGTCCAGCCATTTCAGAAATTAGCCGGAACAAACAGACAAAAAAATTGTAAAAAAAAAATGTTTTGGTATATGTACCGTGTATACCTCCAAATGCACTTAGTAAAATGCGGTTATTTTAATAATACAAACAGACACTCCAATTTTATTTTATTTGTATAGATGCTACTTCTAATGCATAAGGTCGTATATCTGTATCATATCCGAGAGCAGTTGCTCCTAGTAAAGTCAGATAAAAATAGTACCTCTATTTGTATACGTTTGCTGAACGATGTTCAACCTTAATTGGGTCCTAAATTAAAGTCCGCTACTGTACCTGTTACCAGTGCTTTTAAACTTAAGTAGGTAGCTATGTACGGGATTCCAAAATCTCCGTTATAAAATACAAAGTCACAATTTTAATCGCCCTACCCTCAATTTATTTAAACCCAACGTAGATAATCGTAACAGTCCTATGAAATACATGTAAAAAAAATACACACCTATTGCAAAAAATATGGTACCGCAACATATGACTCATTATATTATAAGAATACCCCAACGAATTAAAAAGGTACCTACCTAAATACATTGACTTACCCGTAATTATACTTTGAAAACCGCACACAAAACACGCCGCGCGAACAATCTGCCTTCGGACGCACACACTGACACGATCACTGACTCTTCGAAATTTAAATTTGGTCACGACGAAATTTTTGATTCGTCGCTTGTCATGGCGTCGCGTGATTATGAACTTTATTATTATTTCGTCTACATTTTTATATCGTGTTTATTGTCCGTGTGACAGCGACAGACGCGGCACGTCGTCGGGTCTCGCGCGAGGACTGGCTGGCCTGAGGGGTAGAAACCCCTACGCTCCGATACTACGGGCCGGGCAGGGCATAGAGTAAGGAATGTTTTTTTCTTGTCAGAATGTTATTTTCCCTCAGATATTTATTTGAATATTAGGTAAGGATAGAGCAAAGGAGTACTAGAGTGAAAAGTGTCTCGCGGCTTAATGTCAAACCCTGGGAGAACGTCCTTCTCTCAATGCGAAGGGGATAAGACCCTAGTCCACCACGCTTGCCTAGTGCTTGTTGGCAGACTTCACACGTCCCTCGCGGGTTTCTCACAGACATGCTGCATGCTGGTTTCCTCACGATGTTTTCCTTCACCGTTTAACAAGTGATATCATGGCTTAAAATGAGAATCGCACATGAAATCCAGATATCCAAGTGCGAGACGACATTTGAACTTACTACATTCACCTCCAAGGCGAGCGGTCTATCAACTTGGCTTAGTAAACAGAAATATTTAAAAAATACAAATAGCTATAACATCAAGAAGATCGAGTCGCTTTTATTGTACAATGGGCGGAACGTAACTTTGAAATAAGAACGTAGGCACAATATACTTATTCGAATAATCTTTGCTCCGTTCCGGGGCTAGTCAGAACAGGAGAGTAGATGCGTCAACAACGTTAGTTAGAAGGAGGCAACGTATATCGACAAGCTTGGGCCGTGTTTGACCAAGTTTTCTCTTTATTCAAATAATACATGAGGTCTGTGGTGAATGCGTGACATTATTCAACAATTATTGATATTATCGATTACTAAGACACGCCATTTTCATATCATCATGTCACATCCATTAGTTTATTTATAATGTGTATTTATTGAATGTGTTATTGCTACTAATTACTTACTTGACATTGGCAAAATACCCACTAAGTTGTGGGTGAGGCCATTTGCATATCCATTTTATTTCATCGCATTTCATTTCGTAAAGAAAGAAGAAGATTACTAATGTGGTTTGTTCTCATGTTGGAGCACGAATAAGCTTTTGTTATATAATTTTATTAGTTAATAATTAAATTATTTTAACATATTTAAGCCACTTTCCCACTGATGAACCAAGACTTTCCATTCGCTACTCCATGATTATTTATGTCGTGGTCTACCACTTCGGGTTTGTGTGCCTTCGAAAATATCCAAATCGTTAATACTTGCTCTAGACTCTAGACTGACTGACCACACAGCCTCAGCAGTCTTGCTCGAGCGAGCGTGTTATTTATATTATAATAGTAATAGTAAATGCTTGGTTTGTTTAAATGGTTTTTTTTTCTAAGAAAAAGAAAATTGGATCACATTTGTGTTTGTTTTTTTTTTGTTTGTGACTATGGCGTATTGCATTGCATTCATTTATCCATTAAATTTACTTTATATAAATTAATAAGATCAATTTTAAAGCAAACTTAATAACTATACCTCGGGATATATGCAACTTGACACTGTGGCGAATAAACAATAAATTATTAGTATGTACTTACACTCAAATAAGAAAAATGGCTCTACGCCTATATAAAACCCCGCCACCGCTACGCCGCGCCCCTCAGACAGGCGGTGAAAATGAAAAAAAATAAGCTGTCGTCTTGCTATAACTGAAACTTGTACAAACCGGTAACCCTTATAAAACAGCAGTGTAAACCCCGCTCGTCGTCAATTAGCTTACATCGCGCGTCACGGTAAAGATACCGCACGAATTTTACTAAAACTTGGCATGGTCGTAACTTGTAAAATTCAACATCTGAGATAATTAACCTCCTGTAAACGAAAGGATATCCCCGGGATAGGTAAAGCCCACGCGTACAAATTCGCGGGCCCAGCTAGTCTCAAATAAGTATACCTACAAGCAAGGTGCACCAAACTCATTATAAATGTAACTATTACTTCACTAATAATAAATCTATTAATCAAATAATTAATCGTCATTTTAATGAACATTGTAATGTTATGTTGTATAGCAATCTTGATGGAAGTGTTACCCGATGTATAACTCAATGAAATAAAACTATGCTTTGTAAAACATTCGGTGAGTAGGTATTTATTAATCATCTTACATCATCATTCAAATGATAGTAGCCTTCGTATTTTATTGACTCGTACGATAAAAACAAGTATTAATCGAGAATGTCCATGTGCCTTATATATTTTAGAAGTTCGATTTGCATAGGATAGTCGCAGGGTTGTCAAATTCTTTGTTGTATATGTTCAGTGTCTTGTTGTGGGCGGGATTGTATTACGATGTTAGTAAAATACCTAGCCCTACGTTCGGATTACCACTCCCTTACCCTACAGCCACATTATCGCGCAAATATTCGTGGTGCTGCAATATACTGACAGAGCGGGGCGAAGGGCTTTCGTGTTGCCTGAATGATTCCAGATATGACGAATTGCCTGGCCAGACGTGTCGCGACATTGCGAATCTCGATAATGTGGCCGTAGCATTATAATACGAACGACATTTATTGCAGGATCTCTTATACCAATGTTAGTCATTATTCACATCACACACTCTGTAAAAAAGCAGTCCCAATCAAAAAGATCCCTCCAATTCGAAGACTTCACAAGAAAATTCGATCCAAGTTACATATGGGAACAGATAGACAAACGAATAACGCACAACGGAGAAAACGTGTCTGATGAGCATCGGACCGACATGATGATGACGGCCATGGACCCCACCGACGTACTCTTGAATTTCAAAGTGGAAAATGGTAACGCTGCAATAATCGCATCTCAAGGCGGACGCCGCGGCTGGAGACCGCCCAACAGAGAGTTCACCCAACTCGACCCGTTCAGTGTGCGCCGGCGGCTATTGGAACTGATGAAACAAGCGATATACCAGACGAGGAATAAGCTAGTAACAATGCAAATCTTCAGGGCAAAGTACAGATCATCACCACTGTACAAAATGGGGTTCCTAATGAGTAGAACTGATACGAACTGCAAGATATTCTCGTTGTTCTCGTTCAGGGCGTTCAGGGTTTGCATGTTGAGGGTGCAAGAAATAATAGTTAACAGATTCCTGTTATTTGATGCGATGCAGGCGAACGAGCGGCAGCTGCAACACTGGTTCAATATTGAACTGCTTGTGGAACTAATCGAGAAGAACGATGAAAATTGTAAAAAGATGCTTAGAGAAAAGAATACTAATAGAAAGGATGCTTGGAAGTTTATTCCTTAAACAGCTTTAATGTTATTTATTATACCACTCATATGCGACTACTACCTACTGCCCATATCACACAATATATGATTTGATTTAAAAAAATAAATAAAAAATATTTAACATTTCTGTTGTGTCTGTATTATGCTATTATCATTTCCTGAGATAGGGCTCCCTTACCTCTGTTTTCCTTTGTACTGTTCAACAAATTTCTTAAGGCAGGTTAAGGCATGGAAACTACGTAGATTCATTATATGTGTGCAAGATCTCCATTCCAAGTGTCAATGTGCCTTGCAAACACTCCTAAAGGGCCCCAAGTCTGCTGACACAATCGATTCATAATCGAACAGCAACCGCATAGTAACTGTCACTTTTGACAGATATTGTATGGGATATCTGTCAAAAGTGACAGTTCCTATGCGGATGCTGTTCGATTATGAATCGATTATGTTAGCAGACTTGGGGTCCAGGCCTCTACGAAGAGCACGATTTGGATCAAGGCCGGTGGTAGGATCCCTTCTAATTGGCATGTCAATAAGTAAGTTGGCTGGGAGTCTTAAAAGGCCTATGTCTAAGGTCTAACTTGGCTAGCTATTGACATGCCAGTTGGTTGACCCCACCGATCGAGAGTCAAATTGTGCCGTTCGTAGAGGCCTTAACATAATCGTATCCTAACCGAAGCAGCAAGCTGTCGCTGTCATTCGTATTTATGAAAACTGAGGTGTAATAGTTGCTCATATAGGTACAATGCTCATTCACAATAACCAGCCCTTTTTAATGTGCCACTGCGCACGGGCCTCCCCTCAATGCGAGGGGGATTAGGCCGTAGTCCACCACGCTGGCCCAGATGCGGATTGGCGGACTTCACACATCTTTCGAGAGGTTCTCTCAGACATGCAGGTTTCCTCACGATGCTCACTTAACATTGGCAGAATTGTCCAAAAGGACAGAGCCACAAGCAAAAAAAATAGGTACGGTTTGTAGCTGTTGAACTCTATTATGCGATCGTTCGAAGTGATCTGTCCTAAAGTTCCCAGAGCCGCAGATTATTTGCAAAATTCAATTCACGTGACATTTATCGTTTTTTAAGTATTTAATGTTTTTGCTATGAATTGCTTGACATTGACAAAATACCCACTAAGTTGTGGGTGAGGCCATATTTCATTTCGTAAAGAAAGAAGATGAAGAACAATTTGATAACTTGTAATAGCGGTGAATATTAATATTCCCCGGTGCCCTGTGGCACGGCATATATTTATCGGGAAGTCGTAACCGGAAAAGCACTAGACCGGAGAAGAATATGGTCTTCATACAGGGCACCAAGTCTGCTAACACAATCGATTCATAATCGAACAGCAACCGCATAGTAACTGTCGCTTTTGACAGATATCCCATACAACATCTTTCAAAAGTGACTACTATGCCGTTGCTGTTCGATTATGAATCGATTGTGTTAGCAGACTTGGAGCCCAGGAGTGATGCATCATTGAGGAAGGTAAAAACAAAACTGTGTCATTTAATTTGCATGTATGTGTCTTCGCTGTCTTCGCCTTTTACAAACAATGAAATACCGTCGTAAAACATTTAATCATTTCCTTAATGATCATACTCCATAAAATGTTTAATAAGTGCTAGGCTCTTCTGGCGATTGCATTTCAATAATATGTAATGTTGGCTAAAATTATTTTGTTATCCCTTTGTAAGTGCATAAATAATTATTTAAATGAATCATCTTTTTCAACATGTCCACAAGAGCTTGAATTGCCTACCACTGATGACACAAATGGTCCAGGGAGTCGATGGGATGGGAGGGTATTAATGGAAACCAATCGTAGCTAATAACGATGACAAATCTGTTTGTTCTAGAAATTTTCAAAACAGAATTCATATTTACAAAGTCAGAATATACTCAGAATACAAAGACTATTTTACTATATGTGCCTACTTATATTTCGTATTTTTTTCAGATCTCACAGCAAATGCGGAGTATTCACTCTACCCGAGCGAGCTTTACGATGTCCTGTTCGGGAACCTGACGTTGTTCACTGACATGTTCCCATCAGAAACACCCGGCGAAAGCTCGGAACAGAAAAATCTAAACACACCTACGCCTAATGTCACAGAGATCTCAGACTACAACATATCAGAGCATGGGGGCCATCATGACATGTTGGATTTCCATGAAATAACACAGAAGTCGTTCAACCTTACACGGAGATGGAGCTACTACGACACCTATGAATATGACACGTATAAATATACAGAAAGTTATAAGAAAAGAGTTTTGTCCCGAATAAATATACAGTGGCTACTCCACTCGCGGTACTTCGTGTCACGAGCGCTCAGACAGAGGGAGAAAGTGAGGGATGACAAAAGATATAAATTGGGGTACTTGTTCAACAGACTCAGAAGGTTGAGCTACGAACAGTTGAAGATATGTTCAACGGCAGAAAGCCACAGTGCATACGAATATAGAACCGTGAATATGATCATGAACTTCTATGAGCAAGTAGTCCGGATGGATGTCGACATTCGGGACACGATTGAATTGATCCGAGCGACGTACGTGATTCCCGCTAGTTATGATACAATAAAGGCTAAGCGTGTAAAGGCAATTACAGCCGCCCCGCCGCCAGGTTGAATTGTTTATTTCGTATTAAATAGAAAGTGTTATATCAATAAATCCTGTTCATTATTTTTCAATACACCTTCTCGCAAAGAGGCTCTTATTGCACTGCATTTATTTTCACGATGAAGATTATTTATACACGCGTGCTTTTCACATTATATTACCGCACTAGTGTTTTAAACTTCATTTTTTTATGTTCGCGATGTTATATAATATAAAGGTTATATAATAAACTAAATAAACTTGGTTAGTTACAATATAATAAGAATAGAATATAGAAATAATAATAAAGAATAATAAGAAAACATATCTCTACAAATTATTTATTTTTTCATTAAATTAACATTAATTTGTGTCATAATTACAAAAATATTCAATTAATTATATTTTTAATACTAGGCAGTTTTACGGCTTTGTTATCTGTGCCTCTCTTTCAACTAAAGCGCGAAAATAAATCCGGCCGCCATTTTTGTTTTGTAGCCATGTTTCACAAATATGTCTTGTATAGTGTTTTTATGAAATTTTACTTGTTTATTTTATTTATCCAGCTAGTGTTAAAATAAATTGAGGTGCACTTAGTAGAGATTTTTGGACATTCGACCCATTTCCCAAAGTGTTTAGGTCCACCAGTTTACGTTGTGCGATGTTTTTTCAGTCAATCAGTGTAAAGAATTTTCTTACATAGATATAACAATATGTTTTTATAATTATAACATTTATTTACAGACAAACCTACGAATTTAAAGACATTCTATAACTTTATTAACCGTCATATTATAGTACTGCGCAAAACAAAACTCTTGTGCGCAGTACTATATGACGTTTGATAAAGTTATAAAACGTCTAGGTATAAATTTGGAGGAAAATATTGCGAGGTATTCGTTCTAAGTCCATTTCTAAAAAAATACCAGAGTTA
Organism: Pheosia gnoma; assembly: GCA_905404115.1. Taxonomy (NCBI): domain Eukaryota; kingdom Metazoa; phylum Arthropoda; class Insecta; order Lepidoptera; family Notodontidae; genus Pheosia; species Pheosia gnoma. The sequence goes on from FR989905.1 coordinate 1,023,478, forward strand.
AGTATGTTCTTATAATAATTAATGTAGAAGGTACATCTAGTAGTTCCTACTCAGATCGGGACTTTTTGGCGGGAAGTTGAACGGTGAAGTTGTCAATTTCATTTTATTTTGTACTTTCTTTAAGATATTAACCATTGTGTGCTTAGAGACGTGCATGAGTGAAGGAAATTAAACAGTACAGGTTGCCTTTTCGAGATCTCCCATGATGTCGGTTTAATTTTCAGTAAAGTATCCACAGCTTTACTAATATGAGTAGGTGATTCATTTCATCATCAGCATCGTCATCAACATCATTATTATCATCAGGGGTACTTATACTATTGAAAATAACGAATAAATATTTTACTTGACACTGGCAAAAATGGTAATGGTTTTTGATAAAAGGAGTGATGTTCATGTTATTAACACTCGTAATAAGGACAAACTATCCGTGCATGTCACTCGTCTCCACAGAATAAATAATTCTTTTATGGGGCAATGTATACGCTTCTATAATAAACTTCCCAAAGGAATCCGAGATTTGCCCATTAGTAAGTTTAAAAGAACTGTTAAAAGTAATTTATGTCGTAAGGGTTATTACAGAATCTTGGATTATTTGGATGATAAAGCAGCCTGGGACTGATCGCTCTAATATCAATATATATAATGTTAAAGTGTAGCGTGTGTTCGCCTCGCATGGCAACACACTGGAGCTTACTTTTTATTACTTTTTTTGTAAAAATAATGGATAAAAAAAAAAGACAAGCCCGCTGAGTTTCTTGCCGGATCTTCTCAGTTGAGGTCGCGTTCCGATCCGGTTGTAGTGTTAAGGAAAAAATGTAATGACAATTTGTAAGTGCCCCCGTAGGCCTATACGAAATAAATGATTTGACTTTGACTTTGACTATTTTGTACTCGATTGCCAACTTAAAAAAATAAGAATAAAACCTTAGATCGTGTGGACAACATGATTGTAAAGTCCGCACGTAGCGTATGTGGTCGAACAGTAATTAATTAATTATTAAAATTAAAGAGCATAAAGATTGAACTCCAATTAAATTCTCTAATTAAAAACATTAGTAATGTTGCAATTAACTAACATGAAGTGTTATTCAACATGTCGCTACATTTCCTTATGATTCTTATTTTTAGTCAGTATTAAAAAAAACTTGTTTACTTAATAGGCACTGGTGACGTTTGAATTACTAATAAGTTCCATTATATTTTTCAGATATTCGCTTCGTGTTATGCATAAACCCCGCTCCAGGCAAACCAGTGCCTCATGCCGAAATCCTCGAACAGATACTATCAGCGCACATCACTAACAATAGTTACTACAACCCTGACTCCATCGTGGATTATATCCTCGGGAATAGTACCAACATTGAAAACTTAGCTATAAACGTCTTAGATGTAGACAATGTTAGAAGAATAATAGGCAACGCGAGAAAACAATACGCCTATCCCAAAGCATATTTTAGAGACACTTTGGCTTACAACAATAATTCTTTGATTGTCGGCAAAGCAATGCAAATAATGCAACAGAGCATTTATCTGACGAGGTTTAGGATAAAGAAAACGAAACCGCTCAGGGAGAAGTACGCAGTTGATCCGGCTTTCAGGATCGCCGTCATCTACGGCGCAGCTCGACAGGTTATAATGAAAATGGATAACCTGTATGCACAATTATTACATTTGCCGTGGAGCACACATTTTATATGGTTCCTGGTGTTGTACGAGAAACTGTTGGGCCTGAATGTTGATATCAACGATATGAATCGGAGGATATTTAAGATCCATGACGATTTCGCGAAAAAATTCATGCTGGCTAGCAGGGAGGCGGGTGATATAAAGCCAGGCGAGGTAAGTGCTGGAAAAAACGCCACAGCTGGTGTAAAAGGTAAAGGTGGAAAAGGCGCTGCAGCCGGTGGAAAAGGCGCTGCAGCCGGTGGAAAAGGCGCTGCAGCCGGTGGAAAAGGCGCTGCAGCCGATGGAAAAGGCGCGGCAGCTGGTGGAAAAGACGCGGCAGCTGGTGGAAAAGACGCCGCAGCTGGCGGAAAAGGCGCGGCAGCTGGTGGAAAAGGCGCGGCAGCTGGTGGAAAAGGCGGCGCAGATGGTTGAAAAGGTGCAGCAGCTGGTGGTAAAGCGGCCGCAGCTGATGGCAAGAAATATATTTATATCTCAGCGTGCCAAAACGCGGCTTATTTATAACTTGCATTGGTATGTGAGCATTTCTGTATTTAAAAGACCTTGGATGGATGACAGAATTTTAACCCCAAAATTTTAAGTCATGTAGTAGGTATATAGTACTACGCACAAGAGTTTTGCTTCGCGCAGTACTCGGTATATGACGTTTGATAAAGTTATACAACGTCTATAAGTTCGGGGATTAATATTTAAGCTACAATTACACGGCACGAGTAAAATGGCGTAGCAGTGCTCTCGGCCGAGTGCTCAGTAGATTTGAACAGTACTCGGTACGTAAAACCTTGTTCACTCGGTCGAGAGCTTTGTCTCGCCATTTTACTCGTTAAATGTAATCAAGCTACCGCTATCGTGTCACGGGGGCAACTTATTCATTTCACAGGTGGTATAAATCTGAGGTGCAACAGGCACTATATTTCCAGTGTTCACCCATGTAATATCAGCTGGTGATATAATCTGAGGTACAACAGACACTATATTTCCAGTGTTCACCCATGTAATATCAGCCGGTGATATAATCTGAGGTGCAACAGGCACTATATTTCCAGTGTTCACCCATGTAATATCAGCTGGTGATATAATCTGAGGTGCAACAGGCACTATATTTCCAGTGTTCACCCATGTAATATCAGCTGGTGATATAATCTGAGGTACAACAGACACTATATTTCCAGTGTTCACCCATGTAATATCAGCTGGTGATATAATCTGAGGTGCAACAGGCACTATATTTCCAGTGTTCACCCATGTAATATTAGCTGGTGATATAATCTGAGGTACAACAGACACTATATTTCCAGTGTTCACCCATGTAATATCAGCCGGTGATAAAATCTGAGGTACAACAGACACTATATTTCCAGTGTTCACCCATGTAATATCAGCTGGTGATATAATCTGAGGTACCACAGACACTATATTTCCAGTGTTCACCCATGTAATATCAGCCGGTGATATAATCTGAGCTACAATAGGCACTATATTTCCAGTGTTCGTCCGTGTAATATCAGCCGGTGATATAATCTGAGCTACAATAGGCACTATATTTCCAGTGTTCGTCCGTGTAATATCAGCCGGTGATATAATCTGAGGTGCAACAGACACTATATTTCCAGTGTTCACCCATGTAATATCAGCTGGTGATATAATCTGAGGTACCACAGACACTATATTTCCAGTGTTCACCCATGTAATATCAGCCGGTGATATAATCTGAGCTACAATAGGCACTATATTTCCAGTGTTCGTCCGTGTAATATCAGCCGGTGATATAATCTGAGCTACAATAGGCACTATATTTCCAGTGTTCACCCATGTAATATCAGCCGGTGATATAATCTGAGCTACAATAGGCACTATATTTCCAGTGTTCGTCCGTGTAATATCAGCCGGTGATATAATCTGAGCTACAATAGGCACTATATTTCCAGTGTTCACCCATGTAATATCAGCCGGTGATATAATCTGAGCTACAATAGGCACTATATTTCCAGTGTTCGTCCGTGTAATATCAGCCGGTGATATAATCTGAGCTACAATAGGCACTATATTTCCAGTGTTCGTCCGTGTAATATCAGCCGGTGATATAATCTGAGCTACAATAGGCACTATATTTCCAGTGTTCGTCCGTGTAATATCAGCCGGTGATATAATCTGAGCTACAATAGGCACTATATTTCCAGTGTTCGTCCGTGTAATATCAGCCGGTGATATAATCTGAGCTACAATAGGCACTATATTTCCAGTGTTCACCCATGTAATATCAGCCGGTGATATAATCTGAGCTACAATAGGCACTATATTTCCAGTGTTCGTCCGTGTAATATCAACCGGTGATATAATCTGAGGTACAACATTTTGTCTGCATTATATTTTATATTTTCTTAGTCTGTAGGTAAAATTAACAAGGGATTTTGTTTAATAATAACATTAAATACTGCTATTTATTTAATCGACATGAAAAGAAACATCTATTTATTTACAAAAGAATGAAACTCTAGCCCCCAAAATTATAGAGACTTTTTTCTTCGTTTTACAATGGCATACATAACAAAGCACTTTTCTTATTATCTACCTATATTAAAAAACTTTTTAACAAAATAAAAACCGTCTTCAAAAAACTAAAAAGCAATCCTTTCATATAAAAAAATAATTTTCCAAATCGGTCCATAAATAACGGAGATCTGAGGTAACAAACATAAAAAAAAAAAAAAAAATACAACCGAATTCAGAACCTCCTCCTTTTTTTTGAAGTCGGTTAAAAACGTCTGTAATTTTGGGGGATATTTTTAAATAACATTAGTAAGCCCAACTTGACTTAATATAGTAGGACTAAAGTACTAAGTGTGACGATAACACGAGTATTAATATAAGTAAATGGAACAGTTTGAAACAAAACTAATCTTACGGATTTTATCGCGTTTGTTATAACGAAAAAACAAATATAATAAACGCGATAATATCCGTAAGATTAGTTTTATTTCAATGTGTAGTATTCGCGTGAATATAAGAAATGAATAAACTATTTACAACGATTGCGAGCATCATTTACTTTTACAACAAAAATATATGAAACTATGCCCATATGGAAGTATTATTGACGGTCTGATCAGCGCAGTTGGTAGTGGTACCCTGCTGGTTCGAATCCTAGTAGCGAAAACCTTTATGTGATCAGCACGAATGTTTGTACCCGAGTCATGGATGTACGTACCCGAGTCATGGATGTTTGTACCCGAGTCATGGATGTTACGTACCCGAGTCATGAGTATTTGTACCCGAGTCATGAGTATTTGTACCCGAGTCATGTATGTTTGTACCCGAGTCATGAGTATTTGTACCCGAGTCATGTATGTTTGTACCCGAGTCATGGATGTACGTACCCGAGTCATGAGTATTTGTACCCGAGTCATGGACGTTCGTACCCGAGTCATGAGTATTTGTACCCGAGTCATGGATGTTTAAAATCTCTATTAGTAATATATACTGCGTTCGCTCCCAGTCCATTGTACGGTACCGATATCACAAGCGTTGCTGAGTGTGGGAGTATATTAGGGTTCTGCGTTCTATGTTCTGGGTTCTCAACGTATAGGCTCGATACCAACCGCGCAATCTATTGGCGATCATACATTTCAATGTACATGGAGTCTTTATATAATACTTAGTAACAATTCAACTAATAAGCATCTCCGCATGAATATTGAAATGGATATAGGTAATTCATGATTCATGCGGTAATGCCTCGTTTGTAATATTTACATACAAATGACTGTGTAATTATGTAAAATGTGGATATACATTATTCATTAGTAGTGCAAGCATGTTATATGTGTTTATGTGATTTTAACATCGAGCGGTCAAATTGGCTTATCCACTTACCTACCTAATCTATGGAATAAGGCGTAGGACTAATCTATTAACAAATAAATATTTATACACGACTCTATAGGATGAATAGTATTCTCTATAATTAGGGTGAATATAGAAATACCATCTTATGTGGTCCGTATAAAACAGGTTATTTAGTTCTAAAATTAACCATTATTTAAATGTATTTTGAATATCAATTAAAACTTTAAATATCATCCAATATTTATGTATTCACCTCTCTGAATACAATTCACCCTATATCTATGTTTATCTAATCTATGTTCACATGCCAGTTATCCGCAGTTTTAAGTCCTTTGAATCTAACACTTTCTATTGACTCTAAATGACGTTTAGAAATCGAAAAAAAAAATGAGGCTCTACATTTATTTATAGCTCTATGCTATAGTACACAGCTACACTATATGAGCAAGTTCTAATTAAGTGAATGCTTGGCTACATGCAAACTGGCTCAGTTATAAATCACCCTTATGACCTTTCAATTAAGGTTCATATTCCAAATCTCTCACAAAAGAATGTAATTTACATATTACAATAATTTTGATTGATATTCCACCAGCAATATAAGTTCTTGTGCCTTGATTTCAATATAAATTATAGCCCAGTTTGTTTGCGGCTAAACACAAACCATTCAGAGCCTTTCAATGGTATTTGCTTTCGTCTGAGCGCTCCGTAAGATAAGTATATCAATGTGGCTGTGGTCACGAGATTTGTCCTAAGCACACGGGCTATTACCTAGACAGTGGCGTAGCATGGGGGGGGCGGAGGGTGCGGTCCGCACCGGGCGGCATTTCACAGGTGGCGGTTAGAGAAAAAAATAATAGACATGAAAAAAAAAATAAGTAAAAAATAATAATTTATTTTCGTATTTTTTTTTTTGTCGTTACCATGCCCCAAATTTTTCATAATGAATAGCAAAAATGAGAGGGCGGCAAATTTGAAATCCGCACCGGGCGCTAATGACCTATGCTACGCCACTGTACCTAGGGGAGGTTCTTCAATAAATATTCCCGTCAATGACCCCAGATTAGCCATAGATTACGAACTGAGTTAATAACAAAAGAAATACAATGTAGTAGCCCTTGTTTTATTCACGAAACATGACCAATACTTTTGAGTAGGTACTTGTTGTTAGGGCACGTGACTGCAGACGGTCTGGATGTGAGCTGGCGACCCTCACTGGGTCTTCGGCTTGTGCTGCGACGAGTCCGCGGCGAATATGAACGAGAACTCCGGCTTCTTCTGGGCGTAGGAGATGAATTCATCTAAAACAAAATGTAATTCACCGTAGATAACATTTGATGAAGGTGAATTGGTTATTTTGAGAATAAGGGAGGCTGTTTCCGATTTTATTTGATTACTTATACAGAGTGGACATTCCAGACGAGTCAGTAATGGCGGCTACCGGAAAAGGACTTAGAATCTCTTACGGAGGATAGTCCGTTAATTTTTAAGTTCTCTCGGTTCAAACTATGACACTAGGACGTCAACCACCGCCCTCCCGTCAGTCCTCCCGTGACCATGGTTGCTGTAAAGCAGCCAAAACGGCGGGAACGTAAAAAACTAATAATAACCGCGATAAAATCCCTAAGATTAGTTTTATTTCAGACGGACATAGTCGCACTATAAGGGTTCCGTTTCCATTTTGGTACGGAACCCTAAAAAAGGGGGAAAAGGAAGGAACAGGTGAGCTCACCGTAAGTCAGGTAGCCCTTCTCGTCCAGGTCGGCGAGCCGGAAGGTGCCGCGCGCCTCCTCCCGCGCCAGCCCCAAGCACCGCGTCGCCACCTCCTCGAAGCAGGCGGCGTTCAGCCGCCCGGACCCGCTGCTGTCATACAGCTGAAATTATCGACGCCATATCAAACATTTCTCACTGAAAAGTTCTTTTATTCCAACCACTGATAGCTCCGTTATGCCTATCTACGATATCACAGCAAACAGAAGGACCGAAGGAAGGAGGAGGAAGAAAGGAAGGAAGGAAGGAAGGAGGAATCAGGCGGCCAATGGCGGTGTGAGACGTAGGAGACGTGGACCTCGCGGTCCAAGCGGGCCTCGCACTGCGAAGGTTTACCTACCTAGTTATTACCCATTCAGTGGACTTGTTATATCCATACAAAGAACTGCTATTTTATCATAAACAAAAATATTTTGTGAATAAGTTCTTACAAAACATTTCATGGATAAAAATTTAACGTTTCCAAAAAATAGGTTATGGACAAAATTCGTCTTTTTACACCATCAGAGGACCGCGCAACGAATTCTTGACCACAAGTAATTTTGATCTTGCCCTGCCACTGGTGGCAATAGATAGGTTTTTAGGTGCTAGTTTTTACAGGTGCAAAAGTAAAAGCCCTTGTTTTAAAACCTGGTAAAGTAAATACGTCTCATCCTTATTTCGCAATGTTGTCAGTGGCGATCGGTGTATATTTTGCTAGAGTATGGCGCTTACCTTAAAAGCGTAGGAGAGCAGCTGCGCGAGCGGCGCGTGCTGCAGCGCCAGGAAGCCGGCGCACAGCAGGTAGTCCGCCAGCAGCACCAGCCCGCTCGCCCTCTGCCGGGACACGGGCCAACATTATACCTTTATATATATCAATTACGTGACAGTGTTTGTCCGCTATGGACTCCTAAACTACTAAACCGATGTAAATAAAATTTTGCACTCTGTGTGCAGTTTTACCTAACTTAAAAGATAGGATAGTTTATATCTCAATTTATAATCGCACATATTTAATTATAAAAATATTTCCTAGAAATAATGTATATGACAAAACAACGTTTGCCGGGTCAGCTAGTACCTTTATATAATACCCCTCAAATTTATGGATGGATTATATAGCCGTTATAACGCATTTTTTCCTCTGAAAAGTTCGTTATAATGCCATTTTAATCCATTATATTTGTCTATAAATTTGGGGTAAAGCTTCAGCTCGCGGAACATCAATACGAAAGAATCTTATGACGTAATCATTTTAGGTATATTGCCAGTGTCAAGTAAAATTAAAGCATAGTGGGAAGAGGATGGTTGTTTTGTTCTTCTTTGTTTATAAAATTAAATGGAATGAAATAAAATTATGAATAAGTGAGATGAATAAGGCACACGATAATTTAGTGGGCATTTTTCCAGTGTCAAGTATTTCATATTGTTGTATTGATCAAAGATTTTTATTCGAGACACGTGACAGCTTTGTTTTTCTTTTAGAGTTCTAGATTCAAATCTGTCACGGCATTTGCCCGGGATGTCTTTGAATCCGATTCCGGAATCGATATTGATTGAATTAAGATCGGGGTTATTTTATCAGTAGTAATCATCTGTCACCAACCTGCACGAAGATATCGAAGAGTCGCTGCGCGCGCGCATCGTGCGGCACGCCCAGCCGCCGCGCGAACTCGTCCGCCTGCACCCACCCCGCCCCACCCGCACTGCCCGCCCCACCACCCGCCGCCAGGTGCAGATCCAGTTGGGACCGCTCTAGTCTACATTTACCACCACGTATTTATTATTTATTTCAGTTTAATTAGAACATCATACTAACTAAACAGTACACAATGTAATTGATAGAACTAGGCGATACATGGCGGAATTCCATTGATAAACAAATGGGGGAAGAGGAACCCACAACTGACCCTCCGCTTGTCAACTTTTCCAATTATAAACCAAACAAGTTTGATCGATAATTGAAGAAGCCAACAACCCCGAACTCCTCAGAGATGTTAGTCGAGTAACGGTCTGTCACGAGTGTCGGGACCCTAAATAATATGCAATTCTCCGCGAAGTCAAAGTCATATCGTTTATTTCGTATAGGCCTACGGGGGCACTTACAAATTGTAATTTTTTTTTCTTAACTCTACAACCGGATTGGAACGCGACCTCAACTGAGATGATCCGGCAAGAAACTCAGCGGGCTTGTCTTTTTTTTTAAATCCATTATTTTTACAAAAAAAATAAAAAAGTAAGCGAAACGATGCGAATCTAAAAAAGTATTCCACACGTGTTTTGCCTCTGAACATTTCCCAAATGACGGATTCTGTGTCCCACCAAATATCTATTATTTTCCTAAAAGTATGTAGACATGATAATGTAATAGATGAATATGTTACATGCCCGTACCCTAGCAGTCCCCTGAGGTCGGCGACGTCGCGTACGGCGGCGGCGGCGGGCACGCCCAGCTGCTTGGCGCGCGCGATGAGCCGGCAGTCGTCGTACGTGTAGTCCAGCACCGGCACGCCCAGGGCCCTGCGCACACACGGCCGTGGTACCCGGGACAAGATGCAGTAGCCAACACCAAACATACACGACTGATGGGGAGGGGGTGCTATGTAGCTAGGGGAAGCTGAGGCTGGTTTCGAACCCAGGCGCCAGATCAACTAAATATTGCACCTAATCGCCACTTAGATAAGTCCTTTTCGGACTTAGAAAGAGATAATAATAATACCAGCCCCTTTTATTGTCCCACTGTTGGGCACGGCCCTCCACTCAATGCGAGGAGAATTAGGCCATAGTCCACCACGCTGGCCCAGTGCGGGTTGGCGGACTTCACACGTCTTTCGAGGGATTCTCTCAGACACGTAGGTTTCCTAGCGATGTTTTCCTTCACCGTTTAGCAAGTGATAATCATGAAATCCAGAAATCCCAGAGGCGCGAGCCGAGGGTTGAACCTGCGATCCTCGTTACCGAGGCCAGCATTCTACCGACTATCACTGCTCTAGAAAGAGATACTGGTTGCGTAACATTGCCAGGGACAACTTCACTAGTCGCACACAGAGGATGAGCTTATTTCAGATGTAAATTCATAAAACTATTCTTATTGAACACCAAGCTAAGGTATGTGGCAAATATTTAGTCCATGTCTTTGCAACTATACAATATCAGCTATAAACGTCATCTGTGGTATTGAGTATATCAGTTTAGTCTGTGATCAATGGTCTGCAGACCTTGGATTAATTTGTAAAAGGATCTCAAAATGTCGGGACTGGTGGAAGCGAATAATCAACTCACTTGGCCATTACATTCCTGACGTTTCGGGCGTATAGCTTCGGATTACTTTTCTCCTCCTCGCTCGGGTAATACACTGGCAGGAACTCTATCTCACACGAGCTGTGTACTTGAGTCAGGGTCAACCAGAGCAGTTTCAAACTGAAAATTACGAAAAAGAAACAAGTTTTTAGTATCTACTACTTATGAACAGTAGAGCACTCCGGCGCCCATCAAGACTACAGCCCCAACCGAGGCCGTGACCCTTGTGGCGCCCTTGAGCCAGTTCCCCCTTTGCCCTTCCGACTCCGGTGAAGATATGAAGGCCGCATCGTCTAAGTGTAGTCATTAAAAAAGTAGTTTGTGATAAGAGAGAAACAGCAGTATTACTTACGCGCCGGGACCCTCCCATGTCCAAGTGACGGTGTCCCTCACGTTAGGGTACCGGATGGTGACTGGCTGTACCGGCACGCCAGGGTAGAACCCACCAGACTTGAACGTGATCAGGCATGAACGGTTCGTGCAAGTGCCTTCGGGGAAGATTAGGATCTGGAATATACGGTTGTATTATGTACTTTTGTTTACTGTTAGGTACCATTATGTACACACGCGATAGAGTCAGTCAATAGACAAATAGGAGGAGGAACAAATCCACATTGATTGCATTTGTGACGTCAAATTACAAATGATGTTTTTATTATTATCTATAGATATAACATTAACATTAGTTTATAATGTTGATCATCGATATAATATATGAAATTACGTTGTAAAATAACTGGTATTTTGATTAAATTCAAAGACTAAAATTATTATAACAAGATTCTCACAAGCTAACATAAATCGTAATATGAATCAGTAGCAACATCCTGCATTCATCGTTCTTTCCTTTCGCAATTTGACCAGAATGCTGCCTTAAAATCGTTCGCGATGGTACCAGAATGCTGCCTTAAAATATTTTGCGGTGGTACCATAATGCTGCCTTAAAATCTTTTGCGGTGGTACCAGAATGCTGCCTTAAAATATTTTGCGGTAGTACCATAATGCTGCCTTAAAATCTTTTGCGGTGGTACCAGAATGCTGCCTTAAAATATTTCGCGATGGTACCATAATGCTGCCTTAAAATCTTTTGCGGTGGTACCAGAATGCTGCCTTAAAATATTTTGCGGTGGTACCATAATGCTGCCTTAAAATCTTTCGCGGTGGTACCAGAATGCTGCCATAAAATATATTGCGGTGGTACCAGAATGCTGCCTTAAAATCTTTCGCGATGGTACCAGAATGCTGCCTTAAAATATTTTGCGGTGGTACCAGAATGCTGCCTTAAAATCTTTCGCGGTGGTACCAGAATGCTGCCATAAAATATATTGCGGTGGTACCAGAATGCTGCCTTAAAATCTTTCGCGGTGGTACCAGAATGCTGCCATAAAATATATTGCGGTGGTACCAGAATGCTGCCTTAAAATCTTTCGCGGTGGTGCCAGAATGCTGCCTTAAAATCTTTCGCGGTGGTACCAGAATGCTGCATACATACATACAACATACATATACTCACGCCTGTATCCCATGGGGGTAGGCAGAGACCACTGATTGCCATATGCTACGATCCTGGCATACCAATTTCGCTTCATCCACATTCATACATCTTTTCATACACTTCCGTCGGTTGAATGTACTACGGACTTGCTGCCTTAAATATTTTGCGGTGGCATGCTTTATGGGTGAAATTAAATAAAAAATGTCTTAAGGAATGAATGCCTGGCACAGGATCAGAGGATCCCAAAGAAGTTTGCAGGCTTTACTTATAGATCTGGAGATTTCATAATCTCGATACTATTGGCAAATATATAATTTGATACAGTAATTTAAACTTGATATCATATTTTCTTGAATGGAAAGACAAACAAAACAAAGGCATCATCAGAATGACAATACGCCATCGGAATGATAATAACTTCTACTGCAAACAAAAACGGAACATAATTCATCTCCTCGAAAATCTAATATCGTGTGGCTTTATATTTATGTTATATCTACACAAATCAAAGCATAGAATTATGTAGATGAGTATTCTGACGACTGGTCTTATTAAAATACTTCTAGAGAAAGCCTATCATAGTTCCGTCAACGCACAAAAGGACTTGACAAACACTCAACACGTCTCGGAATTAAAGTTCCCATTATTGGGTCAAGTGGAAATGGTCTTTTGCACTAGTGACATGGTATAATATGAATAGACCATAGACTACTAAGCTACTAAACTAGGCAGATGAATAATTAGCCTCTATGTATAACTGATGATCACATAACTCATCATGAAATCAATGATTCATAATTAAGGTTTTAAGAATCTATTGGCCAGCAATAATTACCAAGTACAAACATCATTTTAATTGAATTTTTTGACCGATTTAAATCATTATATAAGGTTTCAAAAAAGATGTGAATTTTTTTTTATGAGGTTAACATGTAGATAGGCAAGAACTCCTTATGTAATCGTAACGTCATCGAGAAAGCATTCTATCACTGTCATTCTAATTTATGAAATCTGTGGTGCGAGTGGGATAAAAGAGGCTTACGTTAATGTAGCGCTAGGTACGTAAATAGATTATTATGCTTGAGGGCATGAAGTTTTTTTTACCTGTGGCCAGTTCTCCTTAGATGTAGCTCTCTCAATGATCTCCTTGATGGTATTCTGCCTGGAGTTGGGGTCGTCCCGCCACACATACACCGGCTGGGTGTAGTTTATTAGTTCTGAAAATGTTTGTATATTGAGTTTTATTTAGAAGCGCGTCTGTAATAGAGTTGATAATGCAATTAGCAATCTCGTCATTAACCTATTAGAGGCCGGACATTTGACTCCTATATGGGACTATGGCTGAGGATTTTTTTTATCAAAACAGGCAAATTCTAGATTTACTCAAGTGTTATTTTTATTTATTCAAGTTAGTATTATAGTCAGTAATCATCGTTTGATTTCCAGAAAATAAGTATATTAATCGGTAGCATCGTTGGGTGATCTGACAGTATCTAGGGGGCCCTATGGATATCGGGGCCCTGGGCATTTTCCCAATGTGGCTAATTGAAAAGAGGGTCTCGGGAATTAGTATTGTCTTCATTATTTAAATTAGCTTAAGTCAGCCAGAAATAAAGTTATTGATTACTAATATTTTGGAACAAACAAATTGAATACGTAGCGACTCTAAACTAACAGTTCTTTGCTCTATGGAAATTGTAGTCTCGTCAGTCATATAACTTTTTTATTATCATTTAATTGGCTTTCTTTATCATAATACTTACTTAATCCATCGGAGCGTTGCGAATAGTAGTCAATGTGATTAGTTGCCAGCGACAGAAAACTGGACCCGTAAAGGCAATACCACACAAAAACAAAAAGCTGGGAGAAAGCTATAGGAAAAGCGGACATTGTACATTTAGTAACAAGAGTCAAGCCGTTTTGTTAGTGTTGCAAGCGTTAAAACACATTTTTTTACCTATAAAAGCATGCCACTCGTGCAAGTGTTATAGTATAATTAATTATGGCTCTAATTAACAAAAACACACACAAAAAAATACAAAACTAACTACTAGCCAAGTTGATAGAACGCTTGCCTCGGTAACAAGGATCGCAGGTTCAAACCCCGTCTCGCACCTCTGCAATTTCTGGATTTTATGTGCGAATCTCAATTTAAAGGGAGCCCGTGCCCAACAATGGGAACTAAAAAAACGCTGGTATTATTATAGGTACGCCTATATGAAATAAAGTACCTATTCATCTTAGACTTTGACATTCAACCGTAGGTCAATACCCTATCACGTGAGCCGATTTAATTTTATTTTATAATCTTCAAATTATAAGTACAGCCATGACCTTGCTACAGTTCATCAAACATGGCCTTTAGCCCTTTGATGGTCGGAGCCATGCCGTGTAAGGCTGACCTTGGTGGCAGAATTACAGTAATATAATTGCTAGGCGCGAAGAAGCCTTACAGGATCGCATGTCAGCTCACACGTGAGGTACCCATGTCCACGATTTTATTATATTAGGTACTTAGTGTAAAAGGATAAACGATCATGATCCGTTTCTGAAATAAATGCAAATGAAAACGAGATGAAGACTAAAAGACGAGGTCAACGTTTAGCAGTCGGAAAACAAGTTGACCTTGTGTTTTAGCCTTCAGTGGAGCGCGATGTCTCGGGTCCAATTACACTATTGTCGTGCATCAATATACTTTGAAATAAATAAACTAATAATGCCAGACAAACACCAGCTGTATGGCCCCATTTATTTATATTTCAATTGCTAACTGCACTTACAGTTTACACCAACGCGATTGATTTATTTTTAATTTAACTCAGATTAGTCAGTATTTTTTCTTATTAAAAAAAACTATCGATAAACGAAGTGTCGATAACCAGTCGGAGGGATTGCAAAATTTAATTTTTATGTCGCGTAAAAGTTTTTCTAGAAAAACACACTCAGTTACGTAAACATAGCGCAATAAAGTGTATAACATCTTGTGTGTGCAGTTACATTGTAGATCCAGGCGGTGCCTAGCATTCACGGACATAGGCGTAGCCACAATGGGGCAGAAGGGGCAGCTGCCCCATTCTAATGCCCCATCAAGTGAAAAATATTAGACCATATTACCACTTTCGTCCAGAATTTATCTGCCCCTATATTTTCTTGGCAAATGAAAATAGTGTCAGATTTTTTTGTTAAAGAACAGATACTGTTTCCTCGATTTTCCCCACCCTGATGCAAACCCTGGCTAGGCACACGTGCACCTACGTACTGGGAATTCAGAAAATGAATTCCCTATAGATGAATTGCTCAAAGTGGTCTTTTTAGACCCCCTACTCAGAATAAGAATACTTTACATTTATGTAAACCATTAAGTACAATACTTATGAATCTACAAAATTGTTACAAAATGCTAAGCTACAACTTTACTACTTACTTCACTCCTGCGATATGTTACGACATCATAATCCGCGAGCTTCTAAAAGATACGTATTATAGGATATTTATATATATAAAGAAGATATTTATTGTAGGCAAAAATGTGAGAATTCTATATGATGGTGTATGTAGGTGTACTTACATACAATATTACAAGAAACTTAAATTTAGAAAGGTGTTTACGTTACAAACAGTCGCTTTCCGATTATAAATCTTTGGGCTTTCTACAAGCATAAACGCTTGTAAAATAGTTTTTTTTTTATAATGGCTACAAAAATCGTGTAGACACCAACAACAATTTAAGAGATTAATGAGTGGCTCATACCAATCAAGTTTATGTAAAAAATACATTTGTATCAGGTGTTTGTTTTTTTTTAAAAGAAAGCAATTCGTAACTGTACTTAGTACGCGGTGTTATTTTGATGTTTTTATGATTTATTTCATTGAGAAAAAGAAAAAACAGTGATAGCCACGTTGGAAGAACACTGTTGCCTCGGGAGCGAGAATCGCAGGTTCAAACAACGGCTCAAACTTATGGGATTTCTGGATTTTATGTGCGAATCTCATTTTCAACAATGGGTATCACTTGCTAAACGGTGAAGGAAAACATCGCGATGAGACCTGCATGTCTGAGAGAACCCCTCGAAAGTCGTATGACGTCCGCCAATCCGCACTGGCCCAGCGTGGTGGACTATGGCCTAATCCCCCTCGCATTGATGAGAGGTCCGTGCCCAGCAGTGGGACATTAAAAGGTATTCTACTATATATTATTATGTTATTTCTTTCGGAAGGCTTTCTCATATGACCTACTATTGTATTCGGAACACTCGGATGCCGCACCTTATATGTTAATTATGTTATTTATAAACGCCTTTTTCACAAGTCTTACTCAACTTTCCATCTAATTAAAATTACTATATGTGGCCAAATGACAGTTGAAGTTGAACTTAATACTGATCATGGAGTGATGTATGAGAAACATAAAAGTAGAGGTTACAGCTAATGTGCTGGACAGATCTCATGCATTATTTTATATCTATACAAGTATTATATACTGAGTATGCCCTCAGTCCATTGTACGGTACCCATAATACAATCATTGTTTAGTGTGGGACCGTATAGTTGGTGCTATCGTCTCGCGATTATTATTGTTAGTTACTGAACCATCAAACCTATAACACGGGATGTAATAGTCTATACATATAAATAAAATTGGAGTGTCTGTTTGTAATATTAAAATAACCGCTTCTTACTAAGTGCATTTAGATGTATACACGTTACCTATACCGAAACAACATTTTTTACAATTTTTGTCTGTCTGTCTGTCTGCCTGTTTGTTCCGGGTAATCTCTGAAATGGCTGGACCGATTTTGACGGGAATTTCACTGGCAGATAGCTGATGTAACAAGGAGTAACTTAGGCTACTTTTATTTTAGAAAAAAAAATAGGATCTCACGAAAAAAAATTAAAACCAATGTTGCAGCGCAGCGCTTGATTAAGTTTGATAGCAACTACCTGCAATGCGTCCCGCGGGCTCAGAATGGGCGAGCAGGCTGTTGTCAACGGTTGTCTTTGTTAAATACCACGCGGACGAAGTCGCGGGCAACAGCTATTATTATTATTAAATTGTAATAATGAAAATAATTGAATTGTTGTCGTTCGAACTGACAACTTTCACCAGCACATTAACTTTACCGGTCATAATGGTACATTTCAGTCCATACTGTATACGGAGTATAATTACGATAATGAACATCCATAGACTTGAAAAAAAATTCTGAATCCAACCAGTATTTATGCATAATTTGTTAATCTTGATTAAAAATAAAATTCCATCAAGAAGTTTAATAAACCGTTATATGGGCAAATGCATTATGGCTAAATTACTCGTTACGGGAGCCATAAAACACTATGGTCTAGGAAATACCACAATTTATCTTAACCAAAACACTGAACGATGGTAAATGCTACTATCTGCTTAACCTACGGCTATAATCTTTGCACATGCAAATCACGTATCATGATCTCAGAATTTCGTTTACATCTCTATAATATTATGTTTGAAAATATGTAAAATGTTAATAAACAATCTCGTAGTCTCGAACTTTTTGTAATGTCTATGTTTTTGTGTGTCTACTTTCTCTTATTTCACACTCGCACGCAACGGATCTAGCACTGAAGTTATTCGGAAATACTTGATCTACCTGAATGACTAGCGCTTTTCATAAGTGAAGTGCTTGCGATCTAAAATATAACTAGCAGACGAATGATTTCGCGCTTTCTAGCATTCTAGATTCAGTACCATTGACAAAAAAAACTGAGTAATCTCAGACATTATGAGACTTGCAGAAGCAAAGGCTATAACACTTAATACTGGTTTTCATTTAACATTGTTGACCTCATATTCCACCCACAGTTAGCAATGGTGACTATACCAAAGGATTTTTTTATGCCCCATTTACACAAGTGCAGTACACAAATAAATAACAAGCTAGTGTAGTGTATTGTGAATTACCAGGCCAAGGGTTCGGCTAAATTTGAGTATTAATACTGTTTGCTGGCGTACTGTTCTTATGTAAGCCTTGCGATGTAACAAAATACTTTCGACGAACGATTGGATTCTATAGATTCAAATAACATCGGCGAAACTAATTTTCATTCCTAATGTGTGTGTATAACTTATGCGCCATCACGATGTAGTCGAAAGAGGGTCACCTCACAAAAGCCGAGTTGAATAGCAAAGAAAAATTCGTTCGGTCCATTGTAGGCCTTGCAGACGTGAGCACACACAATGACACAAAGAGAAAACATTCTAACAAACATAAAGACCCGATTGTATTGAATAAAAAAACTACATTAGTTTTGGATTAGATACGGCTTTTAATTACATATGTCTCATTCAGACATGGCAATGTGATTATTCATGACTAAAAGCGTTTAAAGAACCAGTTTGTCATAGCATACACTAGACACCGCTGAATGTAAGGTTGTCCACCAAACCCTGACAGATAAATGCAGATGATATTATAATTCGCGGAAGTCCTTCAAATGCAAACAATTCAAATGTTTGGCAATTCTCAAGTAATATGGCGCAATATCTATTCTTAAGATTAACTAGAGACACTGGTATTATGTATATGATTTTAAAAAATAGCTCTATAACAAGATTAATTTCAGTTTCGAGCTAAGAAGCAACTTTCTCATGATTCTAAAGAACCTAGTCCCTTTTCGAAAGCCTTACTTATGCTATAGTAAAGATGAGATAAATACATATTTAAAAACATGAGTACTCACAGAGTATAGAGGTGGACCATTATATACTAACTTACTAATATCCGTTAAAATTATAATAAATAGCTGTTGCCCGCGACTTCGTCCGCGTGGTATTTAACAAAGACAACGGTTGACAACAGCCTGCTCGCCCATTCTGAGCCCGCGGGACGCATTGCAGGTTGTTGCTATCAAACTTAATCAGGCGCTGCGCTGCAACATTGGTTTTATTTTTTTTCGTGAGATCCTATTTTATTTTCTAAAATATAAGTAGCCTAAGTTACTCCTTGTTACATCAGCTATCTGCCAGTGAAAGTCCCGTCAAAATCGGTCCAACTATTTCAGAGATTAGCCGGAACAAACAGACAGACAGACGGACAGACAGACAGACAAAAATTGTAAAAAATGTTGTTTCGGTATAGGTAACGTTATTTTAATATTACAAACAGACACTCCAATTTTATTTATATGTGTATAGATTATAGTAACTATATAAGTATTAACAACTAGCTGTCCCGGCGAACTTCGTACCGCCTCAGAATCAAATGTATGAGAAAATGAATTTATTGGTATTCTATGAAAAATGTAACAAATCTATCCCACGGGAACCATACATTTTACCGGGATAAAAAGTAGCCTATATGCTATTCCAGACTATAATCTATCTCTGTGCCAAATTTCATCCAGATCCGTTCAGCCGTTCTGGCGTGAAAGAGTAACAAACATCCATCCATCCATCCATCCAAACTTTCACATTTATAATATTAGTATAGATTCTATGAAAAATGTAACAAATCTATCCCACGGGAACCATACATTTTACCGGGATAAAAAGTAGCCTATATGCTATTCCAGACTATAATCTATCTCTGTGCCAAATTTCATCCAGATCCGTTCAGCCGTTCTGGCGTGAAAGAGTAACAAACATCCATCCATCCATCCATCCATCCAAACTTTCACATTTATAATATTAGTATAGATAATAGTGTAAAATATTTTCCATATAACGCACCGATTCATCTGTTAAAATATTTTACACTATTTTCGTTACACCTTATACCTACCTATATATACCTACCTAGTATGGTCTGATCGCCAAACTTTTATGGACCCTATTTCAAAATTGCATAGCGTTCAATTTAGTTCATACTCATTATTTCCATAAGAAACTTGTACAACCCAAAACCTCACCAACCATGTTACACCACCACCGAAACCCACCACCAGAATCCAAGTCACCCAATAATCACCTACTTCCAACGTAATTGTCCATGCTTTCCTTCCTGACGATGACTGATGACATCTTAGTGGCGTACACTATGCAGCTGTCGAGGAATGAGGAGTGAGGCGCTACGACCAGGATCGGTGCCTCCTTGCGACTCGCCTGTCTGCCTCGGACAGTGATCGCCATGCCCCCAGCGAGGTAGGAGAGTTTACCGATGAAACATATTACTGGCTTGAGGGCCCTAGAACGGCACATAATGGAGACATGTTAAACAGCATCAGCTTTGGGGAAATCTTTCTGGAGAACAAGAAATTCGATGCTAAAGGGTAATTGGTTATTCAAGGTTGGTTGCTGTAAAGCAGCCGAAACGTCGGGAACGTAAAAAAAATAATAATAAACGCGATAAAATCCGTAAGATTCGTTTTATTTCAATGGTCATTCAAGGGTTTTTGGTCTTAGCGTTATTTTATCCTAGTAATTCGTTTTCTATAAAATGTAAATTGACTTCAAATAAGATCCTTCTGTATAAATATTAGCTGCTGTAATGCTGCAACATTTTTTGCAATAAAGAAAAGGATTGTGTATTCAGCAACTATTTTCTAACTATAAAGTTCCAGTCAATGTGTTATCTATTTGTTTCGTATTAGCATTTAAACTATAATAACTATACAATGATATGATAGATCATATTTTTCTATAGTGATGTTTACGAAAAATTTATGTTGTTACCCCAAAAAAAATATTTACATGCAAATTGAGCTTACGTAAACTAACCCAGATCTAGATATCTGTCATCAATAGACAAGAGTTTATGGCAGTGCCCCGGATCTTCCGTTATATTATTTTATAGATACTTATAAGTTTTTATCAAAATACATGTGTTATACACAAGCAAACAACTTTATTGTATTCACTAGATGTATTATGCTATAATTTCGTTGTGCTGAGAAAATCAAGAAAAAGAACCAAAGTCAATTTAAATAAAAAGCTGTATAAAACAAACTCAATATTCAAAGTGATTCAAAACATTGTATGTAATGAAAATCGATTTATTTTTATCAGTCTTTTTAAATAATTGTATTACCTAGGTATTTAGCCAGTGGAGTCACCTTCGATCGAGAGATACTAAAACTAATCTAATGTATTCCAATCAAACGAGCGATGACTTCACAAATCTCGCCCTTCATTAGTTGCCAGAAAAATAAACTTAACAATTTTATGAGGGGTTCATAACCTTTGCGAGCTGTCACCTTCCAAACATTACAAGAAACGGGAGGCTTAACTCACTCGGGCGCGGTTTTTTGAAATTCATGTCCAACCAAAATACAGTGAAACATTGAGAATACGTGAAGAGTATCTAAATAAATACGTTATCAAATGAATCAAAACAATTAAAAAACAGTGTCTGCAGCGGGGCCGCGGCTGAGAGAGCGGATCTCGGCAAGCGGCGCAAGAACGCCCTATTAAACAATATCATACGTATCTCTGCCGTTTGCCGTTTTTTTTTTTTATTGCTATATAGGCAAGTATTTGATCTCGATCTCACCTGATGGTAAGTGACGATGAGATCTACGATGTAGCATACTTGCCTAGAAGGTACCTGTTCACTCTCGACTTGAACTGGACTTGCCGTAGAGACGTTATGTCCATGGAGTCGTAGCGCTAAAGAGTTTATCCACAGAATATCAGCTAGGTTGAATACCTCCAAAGGTGACAGGAGGGCTGGCTCTTTCGTCGCTCAAAAAATCAGCTTGATAATACAGCGAGGAAATGAAGCCACCATTCTTGCCATCATTCCACGCTGACAGGGAATTAATGATACGTCGTTTGTTTTCCTATTTATTTTAATATTCATTGTAAATACTTACATTTAAATAGATTACATAATAAATGACATGAAATTTCGAAAATTAAAAATTAGTTTGATGATGAAATTACGATATAAACATATACATCCCATACTTTTAAGATAAACTCACACAATTGTAAATAAATGTGATAGGTGTAAATGTAAAAGTAACTATGCCATTATGTTTAATACACATAGACATGATAACTTCTATGAAAGTAGAAGTAAAACTCAGATTTTTCACACGCCATTAAACTAACGTTGTCACGTGCGCGCTAATGATACGGTCAATACGGAAGCTACGCGTCTACAATTAACAAGACGTTGTGTCAAATACCATGAGTAAATGAAAAGTACTGCATCAATAGCAGAGTACTCAGACTAAAGATTCCCTATGTATAATTGATAATACTAGGCGATACTTGGCGGAAATCCATTGTGAAACAAATGGGGGAAGAGCAACCCACCACTGACCCTCGGCTTGTTAACTTTTCCAATTATAAACCAAGCACGTTGATCGATAATTAAAGAAGCCAGCAACACCGAACTCCTCTAAGATGTTAGTCGACGAACTGTCTGACACGAGTGTTGGGACCCCAAATAATATGCAATTCTCCGCGCAACGCCATTTTTCCTTTATAGCCAGCCGTATATAAAACTAGTTTTTTATAAAACTAGTTTTACATTTTGAATCGCTATAAATTGTTACAATCTGCCAATATGTAGGATCCTTACCAATTGACATGTCTGCCAATATGTAGAATCCCTACAAATCGGCCATAGGTTGGGTGCCAAGTTGTGCCTCTCTTGGAGGCTTTAACACCCGACAGCTTACATGCCGACGTTGACGATTGGCCTAATATCCGATTCCGAGCTCGTCACGCATCTCTTGCTCTCCCTTTCTCTCTCATCTGAACGTCATTATAGGTCGTGTGAATGAAGGCGTGATTGAATAACAAACATCCATCCATCCATTCATCCAAACTTTCACATTTATAATATTAGTGGGATTACCAGCACTCAATAAAAAGTTGTGTTACATAACACCAAGTTTATGTTCCTTCCACTTAAGTAGGTTGCAACGCGTGGCTCTATGATAAGTAACGGTGCGCACAATTTCACAAGTATTCACAACCGGTAACGATTAAATATACAAGATACAGTTATTTAAAAATAATTTAATGGTCATTAGAGCATTGACCATTACAGTGTAGGCCGATAACTGGAATAAGTGATGATTGTCAAGTTGATCGAACGCTCGCCTTGAAACTAAATCTCGTAGGTACGGTCTCCGGGGCTAGCCCTAATGTTAGATAATGTGTTTGCGTATACATTTCCCAATGAAGGTGCTATCCAGTCATTCTGTAAAGACTTTGAAGGCGTGGAATTGGCTACATATCACTGAACATCAAACAAAACGGCGATTATAAATCATATATTTAAAAACATATATATATATATATAAAACATTCAAATAAGGTTGCATTCAATTCCATCAGACTTTTCTACTTTTTCTACTTGTATTATAAGTGGCTAGATTTACCAAGCCGTGATAAAAAAATACTTGCTAGGTACACTAGCCAATTATAATCGTATTGCAGAGAGTAGTAATCATACTATTAACCTTTTTTTACATTTAGGAGTATAGGTAATTGAAGTAGGTTTTTTTTTCAACACTACACACAAGCAAAAACGTGCACGATTTTTTTTATAGTAGAGAGTGGTATTATTATTCGTTATCCTGAAAGCGAAATTATAACTATGAATAGAAGATTTTTTTTCAAGACTAACACACCTCCTATACGGTCCCACACTAAGCAACGCTTGTATTATGGGTACCGTACAATTGGCTGAGTGCTAATGGAGTACCTAAATGATACTTATATAGACAGACAACATCCATGACTCTGGTATAAACATTCATGCTCTTGTGTGATTAGCTAGTCCCTACCAGGATTCAAACCCGGAACCCTCGGCGCATAAAGCGGGGTCACTACCAACTGCGCTAATCAGGTCGTCGTATTATGATAATTATGTAATGGAAGCTATTATTATACGGACGCGACGCACAAAACTTTTTTCATTTTTAACCGACTTCAAAAAGGAGGAGGTTCTCAATTCGGTTGTATATTTTTTTTCAAAGTAAATGAGACTAATATCCAATGCAAACCATTCCTTAATATTTTATGATAGCGAAGACCACGCTATGCTGGTACCTATGTATTTTTTCATATAACTCTGTAAATATTGATGGATTCAATGGAACCTTCGACCCTCTGTAACGGTTCTGTAATGGTTTTTACAGCGCTATGAAGGTATTCGATGGTCGATAGGTCGGGCCGTTTCTTTTACATCCCTTTGTATCATTTTTTTAATATTTTCTTCTAGTTCAATCATCGCTCTAAATCCCAAACAGTCATGACTCGGGTACAAGCATTCGTATTTATCACACGAAGCTTGCACCCACGGGGATTCGAATTCGAGACCCTTGGTACAGTAAGCAGGGCCACTACTATATTTGTCAATCGGATCGTCACCCATCACGTACTATATAGTACTTATTACAAAATCCTTCATATAATAGAATGCGTTGAATTTATGCATTATAATTTGTAGGCCAATGGCAAGAGACGAAATTGTTCAGTTGGTTGATCCAATCTTTGACATTGAAAATAATTTTCAAAGTGTGTGTTTGCTTGCTTGTGTTTCATGTGGATCATTGTAACAAGATTGGATTACTCATGTGTAATAAATAAATGATCATTATTAACAGATTAAAATGCGGGAGATTGATTTACAGACACTATCTTAATTAATTAGTAGCCAAAATATATTTAGTCAGAAGATATGAAAGAGGGTAGCTAAAAGATGCCCCGACTTGATCGGTGCGGACCGTCTGGAAGAGAGAAACAGTGCTATAAGTAAAAAGGAGGCAGCTGCTGTATGCCCAATCTCGTGAAAATTAATAGCGTAAGTATCACATGTGTGATCATCCAAATATAGTACCGAACTATTGTAAATAGCTTAATTGTAACTGAATGCCTTAAGCCTAAAACATTATCGCCACTCCTACCTGCTTAGATCGCGGCTGTGAACCTGATTTATGATTTGACCTTCAAACACCCATAACGATAAGTTATTAACCGATTCAAACTAAATCAAGGTCTTAAAAAAAGAACATGACCGACTCACCGATCAATTTAATGTCCAAATCGAACCCTTAAATTTAAAAATAAATAAAAATAATGTATAATGTAAAAACACGTCGGTGACCGCTAAGCTGGGCATTATTGTGACCTACCTGTCCTGTTTTTTTTTACACAATTCCAAGGTTTTTTTTAATGGCTTTCGCATAATATTATCGAATTTGGTTTATACACAAGGGGGCATTTACAACATTGACAGAGATTTTCAACACAGATTTTCAAGAGCCGTTTGTAGTAGACACAGATATATTAGAGGAGATATGTTATGAAAGCGGTGGGCTTGCGCTCACCTTTAGCCAAAATTACGCTAACATAGAGTTTTCGCCGACAGTCGACTGCAACTGCACGTCGGTATCGGAGCTCTAACTTTTTTTTTAAATGCCGTGTTATTCCGTGGTTGTGTGCTAAAATACTAGCAGCAAAGTGAACTACGCGAAAGATGGAATCTCATTTCACCAGCCAGTATTAAGTATTTTATTTATTCGTCTTTAAAATCATTAAAAACAACAAATCAATAAATATTTAATGCCTTTATTATGTTATTTTAGTTTTCATGTAGCACAACGACTTTTTTATTTTTGTACAAAATACATGGCTCTTTCAGTACCACCTATGTTCGCTACTGAGTGAATGTACGAGGCAATGGATAGATCGTCTAACGATACTTTGAATAAACTGGTGCGTCGCGTGGTACGGCCGCTGCATGCGGCGACGACGCAGCACGCACCGAATTATTGGCACGCGTGTGTGTGTGAGACTTCGTATTGGTTGGTTTTATGTAATTGCATGTGTTTTGTGGCGAGTGGTGGGGACAAAACGGAGACAGCGAGTTCCCATACATTTTGAACCGCACGGCATATCTCTCGTGATCTGTGGTAGTAGACGTCATTGTATATCGATATATTGTTTCACACATCTTTTGACATCATGTTTAGAATTGTAAACAGTCATGATTCCTAAAAGGATCAAGTAGGTGAAGAATAATCATTGTTGCTACCATCAATGGCTACCGTGAATTGTTCTAAGCGTGGCCGAATGAGCGAATCATAATTCGTTATGCACGAACTAGCCCCTCGCTTCCGGAAAACACTTCTACGAAAAACACTTCAGGGTTACACTAAGTTTGGTCTATTATGGCCAAACATATTGTCATAGTAAATAGAGCAATATTTACAGACGCAACGAGTGTTTACAATTACTCGGATTTATTTATAAATATATATTATATAAAAAACCAAATCATATTAGTTACACATGGAAACATTTCACAAAAAAAAAAAAGATCATTTATTTTTGAGGATTGATTCATTTTCTCATACATTTGTTGATCCTGAGGCGAAATTCATTCTTTGGTTACGAGCCGAACGTGCATTAACTGAATTTGGAATTTTCAGACAAGGTATAGATAACAATAAGTACATATATTATACTATGTAAGAAATTAATGTTCCTTATATTATAGGAGAAAAAATACATAAGCCTTTTTGATGTCCCACTGTTGGGCACATATACGAGGAGGATATGTAATAGCACTTCCTTTTTTTATTGAGATTTGATAACGGAAGCAAGTGTTTTGATTTTAGTCAGTGCAATAGTAAGTACCTACGAGTATTAGGCAAAGAATGTTGTTATTTCACTGGCAGATCGTGGACATCGTACCGGGTACTGCTGTATTAAAAAACTACTCGATGTATCTACTAAAGATGTTTTATCACTTGTATAGCACATATTAATCACCATGGCAGTAACAACGGTAATTTTAAGCCCCGTGTATGTTTGTTGTGGATAATTTCTATAAAAGGAAGATCCGATTCGAGAAGGTCCGATAAATCACGATGCAGGAATATTGAACGATCTACATTATTATAAGTACTTACTTAATAAGTTGTAAATAAGCGAAGTGAAGGGATTGTATTGTAACTTTAAAGGTTAAAATCTCAAACATTGCGTCAGGTCAGTTTGGAACAAGCTTTTTTAAAAACATGATTGTTTACCTAGGTATAAAAGGATACAAGCAAAAAAAGTACGTATCGAACCAACGTACGTACATGCGCCGAATAAAATATTGATTTACCTCCGTGCAAAATATTATTTAAAATTATCTTATATTGCAAAATAATATGGCCTAATCTTACTCGCATGGCGACGCGTACCCAACAGCGGGGCATTAAAAAAGGGCTAGTATTATTATCTATACATCTATACATATAAATAAAATTGGAGTGTCTGTTTGTAATATTAAAATAACCGCTTTTTACTAAATGCATTTGGATGTATACACGGTACCTTTACCAAAACAACCATTTTTAAAATTTTTGTCTGTCTGTCTGGCTGTCTGTCTGTCTGTCTGTCTGTCTGTCCGTCTGTCTGTCTGTCTGTCTGTCTGTCTGTCTGTCTGTCTGTCTGTCTGTCTGTCTGTCTGTCTGTCTGTCTGTCTGTCTGTCTGTCTGTCTGTCTGTCTGTTTGTTCCGGGTAATCTCTGAAATGGCTGGACCGATTTTGACGGGACTTTCACTGGCAGATAGCTGATGTAACAAGGAGTAACTTAGGCTACTATCATTTTAGAAAAAAAATAGGATCTCACGAAAAAAAATTAAAACCAATGTTGCAGCGTAGCGCCTGATTAAGTTTGATAGCAACAACCTGCAATGCGTCCCGCGGCGCGGGCTCAGAATGGGCGAGCAGGCTGTTGTCAACGGTTGTCTTTGTTAAATACCACGCGGACGAAGTCGCGGGCAACAGCTAGTTTACTTAATAAACCGACTTCAAAGGTAGCATGGTTAGAGGTATAAAAACAGCCGACAATAAAAAAAGAAGTCTGTTGAGATGAAGCATATTTTTACCTGCTTAACAGCGGTTCACGACGCATTTTTTAATTATTTATTATCTTACACATTTTAAACATATTATATTAGATTTGAATATATCGATAGATTGTTATTTTACAGGGTTTGCACGGGTCAGAATCAATCTCCAAAGCTATATAGAAACTTTTGCCATTAAACGAGAAAACTATATATATATATATACCATCTCAAAACCGCCAGTGATCAAACAAAAATAGCCATGGTAAACCGGTCCATCCGTTCAAAAACTAGTCGCCACAAACAATTATAGAGGTGTTTTTATGACTGATTTTACGTATTTATAACACATTCATTTTATTATCCATCCGCAATTTTGTGTGTTATCTACGACTTTGAATAATTAAATGCGATAAATATAATTCGGTAAACAACCATAAAATACTGCACAGAAAGAGAGTAAATACTAAATAAACGTAACGTAATAGACTTATTGTAACAATTATAGTCAAAATAATTTTATAATCCCTATGACTAATTAATATTCTTTTTGTGTGGGCCGATCCCGGCGGCACTGCAATGCCGGGCCGACCCGTGACGGGAGTGGAGCGAGCCCCGAACATCCCGTCTGGTTACAAAAATCAGTTTAATATACTGGTCCCTCAGTGAGGGAACTTTCAGATATTAAGCTGAAAAGAACAGATACTACACTTTGATCTTAGCCAAAAGGCCGAGAAGCGATACCTGCACGTGAATACGGAAGGGTAGTGATAATACCGCGTCGAATCTTAACACCGCCGTGCAGGATTTGGCTCGAAGTGAACAGCGACATCTATCGGCGTAAAATCTGGTTATTATAAACAGTGACTGTTCAGCGGGTTACCTGCTTTCCTTTTTAATTACTTAACCATTAGTAGGCACTAAAGTAAAGTTTAACATCGCGATGCAGTTCATTTCGAATGAGCCCGTCACAGAGGCAATTAACAGACAGGCTGTCTGTCAAGTGCAATTTCAGAGAGTTCCCCACAAAACTGTTCGTGCAGTTTAGCAATTCTGTTGCCAACTGCACTTAGACTTTATAGTACTTTAGGCAGTATAGCACTATAATAGTAATTTGTATTTTTGCAATGCAAAATGTTAATACATTGCCTCTCAAAAATGTTGACATTTTTTTTTACAAAAATAAATCTATTATTTTTGAAAGCTTTATGAGAGTACCTACTAGTTGACCAGTTTATTTTCATTGATTTACATCGCCTTCGATTCTGTTAATCGTAAAACCAGTTTATAATGACCTTATTTCAATTATTTAAAACTGTGCTTATTATGTTGAGTCAGGCTGAGCCAGGTCTCAAGATCAGCCAGTTATATAGGTCACATCTTGGGTCATGTCTTAAAAATTTTATCATGTTAAAGGTTAAAAAATGCATAATAATTTATTATACATAAGTATGTCATATAAAGTGTTTCCGTTTACACCAGGGGTTCCCAACCTTTTTTTGTCTACTGCCCACTTTAAGAATAAATTATTTTTTAACGCCCCCCTTTTTAAACATACTTAAAAACCGCTAAGTACTTATAACTGATTATTGAAACGCAAATTTATAGTATTCGGACAGAGTATCTTTTATTGAAAATAAAACAAACATAATCAATTCTTATATAAAAACTAATGTGAAGGTTGAATCTGATGCTGTTCAATAAGTTTGTTGATATCAGGTTCCAATTTACTCAAAAACAGCCGCAAGTCGCCACGTTCGGTAACACGCAAACGATTTCTCCTTTTAGTAAGCAGCGTTGCCACAGCACTAAATCCACGTTCACACAAATATGACGATGGGAATGCTATCAAAAATCGTTGAACAATTGACCACAATCCAGGGTACAATTGCGGGATCGGTTTTTGTAGCCAAAATTCTTGATATCCATTTTTGAACTTGATTTTTATTTCTTCGTTTGTTGTCAATTCTATAAGTTCTTCTTCCAGCTGAGGTGACATTGCTGTGTTGACATTTGAAAACGGATCCAACACCCAGTCTGGTATTTCCAAGTTTAAAATGTCCTGGAATCGTCAATGTGGAGGTTTTCCAAATGTTGGCAGTAGGCAAACAAGTCGTCGTTACTGCAGTATACTGATAAATTCGGAAAATTGTGAAACTCACGTCTGCCCATATTCTTTTTGTGCAGAAGCAGTTTGGCTGCGAAAGCAGCAACGACATTTTTTGTTTTAATTAAATTTAGTTCATCGCTTTGCAGTTGGAGGTTCATGTCGTTTAACATTTTATACAGGTCTGTCATGTAAGCTATATCATTCTTTGATGTTATGAGCTTGTTGCGCAGTTCTGTATCTTTAGTTTCCAAGAACTCTATTATAGAGTCAAACAGGTTGTAAAATCGAATCAGACAATTGCCTCTTGACAGCCAACGAACTTCAGTATGAAGCAACAAACGGTTGAAATCTTCGTCATTAGTAACACAAAGCTGATGAAATAATCTATCATTCAAAGAGCTGCTACGGATTTTATTGACTGCTTTGATGACATATTGCAGTGATTGAAATAGTCGTTCACTTAAGTTTCTAGAAACCAAATGTTGTCTATGAATAACGCAATGTATAGCAATGACATCTGGAATTTTATTCTTTAAGTATGCTATGAAGCCTTTATGGCGCCCTGTCATAGCCGGAGCGCCATCCGTAGCAACTGATATAATATTTTTCAAAGGAATCTCTTTCTCTTCACAAAACTTTTCCAATGTATTGAATATGGTTTCGCCTTTTGTATCTGTCTCCAAATTTCTGGCAAACAATAGTTCTTCACGTATTTTCTCATCTTTAATAAACCTCACGTAAGATAGCAACAACGCTTAATTAGTTGGTAAAGTGGACTCATCGAGCTGAATTGAGAATTTACTAGTCCTCAGATGATTGCACAATGATTCTTCAATGTTTTCAGCCATTTCATCAATTCGTCTTTGCACAGAATTATTACTCAAAGGAATTTTTCGGATAATATCTGCGGCCGGTTTATGAAGCACAGTAGTTATTACTTCCTTTATTGCTGGCAAAATTAACTCTTCTCCGATGTTATGTGGTTTGCCTTTTTGAGCAATTAACAAAGAGATATTGTACGAAGCTCGAAGTCCGTCGTCATCTTGCTTAGCATCCGCCGAAAATAGTTATGATACACTTGGCTGAGTATTATGCTTCTTCTCTAGGTCTTGAAAATATGCTACATTCTTTTCTGTCTTATCTGGATGCATTTTATTCAAATGATCTTGCAGTCTTGAAGGCTTCATTGCTTCGTTCGAAAATGTTTTTAGACATAGAAGACACAAAGGCGACGACGGGTTTGTGGGATTTTCAATAAATCCGAATTTAATATATTCCGCAGAGTATTGCCGTCTCTTCTTTTTTACTTCCGACATTGTTTTGTTTTAAGAAATACGTAAGTGTTGAAATCAAGTACTGCTTATCTATTATGCGCGAAACCGCAAATGAAAATAAAATAAATTTACGTCGTTTATATAGGATTGCATAAGCAGCACGCACCAACAGGAATAAGACAAACGTGCATAAACTCGTTTATCTCATTCGACGCCCAATCGTACTCGACAAGCAAGAACAAGTATTATAGAACCAGCCGATTGGTATAGGAATGTACAATTCGGATTATTTAACAAAAACTTGTTAAAACATGATTGCCCGCGGTCTTTTATATCGAACCGAGTTTGAGCTATATCTTAATTAATATTAGTTGATGTTCACAAGATGTAGTCGAGAGTCGAGAGCTCAGTCGGTGTCTAAGAGTCTTCCTAGCTAGGTAGATGAAATTATAAATCGACCCCAAAGCCCTACACAATGCCCCCTTTTTTTCTGGGTCTCTTACCGCCCCCCTTTAGGCCTGCAGCGCCCACAAGGGGGCGCTATCGCCCACGTTGGGAAAGACTGGTTTACACGGAGTAATCGTAAAAATTTCAAGAACACCGGAAATGACGTCAATTTTATATCGAGAAACGCAATATATTTCATGGCCTACTTTTTAAATTTATACCTTAATATTACAATGACTGGGTCTTAATCTTGGTCTCGAGAGACAGGCTTCTTCTAAGAAGGCTTCTCTTAAGAGGGTACCTCGGGAATTTGGTTGATTTTTTATTCCACATATTTCTTTCCAGGCCCCTTAACTAGGATTCATTTTTTCGATGATGGCAGCAAAGATCCGTAAAGTCAGACAATCAAAGTGTGTCCTTATGAGTTTTATGAGTGCTTCATAATAAGACAAAGGCTGTACTTACGTACGTCATTCAAACTGGTCCTCGGAGCTTTAAATCCGGCATCTTATAAAATTGTCCATAAATTTCTATAACTAGACACAAAAACATCAAAAATAAAAAAATGCGTTCTACGTGCAAAACTACAAACAAGCGACAACGAACGCAAAACAGACGCAAGCGACCAACGGGACATACGTCCGATGAGCGGGAGCCTCGCGGTGTCCGCTTTGGCGACCACGCTCGGAGCGCCCAGGCAGACGATCGCTATCGCGTCGAAGAAGGTCGAATGTGGCGCCAAGACGACTACCGGTGCGTCGCGGGAACTGGCCGGGACGTGTTGGCGACCAAGAACTCGGACGCGGTGGAAGCCAGCCGCGACCACGACAAGCCGCATAAGCGACAAGATTGAGAAACGGAGTTTGCTGTAAATTAGAATGTGGTTAACAGAACTGTACGTCGATTACTTTACTGTGGTTAAAAAAGTTATTCGCCGGTTGCCCATGTGTAATAGTATGATCATTAGAATTCTAATTATTGCAGTTTGCTGAGCGAAATGGTGTTCCTGCGACGACCCTAGTCACACCAATAATATGAATAAGTTATCTAATCCAGTTCAATCAAAGAATTTAAGAATTACTTATAATTTTCGTCATAACATTAATCACGCACGCACGACTATAAATATATTTTACTTTTGCTTTTTCATTTTTTTTGCGAAGCCTTATGCGTATACATTCATAACTTCTTGGTCTGTTGTCAGCTCGTTTATACACTTGGATGTCCACAATAAACATACTTATATGAATGCCTTACTCAATTAAATTTCAAGATGCGATTTCACTTATCAACTTTCGATGGCAACATTTACAAGGTATCAAGAAATTCTATGAAGTACTCATATACAATTATTGTTGTTATTTTTGTACACAATATTGTAGAACAAGAAAGCAGTAGACCAAACTTTCATGTGAAATAGAAAGTTTTGATTTAATTAATCTTCGTTTACAAACGTGTCTCTCGTAGTCTAGCTAGACGTTGACTGTATAGGTAGGTACTTGTAAGTAATACAAATTATTCCGCGTAGCGAGCTTATAGCTTCGTTAATATCCAGTTGATGATCAAGTGTCGACTAAGCAATGCAAAACGTCTTAACAGTTCCGCTCTCATCAGTGACAGCTGTCATATTACTATGTCGTTTGCCAAATGTATGCATAACTTGATAGGAATAAGAAGTGTCAAAAAAGCCAAAAGTTTTTGTGTAAAGTATACCTACTTACTGACGTTAACAACAAAAGGTAACAAATTAATCCCTTCTCAATAAAATACGGTGGTCGGCTTACCTATCTTACTACACTTTGTTCGTGCGCGTACGCAGATAAGCACATGTGAATGAAACATTATAATAATGAAAAGCGAGAGTTGTATATGTGTATTAAAAACGACGCCGTATAACACCCGACTGAGAGAGACAGAGCTATAAGTAGTAAAATACAGTTAGCTGCCAGCGCACAGCTAAAATGAGAACAGGCCGTTTTAAGGGGTATATCTTTACTACCTACCTTATAGCTTGATTACACGTAACGAGTAAAATCGCGAGATAGTGCTGTCTGTACTGTCTCGGTATTTTACTCGTTACGTAGGAACGTGTAATCAAGACATTACCTAGTAGCATACAAGCTGGGCCCCAAGTCTGCTAACACAATCGATTCTTAATCGAACAGCAACCGCATAGTAGCTGTCACTTTTGACAGATATTGTATGGGATATCTGTCAAAAGTGACAGTTACTTGCCTTGGCCTTGTTCAGTATACCAAGGCATATAGAAGATGTAACCCATAATAATTATTGCTAATTTTAATTTATCTTTTTGGAGGTCCAACATTATTAAGCCCGTTGCTTAATACCAAAATCTTTATTAATGAAGTCGTAATTATCTTTTTGTTGTCCTTGAAATATAAACGCTTACTAAAGATATTTTATTATGGCGATGGACTCAATGGCATTATTTATGCCTATCAATTTTTTTAACGGTTTTATAATGGTCTGCATACTAACAAAAATATGGGTGAGTAGTTACTTAAAATCATAAAATTAAATTGGGTAGGTATAATTTGTATAATAAAATAAGTAAGTATGTACCTACTTAAGTAGGTGAATCTATTGCGAATGTGACAAGGTCGTACAGAGGCCGTTAAACTTATGAAGTAGGTGTTCTTTTATTTACTTACAATGACATTAATTGGCATTATAGTCAGCGTTAAAATAAAGTAGCTGGTCCAGATTACATCTAAAACTCGTGCACTTTTATAAACACCTGGGTACCTAGCCTACTCCACCGACAAGAATTCAAAGAAACACGAAACGACATTAACAACAAGGCTTAAATTTCTCGCTAAAAATGCCCTTTTCATACACTCGCATTCCCGCCCAAAGCACTCGGCTGTAGAGTTGATGACACATAAAAAAACCGATACTTACCGCAATTACCGGTTTTAATAATCAGCCAGCAATCACGCCCGACTTACGTCACGTCACGTACGCGAAAAACGCACTTGCAGCGTTTGATGCTATTCGTGTCTATGATTTATTTTTAGCCAAGGTCTAGTTTTTTTTATCAATGTCAATGTTGTATTTCTTCGTTAGGCATTACGTCTTATTTTGTTTTTGTAAAAAATAAGTACTAGTCTGTGCACTGTATTTTTACCACAAGCAGTGTATAGTAATCAAGGTCATCGGTACAAGAAATATTTCCGAGCTGTCGTTTTGCCGTTTCGCATCGAGATCGAGGACTGTGTCTGACATACATTCCGAAGAAAGCAGATTGGACAAATAATTTAAAAGTCTAAGTATTACGTAGGTACCTACGTGAAACCTGTTCAGTTAGGTAGGCAATAGTGTTGATTTCCTTATTTACATTTTCGCAATAGTTCCTTCACGTCGCATTGTAGGTTTGGTAACATAATGGAAAACGTTAAAAATGAATTCGTTCCTATGAACAAATGGGAAAACTTATCCGACCATTGTTCTGTCACCTTGAACTACTTATTTTGATTCAGCAATGTACCTAGTTGACAATATTTTAATATTCCCAACATTGTAACGTTATAATAGTAGGTAACGTTAGTGATAATTTGACTAATATTCCGCTTACATAACTACCTAATACCTACTATCCAATATTATAATGTAAGTACTTGCTTAATTTGATAACTCTATGAAATTAGGTAGTACCTACCATTTTTTTTTAAGTTATATTTTTTGATAGTAAATGATTATTCCACAAAATGATTTGGCATACCTCCTCCATCCAGTCATCGGCTTCCGCCTGAGATCCTCTTCGCTGAGCCCATAGAGGCCGATGCACGCGAGGAACCACGCAGTCACGATCAAATAACATATCACGATCACCCGAAAAGGAAGCAATATAACCGTGAATATTGCCGTCTGAAACAAACGACAATGACATTTATGTGTGATTTCAATAAAGACTAAAATAAAAATACTTAAATTGCATAATCATGAGGTCAGTCTATAAGCGAGTTATATTAACTTACTGATGGATTATTTTTCGAGGATCTTTATTATTACAAAAAAAACGTAAATACCTACGTGTTATAATAATTTTATTTAGATATATATTTTAATTTTTTTATAATTTTAGTGTGTTTATCTGTGACGTATCATGGGCAGCATACGAAACATGAAATTTGTCAAAACTATACCCTCGTGCTTTAATTTCTTCGGCACTTAGGTAGCTAGCATGCCACTGTCTATACGAGTGTTTTTGAGTTGGCAGTCAATTACTGCATACTTAACTCCTGTTCACAAATGTTATATCACGGCCCAGTTTCACTCGCTTCCTTAAGAACGGTCTAGTGATCAGACTAGAATCTAGTTTATTATGTTTGTCTGGTTATAACAGTTTAGAGCGTTTATGAGTCGTCACACACGACTATATACTCGAGTATACATTCACATTCGCCGAGTATATGCTAGTCATTATTTCTAAATTCATTCATAATGTTGACTAATCGACTTCAAAAATAGGGGGAGGTTCTCAATTCGATTGTATATTTTTCTTCGTTCGTTGTTTAACTTCATCGCTTGAAAAAAATGGTTTAATGGATGTAATGGATCATCAACATAATTTGCAATTCCAAAGCACTAAACAACAACTAGTCTCGCGATTTTGTGTCGAGCATAAATTATGTAAATATTTTTCATATTTCTTTTTTGTATTCACGAAGATTCTTCTTGTCTGTTGTTAATAATAAGTAACTTAGGTAACATTTTGTGTGATAATAAGCATTTAATAGGTCGTAGTAAATCTATTACGTAGAAGATATAATAGTATGCAAGCACGTGTTTTAGTTCTTTGATTCTAGTGTCAATGGCATATTCCGTATGCTCCCCTAACAAAAAAACCAAATTAGGCAATATTTTTTGAATAATTGTTGCATTTTTTAAATAAAATCTGGCTAATAAACAGCCACTGGACAAAATATTTCATAAACGAGGTTTAATTTTGAAAAATCATTCGGAGACACCTGATTATAACTATAAAATATCACTCTGAAGATGGTATTATATAACATTCACGTATTTTTCCTCTGTCGTCGTTCCATTCCAAGTAGGGCAAGCGCCCTAGAATTCATTTTATTTTTATAAATAGGTACCTAGATAGGTAGGTACATCTTTGATCTATAAAAATCTATAAATGTGCCTAATTTCTTTGAACAGAATGACTGTATCCCGGACGAACGAGCATTAAACTTTAAAGGTATTTACCAACCTAGTTTGGCTACGGAACCCTAAAAAGAATCTGCACCTTCTTCAAAACAAGAGCCCTGCATAAACACTGAGTTACCTACTTTACCTAAACCAGTATTTTCTTTTAAACTTTCACAAATTCCGCTATTGTTTCTTATTACCTACATAAAAAGGTAATTTAAGTAGGTAGATACTTACGCAATATTCATAAAAAAAAAACTGTTAGCGACATTATATAACTTGAAATAAAAAGAAATCCGTAGGAAAATATCACACTTTCAGTCAACATTAGCGTGATCAAAGTTATGTTGGTTGGTGTCTACCAACATTACCAGGGTGTGTGATGCAAAGTAACGACTAACTTTCCCTCAGCACACATGTATAACCACCTTAAACTTTCATATTAGGTATGCGATGAACCAGCGATAAAATTGTTAAAGTTGCGTTCAGACTATGCCAAAAAAATCTACTAATATAAATAGGTAGAACGTCGTAGATCTTTGACAGGATGAATAATAAATAATTTACCTAACAGGTCCAGAGATAACAGGTGTTGTGTTCGATTTATTATCATGTGCGAACCAAAATTACTTGGTAAGTAGGGGACTAGGTTACCTACCTAGTGCGCCTACCACATAGGTACCATTATTTGTTTTATTTTTAAATTATAGCACTGGCCTAAAATAAAAAATACGATGAGTAAGTAAGGTTGGTAGTGGTAACCTATTATATTTAACATTTTTACTAATTTTCGAATTCTAATAAATCACACCTACCTCGGCAAATAAGGGTTGGAATTAGCCTTGGGTATAAATAATTAAATATTTTATGTAAGAAATTAAACGGATAGTCGGGAGCACAGAAAAATAAATAAGAAAAGGACATTGTACAGATCCATTTGAAGGTCTGAAATCATTATTATTCAGTCCGGTGATATAACAAGGCCCCGTAAAGGCAGAGGTTTTCTCGAGAATATATTTGGCAATCGCATCCAATTCCATTGTTACGTCTTCAATAGGTACTTAAACAAAGTAATCTATTATGAATAGATAATGTGAAAATCTATGTTATCGTAAAAATATTCTGTTAAAATTATCATCACACAATCTTATTTCAAGCATGCGCAGTGTAACATCAGAATCTCTTAAAAAATACCAATGTAAGGAGGCACGTAAAATAAATTATACTTTCACTTTTCTCTGTTATGCAATCTAGTAAGCCCGCTACCTGTTCGTACCTTTATTTTGTCGTATGTGTTATCTAGCTCCAATTTGTGAACGAAAGGGTTCAATATTTCGGCGCGCATGTCATCAGATGAGAAAGCACCGGTTTCACCATGCACTTTGCCGTTCATTTTCACTACAGAAAACACTTGACGCTATTATTATAAAATTTAATTACATTACACCATTTGCACTCATTCTTGTTCACTTTTTTCGAGTGAGAAAAATAATCGACACTTTATATTACATACACGACGTGTTTTTATTGAATAAAACGCGCCGAAGTAGGACGTGCATCTCAGACGGCGTCAAAATCAAAACTATTTTTTTTCGAGGTCACTCAACAACAGTCAACATCTACACTACATAAAACAAGTCTTCTCAATAGCTCCGTTGACACCATCAATCCAAATTACAGAAACACGATTCAAGGGATTTTGGTTGTGTATTTATTTGTGTATAAAACTCTAAGTTATGGTACGGTGATTTCTTCCGGAAATGTATCGTAATTCATATGATACTTGCATAATTCCGTTATATTACTGATAGAGTGAACAGCACCATTCATATTATATTTTCGTGTGCGATCGACCACTCACACCCAAAAATACGGTAAAGACACGAGAAATAAATCATATTAAAATTATTCCTAAAGGTAATAAATGATTCCATGCATGTTCTGTGATTATTTTTCTACTATGGATTAAGCAAACTAACGAAGCTTATGGTAAAAATAAAAAATAATAAAACACCGATTTTTGAAAGTACGGTTATTGTGCACAACACAAATATAATGATTTATAAAGGTATCTACAGATTCATATGCAATTTAGTACACCTCAAGTATACCTATGTAATCCAATATTATTTATTAGTATTATAATTGATCTACAGTAGATCAATGAGTATGGTATATTTGAAATTTAAAAAATATGAAAAAAACCCCTTTTTTCAATTTCATTTGTTTTTATGTTTAACTTTACTTTTTTTTCTATTGAGATCAATGTGTTTTCAGAAAATACTTTTCTGACTAGGAGTAGGACGTCGTATTTAAAACGCACCTTGTAAACACGCAGCATTTATTCCCCAGAGAGAGAGAGAGAGAGAGAGAGAATTCGATATTTTATTTCATTCTAGCTAGGTACTCTCACAAACGATTGTTGACAATTTCATTTCGTTGAAAATATAAATGTGAAATTATGTGTTTTCATCTGTATTATGGAAGCTAAAGTACAGAAACAGATAATTGATTACTTTTCGTGTTTTGAGGAATTCCATAACACTGCGAAAACTTGTTTGAAAGATTGCCAAAACTGCGCAGCGTCTATAAATAAACTGATAAAACGTTGTAGGAACATAAAAGAGTGAGTTGAAATGTAGTAGCAGTGATTGATTTGTGTTTTACGAGCATTTGGTAAATTATATTGTATTTTGTAGGGCTGTGGTGGCTGGTTCCCCACTGGAGGAATTTGAGGGCTTACAGAGCAAACTGTGTGCCTCCCTACATAACCTCATTTCGGAGGAGATTCAAGAGATAAAGAGTAGGCAGTAAGTAGCATTATATTCTTACTTAAGGTTCTGAAAATCTCATTGTGAGTAATCAAAGTACCTTATCATGTGATTCAGGTCATAAATAACAATGTCACATGATAATGAATGCAGGTTGTTTTATTGAATATTCAATTCAAATACTATTTTATAATGACTAGTAAGTGTTATTATTATTATTATTCATAGATAATTTGTTATTAGCTTTAGGTTTTCAATATCAAAGTAATTAACAAAAATTTTAAAGCATATACAACAAAAATTAACAGTACTGTAAATATCATTACTTTGCATCACCTTACTTACAAATTATCTTTTAACATTCCAGATTGACTTTAGAAGATTTATTTGACAAACTGTGCAACAAGAATAATGCCTTGAGAGAGAGTTGCAAAGAAATTGATTTTCAACAAAACACTCCGCTCGTGCATGGTACCCCCCTCCAACCATCACTGAGCCAATTGTTGGAATTTGCTCAAGACACTATCACATACGGCAGCCATCTTTCTGCCCAAATAGAAACATCACTGAACGTGATAATATTCAAAGAACTGAATACTGACTCCTTAGTAGTCAATTTTAGTATTCCCACCAATTGGCAGAGACGTATCTCGGAAATCATATCCTACACTTCATTTGTATCTGAAAATCAAAACATAGTATAAATAGATATAAAGATGGACTTATTAGATTCCATACTCAATTCCATGCAAAAGCCACCGTCGGCAAGTGAAGCTCAGAAAAATGCGATGCGAAAACAAAAAGAG
This sequence comes from Pheosia gnoma, assembly GCA_905404115.1. Classification (NCBI taxonomy): domain Eukaryota; kingdom Metazoa; phylum Arthropoda; class Insecta; order Lepidoptera; family Notodontidae; genus Pheosia; species Pheosia gnoma. The sequence continues at coordinate 1,063,917 of FR989905.1, forward strand.
GCCATAGAGCGCAGACAAACTGAAGATCGCAACATGATAAATAGGTTCAGGAAACGCGTTGAGGAGAAAATAAGCAACTTCATTAAAGACAGAACTAAACCACATTTACAGTTCGAACCAATGGAACAGATGTATAGAACTATTATACGAGAAGTGGCAGAGACTGCTGGCTTGCAAGTATTCTCGTTTGGGCAAGAAGGTGTAGACCGATATGCAGTAATTTACACTAAAGACAATGGTCCTTCAGAGGATGAATTAACTGTCCGTCGTGCGGGTAGTGTTTGGGACGAAGATAAAGCTGTTGAGATGGCTGAAAAGCATGTAGAGATGCAAAAACAGGCTGCAAGGGATATAGAAGAAGAGAAAAATAGAAAACGTAAGAGAGGGAAAGAAGAATTAAGTGGAACTTTTTATAAGCAGAAATATGCTCATTTGATTGGTCAGGAGGCCGCTATAGATGCTGCCCACAAGACAAATGTCAACAAGAGTTACGGGGAGGTACCGAGTGAGAATAAAAAGGACCAACGCTCAATTGAACAGACTATGGCTGATATTAAAGCAAAGAAAATAAAAAAGGCCGAAACTGAGAAAGCGATTGCAGATAATTCTGTACAAATGTAGTATTTGTTGATAAATATTCACATAGATAGTTTGTTTTTAGTTCAAATGAATATATAATTGATAATGTGTCTCATGTACTATTAGGGATTCTACTCCCTGCTCGCTTATATAAAAAATCGTATGAACCAGTACAGGTGGTTTGCTATTTAAACTGTAGCGCTACGGCCAAGTAGTGCCATGCAAAAATTACCTTAAGGTCTCCAGGTAGTATTGGCCCGATAATATAAATGTATATTTGCTTGCAATACCATCATTTTTAGGCACAATACTACATTAAAATATTAGTCCTGTATATGGTATCTATGTGCTAATTAAAAAAAAATATCACTCAATTCTCCATAAATCGTTTTTTCTATATTAAATAAATTTTCTACAATCATACTCGTATCTAACAAAATTTCAACTCATGCCTACATAACACATTATATAATGGCAATATGCTGTACCATTTCTCCAATGTAATAATTACCTATATTAAAATAATCACATACCTCATCAGAGACAACGGTACCTTATTAGATAGTATAATATCGAACGTAGATGCAAAAAATATTTTTGTACCCACGAAAATTGTATAAGACTGGTTTAATTTCAATTAGGTAGCAATAATTAGATGCATTATGTAATTGATTAAATGTAATTAAATTGTTTTAATACATTCTTTTTTATTTTTTAACCGACTTCAAAAAGGACGTGGTTCTCAATTCGGTTGTATTTTTTTTGTTTCTTTAAAGTATAGGTTACACGAATGTTTTTTTATGAAAAGGTGATGTAGTTATCAATTTTATTCACACATCCGTGAACCAAACAAGAACTTATGCAATCGTATCGTCATCGAGAAAGCATGCTGTCACTTTCATTCTAATATACGAAGTTTGAGATGAGAGCGAGACGGAATACGTGATGGACGATTGATGGTGATTAAGCCACTGATTTCCATAAAGTGGCGAATAAAAAGTGCCAATAAATTTGGTCAACCGCTCGTCTCGTCGTCTCTTTATTTGATATCATCAAAACTCCCACTAAGCTTCCACGGAAAGATGTAGTTCGCACTACGTTCCTTCGTAATTAGTGCGTCTATAATTAAAACGAAACACATTTTTCAGATTGTTTATTTACCATCAACACGTTAGGCATACTTACACAGAAACAACAATTCTACGTTATAAACATTATTATTCACAATCGTAGCTAGCTAACCGAACTATATAATATGGCTACATCACGAGATTTTATATAATCGTGATCCTAACTGGACAGTATTCCACAAATTCTTATTGTCTTGTTTAATAGATAGTATTGGAGAGGCAAGCCAATGTGAATAAAACATTACATGTTAAGAGTTACGTTTCAATGACATGTGTATTTTGAGGCAATCGAAAAAGGTACCTTAACTTGGTGATAACATGTACCTATTACCAAGGTAAGCACTTCAGCAACCCAAGCACGAGTTTTATCATAGCTATCCATATAACCTACCTACTCGACAGATGGTCGAATTCATAGAATTTGCAATCCATTTCGAACGCAGTTATCTTGTAGATAGGTGCCTACCAAATTTAAATTATGAATTCGACGTTACAAATTTATTAATTATGTAGGTATGTAACATTGCATGTTTTGGATGCCGTCTCACAGAGGCGCTGTTTAAAATAATTAGCTTGACACTAAATTACAATGCCGCAGGCTAGTAGGTATGCTTTAACATTTCTCACACTTAGGGCTCCATTAATTTTATGTAGTTAGATACAACAACATTACGTCAAGTGCGAGATTATTCGTAAGCTAACCGTATACTTTATAGTCTACGTATTCAAACATTTTGTATAGAGAATTGAAAGTTTTAAATACCGTCCGCTAGAGGCGCTGTTCAATTCTCCATACAGTGTCTAAATACGGTAGACTATAAAGTACACAGAAAGCTCGCACTTGACGTACAGAACAAAACATCCTTACGAAAATAAATAGCAATACCTACGTACGTCCGGCTTTCGAAATGCTGTTTTCTTATATAATACTGTGTATACACTTATTTCTAACTGCTTGCGCACTGGGCATAGTGAGTTGAGTGCTTTTACAATATTATTTTAATTGACTTTATCGGTTTATTTGAAGAATTAAGAACGTAATCTTTTGTCTTAAAAAAATACATTTGTTTTGTAGTATGGGTAGTTTTTTTTATTATTCTGGAAAGGTATACCTACACCTCAAAGGGTGTGTAGCAAACTAAAATAGTAAAGTATCATATTAATCTCCCAACACATTATACTTTTTACTGGGTGTAGGCTTCGGCCGTGGCTAGTCACCACCCACTGAACAAAGCCATGTCGCCAAGCGGCCTAGCCGCGTTCCGGCATGATGTTCGGTGTTGCCATGGATGGCGGGTCAGATCAGTTGCGCTGCATGTGCCTAGTGAATGTAGCGTCTCTATCTACTGCCGCCTTCCTACCAAGGCAAGTATGCTCCATCGTAGATCTCATCGTCACTTACCATCAGGTGAGATCGAGATCAAATACTTGCCTATAATGTAATAATAAAAAAAAAACGTTATAATACCTATTAGTAAGCAGGTAGATACAGATTCTGCACAAATGTAGACTCTAAAGATTTATAAAAGTAGTTACAATATGCGGTATAGCTAGATATATATTACCTACTACTTTACGTTACCTAGCGGATTTTACAAGAATAACAACATCAATTGGCGTTATTTATGTTGCATAAGTTTTAATTCCTAACATGTTCGTTGAATTTCATAATTTACATACAAAGTCTGTATGCACTTGCAGCACAGATGGCGCTAAGTTGTGTATGGCGTTATTGAGTGTATCATTGCATATAAATACCTAAATGGATGCGTGATAGACTACAATGACCACATTAATAGATTAGATATTGTCATATTATACTTTGATAATTTGAGTAAATAAGATAAAAAAACAACAATGTATCACATCAAATATTTATGTTATTCTAGCCTTTTATTCTAATAATGATACCAGCCCTTTTAATGTCCCACTGTTGGGCACGGGCATCCCATCAATGCGAGGGGGATTAGGCCATAGTCCACCACGCTGGCCCTGCAGTGCGGGTTGGCGGACTTCACACGTCTTTCGAGGGGTTCTCTCCGACATGCAGGTTTCCTCACGATGTTTGCCTTCATTGTTTTTTTTTTATTCTGATTTAATTATTAAATATTGAATAGTGCAGTATTTTGATAATTATTATTTATAATAAAATATACTTGTACAAATAAAACCGTACCTTTAGGTACTTTAACCAACTAAACCTTTGGTACCTACCTAAGTATTATGTTTTCTATGAATTGTGTCAGACTTTAAAGCAACTTTACCTAATGACAAATTTCAACAAATCGATAAAAAAAATACCCATTATTTCACAGATTGTTCAATTCTGTGGAATACTATTTTAGTTAATACTTATAAGAAAACTTTTTAGAGTAGGGTACCTTTTTTACGACAGTGCGAGATTATTAGTAAGCTAACCGAATACTTTTTAGACATTTTGTATGGGCAATTGAACAGTGCCTCAGAGCGGGCGATATTTAAAACTTTCCATTCTCCATACAGAATATTTAAAAACGTAGACTATAAAGTATACGGTTTCCCGTTACGAATAATCTCACACTTGCCGTATATAACGTTACGTTAACGGCATAAAACGTTAAGTAACTATTATACAATTATTGTCATCCATTGGAAGTGTAGAAGTACGTACTAATCTTAAGATTATCTTAACAATAGAAACAGCAACATCAATAACAAATAGGTATAAGTATCTAGATTATATATTGTCATGGTTTATTTTATTGTCAATAATGCTAAAGTCTTGATATCTTTTTACGAACTTGGCGGAGCACAGCCGTGCAGCATTTCATTTAGACTCAACACGCCATGGTAGGAAAACCTTCTTTTAACACTACCGGTAATTATAATAATTCTTTATTGGTTCGTAAATGTATTTATGCCGCCATGTTTCGTATGTATTGTAAGTTTTTGTTCTATATAATTAAGTAAGAAGTAGATAAGTATATAAAATATCAACAATATATTTATTAAAGGACAGATTAAGTATTAAGGATATCTAAATATACAGGATGTAAGTGGCTTCGTAACGAAAATGTTACTATGGAATCTACTCATGATTCTGAGCCCTCCAGACACCCCCCCCCCCCCACACCAGAGTTGGAATTTTGTGTCGATCTTATCATGAGTATAAGCATTATTTTGCAGTATCTTTACATTAATTTTGGCATGAAATTATATAATAAGTCCGTCTCAACGTGATTTTTAATTTAAAAAAAAACATAATTACTAATTTAGACCTAAAACTGCAATGTAAACTCGACACACTCGAGCGCTCGCCACTCGCACGAGTAGCGTATCGCCCGGAGCATTGTGTTGTGATCGCGTGTTTACTATACAATGCGCGTTAAAAAATTACAATATCTGTAACCCATGTGTCTTTGATTGTATATGATTTCTACAATGTTATTATCCGGAACCTTTACCCAACGTTTGCGTTACCAGCCCCTTACACCCTGCATTATACTGATATGGAATCTAAAATCCTGGCAGATATGTATTCGCGTTTCAAAATACCTATGTATTTCGGATATGATTTTATATTAACTTGCGCAGGTAGGACATTTAATTGGATAAAATTTCTCAAACGCACGCAACGGATTTCACCATTGCACTTTTATGACCGCCAGTACTGCACGAGTGTGGTGATATGTTTTTAAAATTGATGTACAGCAGCGGAATGAAAAGGTTCGTTGGTTTTCAAATTGATGCATTTAACGTTTGCGAGCACATGTTACCTTTTCAAACTATGTCACTGAATATACTGTTGCATAGAAAATGATGTTTATCTGATCGTGAAGAAAGTTCAAATTTATTCAAATCAAAGTAGTTTTTTTTTTCTTGACATTAGTGGCAGGCCATTTTCATAACTCCCAATGTGTGGGTGTGTCTGTCAATGACAGCATTGCATTCTTCTTCGTTCTTTTTTCTTTTAAATTGGCAATCGGCTACAAATCGAGCCATTTCTGCCAGTGTTGATTTTTTAAATATTTTCTAATTGACAGGATGGAGTAAGCAAAACCATTATACCGTAGACTCTATAGTGAACGCGTCAAAACAATACGCAGTAGCATTTATTATAATGTTGGCAGTACTGTTTCTTTTTTTTTTATTATTACAATAAAGGCAAGTACTTATTGGCATTACGGTTCTTGAACTCATGCAGGCAAAAGTCGACTTTAAGGTGACAAACCTTGTCATTCCGCGACTGTAAATATCGTACAGGCTCATTTAGAATGAGTAAACTAAACCTTAAACCTGCTCATCCTTAGCGCATTTGTATTTCGATACGCAAATTTAAAAATAAAATATCTCTAAAAAATATTTGGATATATTTTTTTAAATAGACATTTTAAAATTCTGCCTTCACGTGATGATTACGAACGTGCTAAAGAAGCGTAGCTTTTAGGCGTAGTATACCCTTTTCTGCATAATTATGTATATTTATCAGCAGTAATTGTGTGTTCACATATTAAGACCAACCCAATTTTCAGGTGTGCTCATATTTCACCTGTTACATAAGACCGGCTCAGACGAGGCGTTGTTTAACGAAAACCAATTTAAAAAAACTGATCCCGACTTATCCAGGGTCTACTCCTCATCATCGGTTTCACAGCAGCCTGGCCAGCAGCAGCGCTCGGCACCGTCCGGTCGGGTGCAGAATAGCAAGGTCTCCGCCGCGGAGACGGGGCGGGCCTCGATGCCGTGGAAGTCGCGCAACTCCTCGGCAGGAAACCAGGCGCGTTCCTCGTCGTCTATTATTGGAATGCCGAAGTATCTGAAAATGTAATGAATACTTTTATAATGCTTTGTCACAGTAGGTGGTGATCCTGCTTTCTGTACCGAGAGTCCCGAGTTCGAATTCCAGGTTGGAGTATATTTTTTCATTTTTTTTAAATTAACATCGAACTTCCGACTTCACATAACGATATAGAAATGCACTAGAGAAACGCAGATTCAAAGATTAGTATACCCTTTTTGAATCAACCTGTATTTAAGAAGTTATATACTGGGATTGCCCCCAGTCCATTTTAGAAGCGTTGATAAGCTTGGAACCGTATAGTCAGTGGGCCTACCCTTGGGCCACGTGGGCCATGGCCCGAGGCGGCAGGCTATAATGAGTGGTGCATGCTGCTCCTCGCGCTCAGCATTTATCACCTTTCATATTCATTACCTATCTATCAGCCGAAAGCCGTCCACTGCTGGACATAGGCCTCCCCTAATGACGTCCACACGTGACGGTCCTCCGCCACTCGCATCCACCGGCTTCCGGCTACGCGTGTGATATAATCGGTCCACCTTGTGGGAGGCCGTCCTATTATTTTATTACCTATCTTTTGTTTATTTATAGAGGCGGCAAACCCCATAGACCCAAGGCTCTTAGCCCTGGACCGCCAAGACTTATAACACCCCACTGCATACAGTTGGTGTGTGTCTGTGGCCGCATCGGGGGTCGGTTCCACCAACCTGCATATAGCCAGCCCAGGTATCCACAGCACAGAAGCCAGCACCAGCACGATCACCAGCACCACCGCCCACACCGGCCAGGGTTTCTTCACCGTGTCGCCTTCGGACTTGATCCACGCCTCGTAGCCCGACCCCTCCATCGCTATTTCCGCGAAAGACGACACCAAGATCGACAGCATCGCTAGTGGAGACAGGTACTTCCAGCAGATCAGCCAGTATATGCCTGGACGTTGGCCCGTCATTAGCTCTATGTCATCAGCGAATCTGGAAATGATACGAATTAAATAGAACGCTCGTCTCTACGGTACCTATTCTATTCTATTCTATCAGCCGATAGACGTCCACTGCTGGACATAGGCCTCCCCCAACGACTTCCACACATCACGGTCCTCCGCCACTCGCATCCACCGGCTTCCTGCGACGCGTGTGATGTCATCAGTCCACCTTGTGGAGGAGCCTTCTGGGTGGGCCTTGAGGAGGGCCGTCCTACACTTCGTCTTCCAATTCGTGGTACGGTACCTATTTGTGGCCAATTTTTTTTATTACTTCATTTGCAACTAAAATGACACAATTTTTTAAATGACTTATGACCATGACGTCATATGCAAACTCCTGAATACATTTAGCTGTGGTTTTGATATATATTATTGTATTATAAAACTAGCTGTCTCGGCGAATTTGTTAAGTTTTCCCATGTTTATTGTATAGTTATTCTGCTATTCGGGGCGGAGACCAATCAATCAAATCAAAGATCATAAAAATCGGGCCGTCCGTTCTTGAGTTAGACTTCGTTATATATATGTCGGTTTTTGCTCATATCTCGTATAGGAATGTAATTCAGTACGAGTGGTAGAGTATCGTATGATTCTACGGCCAGCTTAGACAAATGACAAAAATACGTTAGTTTATGACTTTTCCAAAATTAATTTCATTTCCTTGGAACTACATGACCACGGTGCAAATAACGAACATGAACACACCACAGATAAGGCAAAAGAAAATAACTGAAATACGTTATAAAAGTTAACGGTGAAATGTTATAAAAAAAACGACTGCGCGAACTTGGCCGGCATGCGGCAGGCGGCGCGAAAAGTTTGTAAGATTAATGGAAAGTATTCTTGTGCAGAAGAACGTGGGCGGCACAAAATTAAGTTCGTTCATCGATTTAATTTTCTTTTTTTCTGACGGACGGAACACAAGCCATGTTCAGAAAAAGTATTCTAATTTCAAATCTAACCATTGTGTACTTAATTTAAAATCCAGAGCTAAATTAAAATCTTTTTAAATTGTATATCACAGAAAAAAATGTCAAATACTTAGTCTGTCCCTAAAATAAATAAGTTTGAGCTCATTGTTTGCTTTGAAAGAGAGGCTTTGAAATTGTTGGATTAGTGTTCCGTTTTTTTGTGCGGACTGTGCTAATTTTCAAGGATCCAAATTATTATTAAAACACGCACAATAATGTTACCCCCAAATTCATAGACGTTCTATAACTTTATCAAACGTCATATAGTACTGCGCACCGTAGTTTTGCTTCGGGCAGTACTATATAACGTATTGTTAAAGTTATATATATATATATAGAAAATAAAATTTACCACTTCACTGCTCAATTTCCCGCCAAAAAACACCCACAGGCTTATTATTAAATAAACAATATACCGAAAAAAAAAAGCGATCAACTTACCTTTTAACACCATACACATAAGCAATCCCAATACATTCGAAGAAAGCAATGATCAGCAGTGGAAAGTTCCCACTGTACATATCAAACAGTAGAAATATATAACTGCCGGCTCCATGGGCGAAAGCCATAGACAATAGACAGCAGAGCAAGCATAGACCACCGGTTAAATACTCCTTTCTCAAATTTGGGAACAGCTTCATGTCCACGATAGAGGTGATAACACCCTCCAGTGTACCGAATTGGGAGTCGATTCCAAGTGTGAACAGCATCAGGAAGAATAAGACGGACCAGAATTGGGCTCCTGGGAACTGGTTGATGGCTTCCGTGAAGATAATAAACGCGAGGCCGGTGCCGGAGGCCGTCTGTTGAAAGAAAGAAAAAAAAGGTTGTTGGCGAAATTGGCTTACCCATAAGTTCCATGTATTCTCCGTGGTAAGGTAATATATGACCACGGACGAAATCTATGGTAAGGTTCAAGAACCATGCGGTCAATCCACAACTTATTTAACAGATGGCCTGTATACAAAGTCTGTCGGATAAGTTATGGAGAGGCTTTATCAGCACATTATAAAACAGACCCTAAAGCTGTATTTGCTCTGAAGACGAATCTGTTTGCTTAGAAGATTGATTCTTTACAATTACAATTCGCAAACAAAATCTAAAATTTAGATTGGGTTTCAATATTTGTTTACGCTACAGTGTAATCCTTGGTCATATATTTATTCTGTTAAAGCTATCAATAAAAAAGGAATTCTAATTGAGGTGTTGAGTTAATAAACTCGGTGTCCATTTAACTTGCTAGATACAATGTTATATAAAAGCGCGAGTCTGGATAAAATTAAGTATACCACATCGCTACCACTCAACTCCACTCAAAGGGTAGCAAACCTCATTTCTTATAGTGCCCTAATTAATGGTTTTATTATCGCCTACCTATAAAAAATATAATTATAAGTAGGTCAAACACCTACTTGTAATTAGTCAAGTCAATATATATTTATTTACTAACTAATATAAATTAAAAAGAGTATAGAAAAGCTACTTAATATTTACAAAAAGTGTAAAAAACTTTGGCCCATGCGGTAGCGTGCCCAAGATGCTGGCCACATTTCCTCGCTGAATAGCCAAAGCTACTCGCTGAGCGAGGAAATGCCCAGCCCTTGGGTCGCCTAATTAATAACAGTATCTTTCAATCCAATATCTCAATCAATCTGTCATATCTTTCTCTTTGTGGCTTGAGGAAAACCCGATGTAGGCTCAGGAAAGTCAGACGCAAATTATATATACGCGGGTATAGGTTATAATTAATTTCTGAATTCATTTGGTCACAGAAAAAATACAGCAACAGTTGTAAAGTTACTCATTGAAATAGCTGATAGTTATGAGTTAATTAGAGAAACGTCGATCTAGAACCAACTGATTAATAAGGACTTAACTGCCTCACTTCTTTGATGGTATTAAAATATAGACATTTTTTCAACTCACATTGTCCAATTCCTTTTGCAGATCGCACTCCGGCAGATACGGCATCACCAGCTGCGTGATATTCCCATTCCGATTCACAGTTACCGTCTGCCCCGCTGCGGGCAACACCATTGATTTGAACAAGGGCCCAAAAACCTCCATTAGTGTCTGATTCCTCACATCCAAACACTTCTCGTACACCATGGTCGCTTTAAAACCAATTATCGAGAACACAACAATACCAGCGAACATCGACGTTAAGCAGTTCGTCATAGATACCATTATTGCGTCCCTGTAACAGTTGTTGTCGACAGGATTGTATGAGGAGAATGCGATTAGTCCTCCGAAAGCTAAGCCAAGGGAAAAGAATATCTGCGTGCCAGCTTCGAGCCAGACAACAGGGTCTAGAATCCTGTGCCACTTTGGTGTGAACAGATGTATTAGGCCGTCGCTCATCCCTTTCAAAGTTATGCCTCTAAAGAAGAATATGACTAAGACGATGTACGGGAATGTGGCTGTGACGTAGACGACCTTTCCAGAAGAAGCTATGCCTTTGATCATGCAAAGGTAGACTAGGATCCACGCAATAACAAGGGCCAGAGCGATTTTATAGTTGAATGATTCCGGGTAATTGATGTCTTCTGATATTTGCAGAGTCGTTCTATACCAGAAGTACTGCGTTGGACTGCTGATCTGTAACAAATGAATATAATGTTTAGTTTTATTTTGCAGTATTTATATAACTTATAAAACGTTCCATCAGCGCTACATTTTATTGAACCAAACTCTCGGGTGTTTGAATGGGGGAGGATTCACGAATAGGCAGGAGGGGTTCATCAGATATAAAGAGAATTTTGAATTTATGTTCACAACATCTATAGACCGTTCACCATAAGATGTCCCTTGCCTTGGGTATTGGGAACATTACGGCAGGGGACATTTTACGGTGAACGGACTGTAATCATGTACTTAAGAACCAAAGTACCCACACATATTAGTTTACTTCAATGTATTAAAGTTTATATTAAAATGAGGATATCTAAGGGAATCGATAATTGAAGCTTCTCTACGTTAATAATGAAAACATGACCTGAGACTCGTTACTGACTAAATAAAATAAATCTTTACTTCTCGCCTTAAAAAATGGCGAGTCATCAAAAAATATCACACCCCATTAAGTGATTTATACGGACTCGCTGTGTGAGTCAGGAGAGCCTACTACATCACCAATATAATGGACGCTCTTCCTTATCTTGACAAAATACCGAGTTTCTTACACTGACTCAACAGAAGAAAAATCTGTATCTGTCTTGGTGATTTCATAGAGGTACAAACTTTCGAAACTAGAACTCTAAGAAGTAGGCTATTCCGCGATTCCCCTAGTTTATTACACCGTACTTGGATTTCCTAAATGTTTATAATCCATGTATCTAGTGTCAAACCGATCAGCATTGCTCATTAAGGGCGTGCCTCGACGGAGGCACACGCTCCGCTGCCTCACTCGAGCGCGTTCGTCCGTCATGTGCCTCACAGTCAGCCTAATAGTTTATGTAAGTCCGCGTGTCTGTTGTTCGAACGAAACAGAGAATGGCCAAGCGCGACATATGTCCAAATGTGTACTGCTTTGTAATGTGCATTGGTTTTTAAGTAAATTCTTGCCTTTTTTTGACGACGCCATTTTCATATCTTCATGTCACATCCATTATTTTATTTATAATGTGTATTTATTGAATGGGTTATTGTTATTAATTACTTGACATTGGCAAAATATCCGCTAAGTTGTGGGTGAGGCCATATTCATATCCATTTTATTTCATCGCATTTCATTTCGTAAAGAAAGAAGAAGAAGAAGTAGCTTCTTTAGGTTTTATTTACCGGATAACGTACCTGACTCTATGCTAACAACGGTTCGCGAATCTATGTATACCGTTATTCTAAGATTACCCCAAGATACTACCAAAGACTTTGCAACGTTTAGAAGGAGAAAATTAATGTTTCTGATCGTGAATCTAAAAAAATCGTATAAAGTTGCCTTCTAAATACAGAATAAAAAAAACATACCTACCTACATACGAAACACAATTCCAATAATGTATTCAACAAAGACACACATGTTACCACAACAAGGGGAAGTATGTTTTTGGGCTACACTTGTTTGTATATTATGTACCAGTGGCGAAAGCTGAACATACGCAAAGGGAAGCCGGAGAAAAAACGTTACCTGTGAGTACACAAAACACTCAATGCTAAATCTGGGCTGCGTTTATACGGTACTCAGCCAGCGTACAATTTTAACTAGGTAAATGCCAAATATCCCGTTCAGAGAATCCACGAGGGGAACATTACACCGGGTAAAATTTTAACTGCCCCGTTTACGGACGTCCGCTGGTATAAGTTTTTCCCTGACAAGTGTAATTTTAGCGACCTCAAAAGGTCGCAAAATTTCCCTCTGCGGTCAGATTATATAAAATCTTGTCAAATCTCGTGTGGGCAAACTATTAAAAAAATAGAAAAGAATTTGACAGCTAATATTGATATAAAGCTAAGACACCGTTCAGCGAGCCCTCGTTAGTGTATTTTTTATCCAAGAAAAAAATCTCCGGAATTCGTAAAAGCACCCCTGCAGTCTAGATCCACCATTAAAAATATATTATTATACTATGCAGAGAACTGCCAAGATTCTGGTCGGTTCCAGTAAAAAAAATATCGTTTTGAAGCTAACACTTAACAACCAAAATTAGATTTCGAATGGAAAGTCGACAGGAATCGTGTTATATGGTTCCTTCGCCACTGGTATATAGGTACTCCATCATCTTAGAACTGGAAACGAGAAAAAGTAATCAAGCTTGCAAATCGCGCCCACCCTTTGACGCTCGCAAGCAACAGACTCATGTGTTGAAATGACGTAACGGTGCTATTTTTATGCTCGGGCTACATTTTAGCGTCTCCAAATAATTGAGTAGCGAAAAATTTTTGATGTTATGATGGTAGTCAGGTTTAAATAATGTTAGTTTTTTTTTCAAATAAAGCTAGCCAGCAATGTTACGCCGTGCTTAGTACTTCTTCTTATTTTTTTAGGTTGGCAATCAGCTATAAAATAGTGCCATTTTAGCCGGTATCGAGTTATTCTTGATAATTGTCATTGAACGTTATGTACTCCTGATGATAATGATAATGTTGATGACGATGATGATGATGATGATGAAAATTGAAATTTGATCTTTGGAAAATAAAACAAAATTTACAACTACACGGGTCAATTTCCCACCAAAAAGGCCCGCCTTAGTACTTACTAAACTGTGTTATTTTTAAATTTCGAATATTTTCTGGGAATGTCATTTTTGTAACCTACCAAAGCAACTCTTAAATATATTTTATTGGACTATTATTGTTACACCCTACAACATAAATAAAACGAAAAAAAACATGAATAGACGAGCAATAATGCAATAAGTTCTGTATCTAAAAGCGTAAAAAGAAAGCCAACCGAAACGTAGGGCGCCTGTGACTGACATACCGACAGTAATTACAACAAGAATAGGCATCAACGATATTTGTACCGAATAGTGAAATAATGAAAAAATAACAATACAACAAAAATTTGAACATTCACTTCACCGATAAGAATTTTCTAGATAGTAAACATCAGGCCGTAGCAAACGCCTACGTACCGCCTACGCGCTACGCTTCATAGCACAACGCCTACGCCTTGCTTATAAACTCAATTTAGTTCTAAAGTTCAGGGTTTTCTTGTCAACTTAATAAAGGATTTTAGTTTATCTTTTTCAGATTTATTTTTCACCCTTTTTCAGTTTTTATCCAGGCTTTTGACGAACGATTGCTAACGATGTTAGAATGACAACGGACAGGCAGAAGCTCGCACTTAGATTAACTGTCATCATTATTTTCATTAACTCACACTGTGTTTTATTCACATAATAAATTGCGAGAAACTATAATTAAAAGCGTGATCAAGTAAATACGGAATACTTATCACATCATAAGATACAAGAAATCTAGCCCATATCTAAGAATCTGTGAAGAACATGAACAACGTATGGGTGGGTATCAATTTCAACTGATTTGTTGAAACTTTGAATACCACAATAAAATGTTTGCCTCGAGGGACGCTTGAAACTTAAGTAATTATCCACCGAGTTCACTAACGAGCAGATACATCTGGTGGGCAGAAGCCGGCGCATAATGTAACAATAACAATTATGCAATACAATTTTCATACAATTTTGACATTTGTGACAATCAGAATCAGAAGATGTTTTATTCATGTAAACCATTAACTACAGTACTTACGAATCGTCAAAATAGTTACAAAATGCTAAGCTACAACTCTACCACCCGTTCGGAATGCCGTTCCTATGGAGAATAAAGGGCGAGAAACTCCATAGTTGCTCTTTTTAAAATGATTCGTTACATTTTTGAGCAGTACATTGTTATGGGTATGTGAGAATAATGTAGGAACGGCTAGGCAGACTTTAGCAGCTGGTCAAAAAAAAGTACTAACTCTAAGGAAGTGTAACATTATCGCCAGATGAACACATCGACTATACGGTCCCACACTACGCAAGGCTTGTACTATACGGTCCCACACTACGCAAGGCTTGTACTATACGGTCCCACACTACGCAAGGCTTGTACTATACGGTCCCACACTACGCAAGGCTTGTACTATACGGTCCCACACTACGCAAGGCTTGTACTATACGGTCCCACACTACGCAAGGCTTGTACTATACGGTCCCACACTACGCAAGGCTTGTACTATACGGTCCCACACTACGCAAGGCTTGTACTATACGGTCCCACACTACGCAAGGCTTGTACTATACGGTCCCACACTACGCAAGGCTTGTACTATACGGTCCCACACTACGCAAGGCTTGTACTATACGGTCCCACACTACGCAAGGCTTGTACTATCGCTACCATACAATGCGCTGCGTGCGAACCCAGTATATGCTACATATTATACAGCCATTCAATATCCATGACTCAGGTATAGACATTCGTGCCTAACACACAAAGTTGGTCCCAACCAGGATTCGAACCCGGGACCCATGACACAAAAAGCAGAGTCAGGAGGTAAAGGTATATCCTTTTCTAGTCTGTGTTATTCCACTACAGGGAAAAGGCCTCCAAAAACGAATCCATATACTTGAAACCTCATCAACATTCTGTCTCTTTCTGGGCCTGCCATGTTTCCAGAGCTGAGACTGTTATACGAACATGACCTTAGCTGGTAAGGTAATAAAGTTCCCGATTGTACTTAAGCACTTATATACCTAGAGAAGAAACTAAAGGCAAGTTTAAAACTGACGCGAAAAGCATACTTTATACCTCCCAAGTTATGAGAATCTTCCTTCTAAGTGTGAAAACATCTTTAAAAAGGGACGACCTCACAGCTTAGTGGAGCTCTAAAAACTCCGTCAAGAATAGAGCCTTTGGGCTATAAAAGTAACAGAAGCTTTTTGCACGATGTCAGTTGAATACATTAACAACACCGCGTCGTCAAGGGGCGGTAAATCGTCGTCTATTCCTCCACAAATTTGCTGGAAAATTTTATCGCTAAGATTATTTAAATGTCCTACTGTTATGTTCAGGGTTGTCAGTTTGACGGCCTGTTTAGCAAAGTTGGCGGTCACCCTGCTTTCTATACCGAGGGTCCGGGTTTGAACCCGGTAGGAGCAAACTTTGTGTGATGAGTGCGAATGTTTGTAGGAGTCATGGATATTTAATATCTTTATAAGGTGTAACAATAATAGTGTAAAATATTTTAACGGGGCCCACAGTAGGTAATAAAGACAACATTCCCAAATAAATAATTCAAATTTATGGACATTTAAAAATGACACCCTGTACTGCCAAACGCTACTGGTTAGCCTTGTTTAAAAAAAAAAAACATAAACACAATTATTTTATACATCACCATGATCCATACAACTTACCGATCATCTGTTAAAATATTTTACACAATTTTTATGTTATGTTTTGTCTAGAAACTTCGTAATCTGCACCGATCGATCTACGTATTTGTTGGTCACCGCCGTGGATCCTGGCTAACAGGAGTAACAGTGTTGGGAGGGTGTGGCGGTCGAAGTCCTATTAAAAAACTCTGGAGACCTAATTCAGTTTGGTAGGTATCATTACACACCCTTCCACATTTTTAAACTGCTCATACTTTAATTAGTAGTCCATTGGGTAAAAAATAACTATTTATATTTTATTCTCAAAATTACAACTAAGTATTCAAGGTAAGCTATTCAAGGTAACCCTTGAATAGCCGTCCCTTGATCAATGAGTGCGATTTGAAATCGGTCCCGTGACCTAAAGGGTTTCCAGCAAACACTGCATATCCGAGAATAACCAATCTTGTGTGTGTATTGACGTAAGTACTTACCTTACAACATCACACATTGACATTTTATGTCACAAGAGAATTCAATTTAAAAATATGCTGACATCACCACCATTTAGGTCGTTAAGGCTCTCGAAAAGCTCTCATAGCGACCATTAGATTAATTTGGAAATAATAGGCACCTTCTCAACAGGACTAGAAAAATAATTGTAATGGGTTAGTGCTAATATCTAAGACTGTCGAATCGACTAAATCCTTTTTGCATATCCGTGGAAAATTGGAAGACAATACAATTAGTTTTATCAGTTTTTAAAACGTAAGCAGGAAAATATGTAAAGTTTGACCAACGAGAATACGGTCGTTGTTTATGACCATAATAAGGTAATTGACTACTCAGTAAAAAGAAGATTCAGAAAAAGGCATCCTAAATACAAAAAAAAAAAAATTGGTAGTAAGACAGTCACTCACAGCACACTCCGGTTCCGTGATAAAAGATCCGTTGCTGAAATACTTCTTCGGGCACTCCGCCCACGGCAACTCGCCCTGGAAGCTCTGGGCGAAGTAGAACAAACACCACGCGATTATAGAGTTATAATACAATGCCACGTTGAATGAGACCACTGCGGAACTGATCCCTATGCCCCCGAGATACGGAGACAATTGGTGCCACACACCTATTGCGCCTTTTCTCAAACGCTGACCAATCGCAAGCTCTAAATAAAATATCGGAATACCCTCAATTGCCAACATCACGAAATATGGGATTAAGAACGCTCCCCCGCCGTTTTTCTGCGCCAAATACGGAAATCTCCAAACATTGCCAAGTCCCACAGCATATCCGACAGTCGCTAGGAGGAAAGTCAGCTTGCTGTCCCATGATTCCCTTTCTCCTTCCCCTCCTTCGGCTTTGAAAGCCCCGCGGCCTTCGACAGAACTAGCTTTGCTTGTAGGGGTTTCGGTAGATTGTCTGTTCGGGCTGGTGTCTTCGAAAGCTTCGTTCGTAGCTCCGTATATTACATGAGTTCTATGCGACGTGAGTCCATTATCCATGGTCACCAATCGGCCGCGGAGCTCTTTCATCTCCATACGATCTATTGAACGCTGAGCGTACAAGTCCCGTGAGCTTTGTCGTCTCATCAAATGTGCTGTGTTCGCCATTTTTTATGTAATTATCTTATTTCTTCTGTTGTTATATCATTGCTTTTAAAACGATTCGGATTCGGTGTCGTGACACATAATGAGAGCCAATAAATAACACGTGAGTTTTACGATCGCTATAAGGTGTTGATTTATTAGCATGCCTATTGATTTATTAGAAGCCATTTCCTTGGGATCGGACACCAAATTAATATACCTATTCACTTCTAATGTCACCGGATTTAAGGCTTAAGATTCATGTTCACTCGTAACTTATAATGTTATTTTATGTTTTTTAGAGGGTTTGTATTGTTAATGCGACCAAAGATCCGCGTGCTCTCAACGGGAGACTGGCCCGATATGTATTATGTGGTTTACGTGAACCATTTTGAGGGCGCATGCGCTAATATAATGGGCCCTGTAAGCATTGTATGTAAAGTAGGCACCTACATATATTTTTCATTTCAAAGAGAAACGCTTGGACCCCTAACGCCAACGATTATACAACTTATTTGTAGTCGAGAGATAAACGCTGACTTGATGAAAAATAAAAGCGTTTTTTTTAATTGTATGTGGTTACATAGGGTCGAATATAAATCGAGGCAGATCTACTTAAGTAGGTATAAGTATTACCATAATGTATGTTCTACTATTTGTATAGTTTTATAAAATAATATGAAGACGTTTTGTTAAACGAGTCTTTTGTAATGATTTTCAAAATATATCCCATGGTTTCTAAAACCACAAAGATTGTAAGTTAACGAATTAAAAGCGTTATTAAAAAGCATTGTAATAGCAACCCATGGGACAGTAATTTAATTCTAACATTGTCAGTCGTCATTGTCTGTTTGTAGCGTCGTAACTTGTGGAGTTAATTGGCTGAGACCTAATTTCGTTGCAGATAAACTGCACAAAGAGCCGCTAAATAGTAGTGATGTAGGTAGGTTAACATTTCGTACAACCTATACTAATATAAAAAATACCTATCTATAACTAGGAAAGGTAGGTATCTTCCTAGCCTAATCATACCTAGATGGGTAATTTTGTAGATAAATATTAGTGAGATAAGTCCTGACATTCTGACTAATTTGTGGGTCTATGTTATGATTGTTTTCCCATTTTTTTAGTTTACTATGTTTAGAAAGAAAATACCATCCAGGCTTGATAGATTATTCGATATAAGAAAACATAAAACTTTAATTGTAGATCATGACGCGTAATCATAAACATTATATAGCAAATTCTTTAGCGCCTGTAGCGAACGTTATGATATACTTTCAATTCTCGATACAAAATAGTAACCCACTATGAAGTCGTTAAGTGCGCTGGTAGGTAGGTAGTTTAAGTTATGCTGTAATCCTTTCTGTATCGTGTAACGACCGTATATTTTCGCAAGTAGGTAGCGAGGTACTCTGCTAATGGAAAAGTCAGACCAAACGTGCAAGGGTGAACCGACATTGATAAATGATCGGTTAACGTTATAAATTAAACCTTGGACAGCACTGACCATTAGGTCCGGAACAAAACGTAGTTATATTTTCAAAACGAAGTCTTTTCACTTTACGAATTTTATAATAATGCCTACTTACTTTTTAACAAATATAATTTTATATTATTAGGTATTTAACAATATCAAACCGAAAGATAATCCTTAGTCAAATAAAATTCTCTGGCTCAAAAGAGCTAACCACACTAATCTAGAGTAGTTTTCTTCCACAGAGTACTTTGTATACTCTTTTCTAGGGAGACGGGAAAACTGATTCGGGGCTGAGTTATCTTGAGACGTCTGAGATGCATAGTAAACGTAGTAAATACTAGGAAATAAAAAATATATATATATGAAACTGGCACTGGCAGTAGCGGCGTAGCTTTGTAATGTAATTGATTGCCAAGACCGAAAAACAAAGATCGCAGAAGGCGGGCAACTCTTTGCTTAGCTGTCAAACGAACGCTGTCGCACGCAAAATCGTAATTGCATTTTTATTCCAGTCTGTGAAAATAATGAAGTTATCGTCGGAATCATGTCGATTGCGACACAAATGCTAATCTACCTTAGCGTTACACGATAGTGTTCACCATTAGAACCAGCTCCCGGCGACATGTATTGTTTGCAATGGCTCATCCCCGTGCTGCTAATACCGAAGCCCGTAAACCCAGCCTTAATCAACACACATGTTATGTTCATGGTGTTATATCTAATAGGATTTTTCCTCGAGAGGAAGCCGTGTACCGTGTGCAGTGTCGTCTTCCTCGCGGCGGTAATATTGATATGTTATAGCGGCATAGGGAATTGTTTGTTTTGGGCCAGTCAGTGTGAAAGCGAGAAATACGACACCTAGCCGTTGTGACGATACTTCCAGAGTTACCTATCCAAGTGCTCAAAGTTAAACTGAGTGTTGTCGTTAGCTCCCAGCAAGAGGTCAGAAAATCTGAACCTGAAGACATCAAAAATTTGCATTGGGAAATGAGCAGAAACCTATCAATTTTTTTTTGTTTTTGTATATAGAATGTATATTTTTTAATTCTCCATCTCAGTCTGTGACATAGTTGTAAACGTCTAACCATTTGGTAACAAAAAAAAAAAGAAGTAATGTGCCGATCTGTACTTAGTATGTAACTCAATTGTTATGAATAAATTATTAATCGACAAATGTGATGATAATTGTACAGTTATTTTAAATATTATAATGATGTGAATTATATTTCAGAGTTCTTTATTCTCTTACGACAATCATAGCCATTGTCTGGTAACCTTGAACTGTGAATGTGAAATATTCATAATGTACAGTCGAGTTCATTTTGCATACCCTATTGGGTACACAATGGAACAAGAAACTTACTGGTTTAGACCTTTTTAGATAAACATTTTCATTCAATATGTTATCTACCTAGATAATGTATATATTACTATTACATATAAATCATTTTATAAAATCAACCTACGAGTCTATATTATCTATATTAATAATGATCAGAAATAAAGGTGAATGTTCGTAGCAGGCAATCTCAAGAAGAACCACTGATCTGATTTAGATAATTCTTACACTAATAGACAGCTACATGATTCCTGTCAGTCTTGTTTTATTGTGATAAATTCAAATAGACAAAGCAAAAGTTTCAGTAAGTTGTTTTAAGCCAGTGAACATGTAATAATTTTGCATATTGTTTGGATACACACATGTCTAACAGCCTTCTGGGTAGGCCTCTCCTCTTTCACACCATTCATTCTGTTCCTGTGCTAATATAGCTAGTTGAATATGTACCAGCCACCTTCCTGAATTCCTGATAGTAGACCATTCAGATCCTTGACCACCACTGTGGTTAATTTGTTATGTCCTGCCTATTATACAAAGACAGAATACTTTATATTATCATAGCGTGGGATGTTACCCAACATACATACTGCATCCTAAAGGTGTCCTCATTTGTTCCATATAGGTAGGTAGTGTCATCTTAAACTGATAGATGTATATAGAGAAATTTTGCATTTTCTTAGGGATAGGTAATTCTGAGGTATACTGGATCTCCAAATAGTACCGAGTATAGTTACTGTACGTACATATTGATTGTGCTCAATACTTAAAATACCTATATTTCACTCATCAATTCACTGCATTTGGGGCATACGGTTGAAACACCCTTGCTTCCTATGTCTGCTGTGTAGTGCTGTTAAAGCACAATACTGCAGGCCCTAAATACAGTGAACTTTGATGCAGATTATTATAATTTAAAAAAAAATTTGATTGCAGATAGAACTGTTTAACTTCCACCTTGAGCCTATCAGTATTTAGAAATTAATTATCAATCAAACTTGTTTGGTTTATAATTTGAAAAGTCGACAAGCCTAGGATCAGTGGTGGGTTCCTTGTCCCCCATTTGTTTAACAATGGATTTCCACCAAGTATCGATTGTATTTAGAAACACACACCTTTATTTTGCTGATGGGGTAGACTGGTAGAGTTGTTCATTACCATAGATATTACATTATATTTCATTTCATTAGTGATAAAATCACTTTCAGCGCATTTATTCTGACAAGATTTGTGTTGAGGTGATAACCATACCATAAAGGTAACAATGTTACACAAAAAACAAAGCACTTGTTTGTCAATAAGCTAAGAGCTGGAGATACACATTTTAAAATATTTTTTTATAAATAAAAGAACAATTACACCAATAAGTTGTTTATTATGTGTGAGATGGTCATCTTTGACGGTTTCTTAATATATAAACACAATCATTTGGATAGTTGGTACATAGGGAGCCTTAAACTAATGCATTATGACCTGTAACAAGAGAAAACACAATTTAAAATTATGTACACGGAATTTCAGTTTTATTGTCTTTGACACCATAACATGTCTGGTCTCGGCTTAGATAATATTATACACTAATCAGCTTAGTTTTTTGTACTTAAATATGCTGTTTGCAACACTAATTCTATTTTATTTCTTCGTCCAAGGTTCTAAGGTAGTGAGTAGTTGCACCTATAACAGGTAGACTAGACACATTATTGAATGATTCTGGGTCATACAATATTATAGATCATCATGTCCTTGCACACATGTACAGCAAATAATAAATTATAAAGTAGGAAGGTGACGCTATATGATTCAGCTACCCGTTACTTTTACCACATAACCTAAATCATTTTGGTTTTTATTCATAAGCAAAATATCACAACAATGTTAGAACGAAATAGGTTACAGTCGAATTATATGACGTACCGCTTATCGCAGCCTCCTGGCTTCACGCTCAGACTCGAGGAGGGTGAGGATATCTCCGTCACGCACTGGCCCCTTCACGTTCCTGATGATTTGACGGCTGGTCTCTCCGATGAACTCAACCTTGACTTGGGTACATTGTCCCTGGGAGCCGGTACGGCCCAAGACCTTAACGACGCGAGCGAGAACGTTGGGCTTATCCATTTTAGTTCAGATATCGAGCAATTTGTGAATAACACACGTGCACCTTGAACGGCGTGTATCGAAAAGAATTAGACAGTTACAGTGACGTTACAGTTTGATCATAGACAATTATTAAAAAAATATTTAGTCGATAGAAAAAAGTTGATTGTCGTCATGCTAATTCATTGTCATGTTACCGTTTATTGATATCGGTTTACAAAATGATGAACGATCAAAAGTAGCTAACTACATAGATTTATTTACAACTTTAGAAATTAAAACAAACAGCATCCTAAAAGTATAGCTATAACATTTAAAAAACGCAGTATTTTGTCTGATGTATAAACCAAATTTATATATTACTTTGATTTGTTATTTCTTACTGGCTCCATATATGCTGATTTATGTACCAAATTATTTATTTATTATAAAAATCATGATTAATCTAAATATGTTTTTAATAAAAACCGTAATCGGCTAAAACCGGTTTGGTTTTTGTATTACGGTTTTTACAAAATGGTACCTCCCTAGTGACATAATATTCCACGTCAATCGAGTTGGAGAGAAAATTGGCATTTTGCCTCGAGTATCTTGCACCGTTGGGCTGTTGTTACAAAAGTGAATGGCCTTATTCTAGTTGAGAAGTAGTCGTCGACGTATTTCTGAACTAAATTAAGAAAACTATATAATAATTCAAGATGAAATTCATATATTTGGCGTTCCTCGTCCTCCCGGCGGCTCTTCTGTGCTTCCAAAACGGTGAGTGAATTTAGAATTGTTAAATCTGTGATGTAGTGTGCAGTACGTGGCATTATATATCTTGGATTGTGTGAGAGAAAGTTATTAGATAAGATAATTTAATGAGTATAGGGCCTACATTTGAGTTTATAGTCCATAAGCACCAAGGTAACCTTTATGAAAACTTACTATCAACCTTCTTGAATCAAACCAATAATGCCGTATCCACACTGTAGGTATTGAAAATCTGATAATACATGATAATCGATGCCTATTTCATAATAAAGCTGATGCTGCAATATGTGCCATGTCATATGTGAAACCTAATAGGATTCCCATCAAAATTATGTAGGATTCATGTTGGTCATCTTCCTGACTTCAAAAGTTCAAACATGTTTTCAATTTAAAAAAATGCAATTCACTCTTTTTTAATATCTTATTGGATGGCTTTAACATTATTTTTACTCTAGTCTATAGTCTACTACTCATATAGCAATGCAAGATGAATTTTTCATACCATATGTTTGTTACAATACTAGTACAGTTTCTCTACAGCTCTGATAAACCCTGTGTAAATCATATATTATGATAGATGAAGGGTCAAAGAATATTGAACACAACTGGATGATACAAACATATATGTACTATGAGTCAAAGGTGTAGGGTATATTATATACTTAGTCACTCTTAACTTTGCAAAAATCACCTCTTAACTGCCTTAATTTAAATCCATCTACTAAATGCCAAAATCATAATCTTCAAAAGACCATTTTGTATATTGCTTTTATTGCCGTCTTATTTTTTTTTTCTTATATCTCTCAAATGCCATAAACATACATGACAATTGTCTATGTTTCAGCTAACACAATCCTAGCAAGAGCAGAAGAAGATGAACTGGATGATGTTGTGGACATTGAGGGTGAAGACAACCAGGTGGTGGGGGAAGATGCCCTCGGTGATGATGATGACTCCATTGTGAAGTCCTCTCAATATGTTGATACTACAATACTGTTTACAAAACCTATCACTAGCTATGGAGACGTTGCCTTTGGTATGATATGAAAATATTTTATCTAATTTGTTTGACACCAAATATATTGTTACTGTCTGTCTATCTGATGTGTAAGTCTCCAACCTGCACTGGACCAGGTGTGCCCATTATAATGGCAAAAGCAAGCAGTACATTTGATTCAAATGCCATCAGTAAAATGTCAGCTTACTACAGTGCACTCTTTTAAACATACAATCTAAATAGAAAAACCCCATAGTCCACCATACTAAATATTCCACTTTCTCCTCAGACCTGCAAGCTGGCTTCCCCGTCGAATTCCTTGTGGGCTTCATCAACAAGGGTTCTGAAGACTACTTGGTAGAATCTATGGAGGCTTCCTTCAGATACCCCATGGACTACACTTACTACATCCAGAACTTTACTGCTCTGCCTTTCAACCGGGAAGTGAAGCCGAGGCAAGAGGCTACGTTTGCTTACTCATTCATCCCTAACGAGGCGTTCGCTGGC
Source organism: Pheosia gnoma (assembly GCA_905404115.1). Taxonomy (NCBI): domain Eukaryota; kingdom Metazoa; phylum Arthropoda; class Insecta; order Lepidoptera; family Notodontidae; genus Pheosia; species Pheosia gnoma. Next base: position 1,088,935 of record FR989905.1, read on the forward strand.
AGGCCATTCGGCTTAAATGTGCAGCTCAATTACAAAGATGCCAGTGGAAACTATTACCAGGTATGTTTAACAATCTTTCATCACATCAAAATAGAATCACCTTAATTATATTTATTAATGGAAAACAAGGGTTCTTATAAGTTTGAAGTCTTTTATTGTCTATGTGTGCGCCAGCCGTTGGCATAGTTCCCAATGCGGTGTTATTTTTTGAGAACTGCTTTAATAATTGGGTTAGTTTAAATCAATGTTTGATGGAAATAAGGTGAGCTATTTATTGACCATTAGCTCATTTCTTCTACCTAACTCCTCAGAGTTTACAGCAGATGTTTCGTTTTCGGGCCCTACAGGCTTGACCAGGGTCCGGTGAAGGAATAGGAAACATTGGGACTCGTTGGATATATCTGGACTCTTAGCCACTCTACAAACTCTCATGCGAATGGCTAGACAGCCAACATTTCTGTAGTAAAATGCAACTTATCACAACACATCTTAGGTTTCTTATTACTACTCTATTGTTCCACGTTTAGGAGGCTGTGTACAACCAGACTGTGAATGTCGTCGAGATCTCCGAGGGTCTGGACGGCGAGACCTTCTTCCTGTACGTGTTCCTGGGCGCGGCCTGCGTGTTGGCGCTGGTGTTGGGCCAGCAGGCGCTCTCGTCGCTCGCCCGGCGTCGCTCCCCGCGCTCGGCGCCCAAGCCGCTGGAAACTGGTACCGCCAACGATGTTGACTACGATTGGCTGCCTAGGGAAGTTGTCAACCAGCTCAGTAAGTCGAACCCACATTATTTTATTTCTCTTTTTATTCCTGTACCCAAGTCATGAATGTTTAATACCTATTTAAGTAACTAGCTTTTGCCTGCGGGTGCGCCCGCGGGACTTCGATGTAACACAGTCCATAGCACTCAGGGAATGTAGCTTCCTATCAGTGAATTTTCAGAGTCGGATCAGTAGATCTGGAGATTACAGCTACACACAAACTAACTTTACCTTTTTATAATATTAGTATAGATTATATATGGCGATCGCCCTCAATTCATTGTATGGTACCCATAATACACAAGTGTTGCTTTTTTTTAGATTATATATATGGTTGACGTGTGCATCTGGCCATATTTTTTAATTCTATTTTAGTGAAGTTCATTTGACAATTTATGGGTACTATGAATAAGTGCTAGGGTGAATTATTATTCCTATCTTACCTCTGTTGCTATTTCAGACTTGACAAAAATTTCATTTATACATAAAAATATATAAATATGTCATAGAGACTTTGTGTAAGATTGTTTTCTTTTACAGAAAAATCTCCGAAGTCGCCCAAACAGTCGCCTCGTTTGAGGAAGGCGAAGCGATCAGCCGGGGACGACTAATTGCGCTGTGGAAGCAAAGAGCACAAGCGCCGAGTGCTAGGCGTGATTCGCCGCGATCCGATTAAAATAAGAATAGGCCCAACATGGCAATGGCATTATGATCATCCCAGCCTTTGCCTACCTGTAAAAAATACTTGCAAAAATAAATGAATATCATAGACAAAACCGATAGTGATGTCTTCCAGGCCTATTTTTATTTTAGTTGTTTTTTTTATAATACAGACTGTGTGGATGTAGTCGCTAAGTTTAGTGTGTTGTGAGACTATAAATTATGGAACAAACTAAAATGTGTGGAGAGCTTTGTAACAACGTGCGCGATAATGAGAATTATTATTTAATAAAATGTTAAATCTTAATTTCTTTTACTTTTGTGTTATGAACGTAATAATTTTATATAGTTTATGTCATATAATAGATGAAAAACACAACTGTTAGAAGTTACTAGGTAATAGATTTTCATAACAGGAAACACTATTTATTCATAGTTCTTTATTTTAGGTTGGCAATCAGCTAAAAAATAGTGCCATTTTTGCCAGTGTCCAGTAATTCTAGATAGTGTTATTGAATTATATGTACCCCTGATGATATTAGTGATGTGGACGACGATGATGATGATGAAATGAATCCCCTACCCCTATCAGTAAATCTGCGGATACGTTACTGACAATTTACCGGACATCTTGGGAGAACTTGAAAAGTCAAGCTGTACTATTTTATTTCAATTTCCTTCACTCGTGCACGTTTATGACCATACAGTTGTTAATATCCCACCAATATTACACATTATTTATCAAAGAAACACATTTTTTGGAAAATAACACAAAATTGACCACTTCACGGTTCAACTTCCCGCCAAAAAATCCTCCTTATTCATAGTTGCTTAAATATATTGGTTGATAGATCAACTTGACAACATCACGCCCTATATAAAAAAAACCGAACTAGAGTGTGTGTAGAAGTGCTCTCCATTTTGGTCCCATTGTAAGTAATAGTAGGAGTCTATTGCGATTATACCACTGACCTCTATGGTATACATCGCTGGACTAATCATAAGCCCGGTTATCGTGTGCCTATTTGATTTTCGCCATTTTGGCGCTGATAGCGGCAGTGAGGGGGAATGGAACTAATAATAGAGATGGGACAGTGATATGATACATCGATAAAAATGTTTATGCTTAAACCTACCCATGCAGTAAAATGAAAATAATTATGATCCATTCCTTTAACAATGGCTAATGTCCAAAATAGTCGAGTAGTTAATACTAAGATGAAGGAAATAATGATAATGATTAGCCGAATCGCTCATGGGTAGGGTAGGTAATCTTAGGATAAGCCGAAACAGGACTAAAGGGTAGTGTGTGACTAGCTAGATCATACTTAAATAAGGATCGTTTTTTAATTAGAAATGAGGTAATGTAATGTTGTTTGGGAAGCAATGGAGTAGGTAAGGTATTTATAGAAAATAAAAATCATCAAAGTATTACATGAGTTATGTTTAATAAAACAGTCATCAGAGAAGTGTTTTGAACAGATGTAATCATATTTTTTCGGACGCCAACTAGGCTTTTCAATGTTTTTGAGCCATAATTCTAGTCTTCTATTGTCAGTCGGAAACCTGTGAATTAGTAAACATTGTTTTAAAATAATATGTATTTGATAATACAAATCTGTCTTCGGCGATTTTTACGTTCTTGAACGTTCTATCTATTTAAGATATTGATAGAAAAAATATCGATAAATTTTATCGACAAGGAACTTTTACAGCACTATTGAATTTTATTGTTTATAAAAAACCGATAATACAAAGACAAATGCGTTGTAATCACGTATAAATAAGATTAGTAACATATTTTTAAGTGCCTATAGTATCAATAGAAGTTTTAATTTCTTGAATATTAGCCGTAAATTCACTTACTTGTGGAATGTAACCCCACTTCCCTTCTGGTAAAGAGTTTTGCATAACACGCACTCTTTCATGGTTTACCTATTAACTAACACCACTTATTTATGTATTAACTATATTAATACGACACAACAAACAAGTTTAATCGCGTTAAACCTTCAAAATCACTTTATAAACACGGAGACAATGTAAACAAAACAACGGCCATTTGCATTTTACGTCAGATTTAGTTCCTTTCCCCCACGCTGGGGGCGCTTCAAATAGGCATAATAGATAGCTGTCATTTTAAAGGATATCATTAGTCTAGCGTACTTGTATCATGGACGTCAGTGGATTATACTGAGTACACATCCGAAAGGAGTAGTGTTGGATGTCAGTCCCCATTTATTGAAAACCTTAGTCCACCTCGCAGGCCCAGTGCGGGCTGACGAACTTCACACGTCTTTTGTTTTAGTGAAAGGCCAATCATCAAATCATTTATTTCGCATAGACCTACGGGGGCGCTTACCAATTGTCATTTTTCTTTTTTTTTCTTAATTCTACGATAAGGCGGGAAACTCATTGTCTCTTCTTATTTTTTAAGACCAGCCATATTCCTCAAGTTTGTCGTACAATACCAACAGCAAGTGATTATCATTATTTAAAATTACACTTATAGTCACCAATTCGATTAAATGCACTTTGTAAAGATCGCATTTTGATAACAGCAATATTCATAACACTCTTGACCCAAAACTATTTTATTGTTTTATATACATAGGTAGTTAAGTACTTATACTTATCCACTTTTCATAGATATTAAAAATAAGAAATGTATCAAAATACACCAACGATAAGAATAATATAAACAGTTGATATGGATGAATTCACACTTGGGATTCTTTATAACCGCAAAAATTAAATGAGTAGAAAATCAATATTTTAGTAAGTAAAGGTACCTACCTATCTTAAGGTGTTTTTTTTTGACGTATCGGCTATTAACACACTTTTTTCTCTAACACTTTACTGGACCGGATATAATGCTATAAAATATCATGGCGGTTTGCAATATTAGATGCTTCGAAGGGGGATTATTAATACTAGATATTATATATTTATATTATATATATATATATATATATATATATATATATATATATATATATATATATATATATATATATATTATAGATTGATATAAGCTATCCAGTAGTAAAAACCCCACTAAAATCGGTCCAGTAGTTTTTCATTGACGCTTGAACAAAATAATAGACAAATAAACAAGAATTCTAAAACACATTGTGTAGCATTCATAGACGTCTAAATAGCTCATACCACTAAACGTACATACACAGCCATGTTGCATTTTTATAAAGATAGAACAGTATGGATAAAGCGATTTGAATATTAATTATCTCTTCCAGTCTAACGTAATCTAATATATGTAATGAATGTTGAGTCGGTGCTTAACAAACAACCGAATCGAGTATTGCCCGTCCGCGCCCCAAACCCATTTCAGTAAATAAGAATCATCCAAGTCGGATCATCCACTAAAATGTAATTTGTGGTCAAACAGGAAAAAAAATATACGTGTCGAATTGATAACCTCTTCCTTTTTTTAGTCGGTTAAAAATGATATGATTCCTCCCTAGAAATCAAAACGAGCAGTTCCACTGTGAACAACCCTCTAAACAGTTTCATTGTAAATGCATATTTATTCAGTAGGTCAACGGTTTAAATGTTAGTTGTAATTGAAAATCAGTTCAGTAGTCGCTCAGTGATACCGTCGCTATGGCCACTAGAGGTACAAAATAACTACGTTACCTACTTATAAAGTTTGTGTTCGTCATCAATTTGTCGTGATGTTAAATTAATGATTTAATTTAAAATTTTAGCGATAAATTTTTGCCGCAACAATGTTATCAGGCGCTATGGAACTTCGACCGCAATGCCGCCGTGCGAATTCGTGCCGAAAATATACACTGTAAGTTATATAAGTACCTAGTTAAGTTACTTTTAAGTGGGTACTTACTAATAAAAATATGTAATACTTAGCTGTATTGTAAGACTTATATGTGTATACCCTACCTACCTACTTTACCCTTTGAATAGTTATGATTTCTAGATAAGTGCTGCGATAAATATTAATGTACAAGCGCATGAGAATAATAATTGTAGGTGACCTAAATATATAGGATATTCAAGAAGTACCTAACTATTTACTACATAAAAGTTTATTTTTGGAAGTTTTTAATCTCGAACAGAATTATTTTAATTTTGGATTTACTATTCTAATAGGTGTATTTCTCCAAATATAAATACCAAAATAGTAAGCCAGTATAATCCCGTGGTATAATCACTCATTTGATGCTAGAAACTCCATCAGTTGCTGAAATCATAGGCTACCCACTTCTCGTAATTCCAGGGCCCGTCTTTACAAAAAACTGACAAAATAAAAGCGGATCACATGCCACCGGCGGTGTACAACATCTACAGAAGGCCATTACTGCTCCACCAGGGCCATATGCAATGGCTGTTTGACCACGAAGGCAGGAGATACCTGGACCTTATTGGTGGAATCGTTACCGTATCCGTAGGACATTGCCATCCGTAAGTCGAATCTCCCGAAGTTAGTTAAAGTATCGCTTTCACCAGACTCTTAGTAGTACTCCAAAGAACGCACCGACGTGGTTGATTTCGAACGAACAGAGAGGCAGGAGAGCAGGACAGACAGACAGAATAGAAGAGCTCTACGACAAAATAGATTGGTCCGTCTCTGTTAGGTGATTGGAATATAATTGACACTTATTACAATTACAGAAAGGTTGTAAACGCATTGCATGATCAGCTCCACACAGTATGGCACACGACGAACATCTACCGGCACCCTAAACTGTATGAGTACATTGAGAAGCTGGCGGCTAAATTCCCTGGAGACCTAAAGGTATTTGTTAGACTAAGATCCTTTGCACTCATTATATTTTATTGTGTGGTCTTCCAAATTTTACCTAAGTAGAGCCTATCTACTTAGTTATGGTGGACACTAATTCAACTGTAAATTCGTTTAGCTTTTTTGATTAGCTTTGGTTGTTTGCTTGTGTGTGCCAGGAGGTACACTTCATGCGCAGGTAAATAGTGCGATTCCGATCGCTATCAGTAGTGCTATTCTGTAACGATATTCTTATATCTCACGCGTGAGTCCAAAAGTGAAGTGTATTCCAAGGTGGTGTACCTAGTCAACAGCGGTACAGAAGCGAACGACCTGGCCACCCTACTGGCGAAGGCGTATACCGGGAACCACGACGTGGTCTCTCTACAGAGCAGCTACCACGGCTACTCCAGCGCGCTCATGAGTCTCACCTCCACGCAAGGGTACAGGATGCCGATGCCCATGCCGCCTGGCTTCTTTCATGTGAGTTGGGTCTTTAGTTACTCCTTAGTAATTAGTGTACGGCTCAATTATAGTTCGAGTCCCATCAACTGCTATAGGTGAAATAGGCCCTTACAGCATTTTAAGGAACTGGTAATTTACAGTGGAATGGTAGGTACGTACCTTAGAGGCGTTACAGCTTAGTTTCCCCATACAAACTGATGTCAGAATCTTTTAAAGAAGAAGAGAAGTTGCATAACCAATGGTGCCATGTTGTACCAAGAAATAACGTGATTGTTCACAGGCAATGTTACCTGATCCCTTCAGAGGCATCTGGGGTGGATGCAGGGATTCCATCTCCCAGGTGCCGGGTGCGTGCTCATGCCCCGGCGATTGCGACTCCTCTGATAACTACATTCATCAACTTAACGAGGTAAGTACTTGTAGGTAAGTAATATCTAAGTAATATTTGGTTGATAAAGCAGCCTGGGACTGATCGCTTAAATATCAATATATATAATGTTAAAGTGTAGCGTGTGTGCGCCCCGCATGGCAACACACTGGAGCTTACTTTTATATTTTATTTTGTGAAAATAATGAATTTCAAAAAAAAAGACAAGCCCGCTGAGTTTCTCGCTGGATCTTCTCAGTTGAGGTCGCGTTCCGATCCGGTTGTAGAATTAAGGAAAAAAAAATGTAATGACAATTTGTAAGTGCCCCCGTAGGCCTATACGAAATAAATGATTTGACTTTGACTTTGACTTATCATTATAATAATAGAGCACGTGGCTGGATTTTTCTGATTTCATGTAAGAGTCTCATTTAAAATCATTATTATGACTTGCTATACAGTGAAAGATCAAGGCTATCATCGGTAGACAACATGCACGTCTTTTGAAAGCCCTGTTAACTTTGCTACCCGCACTGGGCCACTGTGGTTGATGAAGGATGACTTTAAATTACCTGAATCCCACTCGAATTGGAGGAGAGTCACCCCCTATTAGATTGAGAACAAATACGACCGGCAATGTAGGCGCACTGCGTTTACCCCTGCCTACCCATCTCTTTGCCCAGTACAGTCGTGACGGTGGATTTATTTTTTATCAGAGGAAATAGAAAAGGATTACAAAGGCCTATGTTATGGACCTATTATTCTTTCTCTATAGCTTTTAGAAAACTCAATGCCCGCCGGAAGGCTGGCTGCCCTATTCGCGGAGTCTATCCAGGGTGTGAATGGAACAGTGCAGTTCCCTAAGGGCTACCTAAGGAAGGCGCAAGAGCTGGTCAAGAAGTACGGTGGATTGTTTGTCGCTGATGAGGTAAGCAAGACTGACCGAGGACATAAAACTGCACGAGATCCTTTAGGGTATCGAAGTAATACTTCATAATATATTCGTTTGATAGCTTATTAGGTAGTTATTATTGATTCTAGGTTCAAACCGGCTTTGGTCGCACAGGAGACACTTTCTGGTGCTTCGAATCCCACGGGATTGTCCCAGACATAGTGACCATGGCGAAGGGCATAGGGAACGGGTTTCCCATGGCCGCTGTCGTCACCACCAAGGAGATAGCACTCGCTCACACCAAAGCGACTTATTTCAATACTTTCGGAGGGAACCCATTGGCTGCGGCGGCGGGGATTGCTGTTTTGGATGTAAGTTCGTTGATGTGTGTCTCTCAAAATAGATTGAACTTTATAATAACCAAGATTCCATAAAGGGGGATGCTCTCGAGCCTGATCTAAAATTACTTAAAAAATCCCCATAATCGATGTTCTGTAATCGAATTCATATAGATAATCGTGTAGATGATGAATCGACTAAATAATTTCAGGCAATCTAACACATATCTAATCGATTAAATAATTCTAGGTTATCGATGAAGAGCAACTACAAAAGAATAGCAAAGATGTAGGAAATTACTTCATCAAACAACTGATGGAATTACAAAAACGGTACCCTATTATTGGGGACGTGCGGGGCAAGGGACTGATGATTGGTGTCGAGTTGGTGGTGCCGGGAACCAAGACGCCACTAAACCCAGCAGACGTGTCGGAGATACATGAGAGTGTAAAAGACTTGGGGATATTAATCGGGCGTGGTGGACGGTGGAGTAATGTATGTAATTTCATGTGATTTGCTTTTTTTAAAATTTGGATTTCTATGTTTTTAATTTTGCGTATATTACAGGTGCTGAGGATAAAACCACCGATGTGTGTAACGAAAGAAGACGTCGACTTTGCAATAACAGTGTTGGATAAAACATTTAAGAATCATGTCATTAAAACATAATTACATAAGTTATGTTAAAAAACCATCGTTTATCTATATGAGCCACATGTGGGCTTATCTGCGTGGGCTATGACTTTTAATACAAAGAAAGGGATGAAGTATCATTAAAATACCCTTGTGTTATATTGTTCTACTATGTATGTGGCGAGTGTGTGATATCCATAATTTTTATACCAATATTTAAGAAGTTAGGTACTTATATTGTCAATTATTATTGTTTTTTGACAGCGATGCTATAATGAGCAAGATTGGTGGAATAATACCTATTATGTGTCCATAAACGTGCGTGTAGGCAAATAAATTAAAAACTGACAAAAAAAAATTAAATTTACCCATGAACAGTATATTTTTTTGTAGACTAATATCCATATCATTTAACTGATAGGGTTTGGAGGGAATAGTTAGGCCACCTAGCCAAAGGCTTGCTAATGCTTGAAGCATTAAGCGTTCTGAATTATTGACGAACGTTAGTGAACGCTGTCGGCGATATTAGCGCGTCTCGGAATGCAACCCAATTTATAATTCTGTCACTGTCAGCTCACAGCTGATATCCACAGATAATATTATAATCATTGATGGTGGTGTGGTGTTGATGTTCGCAAATTATTTTGAGATATCGAATTACGATTTGCTAAATTAAATACAATATTTGCCATCTTCGTTTCTCATAAATCAGGCCCTTAGGACTTATTGCTTTGGCATCTTGATAATAACTTAAAAAAGTTAAAATAAATAAGTACCTAGTAAAAATGGTATTTAAGTGCCAAGAAGATAGTTTCTTGAAAGAGGTATCTATTACATTTATAAATGACGTAAATTCACTATATACATTATTAAAAGGTACAAAAAATTAAGTAACTACTTTAATTTTTTTAGTTCAACACAAAAGTAGTAAAGTGTGAGCCAACAAAAGATTCCATTATAGGTAGAGTATGGGAAGTCATCAAAGTTCGAAGGCTACCAGGTCACTCTGGAGAACACCATTTTATTTCCAGCAGGTGGTGGCCAAGTATGTATAATAATTTTGCTTGGTCTACTTTCAAGATAGAAAGTCCTGTAGTTTAAGATAAGCCTTCTGCTCTAAGCTATTTATATTGTTTTGCCATCAACAAAATTGCTCTGGTATTCTATTTTTAACTGAGGGGTGTTGTAAGTATGAAGCCAATGTCTGGCTGTCTTTGGCATTGTTGGTCCCTAATGGATGGACCAATTTAAAATGTGTATAAAACAAAATTTATTTTAAAAAAAGCTTCTGGTTCCACTGTTTACTATATAGCTGGTAAAAAAAATTGCTATCTTAACTATTCCCTGATGTCTTTTAACTTAAATATAATTTTACATTGATTTTGAAACTTGGGTACTTTTATATATGTATTCAGTGTTTAAGCTTCTTAAATATTTCTTCCAGCCCCATGATATAGGCTGGCTGAATGATAAAGAAGTGCTACAAGTGCTTCGGAGAGGAGATGAGGCTCTGCACTTCACAAGAGAACCTATTGAGGTTGGCACTGTTGTGGAACAGAAGATCAACTGGGAAAGAAGGTTCGATCATATGCAGCAGCATTCAGGTGAGAACCTCACCATTCTCATATAATCAACATCACTTAACTATTACAGGTCATACAAATTGAAAATGTAGTACTGATAATTGTCCCGACTGTCGCAAATCTTTGTACATATGAAAAGCTGAGTCTTGTAAAGTTTACACCAAACTGAGACACTATCTCTTTCCTTTATAATAAGAGAGAATGGGGCAAAATACATTTTACCCACAAAGCTTTTACAAAGTGGAGATATGGTAAGCAACTGTACACTATAATTTTCAGCTATATACATGCCTATTTCTATTCTCTTCACAGGACAACACCTTCTGTCAGCAATTCTAGAGAAGGAACACAATCTTCCAACCACGAGCTGGTGGCTCGGAGCTGATGAGAGCTATGTTGAACTAGATTCCAGTACAGTGAGCAAAGAGACAATCCGAGTGACCGAGGCTAGATGCAATGAGCTTATAACGGCAGCCTTACCAGTCAATGTAAAGATCTGTAAAGTTGATGACCCCGAGTTGGATGAGGTATGTGTCTGGCTATAGTAGAACACAGTTGGATAAAGCCAACTTCTTAGGAGTATCATAGATTGAGTGTACCTTAAATCACCATGCTGCAACATATCCTTATATATCGTAAAAATTAACACCGTAATAGGAAATAAGGCAAGCCTATTTCCATTATTTAAACCAGGGACACTTCACCACACTAGCGAGGTGAGGATTGGCGAACTTTAAAAGACGTCCATGTTTCCTCACAATGTTTGTCTTATGCATACAGCTAGGCATGCAAGGTCATATGTGCGGTGTGCCAGCTCGTAAAATCTGCCTGCTGCCCACAGCATTTTCAATATTATTGGACTATTTTGTTGGAGTCCCTTTGGTGGCTAGACCTTCAGAAGCATATTTAATTGACATTACCGATGAGGTAATGTTATAATATGATATGTTCCAGGCACATACAAGAGGTCTGCCCAAAGATTGTATGGAGACAATAAGAATAATTTGCATTGGAAATATTGATGAGAACATGTGCTGTGGTACTCATGTGTCTAATCTCAGGTATATTGTATAAAAATAGGTCCTACCTACATTAAATGTGTTTACTAGACAGACAGTCACCCAATCTCCATTAAATTCGAGGACTGAAAAATAATAATTTAAAATCACTTTTATACTTCCAGCCAGCTTCAAATGATCAAACTAACTGGCGCTGAACCAGGCAAGAAAGGCAAAACGAACCTGAAGTTTCTTGTTGGCAATAGAGTCACAAAAACATTGCAACAAATGCTGGACAGAGAGAAAGCACTTACTGGACTACTAAAGTAAGCACTGGTTACCTGATTGGTTACTAACTATTTCTATAATTATCATTTATCTCAGGCATTTGGTACCTGTCACACATTTCCGAATCTGATGTTTTGCGTGACTGATTTAACTATACATTATACTTGCCACTGGCGGAATACGTAAATAATAATAATTCCAGCCCTTTTTTAATGTCCCACTGCTGGGCACGGGCCACCTCTCAATGCGAGGGGGATTAGGCCATTGTCCACCACGCTGGCCCAGTGCGGGTTGGCGGACTTCACACATCTTTCGAGGGGTTCCCTCAGACGTGAAGGTTTCCTCGCGGTGTTTTCCTTCACCGTTTAGCAAGTGATAATCATGGTTGAAAATGAGATTCGCACATGAAAAATCCCAGACGTACGAGCTGGGGTTTGAACCTGCAATCCTCGTTACCGAGGCAAGCGTTCTACCAACTTGGCTATCACTGCTATAAGAATACGTAAATGGTGACGCCATATTATTAAAAATAAACGAACTGAATTGTCACAAGTAACATAGGTGCCTTAACTTGTTGGATAAACTATAGTATATAATATAAGTCACAAGTATTACCGATCAAGCAATCTCCTTTGTGTCTTCGCCACTACGTCAACATTGGCAGAATCGCGTTGAGCCCGACTCAATGGAAAAAGGCCATTAGAGGAAATTACCAAGTTTGGCTAACAACCTGTTTTACCATTTACTTATACACCTTATCCCCAACTTATCCGACATAATTTTTAATATAAAGAATTCCAATTCCAGGAACGAACCAACAAAACACGAAGAACTCGTCCAAAAACTGCAAAAAAATCTCAAAATCACCACCAAGAGTTTGCAAAACGTACTCACAGAGCTGGCACAACACGAAGTCGACAAAATTAGGAATACGCAACCTAGATCTAAATACGTATTCATGTTTAAGAAGGAGGCTACTCCTGAATTTAACAGGGCTATAATTAAAGGATTGGAGGGAGAGGATCTGTTCATGTTTCTGGCATCCGAAGACCCTGATAAGCCGAAGGAGGGCCAGATAATTATTCAAGGACCAGAGGAACATTGCAATGCTTTAGGGCAACAGTAAGTAACTCCTATAAATTCAAGTTTCACATAGTCTACCGCGTGGTTCAGAAAGGGTATACTAATATTAGAACCTGCGCTTCTTTAGCAAATTTCTATAGGAAAAGATACCCACAAAATATCATAATTGCCATTTTGTAGGAAACAATTTTTATTTTAAATCAACATATTGAAATTCCCACTTCACCAAATGATTACAAATGCACCAAAGTGCAGGTTCAACGGTTGGTAGCCCTTTCTGTATCACGCGGTATAATAATGGAGGTTTGATTATACATATCACCCAATGGGAGGGTGTAAATAAAGTAAGGGCCTTACAAGACTTTTCGATTGGGTATAATAATTCAATGTCATGCTGGCCATTATTGTTTGCAAATATTGATAGTTCTGAACGAATTATAGGACTATATTAAGCTTTTTTTTTCAGAATCACAGACTTGTTAAAAGGTAAAGGCGCATTCAAACATGGCAAGTTTCAAGGCAAAGCAGGTGATATGGGCGGCATTAACAAATGTAAAAAGTTAATTGAAGATTACTTTAATAATGTATCATTATAATATAAATAAATTGCTTCAAGTTTTTGTTGAAAGTCTAGTATAATTTATTACACACAACAAAATATAGATTTTAAATGCATATGCAATCAACACAACGACAATTATAACTACTATAATGATAATATAATATCGCCAGACAAACGCACTATGGTCCCGCACTAAGCAATGCTTGTATGGGTACCGTACAATGGATCGAGGGTGAACTCAGTATATAATACTTATATACATCCATGACTTGGGGTACAAACATTCGTCCTCATAACATAAAGATTGTCCCTACCAGGATTCCAACCTGGGACCCTCGGCACAAAAAGCAGGGACACTAACAACGGCGCTAATCATGTAGTCAAATTACTGTTTCTACAAAAAATATTAAAACTAGGGAATGGAATAACATAGGTACCAACATAAATAATCTATATAAATAAAAAGCTTTTCGTTGGGAAGCGCATTACTTGACAACGGCTGATCTGGACCACTCGGCTATTTTTTTATATGCTAGTTGGACGCTATTCGAAACAGAAAAATTGAATAAATATCACTGAACAAGCTTTAGGAAAGGTGGGACTTCCAGGCTCGGGCCGTCTGCTGCTGATCTGCATGGACACCGGTCAATTGGGCACAGCACTGACTAGTTTTTGATATTTTTTCTCGAGCGCGCCACGCGCGCGCATGCGCGGTAACGAGTTGTATTTCTTTTACAAAGCGGCGTGTGAATTGGGTACGGGGCTTTTGGGAAAGTATTCGAGGTAAAGATAGGAAGCTTGAACACTAGTAATAGTCCGAATAGCGGTTTTTAGAGAATGAAATAATTTAATAAATGGAACGAAAAATAAATTAATAAGAAAACATAATATTATAGTGACCATGAAATTATTGTTATAAGTAATAAAAGTACACTTACCCTCATATGTATAGAAAGTTTTAATCAATTTACAAATATTATTTCCGAGGAAATGTACTTTGTATATGACATACACCACCATATAAATCCTTACCACCTAAGATTAAACAATAAATATTATTCTACTAGCTTTTGCGCTGCAGCTTTGTCATAGTTTGAAGATGTGTACCTCTAGCTTTTAAGTTTAACCATAGACTATCTACGAATACGGAAAACTTTATTGAAAATGGACAATTTATTGTCTGCGGTACTCAAAAAACAGCCACAAAGACAATAAATTTAACACTTTTTGGATCTTTAAACATCCACATAGCCCAATGCACCAATCGTTTTTAGGGGTCCGTACAAAAATGGTGAAAACGGAATCCCTATGGTGTTTCAAATATCTTCGATGTACAGACACAGCTCAAGTACGCTTATAATAGTATATATACATATTACATTATCAATCCTTACAGTCAATAGTGTTGGAGGCATTGATGCTCGCTATCAGCTTCTCAATACCAAGGTTGGTCCAGTCCTGAGTCACGTCATCAAGGTAGTTGTCAAAGTCTACCAGGTCTCTTTGTACACCTCGTTGGAGGAGATGAGATACCGTCTCCAAGACGTAAGAGGATTCTGAAAGATTAGTCGAAAATGAGTTTGCTGTTTTATAGGAGCCTGGCTGTGAACCATTTGGTGTTATCTATAGACTAGATAAACTAGATCTTAGTATATATGAGAGCTATGAGTTTAATCTTTGTACCCATGAAACTTGAACTTTAAAACTGATCATCATCAAGAAGGAAAAAAACTAACATCACTTTGTTATTACATGTTTCTGATCAGTAAACAGGAACTTCTAGATGTAATCGAGAGAGAGCATGCTGTCACAGTCATTCTTATTTATTAAATATATATAGAGGTAATTTTCAGATCTACTGGTCCGATTCTGAAAATTATGTTAATATTTACTAAGCTACATTACCACCGAACGTTATAATATGCTATGTGTGGAACCACGGGCATAAGCTAGTACTACTATAAAAAGGTTAAAAAATAATGTACATACGGAACATGACTTTGTTGGCATCTTTCAGTTTCCATCTGCCATCACCAGCATACTTGTGCAGTTTGATGGCCGGTGTGTCCAGATGCTGCATCATCCTCTTGTTATCCACCTGAAAACGATAGACTTCCATTCTATTTAGGATTCTTTAGCAACACAGCCTCAATCATTATTTATATAAGACACAGGGTTTTTATTATTTTTTCATAAAGGCACAGCCTCATTAGTGCACACATGTCGACTTAGCTTTGTAATACATGTATATGAAAACGTCCAACGCTACCTACTAACATGCCAAAAACACTCACAAATATAATCTCAGGAATAATATGAATATCTGTATACTTTATCAGAATCTAAGGGCATTTATAATATTATGATATATCTTTGACCCATGTATAGGACATCTGGGATATATTGTTTATATACAACTATGATCACAATTTTATTTATTTGTCTATGGTGACATATAATATATGTGATCTCCGTATAATTAGTTCTGTGACATATATTTATGATTCTCTAAACCAAGGTATGCATGAAATATACCACAATGAACACAGCAGATGGGAAGTGCTCAGCTATCTTCTCAGCAATCTTCTGTCCCGGACACTTCTCCACCGAGTTGTCCTTGAAGTTCTCACATGCTGCATAGTAGCCAGCTATTATGCGGTTATCTGCTTGGGCTACTACTTCTATCTGTAAAATCGTATGTAAAGATATTCTAACATAAAAGAACCTTTGTTATATCTACATAATATAATTGAAGTTTAACTGAAAGAATAATGTTTTCATCATTTTTAACATATATTGCTTAGATTCCTGAATAGTGAATGAATTACAGGGAGCCTGTGTCCAAGCATTAATGAGGGGCGAACATGATTTAAAAGAAACAAATCTATTTCACCCAATATCATTATTTTTACACCTACATGATCTCTTTCTTTTTAATGCATAGAAGAGAATGAGTAAAGTCAACATATAAATTCTCATATTTTGTCGTCCTTAGCAAAGCCGGCCGCTCTAAGACAGCATGACTGTACCCTACTCGGCGCCATCGTGAAGGCTATGACGGCATATAGGTTTAAAATATTAGTAAGTGTTGTAAGTCCGTAACCTAAAAGCTGTAATGTAGGTAACAAAAATACCTGTGTCAAAGCAATCTCCGCCATTGGAGATAGATAGTGGCTGTGGTGAAACAGCGGGATAGTATCCACGATGTCCAGGTCCCGGTTTTTTGCTCCATCCCTTATTTTAGTGCCGTCGGCCAGAAGTACACCATTCACTGCACAGTGAGGATATTTAGCGGCGTGGAGGATAATTTTAGCGTACGCCGCAGTTTCTAGTGATACCTCAGACATGGTTTATCGTTAATAATGAGTATTCACTACCGAACAATCTGTTAACTTTATTATTCTTTCATATAATTACATGTACGAATAAATATCAATGCAAATTCTCATTTGACTGACAGTAACTTCGATGAAATGGAACGTAACAGTGACAGCCATGATAGCATAGTGTTGCGTTGCGTTGCGTAGAAGATCTCCATGCATTTACTCGGCGCTGTCTCACTCGGCTTTATTTTCGTTACATGAATTTTTTTTTTTTTTTTTTTTTGTATTATGGCAATCTGCCGATCTTGTTGGACTCAGCAATTTCTGCCAGTGTCATGTGATGGCTACTCATGTGTATGTATTTTTTAAGTATAAGATTTTTACATGACAGTTATTTTTGGTATCTGAAACAAACATTTATAATTGTTAGTGAATGAAATGCTTATACTAAATAATATGAACGAACAAAAATAGAATATACACAATTATAACTTTATATTGTTAGAAGACAGAAACTTAATAAATGCATAAATAATTATGGGATTTGGGAAAAAGGATAGGAGATGGCGGACATTAACTGGTTTTTGGATTTTAAGTTTGGTAAAGACTTGATCAAGAGGGGCTATATTATGTAATGGACAATTGAGGATGATGTGATCTAGCGTACCATCGTCTAGGCCACATTCGCAAAAGGATGAGTCCCGGACCCTTATTTTATGTAGAAATACTGGAGTGCAGCAGTGATTTAAACGGATTCGGCAAAGAACGGAGATAGTGGTTTTCGGTATCTTTTTGAATCTATGGAACCAGGGTTTAGGCGGGATGGAAGGTTGAATAGAGGCATATGAAGTGCCTTTAAGTTTGCTAGACTCCTCCCAGCAAGTCTGCCAGGACTTATAGAGATCTAATTTAGCTCTGTGTATCAAATCGTAAATTTGTATTTCGCGGTATTTCCTGTCACCAAAGTTGTTACAGGCAGCAGCTTTGGCAGCTGCGTCAGCACACTCATTACCACTTATACCCATATGAGCTGGAATCCATACTAATATAACCTCGACGTCCTTTACAGAACAAGAATACAAAGCCTTTTTAATATCCAGTATGATTGAACTATGGAGACAATCCTTGAATGGATTTTTGACGATAGCCTGAAGGGCACTTCTGGAGTCTGAGAAAATTACCGCTTTACTAATAGCACTATGTGAAGAAATAAATAAACATGCCTCAAGGATGCCAATGCATTCTCCTGTAAAGACCGATGTTTCCGGAGGACATTGGAATTGAAGGAAAATTTGGGAGTTGGGACTATAGACAGCAATTCCAGTATTGCCATCTGAAGTTAACTTGGAAGCATCCGTGTAGAATTTATAGTGGTTCTGCCACTTTTCATTGACAATGGAGGAGAATTGAACATTAGCTTGAGCAGATCCTTTGTTCAGGCCTATGTGGTTATAATTTGGGACAAAATTTAAAATGTCGTATGGGGTCATATATATCGGCAATCTATTATATTGGGCAATGGGAGAAGTTTCTTCCACCATATGTATTTTCCGCAATGAATTTAGTATTAAAGGGGGGGCTTTGTGTCTCCAATATTCGTTTTGTTCAATATTTAGCGAATCCAAAGTTGAAAGTTTGGCTAAAATTTTGTGGTCCCTTTGGAGGTAGATTTTGAAGGTATATTTATCAGCCAAATATTGCCTACGTAGGGAGAGTGGAGGTTCACCACTTTCCACCTGCATAGCATTGATAGGTGTCGATCTCATACAACCCAAAATAATGCGGAGGGATTTTGACTGAATGGAGTCCAATCTAGTTATTGCAGTTTTATTACACGGCTCTATAAGGAAAGTACCATAATCCAGTTGGCTTCTAATTATGGCATTGTATATTAATTTTAGAGTGAAGGGATGGGCCCCCCACCAAACCCCTGCAAGAGCCCGCAGCAAATTTAACTTTTTTTCACATTTACTCATGATGGAATTAATATGTGGAGCACCAGATAATTTTGAGTCTAAGAAAACACCAAGAAATTTGACTTTATCCTCAACCTTGATGGGAGAATCTTCAATTTCAAGGTGAACTACAGGGATGGCTCGTTTACGAGAGAAAATTAAAACGGAGCTTTTAGGGGCTGATAAACTAAGACCGTGGGATAATAGCCAATTATTTAAAGAGTTGAGGGATATTTGCATGGATTCCTTAGCAGTTTCAATGGACGAGTCCGATACATACAGGCAGAGGTCATCCGCATATTGTAAAATCTGACAGTCTATATTGAGGGATTCGTGAAGGTCGGCAGTATAGATGCTATACAGCAAGGGGCTCAGAACTGAGCCCTGGGGTAGTCCACGCCAAACAGTTCTGCAACCAAAGTCCTCACCCGGGATATGAATCTTGACCTTGCGACCAGAAATGAGATTGCATATACAATGAAGCATCCTTGCCGGGATACTCAGCTGGCGTAGTTTACTTCTGAGTACGGAAAGAAGGACATTGTCGTAAGCAGCTGAAATGTCAAGAAAAACAGCAAGGACAGATTCGTTTTTGCTGAAGGCAATACGAGTATCTGAAATTAAAATTCCTATACTATCCATAGTACTGGCTCCCTTCCGAAAGCCGTACTGTGAGTTAGCTAGTAGTCCATGGTGCTCTATATACCAGTTCAATCTATTTTTAATGAGATGCTCCAGGATTTTAACTAAGACAGGGGAGAGGGCAATAGGGCGGAAGTGGTCAGGGCTGTTGGATGGTTTCCCGGGCTTAGTGATGGGGAGGATTAATTGGGTTTTCCAGGAATCAGGGATAAAACCAAAGAGGAAACAAACGTTAAGTAAAGAAAGGAGATATTGACGAGTACGGTGGCCAGTATTTTTAAAAAAGGAATAAGGAAAGCCGTCAATACCAGGGGCAGAATCTTGGACATGGTTGAGTACTCTCTCTAACTCACAAATAGAGAAAGGGGAGTCTAAAGGATAGGGGAGTCATGTGAGGTAGGGCATTCACTATTGAAGGGGACAAAAGGAGGGGCTACTTTATTAAAGAAGGATAGCGCAATGTCGCGAGACATAGCAGACTGATTACGGGGCGTAGAGCCACAACTATATCTTTTAAAATTTTGCCAAACTTTAGAGGATGGAGATGAAGGAGAGAGGGAGGAGCAAAATTTCTTCCAGCCATCATGTTTTTTCTTATTTAAAAGTCGTTTGGACTGAGCGACTATTTTATTATAATTAACTAGATTGCTGACCGTCATGTTATTGATATATTGTAGCTCGGCCTCTTTACGGGATTTAATAGCTAAAGAGCATTCACGGTCCCACCAGGGAGGGGATGATAACTTCCCTGTAGCTGAGTTCTTTAATGGGATATTTTCTTCAGCAGCTGCCGAGATAGCTTCAGAAAAATTAGACAAACATATGTCTATGTTACTGTGGGAAATTTGGGGGAGGCCCAGGACTTTGTCTTCCAGATATTGCGTGTATAGATCCCACTTCGCTTCCTTAAGTCTGTACTTCAAAAGGGGAGCTGTGTCATTATGGGGGAGAGATCGGTCTAATAGTGTGCTACAGATGGGGTAGTGGTCACTGCCATATGTCAGATTTAGGCATTTCCAATCTAGTTGGGATGCCAGGATAGGTGTACATAGGGTAAGGTCCACACAACTTTTTCCTTGGCCGGGCCTTGGGAGGCGTGTTGCTGAGCCATCGTTAACGACATATAAACCTACCTCGTCCATCAAATCGACTAAGTCGTGGCCTGCACTATCACTATGATCAGATCCCCACAGAGAGTGATGACAATTAAGATCACCTAAGATAACAATAGGTTTATGGGAGGAGCATATATTTTTAATGAAACTAAAGCATGAGGCATTAGGGGAAGGGATATAGATGGAGATATAACTAATACCCAGGATCTTAACTCCAACAGCATTAATCTCATCACCATGATGGGGTAAGGAGATAGGGGACATAGGTAAGGAATTATTTACAAGTATAGCGGCGCCGCCATAACCGTCAGCACGATCATCACGGAGAACGCTATACAGGGGAAAATTAAAACGGAGATGAGGGGTTAACCACGTCTCCGAAATGGCAAATATAGCCGGATGGTATGTATTAATCAAGTGAATTATATCATGTTTTTTCGGGAGTGCACTCCTGGCGTTCCATTGCAGAAGATGGAATTTGACGGGATTGAATAGTTGATATCAAAGTGTTAGCAACGTGGTCTGGTAAGGAATAGCTGGACAAAAAGGAGGTCAGCAACAATATTAAAGATTCTATGGTGGGGACATCTTCATTGGGAGAGGGAGGATTATTATTGATAGCGCATCCATTCGCGGAGGGAGCGAATGTGTAGCTGTTAATTATATCCTGGTGGACCCTGCGGTTGTAACCAGGAGCAAGGGGGGCATGGGTTTTGGGTTTAAGGGTGACCGTTTTCCGATAGGAGATTGGGGAGGGAGCTTGTTGATGGGTCATTGACTGCTTAGAGCTGGGAAATATTTGACTAAGAGGAGGGGAAGAGAGTGATGATGAGGAGGTGACATCAGCAAAAGATTTATAAGAAGGTGGGAATTGTTTGGATGCCTCTGAATATGAGATGTTATTCTCAGCCATGGAGACTTTAATGTTTTTCTGTCTGACAAATTCAGGGCATAGTTTACTGTTTGCTGGATGTGGGCCTGAACAGTATAAGCATTTGAGGTCCTCAACAGAACATCCGTCTCCAGAGTGGTCACCACCACAGCGGAAACATTGGGGCTTAGACCGACATTGGGTCTTGGTATGGCCATATTTGCAGCACCCAAAGCACTGCACAGTCGGGAAATGATACAGGGTAACTGGGAGTGAGTTATAGCAACAGAAAACTCTCTCTGGAAGGATCTGACCGTCAAATGTGAGCACTACAGTGGAGGTAGGAACCCACTCTGTATTGCCCGCACTTATTGATTTTCTGTTCATACGTCGAATTTTAAGGATCTTACCACATCCAACTGGTGTTTTTAAATTATCTGATATTTCTAAGTCTGACCAGTCGTTTGGGACACCTTTCACTACACCCATTCTGGTTATATTATAAGTTGGGATTAATGTATTATAACCTTTATTTTTTAGGCCCTCGTTGTCAATAAATAGATTGGCATCCTCAAAGCTTTTAAATTGAACCGCAATACGGTTGCGTCCTATTTTTTTAATTCCGTCCTGGAGAACATTGCGTACATTCAGTTTGAGCATCAGTTGCCCGAACCGAACTGGGTGGATAGATGTACCTGAAGCTGGATCGGACTCGACCATAGACACATGGACTACATAAGGTGCAACATCTTTGTGTGTATATTTTGACCTTGAAATCAAAGATGGGGCCGTTTGTCTATCTCTTTTGTTTGATGTATTGTCGGATGTTTGAGCGTTTTCATTTGGTAATCCACGTTTGCGGTTGTAGCTTGTTTCCAATTTTTCAAAGGATGCTAACGGAGCCGTTAAAACTGGGGTAATATCTAAATAGGTATTTTCATCGGAGGACGAGGAAGGCTGTAAATTCGGTGGGCGGCCCGGAGGGCGATTGTCACCCTCCATGATCGGCCCGCATACGCCTCACAATACAAAAGAGGACTAACCTTGAATCCGGAAGGACGAACAAACAAACAAATATGTAAACAAAAACACACACACAACAGACACCCAAAATATCACTATAAAATCAATTTTTTAAACCAATACAAAAATGAAAAAAACTCCACATGTGTTTGTCACCAACACCAGCGCGCGAGTCTTCGTTACATGTAATCAAGGCATATAGCATATTGACTGACAGAACTGATTAATAATTGTTAATGACACATGACATTTGAGTTGACGAGTTGTTGTGTTGTGTGGTGGAAAACTAGAAAAAAATAGCGAATTTTCAATGTTTATTAGCCGTGTTTAATAATATTACCTGAGTATGGATAAATATGACACCTCACAGATCACAGAGTTCCCTCGTTTCGAGTCAGAGGCCTCTCAGAGCGGTGTATCAACGTTCTTCAATAAACTTTGGAAGATTCCGATATTTTCACCCAACGAAGGTACTGATAACGGGCAAAACAAAGCTATGAGTGAAACAAAACCCACCCCCCAGCCTGTAGACCAGAGTTTACAGGATCATGATGATAATAAGACCGAAACTGGTTCTTATGCAGTGGAGTTTGAAGGACGAAGTCTGCCAAATGTTTTAAGGCGAATAAGCAGTTTAGTTGCCCTAGGATCTGGAGTGAGTTGTGTTTCAATAAAATAATTCCATTGTAGGTATTTGATATACATATTTATTTATGTTTTGATACAGATATTTTATGAAATATAGTTAGACCACAACTAGATAAAGAAAGAAAATCTAGTTGAAAGTAGAATTTTGATTGACCTAGTTGATAGAACCTTGATTAAAATACCTACAACACACTTAAGTAGGTATCTTATATAGTGCTAAATGTGTAAGAAAGGCATTGAGCGCAATTTAAACAGAAACTCATTATTATTTTCCTTATCCAGATAAGTATATAATGAAATAAGTAATTACATCACTTGAAATAATTTTAGCAATCAATTTTTTACAAGAACAACTTGATCTCGACTCATATTGCTAGAATGAATCACCTACCTTAGATATTATGTTCCCAGATCTTAACAAAATAAAAGCAAAACCAATTGAGTTCCAATATAAGCTGATGTGGATTAAAACTTATTTATTAAACATGTGCATCTTATCACTAATATTAAAGTAATTTTGTGGTCTTATAATGGCATATTGTTAATATTATGAAACTTAATAAAATTACTAAAATTAACCAAACTCAGTGGAACCAAACCAACATTCTGTACCGGCAGTAGATTCTTGCTCTTTGACAGCTTATTTATACCCTTACTAGATAAAAACAAAACATGAATTTTGGAATAAAATACTGCACATATTATTACCTTTCACAAGGTATTTGTTACCTTAAATTGTTTCTCCTCCCTAGAGTGGCAGAAGTTCCACGAGGTATGCTGACACGGAGCTGGCCCGCTACTGGATGCCGGACGACATCTCCCGCGAGTGCTACGAGTGCGCGACGCGGTTCAGCACGCTGCGCCGGCGCCACCATTGCCGCGTGTGCGGACAGATATTCTGCTCGAGGTGCTGCAGCCAAAGAGTGCCTGGTACTGTATTAAATTAAACAAAAAATACATAGTTAAGTAAGACAAATAATAGACACGACTTAAAAGAGAACAAGACAAATTTATAACAAAACAGGACAAACAAATTGAGAATTATCACTATTACCACAAATATATAAGGTGGTTCAGAAACGGTATACTAACCATTAAACCTGTTCTTCTTTAGCACATTTGTAAGCATTATCTGAAGTCACAATTTTGATCTGTTGATTTAAAAAAAAAAATCTGACAATGAGCTTAAAAGCACAGATCAGCCTGTACATTATAGAGAAAAACCCATGTCAGCAAAATTATCAGAGCTTTCACTCAAACATGGACCTTTTTAACCCTCAACACAAAACAAGGGGCTTATAAGTTTGTAGCCTATCCGCCACACATTTGGTGCGTCTACTAACGTCATCTGGCGTATGTTGTGGTAATAGTTATAATGACATAGCAAGAAGGTTGCAAGGTTGAGGTGGAGTGCAAGGAGCTTGCAAAATTGACCGTGGTTATTTATTACTTTTTATGAAAATTATCTTGACTACAACTACGTGTGATTACGGTCACATAAGCGACTTCCGTATTGCTCACACCATAGAATATCGCCAGACGAACAAACCACATACGGTCCTACACTTAGCAACGCTTATAAGGGTACCGTACGGTAGTATATAATACTTACATAGATACTAAACATCTATGACTCGGGTACAAACATTTGTGCTCATCACACAAAGTTTGTCTGCACCAGGGTTAAATAATAATAATTAAATAAATATGACAGCTGCAATGGTGAAGGAAAACATTGTGAGGAAACCTGCATGTCTGAGAGAACTCTTCAATAGATGTGTGAAGTCCACCAACCCGCACTGGGCCAGTGTGGTGGACTATGGCCTAATCCCCCTCGCATTGAGGGGAGGCCCGTGCCCAGCAGTGAGACATCAAAAAGGGCTGGAATTATATTACTATAAATATGACTGAGACAGCATACTTTCTCAATGACGTCACGATTACGTTGGGAGTCACTCTACAGGTCACATATTCGGTTGTGCTGATGGGCTGCGCGTGTGCAATTACTGCTGCAATGTGGTGCTCAGTTACTTGAAGGAGAACGACATGAGCGGCGAGATATCGCCAGACCTGAGGACATTGCAAGAGAATTTACAGGTATGTTTTTATTATCTATACTACAAATAAATAAAATTGGAGTGTCTGTTTGTAATATTAAAATAACCGCTTTTTACGAAGTGCATTTGGATGTATCCACGGTACATATACCAAAACAATTTTTTTTTAAATTTTTGTCCGTCTGTTTGTCTGTCTTTCTGTCTGTTTGTTCCGGCTAATCTCTGAAATGGCTGGACCGATTTTGACGGGACTTTCACTGGTAGATAGCTAATGTAACAAGGAGTAACTTAGGCTACGCTATATTTTTAGAAATCAACTCAACAACTTTTTTAATTTTATAATAATAACGAATAAGGTTTTTAGGGAAGGATGAATTTAACAGCCGATTTCCTTCCCGTTTTTATTTATACTCTGGAGAGGTTTATCTGACCGGAGGCGAGTCAGATAGCAGCATAACGTGTGAATGCATGCACAGGTGAAGTTCCCCGAGCACAGGTCGCAGAGCGCCAGCAAGTGCCGCGAGAACTTCACGTTTGCGCGCGCGCAGGACGAGCGCGCCGACCCGCGCGCGCGCACCGAGGCGCTGCACGACGTGTTCCGACAGCTGTCCTGCACGCTGCCCACGCAGCAACACAGGTGACATTATCAAATAATATAATAATACCAGCCCTTTTAATGTCCCACTGCTGGGCACGGGCAATGCGAGTGGGATTAGGCCATAGTCCACCACGCAGGCCCAGTGCGGGTTGGCGGACTTCACACGTCTTTCGAGTGTCTCTCTTAGATATGCAGGTTTCCGCGCGATGTTTTCCTTCACCGTTTAGCAAGTGATAATCATGGTTGACTTTTAACTTTTGTGTCGTACCTAGGTACTGGCTACCTTTTATCTTTTGTGTTGTACCTGGTACCGGCTACCTTTGAACTTTTGTGTCGTACCTAGGTACCGGCTACCTTTGAACTTTTGTGTCGTACCTAGGTACCGGCTACCTTTGACCTTTTGTGTCGTACCTAGGTACCGGCTACCTTTTAACTTTTGTGTCGTACCTAGGTACCGGCTACCTTTTAAATTTTGTGTCGTACCTAGGTACCGGCTACCTTTCAACTTTTGTGTCGTACCTAGGTACCGGCTACCTTTCAACTTTTGTGTCGTACCTAGGTACCGGCTACCGTTTAACTTTTGTGTCGTACCTAGGTACCGGCTACCGTTTAACTTTTGTGTCGTACCTAGGTACCGGCTACCGTTTAACTTTTGTGTCGTACCTAGGTACCGGCTGGTGCGGTACAGCGGCGTGTGGCGCGGTTGCGACGTACTGCAATGGGTTATGGACAACACACATTATAAGAACAGGTGAGTTGTATATGCTGTTGTGATGGAAATCAGTTGTCGACTCCACCCATTTGTTTTAAAAGAAATATATTTTACGTCAAGTAATAATAGCATTTTAATATGAGAGTTTCTATGCAGGCTTTATTCGTAAACTAGGCCTCGTACATTACTGATAATTTACTGGATTTTTTTGTGAGAACTTGAAAAGTTAAGTGGCATGTTTTTTTAACCGACTTCAAAAAGGAGGAGGTTCTCAATAAAAATAATAAAACAACTGGTTGTTTTTTTATTTTTATTTCCTGCCCTTGTGCACGTTTATAACCACCTAATGCCGGATATTCAACCCAAAATTAGTCATTATACGATAGCTTGGGGAAGTTTAGCCGACTGCACCGGGTGGTCAGGTGTGAGGTTCTATTCACACCTGGAGATATCTGTATTTTTTTTTGTTAAATAAACCATTGTGATAAGATGACTGTTTTTTTTATTACATTATAGGCAAGTATTCGACCTCGATCTCACCTGATGGTAAGTGACGATGAGATCTACGATGTAGCATACTTGCCTAGAAGGTACCTGTTCACTCTCGACTGTAGAGTAGCGAGGTCTGTTCCCTACAGAGCCCCCGTGTTGGGTGAGAAGACAGTTGTGAACACAAGGTTCTGTTACAGGATGCAAGCCATGATGATGTGTCAGAACTTGCTGAGCTCCGGGTACATGGAGTGCATGACCGAGCTGCCTCAGTTCGCCGACTACGCGTTGTACAAGCCTATCGCGCTGCCGCCGCGAGTGACTGACGAAGAGGAATCCTCTCGTAAGACTTGAAGATCTAATTTATTCTACTCGATTGGGTTCTCTCAGATGAATGATGTGTGAATAATGATCTCTCAAATGAAATCCAGAAATTCCAGAGTTTGAACCTGCTATTAATTTTTGAGCATTAATAGACTGTGTTCAAGCATATAAATGAAATTATAAGAAATGCTTTGAATCTTGCTTTATTCACAAAACTGGTATTTGTCGTGGGTTACATAAAAGTAACAAAACAACAGACAAATTTAAACTAAGAATATTTTTTTTCCTTTAAATGGCCAGATGTAAAATTCTGTTAAAATCTAAACCTTTTTGTATTCAAATCTTAACATCTGCGATGCTCGTTACCGAGGCAACCGTTCTACTAACTTATATAGGCTATATTATCTAGCGATATTATTTTCATTTTATTATTAGCCAATCGATACGATATGATGCCTTGAAAATCTGTTTTATGTGACAGCTGAGGAACCGCAAAGACTCGTGGAGAGTGTATCCTCATACTGTTTGGATCTGAACGTCGGGGACAGCTCAGCGAGACTCATAAAGACGGCAAAAACAGGTAGAACCATTTATTACAAGAACCATGGATATTGGTATGAAATTATTAGATTTTTATTATTTTTTGGGTTGTTACAGAAAGGAAGTCTGCATCTAGTGAAGAGGATAATCCTGGTATGGAACAGAGTGAAGGTATAGTTTTCTTTTTAATAATGGTCTCTATTCTACTCGTATTCAGATACATTGCGGCAAAAGAAAAAAAATCCTCAACCTCCTTCTTTTCTGGAGTCTGTTAAAAAGTATTTCCTCTTTACCGGGATAAAAAGAGTATAATCTATCTCTGTGCCAAATTTCATCAAGATCCGTTCAGCCGTTCTGGCGTGATTGAGTAACAAACATCCATCCAAACTTTCATATTTATAATATTAGTGGGATATGATATGTGTTGCACGGTTTGATCATCGCCCACTCGTGTCGCCAGTGTGCGCGGAGTCCCGCAAGGTGTGCAAGAGCATCCAGGTGTCTGGCGAGGAGCACCTGCGGCTGCTGATGCGCCAGTGCCTGGCGCGCCAGGCGCTGGCGCCCGCCTGGCTCGACGTACTCTACCCGCTGTGCCAGCACGCCGCTGAAACCATCGTGCTAGGTAACGATATCTTATACACAAGGTTGACAGCCCTACGTACACCGTAGGGTTGTCAAAATTTGCAATTAAAATATTTTCAAGTTTAAACTGCAATATTTTTTTAATATTTCGATCTATGTTCCCTTGGGTAATTTGTTCTGTTTTATTAGTAGGTTCATCCCTTAAAATATTATTTCAAAATTTTGTTGCACCCTGTATAATAGGACTGACTTGATCGTGTACGTGTCAAGGAACGGCATTCCGCACGTGTATTCAGTTTTATGAAGTAGTAATGTGTGAAATATAATATATCCAGCGTGCATAGTGAGTAGTGAGTGTTGTGGTGCAGACGTGAACAGCCACGACATCGACGTGCGCAACTACGTGCAGGTGAAGAAGGTGGCGGGCGGCGCGGCGCGCGACAGCCGCCTCGTGCGCGGCGTCGTGCTCACCAAGAACGTGGCGCACAGGTCGGACACACTCACCCATCTACACACACACACGCACACACACACGCGCACACACGCACGCGCACAGACACAAATATATGCATACACAACCATACACACACACGACACCCACCCACCCACACACACCCAACCACCCACACACACCCACACACCCACACACCCACACACACACACACACACATACACAAAATTACATACATAACCTACCTACTAACTTATTTGATTATTTTATTGTTATTGCTGTTTTAAAAAATGCTTTAAGTATTGAAAGGCACATTTAAATGATACGTGAGGCATACACAAAACACGACCAACACAAAAGTTATAATAAAAGTTCTACAATGTGTTGTTGCAGGGGAATGCCCCAACAGATAACCAACCCCACAATATTACTGCTGGACTGCTCTATCGCGTACCAGCGGGTGGAGGGCAAGCTGACGTCGCTGGAGCCGGTGCTGATGCAGGCAGGTCTAACATATGACGCGCAAGCGGGGCGGGGGGGGGGGGGTGCTTGTATACAATTGGACTGTTTGGAGGGAGAAAAACACGTGAAAATAACATGCGGCCTAATTATAGACTGTCTCAGACGAAAATGATTTTGACGTTAGCCCAATCGATCGATAATTTTGTGTCCTGTAATATTATTGGACGACTCGATTGAGGTTCATATGGTAGTATATCCCTTCTGAATCACGTTTTATATTGACGACATTTGTTGAAGGACGCATAGTGTATAAAATTGTGATCACGGCAAATGTACGGTCGCTTAATACAAACAGACACCGAGGTCGAAGAAACACATCTTCAGCGCACAGGTGCGTTTTCGCACCTAGGAGCAGTAGTCTGTCGTCAACCCCTACACCGGCAACAGCCCAAGCTGAGGTCATGCCTCCGGAGGCGCCCTTGAGCTAGGGAGGGGGAGGGGGGGGGGGTAAAGAAAAACGTTACGGCGCGTTACATGAGGGGGAGGGAGGGTCAAAAATCTCCAAAAATTGCGTTACGTAATACTTGAACGCTCACCTAGTTGCCGCCTTACCCTGCTGGCTGGACCGGTGAAGCTGTAAAGGTCAACAGTATATGTCATTTCCAAAAAAAAAAGTACGGTCGCTGGCCGGCCCCCTGATTACGTAACTTGCAATAGCCTAGCGATAGCAGTAATCGCGCAATATTTGCTTTTAAATTGCTAATTCGTATTAAGTAGCGCTGCGACGTCATACAAATCTGCCATTTGAAAGCAATTATTGCGAGATTATTGCTGTCGCTATTGCTCTCGCTAAACTTGAAAATATACGTAATCTGGGGCCGGTACAGCTGATGTGTTTGCCTGGAAAAAAAAATCGTCCAAATAGTGTATATATTAGTTTTTGGGGTCGAGTCACCTTTGTCCGTAGGAGAATTAAGTACCCTCGAGATACCCTACACGTGACCCTGGGTGGTGCCAACCAGGTGACAACTCTACTGGTGGTAGGCTTCGGCCGTGGCTAGTCACCACCCACTGAACAAAGCCATGTCGCCAAGCGGCCTAGCCGTGTTCCGGCATGATGTTCGGTGCTGCCATTCATGGATGGCGGGTCAGATCAGCTGCGCTGCATGTGCCTAGTGAATGTAGCGTCTCGATCTACTGGCGCCTTCCTACCTAGGCAAGTATGCTCCATCGTAGATCTCATCGTCACTTACCATCAGGTGAGATCGAGATCAAATACTTGCCTATACTGTAATAAAAAAATAAAAATAAAATATATATATGTAGGAGCAAGAGTACCTGGTGCGGTGCGCGGCGCGCATCGCTGCGCTGCGGCCGCGCGTGGTGCTGGTGCGCGGGCGCGCGGCGCGCGGCGTGCAGGACGCGCTGCGCGGCGCGGGCGCGGCGCTGGCGGCCGGCGTGCGCGCGCGCGCGCTGCGCCGCGCCGCCCGCGCCGCCAGAGCCGACCTCGTCACCTCCATCGACGCCCGGATCGGCACGCCGCGCCTCGGCACCTGCACCCACTTCTATGTACAAAACTGTGAGACACACTTTATTTTATTACTTTATAGGGCAAGTAAGATGTAAAAATATGTTTTTTTTTTAATAAACATAATTTTCAATCTTACACTCAAAAACACCTCCCGGGACCCACATGATAGGATGACAGATTTTTTTTTATTACTTTTAAGTTAAGTATTTGATCTCGATCTCACCTGATGGTAAGTGACGATGAGATCTACGATGGAGCATACTTGCCTAGAAGGTACCTGTTCACTCTCGACTTGAAAACACCCAGATTTTAAGAAACACTATTCTCTTCTTAGGGCTTTCTGTGGTCTTATTTGACGGATGACCCGTCAAAATTCTGTTATATAAGTTGTGGATAGGGTTTATCAGCGCATTGTTAAACTACCCCTAAAGGAGTACTTCAGTTGTTTTCTATACAAATTATTATAAAGAGATTTATTATAAGAGTTTTTGAATTTACATACAACGTGTATATCTCCGGATACTGATTCGATACTGAAAATTATTTCAATGAAAGAAAACTACATGATCACTGAATGCCATTGGCTATGTTTCATTAAGGAGACGGAGCCACGGAACAAGCTAATATATTATAAACTAGCCGACACGACAGACGTCCGGTCCAAATTCCCATAGAAAAAAACCCGTAGGTCCAATATCTGTCCCATTAAAATAAAACTACATATTAATTTAAACGTAATTAATTGATTTCCTATATTTACGGGAATATTACACACAGAAATAAACGTAAATTATTCAAACAACAACTACATATGACTCAGTTCAAACTATGACAGTAGGGCGTCTAGCACCTCAGTCCTCCCGCGACCATGGTTGCTGTAAAACAGCCGAAACGGGAAAGTAAAATCCGTAAAATTAATTTTATTTCAATCAACGCAACTGAATCAATCAATGCCCATGTTTGTTTTGTCCCAGATTCTAGTAAAACGCTTATGATACTGGAAGGTTGCGCGGAACCGAACCTCGCTTGCTGTATATTGCTCCGCGGCGCGGCTCTCCAGGAACTAGTTAAAGTAAAGAAAGTCGTAAAATTCATGCTCCTAGCTTGCTACAATTGGAAGCTGGAAAAAGCTTTCCTAGGCGACATCGAAGCCACCCTACCAGAGCCCGGCATGACATTCGCCGACGATAACGACACTGACATCGCTAAAGATAACACAATCACAAAAAATAATGACATTGCACACACAAATGATAATGATAAATGTAATTCCTTCGATGATACAAGAAAGAGTAATGAAACGGACAGCAATGAATCGTCGAGATCTGATAACATATTCACCAATTCGAATGTTAAGGGTGGTTCTAAATCTAATGATAGTGCACGAATTAATGATGATAGTGCAAAGGTTGATGATAACGATATAGCACAGGATAATGACAACGATATAGCGCAGGTTAATGATAACGATATAGCGCAGGTTAATGATTCCAATACATTGAAGACTTCTGAAGATGATCCTCTGCAACGAAAGCCATTTACTCGCAAAGCGGACAGCGATAAGACCCTGAGCTGCGGGGTCCCCATTCGGGACTTCAGCGACCCCTTGCGGTCTACATTGTCTGTGGATGATGACGTATTTTTGCCGAAAGAAGAAGCCAAGTTGAAGGCTGATAATCATAGTGACAGGTAAGTCCCCCATAGACAGCTAAGGCGGATATTACAACATCATATATCTATGACATAGGTCTAGGATGTTATTGTAGACAAAATGTGTAAAGCTATCGAAAATTATGTCATAGATTGGTCTTAATTACATTATAAATAGAATGTCCTAGATTATGTCGCTGTAATATTATAATGCTAATTTATCCATGGCTAGCGACATGGTTTTTCGTGGTACGTGTGTCAAACAAATATAATAATTATTAACAACGCGCAGGTTCAAAGATTAATATACCCTTTCTGAATCATACTGTATATTATTCCGTGAAAAAGCAGTGATAGCTAAGTGGGTAGAACGCTTGCCTCGGTAAAGAGGATTGCAGGTTTAAACCCCTGCTCGCACCGCTGGGATTTCATGTGCGAATCTCATTTTCAACCACGATTATCACTTGCTAAACGGTGAAGGAAAACATCGCGAGGAAACCTGCATGTCTGAGAGAACCCCTCGAAAGACGTGTGAAGTCCGCCAACCCGCACTGGGCCAGCGTGGTGTACTATGGCCTGAACCCCTCGCATTGAAGGGAGGCCCGTGTCCAACAGTGGGACATTAAAAGGGCTGGTATTATTATGTATTCCGGGAATGTAAGATGGTCGACAGACGACGTGGTCCTGTCGATGTCACCGAACGTGATAATCCCGGCGCCGTACCTGGAGACGGAGGCGGGGCGGCGGTGTCCGCTGCGCGTGCACTTCCCGCGCCCGCTGCTGGCCGCGCCCGCGCCGCACGCGCCGCACGCGCCGCACACGCCGCGCGCGTTGCACAGGAAGATCAGCAAGCCGTATCAAAACGACGTCCTACTCAAGGTGGGACTATCACTTACATAGAAAAGAATACACTGTATTTACTGTCACTTCATTATAACTCTTCTCTTGTCTTTAGCTTCTACTACATACCGTATACTTCTTTTCTTCTTCTTACTTCATACTTCTACTATTTCACTATCA
This sequence comes from Pheosia gnoma, assembly GCA_905404115.1. Taxonomy (NCBI): domain Eukaryota; kingdom Metazoa; phylum Arthropoda; class Insecta; order Lepidoptera; family Notodontidae; genus Pheosia; species Pheosia gnoma. The sequence continues at coordinate 1,122,318 of FR989905.1, forward strand.
CCACACTTTCGCTGTATTACCACTTCGCTATTACGTTACTTTTACTTAATCGTCTCTTTACTATTTACTTTATCATCACTTCATTATTACGCTATTTTTACTTTTACGCCCTTTTTTAGTTTTGTGTCTTTACTATTTCTCAACTTGCACTATTATTTTTAGTTAACCATCATTCCATTTTCACTTTATTGGTCCTTCAATATAGCAATGTCAATCCACTACAACTTCACTAGTAATCTATAATTACTTCATCAAGTGACAGCTAGAAATTGATAATGATGGTTGAAAATAATACATAACAATCCTTTTTAGGTAGTCTACAGTCGTGAAATAAAACTAATTTTAAGTATTTTATCAAAAATCATATTATAAACCGGATAAAATCATTAAAATTTGTTTTATTTGGCAGGAAGTACACCCGTTCGTTGAGAAGCCAATCACGGCTCTGGCCGACGATCCCGCGCTCAAGGCTGCGCTCGCGCACTACAGGGCGACCGGCTGTCGGCTCGTGAACGATAAACATAAACGTGAGAACCATATTATTAATACTTACCACAGAACAGAGGATATATAAGCTGTAAGCTGCAATAATAATGTTAAATATTGTAACAAGGCCAACAGTAGGTTATAAAGATAGCATTCCCAAAGAAATAAACCAAATTATTAGACATTTGAAAAATTACATCCTGTACTGAGCGCACGACCAAACGCTATTGATTAGCCTTGTTTTAAAAATATCAAACCTAATTTACACAATTATTTTATACATCAACGTGATCCATATAATTTACTGATTCATCGGTTAAAATATTTTATACTATTTTTGTTATACCTTATAAGTATATTTTTTCATCTATAGTTTTAATACTTTTGATATAATTTAATAACCAAATTTAGCTGTGCTTTAAGAATTTCTGTTGGACATAGTTTTATCTTAATAAATGTATATTTGCCGATAGGCGAATGCCCAATGTACAAGCCGTCTATCATAAAGAAAATTCCGAAAGAACCGGAGCGTGAAAGCAACGAGAAGCAAGGTGACAGCAACGAGCCGCTCGACCCCCTGGCGCCGGAGAACCACCAGCAGCTCAGCTTGTTGCTGTACAGTTACAGCAAGCTGTCCGCCAACGTGCCGGACTTCTGCGTCAATCCTTGGTAAGTTGTTTGACAGAGCAACGAGCAATAACATTGAACTACTCGACGCCCTAACGCTGGAAAATCAGCAGTAACTTAGACTGTCGCTGTAAAGTTACATCAAAAAGTCCGCCAGCGTGCTAGACTGCTGCGACAATCCTTGGTTAGTTGTTTGACAGAGCAACGAGCAATAACATTGAACTACTCGACGCCCTAACGCTGGAAAATCAGCAGTAACTTAGACTGTCGCTGTAAAGTTACATCAAAAAGTCCGCCAGCGTGCTAGACTGCTGCGACAATCCTTGGTTAGTTGTTTGACAGAGCAATAACATTGAACTACTCGACGCCCTAACGCTGGAAAATCAGCAGTAACTTAGACTGTCGCTGTAAAGTTACATCAAAAAGTCCGCCAGCTTGCTAGACTGCTGCGACAATCCTTGGTTAGTTGTTTGACAGAGCAATAACATTGAACTACTCGACGCCCTAACGCTGGAAAATCAGCAGTAACTTAGACTGTCGCTGTAAAGTTACATCAAAAAGTCCGCCAGCGTGCTAGACTGCTGCGACAATCCTTGGTTAGTTGTTTGACAGAGCAATAACATTGAACTACTCGACGCCCTAACGCTGGAAAATCAGCAGTAACTTAGACTGTCGCTGTAAAGTTACATCAAAAAGTCCGCCAGCGTGCTAGACTGCTGCGACAATCCTTGGTTAGTTGTTTGACAGAGCAATAACATTGAACTACTCGACGCCCTAACGCTGGAAAATCAGCAGTAACTTAGACTGTCGCTGTAAAGTTACATCAAAAAGTCCGCCAGCGTGCTAGACTGCTGCGACAATCCTTGGTTAGTTGTTTGACAGAGCAACGAGCAACCGCAACGACCCACTCGATCCCCTAGCGCTAGAGAAACACCAGTCACTGAGTAATTTGCTGTACAGCTTAACATAAATCACACCCTTGAGAAGTAAAATAATAATTAAAATCAGATGTTTTTTTAAACTTTTTTTTGTCAACCGTCAGCTAGTCTAGATGATAGTGCGTGTGTTCAGTGGCTGCTGAAGCAACATCTTTTTATGTAGCGTTTTGGTAACACAATCATCTTCCGACCCGCTCTCACTTCAGACTGTATAAATGTGAATGACAGTGACAGCATGCTTTCTCGATGACGTAACGATTGTCTCGATGACGTAACGATTACATTAGGATTGAATAAATAAATATCGCCATACGAACACACCAACTATACGGTCCCACATTAAGCACTGCTTGTGTTATGGGTACCGTACAATGGACTGAGGGCGAACTCAGTATATAATACTTATATACATATTGAACATCCATGACTCGGGTACAAACATTCGTGCTCATCACACAAAGCTTGTCCCTACCAGGATTCGAACCCGGGACCCTCGGCGCAAAAAGCAGAGTCAGTACCACTGCGCTAATATGGCCGTCATTTTTTAATGTTTACGGTACAGGACGGTGACGATGATTATGTACGGCAGCCACGACATCACGCTGGGCTCGTTCCTGGAGAAGTACTGCTTCGACGGCGACCACAAGTGTACCTCCGACAACTGTACCGTGCCGATGAACCAACACGTGCGCAAGTTAGTGTTGTCTCACTCACACGTATACACAGCTGTTATCGTATAAACACACTAACAACTACGTTTTACATGCAAATGTATGTAATTACTAGCTGTCCCGGCGAACTTCGTACCGCCTCAGAATCAAATGTATGAGAAAATGAATGTATTGGTACTCTATGAACAATTAAATCAAATCTATCCCACGGGAACGATACATTTTACCGGGATAAAAAGTAGTATATGTGCTATTCCAGACTATAATCTATCTCTGTGCCAAATTTCAACCAGATCCGTTCAGCCGTTCGGGCGTGAAAGAGTAACAATCATCCATCCATCCATCCATTAATCCATCTATCCAAACTTTCACATTTATAATATTAGTATAGTATAGATTGCGTAATTACATACGATATTATCTGTCACGAGTAATGTTAGGCGTGTAATACCATAGTTGGCTTTATTTGTTGGATATATCATAGATTTTGTATTGTTGCAGAGTTATTAAAAATTCATTGATAAAAGTGATTTTTATAGTTGATATCTTTTTAAAATTTATCCTGCTAATGGATAGTGATGGTCATATAACTAAGCCAAGTTACTAAGCTGAATCGCGATCGATTTCTGTTCGGCAGATTCGTGCACAATGACGTGTGTATAACAATAACCTGCAACACCGTCGGCCATAGCAACATGGATAAGGTGAAAGAGGAACAGAGCAAGCAGGTGGGCTTGTATATTCTTCTTTTTTTATGAAAGGAAATGCGATGAAACAAAATGGATATGAATATGGCCTCACCCACAACTTAGCGGGTATTTTGCCAATGTCAAGTAATTAATAGCAATAGCACATTCAATAAATACACATTATAAATAAAATAATGGATGTGACATGATGATAATATGAAAATGGCGTCCGGGCTTGTATATTATTAAGGCTTAAAACAAAACACTTTTTTTTTCTTTGAAAATCGAACTGCATTTAATACCTCAAATAGTTATATTAATGTTGTGACTTCTTATAACGTTCCCGCTACACCTGCCCCGAATGTCGTTAATTAACGCGTTAATCGACATAAAATGCCAACTATTGATGTCGATTGACGCGTTAATTAACGGTTGCGGTAACGTTAGCATCGTCCGTTATGCTCACACCACAGAGTTCATAAATAAGTAAGACAGTGATAGCATGCTTGCTAGGCCGAGCGAGCGAGTGTGCGAGGATGCATTTTTCATCATTCGCTTTTTAATTTATAATGTTTTTTTTTTTAAATCTGTTATTGCAATTAAGGTGGAAGCTCAGGTCAGGGCTCGAAATTCAAAATGTCAATGGTTTTTATTTTTTTACGAAAAATTTGGACATCTTTACGATGTAATTTAGTTGTTTGCGATATTAGCATTCTGCATTGGATGTCTCGATGTATTAAGCTTTGCTTAAAAAAATACCTAAAGCGATACAATACTCCAAGGTTAGTAAAAACCGCTACTTTTACTAATTTTGGAGTGTTGTATCGTGCGTGGTGGGAGCGGGACGGAAGACGCTTACGTATAGTGGCGGTCGCGGTGTGCAGGTGATGTTCTGGTCGCGGTGCGAGGCGTGCGGCTGGAGCGGGGGCGCGCGGCGCGTGTCGCGCTTGTCGCTGGCGCTGTCGCTGGCGCAGTACCTGCGCCTGCGCTGCGACGCGCCGCGCCTGGCGCGCGCGCGCGCCTGCCCGCACCCGCTGCACGCGCACGCGCACGCCTTCGTGCGCGCGCACACCACCGCCTGCTTCAAGTACACACACACTATATGTGTTATTACATTATTAACCTCAGCACGACCGTGCGCGCGCACCCCTCAGATCACTCAGACGCCAGAACGCGCGCGCGACGCATGCGTGGCACGATATTAAACCGGCGGCACTTGACCGAAAAGCGCAGTGACGGAAGTATTCGATCCGATTGTCTATTACCTTTGGAATGAGGCCACTAAAACCCTACAAGCCAAATAGCACAATATTTGCATTCAGTTAAAGTTTATTTCGCAAAATGCCGACCGGCACGATAGGCGGCCGATGGCACTTCACGGTTAAGCGGAGTGACCGGCCTGCAGGGTGACCAGTGGGATTTTTAGTGTATAGATATATATATATAGCAGAAATTGTTCGTAGATAGAATGAATAAGATTTTTAAAAACTTTAAATTTTTGTACAAAATATTGAGACTCAGACGCTTGTATATGTTTCAAAACGACGTCTTAAACAATGGTCGAGGCCTCTCTACAGATCCCTAAACAGAGTGTGAAAATATTTTAATTAGCTGATCTAGTTTAAAAAAATACTGTTACGTGCGGGGGTAATTAAATGCCGATTCTCGTGAAAATGAATATATTCGCTCTCCACACACAAGGCAATAAAGTACACACCAGTACACTAACTAGTTAACACTCAAACAACAATACACCAAATCACTTGAATCACAGTAGTCCACAGTATTCGCTAGAGTCGCCGGTATAGTCTTCTTAGATCGCTTCCGAGAGATGTGTTCACTATCGCTTTCGAAAAGAAACTGTCTCGTCGCTGGGCCTGCACACGATTTATAATCCGAAAACAGCGAGGGTGGATCTTTCCAGAAAGGTGTCGATAAAAACCCACTAAACAGAAATGTTCCATACGGAAAATGAACCTTATTTACAAGGCAATAAGGAGGCGCTAGAATGTTCTAGTGTACGTAGCTGTATTCGTCTAATCTAATCGGTATTATTCCGAGAACTCGCAGTTCCAGGAATTGCATTGTCCTCGCCTTTTGTTTACTAATAATAATTTTAATAAAAATAATATGAGGTATATTCCGGAAGCCGGTTGCAACATTGTTGACGATTCTAGATCTTTCTTCACAGATCGATAGGGGACCTTGGACCCAACAATGCGTTTTTGTTTCTAGAAGCTTCGATGACTATTTCTCGAGTTATCGATACCTCTTTTATACGCATCGTAACAATACAGTCCTAAAAAATATTAGCCCTATTGAAAACAGATTACCGATGCCATGGGTACAGTGTGTAGTGTTGATATTTCCTTTTAGATATAGTAAAATATCGACGTACGAGATTCGCCTCCCGCCCGACACGATCTCCATCAACTACGACACCAAGCAGATGAGGGACGAGCTCATCGGACAACTCAACGAGCTCGTGCAGAAGGGTAAGTAATATAATAATAATGCCAGTAGTAATTAGATAAAAGCTGATTATGGCAGGTGTCCGCAACCCTTCCGATATTCCCATCCCATCCTCAATCCATAGCCCCAGTTATCATTCCATATTCCTGCAATATGAGTAGTTCCTTCGCCTGCTGAGGTCAATTCGCTGTTTATGCTATAATTTTCAGCAGTTGACCCCAGCAGGTGGCTGACATAACATTAAAACTCTCAAAAAGGGCCTCTACGTGTTGGACCCATGTCCCCGCGTAAGCCTTCCAATGATCCGGGTATAGCCCGTGTGGAGAGAGATACAGGTAATATCGCCAGACGAATATACCAACTATACGGTCCCACACTAAACAGCGCTTGTATTAAGGGTACCGTACAATGGACTGGGGGCGAACTCAGTATATAATACTTATATAGATATTAAACATCCATGACTGGGGCACAAACATTCGTGCTTATCACACAAAGGTCGTCCCTACCAGGATTTGAACCCGGGACCTTCGCCACAGAAAGCTCGCCAATCAGGTCAGGTCAGGCCGCATATTCATCTGTTTTGTCTTATTTATGTTCCGACTCGGGAAGTTTTTGATTGTCATGTCCGATAACGATGTCAAATATTTCCAAATCACACCATCATTAAGAATAGCGCGTAACGTCTTCGATACGAGAGAAATAATCATTCGAATAGATTATATTACTTATCGATAAGTTCTGAAATCGATTCGCAGGTCACGAAACATTCAGCGTTCTCTCAGAAGTGGACGCCGAGAAGGATTACCAGGCGTTCAAACAGCACATGGAGCAGATCCACCTGGCGCTCACCTCCACCAGCCTCCAGGAACACCCCACAGTTGCTGGTATCTACCACTTAAATGATATTGATTTCTTATATTTACGCGAATACATTGAAATAAAACATGTTTGTTCGGATTTCATCGCGTTTATTTTATGTTTTTATGTTGCCGACGTTTCGGCCATGGCCATGGCCATGGTCACGGGAGGACATGGAAACGTCGGGAACGTAAAAACATAAAATAAACGCGATAGAATCCGAAAAAACATGTTTTATTTCAATGTATTTTTTATATATATGGAAATAGTTTTATTACACAGAAATTGTTCTAAAGTCTAAAGGATACACAACGTACCGTACCGATGCACAATGTCCCGCACAAACATTCGTACTCAACACACAAAGTTTGCTCCATCAGAATTCGAACCCGGGACCTTTGGTACAGAAAGCACGTTCACTACCAACTGTGGTTATCAAGTCGTCGTTAAAAATGATCCATATATCTATAGTTAGTATAGGTACAGTACCGTATTGTGGTTGTGTACCAGGTGTGGTGCGCAGCCTGTGGACCGTGTCGGACCGCATCATCACCGGCGAGAAGATGCTGCGCGACGCGCAGGACAAGTGGGCCAGCCCGCCCGCCAAGCCGGCCCGGCCGCCGCCGGACACCGCGAGTGAGTGCTCACTGCACTACACAGCTTCTCCCAGCAGTCGGTCTACAGGCCCCCTTAAGAGCCTTCGTGTTACTAAGTCAAAGTCAAATCAATTATTTCGTATAAATTATCACTATCCTTTTTTCTTCTTAACTCTTCTTCTTTTTTTACGAAATTAAATACGATGAAATACAATGGATATGCAAATGGCCTCACCCACAACTTAGCGGGTATTTTGCCAATGTCGAGTAATTCGTAGCAATAAAACATTCAATAAATACACATTATAAATAAAATAATGGATGTGACATGATGATATGAAAATGGCGTGTCCCTTCTTAACTCTACAACCCGATCGGAACACATGACGTCAACTGAAAAGATCCGCCGAGAAAAGCAGCGAGCTTGTCTTTTCTTTATTTTATTTTCAAATTAGAACGTTTTTTAATGTCAATAGCCTCACGTATCATCCTTGGTCGCAATCGGTGTTCTGTTGCGAGGATCTGTGGTATATCATTGAATATTTTCCTTTTATCCAATATATTAGGTACAGCTGAGGACAAATTAGATTTGGAAGACTCGTCCGGTGAAGACAAGGAGTCCGGTACAACGTACGTGTTCGCATCAGACAACAACAAAGATACGGAGAAAGATCACGCAGGTATGCTGACAGTTTGTTAAACTAGCCTAAATGGCTGAATCTGGTTGGGGTTTCCGTAAAAGTAAATCCTATAAGATTACTCTCTTGAAGAAACCCCTATTTGGGGTTACCCAAGGGTATTATATAGGTTTCCGAGTAATCTTATGCAGTAAGAGACATCTTATCTGGTGTTCTGTAAGGGTAATATTGTAATGTTTTCTACTGGAAAGATCTTAAAAGGGTTTTGCAAGAGTATTCTTAATATGCGCAAGAGTCATCAAGTATCCAATAGAGTCATCTATAAAGGGTTTCCCTAAGAGTGATCTTATAGGGGTTTGTGTAAGAGTAATCTTATAAAGATTTTCGCAAGAGTGATCTTATATTGGTTTCCGCACGTCATCTTAAATGAATTTAATTTACAGATACGGTTACACTTTTAAAGTTCTTCTTATAATTCTGGTGGAATTTAAATATTGCAGGTACAGAAGAGGACGAGGAGCGGGGCGACAAGAAGACGGTCAAGCAGATATTATCCCAGCTGCTGTCCAACAACCAGCCCGCGAACCAGGTATTACCTGTTCTTTAATAAAAAACAATCATTTTTCGTGACTCATATTGCACCGGTTTTAGGTTCATAATGCAGCTTATTATACACGCGAGCTTTGCACTTTAAATTACCGCACTAGTGGTATAAATGTCGCATCTTTTAAATGTTGACAATAATGTGGTTTCATGTCTAAAAAGTGGTCATGAATTTTTGTAATTAAATACATCGTGTTAGTTAAACCTGGATAAATAAACATTTTATTTGATTTTTTTATTTTTATTTCATTAAAATAACATTATTTTTATGTTATAATTACAAAAATATGAATTATTATGTAATTCTCCACGAAACGATGCTAATATAACCAAAGTATTCGACACGTGTTTCGCCTCTTAAGAAGGCTTCCTCAGGACGGCTGGGTTACGAATGAACCACATCCAACACACAATGGATTTCCGCCAAGCATCGCCTAGTACTATTAATTACTAGCTTACCCGCGACTTCGTCCGCGTGGTATTTAACAAAAGAGTTTTCCTAAATTAAAAGTAGCCTAAGTTACTTCTTAATACATCAGCTATCTGCCAGTGAAAGTCACGTCAAAATCGGTCCAGCCATTTCAGAGATTAGCCGAAACAAACAGACGGACAGACAGACAAAAATTGAAAAAAATGTCGTTTTGGTATATGTACCGTGTATACATCCAAACGCACTTAGTAAAAAGCGGTTATTTTAATATTACAAATGGACACTCCAATTGTATTTATTTGTATAGATGTATTACAGGGCGTGTTTGTTACAGAGCGGTATCATCCTGTCGAGCGGCGTGCTGCCGGTGGTGGTGCGGGCGGGCGAGCTGGGCTCGGTGATCGCGGCCGCGCTGGCCTCCGCCACCTACCGGCGCGCGCGCACCGCGCACAGGCACAAGTCACTACATACTACCTTATCTTGTACAATATAACAGTATTTAGCCATAGCCGAGTTGGTAGAACGCTTGCCTCGGTAACGAGGATTGCAGGTTCAAACCCCCCGGCTCGCACCTCTGGGATTTCTCATGTGCGAATCTCATTTTCAACCATGATTATCGCTTGCTAAACGGTGAAGGAAAACATCGCGAGGAAACCTGCATGTCTGAGAGAAACACTCGAAAGATGTGTGAAGTCCGCCAACCCGCACTGGGCCAGCGTGGCGGACTATGGCCTAATCCCCTCAAATTGAGGGGAGGCCCGTGCCCAGCAGTGGGACTTTAAAAAAAGGGCTGGAATTATTATTATTATATATAAGAGTATTTTACAGTGAGTAATTATTCCATTTATTTGTTGTAGTACTCAAGCTGAGTCTGAAGAAAATGAAAACTCTAATGGGAAGGACAAACTCGACGGTGATAAATCGAAGACGGCCAAGTCCAACGATCACGTGGAAGTGTTGTTAAAGGTAGGTCTCTTTGAAGGCGACTAAAGGTATTAACACGATAAACTCATGTGTATTCACGGTTGGTGGTTGGTCACTTAACTACATACAAAACGCGACCATTTTTAACCGAGTTCAAAAAGGAAGCGGTTCTCAATTCGATTGTAATTTTTTTTAAATTCAAACGCTACTAATTCTAAAGAAAGCAACTTATGTACATAGTTTTTCCCGTCGTATTTCCTGTTGCAGTATTATACTAATATGGCTCAAACCTAGGATCCTGTATTGCGTGATTTATAAAAGAGGTATTCTACAAAATTGTAATAAACTTGTAAATATTTATGTTTATCTTTTCCCTAAAAACCTTATTCGGATTATGGATTATGACAATGTTTGTCAAAGAAAAATATGCCACATCAGTACAGCTGTTCTCAAGCTTTCTCAAATGATGTGCGTACGAATGACCAACATTTATGCCCTTTTTAACCGACTTTAAAAGAGAAGAGAAGGTTCTCCATTCGGTTGTTGTGTTTTTGTCAAAATTTCGAATAATAAAACTATATTTTTCCTAACACAATTGACAATTGTGTTTGTTTTGTTAATCGTCTTATCGCCATTTGATTTCACACGATAATTAGAAAAGGCGGTAAAGATGTGCAGTTCCAGGCTCAGTATACCATTTCTGAATCAACCGATATAGATCATATAAATAGAACCTCCTTGATCTATGACACAGATGAATGATAATATAACGACAAATGACGACAGCTTGGTATGGTGGTTTGAGCGTAGGCGTCGGGTCACTGTATCAGGTAGTTGAGGGTTCGATTCCTGCCTGGGCAAATTTCGGAAACGGTCTTTTTGTAATTTGCCCTGGTCTGGGTGTTACTGGGATCGCCCCCAGTTCATTGTGCGGTACCTATAACACAAGCGTTGCTTAGTATGGGGCCATACACTTGGTGTGTTCGTCTGGCGATATTTAATATATAATTGCCCCCGCAGGACGGGCTGGTGTGTCGCGTGTACTACGCGGCGCAGTTCCAGCGCCTGCGCCACCTGCTGCTGGCCCCGCTCGGCGGCGCGCGCGCAGCCGACACCAAGTGCTGCTGCTACGACGACAAGGACAGGAGCGATAGTGAGATATTACTAATTTCACCTTCCGTAGCGAAGTAATACAGTTCAATTTTCTAGCTGTGTTGTGAAAGCTAGCCATACTCTAGCTAGCCTAGCCGCTCCTACATTGTTCTACACAAAAGTAAAAAATAATACAAAAATAAACATATAAAAACAGCATCTCCAAAGGAACGGCATTCCTTACAGGCTGTAAAGTTGTAGCATAACTTTTTGTGACATTTCATTAGCTCAGTTGGTAGTGCTCCTGCCGTCGATGCCGAGGGTCCCGGGTTCGAATCCTCGCAGGGACAAACTTTGTGATGAGCACGAATGTTTGGACCCGAGTCATGGATGTTTAGTATCCATATAAGTATTATATACTGAGTGCACCCTCAGTCCATCGTGCGGTTCTCATTTTTTTTTACATACTTTCTATTCGCCTCAAGCTCCAGACAAAGCCCCATATAATTATTTGTAAAATACTTTCATAGCATTGAAAATACACCAATTTTCTAAAATTTTAGGTTTCATTTATGGTCGCAATAAAACTCAACTGTGTCTCAAGAAGATATAATGATTATTTGGAAGGCTTTATAGCAATTTGATTTGGGCAGAAGTAGCTAGCTCAATTATTTTGCATAGAAGAATGTCGTATTAGGATATAATATGGTGGAAGGTCATCCCACGGTGTCCGCCAACCCGCACTGGGCTAGCGCGGTGGACTATGGCCTAATCCCCCTCGCATTGAGGGGAGGCCCGTGCCCAGCAGTGGGACATTAAAAATGGCTGGTATTATTATTATCATTATATATGGTGGAAGATGGTGGAAGATCTCGAATGGCGACCACGAATCGGAAGACGAAGTGTAGGACGGCCCCCCACAAGGTGGAGCGATGACATCACACGCGTCGCAGGAAGCCGGTGGATGCGAGTGGCGGAGGACCGTGATGAGTGGAAGTCGTTGGGGGTGGCCTATGTCCAGCAGTGGACGTCTACCGGCTGATAGATAGATAGATAGATAGATATGGTGGAAGGTGGGAAGGCACGTCTGACATGTAGTTGCGCGCGCGCAGAGACGCTGTGCGAGGTGGAGGAGGGCTTCGTGCGGTCGCTGGCGCGCTGCGTGCCGTGGCAGGCGCGCGGCGGCAAGTCCGGCTCCACCTTCTGCAAGACCAAGGGTAACACACACACACACATTCTTAGCGATACACATACACCACGACATATATATCACACTATATATAATATTATAAATGTGAAAGTTTGAATGGATGGATGTTTGTTACTCAATCACGCCAGAGCGGCTGAACGGATCTGGATGAAAATTGCCACAGAGATAGATTATAGTCCGGAATAGCACATAGGCTACCTTTTATCCCGGTGAAAAGGACATACTTTTTAATCGCGGGTAACACCGCGGGGTGCAGCTAGTGTGATCATATAATTGAGATGATGATATGGTTTGGTCGCTTACTATGAGCCTCATAATAAGGGTCAAGGTCGCTCAGCACGCAATGGAGAGAGTTATGCTCAGGGTTTTCCTACGCGATGGAATCAGAAATCAGGAGTAGGCTAGAACTAGAATACCCGACATAGTTCAGTGAATTTTACAGTTGAAGGGACACTTAGTTTGGGTACCTTAACCAGGTGGATGCAGGGAAATCATCTTTTCGTAATTTTGCCTCCGGCTGGGTGCAACTAGGACCACTCCTGTCTATGGTAGAAGCGTGGCTTAGTTTGGGATCGTAGAGTTAGTGTCTTGCTTTTTGCCCATATTTAATGTTGATAACCTAATCATTACATCAAGTGTTGATTGAGTGAATATCAATAATAATGATCACTTGTCGTACGGTGAAGGTAATAATCGTGAGTGAATGAAAGTTTTTGGAAACACATTGCAATGCATTCTTCTCGCATTGAGAGCGAGTGAGACGGGTATAATGGCAATAACCTCGCCGCCTATTAACCGGCGAAATGCACCTCTGCCTACCCCTTCGCCTTCCGGGAGTGCAGTCGCAATGGTGTGTGTTTTGTGACCCAGACGACAGGTACGTGCTGAAGGAGATGACGAAGCCGGAGTGGCAGCAGTTCCTGGAGTTCGCGCCGCACTATTTCAACTACGTCACCAGCTGCCGGCAGAACAAACAGCCCAGCTTGTTGGGTGAGATATCTAAACGTATAATATAATTATAATTCCAGCAATTTTTTTTTAATGTCCCACTGCTGGCCACGGGTCTCCCCTCAATGCGAGGGGGATTAGGCCATAGTCCACCACGCTGGCCCAGTACGGGTTGGCGGACTTCACACGTCTTTCGAGGGGTTCTCTCAGACTTGCAGATTTCCTCGCGATGTTCCCCTTCACCGTTTAGCAAGTGATAATCATGGTTGAAAATGAGATTCTCACATGAAATCCCAGAGGTGAGAGCCGGATTTTGAACCTGCAATCCTCGTTACCGAGGCAAGCGTTCTAACAACTTGGCTATTACTGCTTGCTATGTAAACGTATATAATAAAACTCAGTGGCGTAGCATAGGTAATTAGCACCCGGTGCGGAATTCAAATTTGCCGCCCTCTCATTTTTGCTATTCATTATAAAAATTTGGCGCTCGGTAAAAAGGGTACTTTTATTGAATAACGCCAACCTGAAAAGTGAAATTAACATTTTTTGATATGGGAATATCATTAACGACACAAAAAATGTCGAAAAAAACACTGAAATATTTTTTTTTCATATCTTATTTTTTTTTCTAACCGCCACCTGTGAAATGCCGTCCCCGACAAACCGCACCGCACCCTCCGCCCCCTCCCATGCTACGCCACTGATAAAACTACATCCTATAATAAAAATGGAACAATACAAACGTGTCGGGGTCCGGCAGCGCGCATCCTGGGCGTGTACAGCGTGGGCGGCGCGGGCAACGGCGTGCTGGTGATGGAGAACGTGTGGTACGCGTGCTCGCCGCGCGCCACGCGCTTCGACCTCAAGGGCTCCAGCCGCCACCGCCTCACGCCCGACACGCAGCCGCTCGCCGTGCTCATGGACGAGAACCTGCTCAACCGTCAGTACTTTAAGAGCTCTAATCTAATCTATCAGCCGGTAGACGTCCACTGCTGGACATAGGCCTCCCCCAACGACTTCCACACATCACGGCCCTCCGCCACTCGCATCCACCGGCTTCCTGCGACGCGTGTGATGTCATCGGTCCACCTTGTGGGGGCCCGTCCTACACTTCGTTTTCCGATTCGTGGTTTAAGAGCTCATTTTTTGCTAATTTTGTGGTGTTCATGGAATCATGAACTCTTAATCTGATAGCGTTTTTAAAATGAAACTAATGTTACGTATTTTATTGCGTTTTTTTGTGTTTTGACGTTCCCAACGTTTCGGCTGCTTTACAGCAATGGGAGGACTGAGGCGTTTGACGTCCTAGTGTCAAAGTTTGAACTGGGGTACCCTCATATTCTCGACATTGGAAAACACTATGTAACCGATTGCCAACCGAAAAAAAATGAAGTATACGTTTGTAATAGTAATTTCAATGGCTTTTTCAACGAAGCCAATGTTTGTGCTAGGAGTGAGCGACTCCCAACAATATAATTACAACCTTCCAACTTGGCATCTCTCACTTACTAGAACGGCCCCTCTAACCACTTTAGACTTTGATGACCTGATTAGCGCAGTTGGTAGTGCCCTGCTACCCTGCTTTCTGAGCGCAGGATTCCGGGTTCGAATCCTGGTAGGGACAAACTCAGTGTGATAACCACGAATGTTTGTACCTGTGTCATATCTGTATAAGTATTATATACTGAGTTCGCCCCCATCCATCGTGCGGTCCCCATAATACAAGGGTTGTTTAGTTTGGGACCGTATAGTTGGTATGTACGTCTGGTGATGTTATTAAAAAATGAAGCTTGTGAGTCGTTGCACGTACGTTCGAATGTTTTGTTGCACGTACGTGTGGTGTTGCGCGCAGTGCGGTGGGAGCGGCCGCTGCACGTGGCGTCGCACGCGGCGCGCGCGGTGCGCGCGGGCGCGGCGCGCGACACGCGCTTCCTGGCCGCGCGCGCCGTCATGGACTACTCGCTGCTGCTCGGCGTCGACGGCGACACGCTCGTGCTCGGCATCATCGGTGACCACACAGCCGGGGCCCCAACTGTGCTAACACTATCCAACAGCAATCGCATACTAACTGTCACTTTTGACAGATTTCCCATACAATATCTGTCAAAAGTGACAGTTACTATGCGGTTGCTGTTCGATTATGAATCGATTGTGTTAGCAGACTTGGGGCCCTGCTCCCAGCATACCATCTTTATTTTAGTCTCTTTCCAGCATAGCTTATTCGTCTTAGCCTATTCAGAGGACAGCCTACTGGTCCTAGCCTTTATAACCAAATTGGTCTTATTATAGGTATAGATTGGTACCCTCAAAAAGTACTGAAACTTACTAGGCACTCAAAAAGTATCGATTCCATAACGCAGTGTCACCCGAAAAGTATCGAGTAATTAATCGATATTTTCGCAGACTACATCCGCACATTTACATGGGACAAAAAGCTGGAGCACCTGGTGAAGAACCTCGGCCCGGGGCAGCCCACCGTGGTGTCGCCGCAGCAGTACCGGCGCCGGTTCTGCATCGCCGCCAACAAGTACTTCCTGCACTGCCCCGCGCACTGGGACCATCTGTACCGCGCGCTGCACGACGAGAGCGAACACGATAATCTAGAGTCTAATGATTAAACTGTAGCTGTACCCAAACCGGTCCAAGTCTAGTATCTTCACTATACATCCAAAGCTGTTACTAAAATTCCAGTGCCTACACTATAGTTTCAATGCTGACACTATGGATATTCATTGCTGTCAGTATAAGACCAGTGCCTACACTATAGTTTCAATGCTGACACTATGGATATTCATTGCTGTCAGTATAAGACCAGTGCCTACACTATAGTTTCAATGCTGACACTATGGATATTCATTGCTGTCAGTATAAGACCAGTGCCTACACTATAGTTTCAATGCTGACACTATGGATATTCATTGCTATCAGTATAAGACCAGTGCCTACACTATAGTTTCAATGCTGACACTATGGATATTCATTGCTATCAGTATAAGACCAGTGCCTACACTATAGTTTCAATGCTGACACTATGGATATTCATTGCTGTCAGTATAAGACCAGTGCCTACACTATAGTTTCAATGCTGACACTATGGATATTCATTGCTATCAGTATAAGACCAGTGCCTACACTATAGTTTCAATGCTGACACTATGGATATTCATTGCTATCAGTATAAGACCAGTGCCTACACTATAGTTTCAATGCTGACACTATGGATATTCATTGCTGTCACTATAATTCCAGTACCTTTACAATAGATCTAAAATTGTCAATCCATTTCGTCGGTATAGTTCCAGAACTGTCACTGTAGACATATTTGAAGATCAATATAAGTGAAGAAAATTACTTTTGAACCAACTCAATATATTAGGGCTGCGCCAGATTCTATCGATACCTTACAGACTGCAGCGCTAGTTTTCATCTGGGTCTCAAAGCTAGTTGTAATAAGTTTTCTTAGTCTCAATTTTAGAATAACATGTGGGATGCTTGCTGGCTGCTATCCAAACCAAATATCAGTTATTTTAGTTTCAATCAAAGCTATTGTAAGTATGTAATTAAATTCTTACACATTTTTTTTATTATAGAACAGTATTATTTTTAAATGTACATTAAATTGTATAAAAATGTATATGAATAAATTTGTTAGCAATTTAGTTATCAAAGTGTTATCATTCCATCATTGTTAGAGATCGACAAATCATATTATATTGTTAATAAACGAATAAGTTTTATTTAGCCTTCAATTTAGTTAAAATTAAGTCCCATCGACACCCATACATTTATTACAAGTACGTAATGAGAGTCAGAATATATTTTAAGTGCATTTGGATGTATACACGGTACATATACCAAAACAACATTAATTACAATTTTTGTCTGTTTGTTTCGGCTAATCTCTGAAATGGCTGGACCGATTTTGACGGGACTTTCGCTGGCAGATAGCTAATGTAACAAGGAGTAACTTAGGCTACTTTTATTTTAGAAAAATAAATAGGATCTCGCGAAAAAAAATTAAAACTTTTTTGTTAAATACCACGCGGACGAAGTCGCGGGTAACAGCTAGTTATGATAAAAAAAAGATGTTCTAGATATGCGACTGTAATATCCTCCATAGGTTTTAAACTGGTAATGTGACAAATGAAACTCCATATTTAAATGTAATCATTTATTTTATCTGGCTCTCGTAACTTACATTTGGAGTTTCCGTACATAAATATTGTATTAACATAATAGGTAACATCTGCTCTCAAACTTTTACCTTACAAAACAAATGTATCTTGATGATAAAAATAATGTAGGTTCATGATGGTACCCTCTGCGTGCCATAAAGGTATATTATGTCGCAATGTCCCATAAACACGATACAGATGCTGCCATATCACAACATTGACTGTATCATCGTTACTAACTAAGTTTATGATCACAAGCACAGCGTCTGACTAATGCCCGGCTTACACTAGGTGAGTCAACAAATAGCCTAACGTCAACTGTGTAATGTATGGAAATTATTGCGGACGATGTATACTTTCGTCCCGTCTTCATGTAAGCCGTGCATTATTGCATAATAATATTCCTTGTAATTTTCACAAGTATATATTTTTTTAATATATGAAATTATTATATTTTTACATGAATCAGAATGATCAGGCGGCTATATCATTAATTGTAGGTAGGCATTTAATTATAACATTTGCAAAAATTGCTACACATTTTGAAATTATTAACTTAATCACACCTGCCCAGCCAAACACGGCCAGCGCATCCCACTTACCGTAAATGCGGGTGGACCAAATTCAAGTCCAGTCGGAACAAATTAACAAAGAGCTCCCTCAAGTCTTGCTAGATGCGCTGTGCCTAATAGGCCATACTACACAAATCTGATGCTGCATCTATTTGCTAGGTCAACCCAGGCCAACACGGACTTGTCAGTACTACTGCAGTACCCCCCCCCCCCCCATGACAGGTAAAAACTGAAACTATACCATCGTCATTATGAAGATAAGGTTATTTTTATCAGTTATGTAAAAGCCAAATCCGAAGAAAACATGCGCAAAGTGAAACTCTGAGCAGTACTATATGACGTTTGATAAAGTTATACGACGTCTATAAACTCGGGGGTTAGATTTTTTATAGCATGTCTGGTACTGACCGTGTTCGTCCATGTTGGCCCAACATGAGGACGCTACATCATACTTTCGACAAAATCATTAAAAAAATGTTCTCTCTTTTAACAATTTATTGTGTAAATGGAAGATCTAAGAAACAGTTGAGTTTGTTGTGGAACGTAGGTACATGACATTTGATCAACCAGCCTAAGTAACTAAGGCAGCCATACTTAAGGGGGAAGCTCAGGGTCAGGGCGCGGAATTCAAAATGTCAATGGTTTTTATTTTTTTACGAAAAATTTTGACATCTTTACGATGTAATTTAGTGTTTTGCGATATTAGCATTCTGCATTGGATGTCTCGATGTATTAAGTTTGCTTAAAAAAGTACCTAATCCGATACAATACCATAAGGTTTGTAAAAACCGCTACTTTTACTAACTTTATGGTGTTGTATCGCTTTAGGTATGTTTTTAAGCAAACTTAATACATCGAAACATCCAATGCAGAATGCTAATATCGCAAAACACTAAATTACATCGTAAAGATGTCAAAATTTTTCGTAAAAAAATAAAAACCATTGACATTTTGAATTTCGCGCCCTGACCCTGAGCTTCCCCCTTAATAGACATTCATGAACTGGGACACAATTATGAGACCGGATCGGAGATCGGCTCGCAATGCAATGACAATCCACTAGACTTGGCGGTCTTGGCGGCACTTGACCTTATGTTTCGGGTAATATTCTTCGCCTACGATGAACCACAGCGCGTTCTTAACTACTTAACTTGGGAGGTTAATATACAACACTGTCAAGATATGAAGTAACATTAAACATGGTGGCAGGAAGTACATCGATATACCAACATATAAGCGTCATTCAATGATTGAATATATGAATACAGCCTCGATGGCACACAAAAATATATGCATTTGTTTGTTTTATTTACAAATAACAATGAAGAATTGTGATTAACCGTTAATACCTGGTTTCGATAAGTCCAGATATTTTGACAAACTTGCGGACCAACTGAACTGGGCCCCAAGTCTGCTAACACAATCGATTCATAATCGAACAGTAACCGCATAGTAACTGTCACTTTTGACAGATATCCCATACAATATCTGTTACAAGAGACAGTTACTATGCGGTTGCTATTCGATTATGAATCGATTGTGTTAGCAGACTTGGGGCCCTGCACCGATTTAACAGTTACGAGTCCACTTCACTAAATGTTTTAATAAATGAAATGTATGAGGCCGAAATAGGAATGTGGATTTAGAAGATTAATACAAAACAAATGTGGACTCAGGGTTTATATAAATAGGAATTGTGGACTTAGGGAGTTTGTATAAATAGGAATGTGGACTTAGGGGATTTATACAAATAGGAATGTAGCTGAGCGGAATAGCAGTTTATAAGGACGCGACTGTTACATTATTCCACGATTCATTAATATCTGGACTTAATAAAACCTGCCTTTAGAATTGTAATTAGCTACAAAATTCAGTATTCGATTCAGAACATTATGTTCCGTAGCAAAATATTGTTTCTGAGAATCACAGTATCACTAAATTTCTACGAATTATTTATTTTAAAAGCTGTCACATAATTATGTAACGACAATTTATAATAAAACTAGGTACCTATAGTCTGGTAACGCGAGTCACGATGCAACTATAGAAAATTATTCTCCGAGTTAACAACAAAATTGCAATCACTGGCAACAAATTATTGCGCCGCGTGCAACTTTCCGACTATACATTAAATATTAACTACACGACTTATGATGTGTTTTTTAAATATATACGGTGCAATAAAAGATAATATGTCTGTATGGTATAAGTGTGTGATATATAGTGCGAAGCTGATGCTAGTACAATATACTATATACATATAACAAGCTGTGCTGATACAGGACTTATACTTTTAGAAAGAGATAACACTCAACATCCAAAGCGTCCCAATATTGTGTTTGGTTGATAAACAGTAACAAATAATTGTACATCAGCTGACCCAACAGATGTTGTCTTGCTCCAATTTTACGGACAACTTTTTATTTATTTTTTTCTCTAATGACCTTATAGTCCAACTATTACGAACATAAAAAAAATCCAAATCAGCCCAGCCGTTCTCAAATAATGTGATAAACATCATTTATTTTTTGTTTGTGTGTCTGTTATTTGTTTACGGCATTGAGGATATTAATGCAACATTTTTTTTTGTTCCTATAATAATGTTACGACACGCTTTTAAAGACTTTTAATATCGCATTTCCAATGGTAAGCTTTACTATAATATACATAAATATTTCACTTCTGGTGATGATTGTACATCTGTCATATTAACGTCCGTCTGTAATATTATCAGTATAATAATATAATGTAGCCAGACAAGCACACCAACTATACGGTCCCACACGAAGCAACGCTTGTATTACTTATTATGGGTACCGTATAATGGACTGAGGGCGAACTCAGAATCAAACACTTATATAGATACTAAACATCCACGACTCGGCCACAAACATTCCTGGTCATCACACATAGTCTGTCCCTACCAGGATTCGAAGCCGGGACCCACGGCGCAGAAAGCAGGGTCGCTACCCACTGCGCTAATCAGGTCGTCAGGTCGTCAGGTCGGTCAATGGTTCGAAACAGTTTCAAAATTCAAATTGGATTAGAAATTTATATTTTTTTTGTACTTTCACTTCTATTATATTATATACAGCCCTGGATATACACAGTGAACGTACATGCGTAAGAGGCGCGGATGTCAACCCATTTAAATAGGCTGACAACATTCTATTTTTGCCCGTGATCTGTGCGATATTTATGAATATAGCAACACCAAGCCGAGTATTAAAAATATTAAAATTATAGCTAACTAGCTAACTGCGATACTATCGGTGTAACAACATATTACAGGGTCACAGATAAAAACAGTTTCATTAGGAAAAAAAAATTTGCGATATTAAAGGATATGAATACATAGAAAGTCACCGAGCTATATTTTTTAAACAAATTTTATAAAAAGACAAACTGTCCAATAAAATATGAGATCTCTGTCTGTGGCGTATGGTTCATATTGATATTTTACAGACTCAAAAGTACGCATCCACATGTACATAGAAAATTAACACAAATCGGATGTTTCAAGTCAAATTCAAACGAGGAAAATTTCTATTGATAATGTCACGAAGATGGAGAACAAACTCCATATACATTATTTTTTGGAAAATCTTATTTATCATTAACTTATTCACTCGGACAGATTATATTTTATGCTGCATCCACATGTTGGCCAGTCTGGCCGAACAAAGGCCAACTCTTTAGTCATCGTCGACATCTCCTCTGATGCCTAAGATGCCAAAAACACAGAAGATTTTACAGTTCCAAGAACTTTGTAATGTATGAGATTCATAATGCCTGCGCAAACAGCAGGCGGTCAGCAACCCGTACATTATAAACACCTAGAACACAGAACGATCTCTGCCTATCTTGGCTCCCAGATCATCCGGGAGCTGTACTAACGAATGGCCAAACTATCCACAATATTCGCTGTCACCGGCAACTCGCTTAAAATCGTCCTAATCTGCGATCTGAATCTGTCAAGGTTGGCCCAACATGTGGATGCAGCATTATGATTCCACATTTAAAAAATCTGCAATGATGAATGAGACAGCCATGTACACCTTCAATATAAACCCAACTTTACAATGTAATTGCACCAACGGTTATGATAACTTACGTAGTGTCGGAGGTTCGGTTAGCGAACGGTTATCGCGTGTTGGTTGGTTACCGGGTGGGATCATGTCGGGTCCAGTGTGGTGCTTAACGATTTCAACTGCTCCAAGCCCGCCAGCAGCTCTCTGGAATAAATCCCACTAATATTATAAATGTGAAAGTTTGGATGGATGGATGTTTGTTACTCAATCACGCCAGAACGGCTGAACGGATCTGGATGAAATTTGGCACAGAGATAGATTATAGTCTGGAATAGCACATAGACTTTTTATCCCGGTAAAATGTATATAATTTTTAATAGCGGGTAGCACGGCGCGGCGCAGCTAGTTATTAAATAAATGAATATCGCCAGACCAACACACCTCTACGGTCCCAAACTAAGCAACGCTTGCGTTATGGGTACCGTACAATGGACTGGGGCCGAACCCAGTATATAATACTTATAAACATTCATGACTCGGGTACAAACATACGTGCTCGTCACACAGTTTGTTCTTACCAGGATTCGAATCCGCGACCTCCCCTCTATGTAAGGGGGAGTAGTCCAGCGCGCACTGGGGCAATACGTAAATATAAATGGTATGGTATCCGCTATCTTTGCGCTGAATAATGATAGGACAAATCCAAATAACATTAGGCACGTCCCGGGAATTGACGGGAGAACGTTACTATCGATAATATGTTCTTATTAGTATGAATAACTAATAACTTTTGGCGGCCTGATTAGCGCAGTTGGTAGTGACTCTGCTTTCTGCGCCGAGGGTCCCGGGTTCGAATGTTTGTACCCGAGTCATGGATGTTTAATATGTATATAAGTATTATATACTGAGTTCGCCCTCAGTCCATTGTACGGTACCCATGATACAAGCGCTGCTTAGTGTGGGACCGTATAGTTGGTGCGTTCGTCTGGCGATATTTATTTATTTATTATTATTATGAACAAGTGTATCCCGAGTCACCTGAGCGAGGTCTCGGCGACGAGCGAGGCGCGGCGCAGGTCGGCGGCGGCGTGGCCCTGGCGCCCGCGCAGCGCCCGCACTTCCTCCTGCGACGCGCCCAGCTCCTCCTGACGTCAGACGAAGTCAAGTCAAAGTCAAATGTAAAAGATCGTTTAAAAAAAAGAGCAACCATGAAGTTTCTTGCCCGTTCTTCTCCATAAGAACGGCATTCCGAACGGGTGGTAAAGTAGTAGCATAGCATTTTGTACTTTTGACGATTCGTAAGTACTGTACTTAATGGTCTACGTGAATAAAAAATATTCTGATATCATTTATTTAGTATAGGCCTACGGGGGCACTTACAAATTGTCATTAACATTTTCTTCTTAACTCTACAACCGGATCGGTACGCGACCTCAACTGAGGAGATCCGGCGAGAAACTCAGCGGGCGTCTTTTTCTTATTTTAAAAAGCCATCATTTTTACAAAAAAAAAAAAAAGTAGCCAGTGTGTTGCCATGCGAGGCGGCACACACGCTACACTTTGACATCATAAATTTCGATCGCAGAAACATGGGGTCCATTTACAAAGAACTATTATAGCCATCGCAGAAATCTGTCTCCTTAGTTTCCGATTCCGTTGACGGATTCTATTAATTTACTATAGGAAAACCTACTAGCAAGTCGTAGGCAGGGGGAAGGGGGGGTGATTCAAACTCACCACCGAAATGCCTAAGACAAGCCACCGTTTTATACATAGGTACTAACTAATGTGTCCTTGAACCTCCCCCTCTTCCCCAAAGGGAACTCGAGCCCCCCCCAGTGTATTCCTTGCCTACTAACGACAATAACAATGCAATCGAAATTATGAACGCATTGTATCACCAGTATTTGGCACTGGAAGGAACTAAACTGTTTACCTTTAATTTCTTAATTTGATTCTTCAATTTAGCTATTGTTGATTCAGCCTCCATATCTCGTATCTGTAAGTAGATCAAATATCAGTCAGGTTTTAAAGCTGGCGAGTTTCAATTACTGGCTTGTAGACATAAGTAAATCTTACTGACCGCAGTTATAACACCAAAAGTCGTACAACTTATTTTAATTTTAGTTCGACCAGAATTGTTCTATGTTCTGCATTCGTTGACATGTAGCATGCTCTGTCTGTCTGTTTGTTCAAGTATCACTGAAAAACTACTGGAACAGGATGTTCATATTGGACAGCTAGTGGCTTGAAACTAAAACTGCATCATTCGTTTTATGAAAAAAAATATCCTTTGTCAGGAATTGAACCCACTGAGATTTTAATAAAAAAAAAACATACTGTACTATTCCACCATTGAATAATGTCGCAAATAAAGATAAGTTCTGGGAAGAATTGACATACAAATTAAAGAAATAGCCATGCCTACGCTCACTTGAAAAAATCACCTGTATAATAGGGTAGTGTCATCAAGCCATGACCATGGTTTGAATAGGAGAGCCAAATCGATGGTCGCGCGGGCGGAGCTGCGTGCCAAAGCTAGCAAAACAAATGAACAGGGCCCCAAGTCTGCTAACATAATCGAACAGCAACTGCATAGTAACTGTCACTTTTGACAGATATTGTATGGGATATCTGTAGAAGTGACAGTTACTATGCAGTTGCTGTTCGATTATTAATCGATTGTGTTAGCAGAGTTGGGGGCCCAGCTAGAGGTGATCGACTCACAGCGGCGTCCATCATGCTGTTCTCGCCGCGGCTGGTGGCGGCGTCCCGCTGGGCGGCGCGCTCGTGCTCGGCGCGGCCCGCGTGGTGGCGGCGCGCGCGCGCGGCGGCCGCCTCCGCGCGCAGCAGCGCGGCCGCCTCGCGCGTGCTCGCCAGCTCCTCCTCCACGCGGGAGCGCCGGTTGCGCTCCGTGAACAACTCTGACCTAGGAATATAGGACAAGTTTTAATAACTGATCCTCCGTCAATATACTTTTATTTTACGCGCAGTTTCCTCACAATGTTTACCTTCACCGTACAGCATATTGAGAATCAGAGACAGGAATAGAGCAAAAAATATTTAATTCAATCTATGACCATGGCTCACCAACATACAAATATATAATAAATAGGTACATTTTCCTAAATCAAATGTCAACCGTATTACAGGCTACTGCCTAGTTTGGAACTGCAGTGGGCTATGCGTTGATAGACTAAAGTGTTGGTTTTCAGGTGTGGTGAATAGTTGGTTATACTTATGATATACATACCTGGTTCGTTCCAACTCTGCCATGATCTGTCTCATCTGCTCGTCCTGGTGCTCGGGCTCCGGCGACGTGCGGCCAGGGTGCACCGGCAAGAAGTCCGGCAGACACATCGACTCGCCTTATAGGAGGTACACCATGATTAGATTACATGTGAATACAATTCCTGACTTCCATTATAAATCTGGATTGGGTTCCATGGCACAAGGCAGACTTGCAGGGTTATTTTAAACCATTCGAGATCGATATCGGAAATGGAACCGAAAACTTCCGAACTGGATTACGGCAATCGCTATTAAAATTTCCGAATTTAATTATCTTCGATGTATCTTGATGACTATACCAAATCGTTTTTTCAAAAAGTCGCCATCGGAGAGCTCGTCGGGAGCGACACCAACATCGGAAAGATTCAAATCCGTTTCCGATGTCGATTCCGAATTATTTAAAATAACCCACCAGCTATCTGATTCCCCAATTACGACAATACCTAAGCTATCTCGTTAGAACTTATAAAATATTTTCAATATGTTTGATGTAAGTTTGAAAAACAATCATGCAAAATCAACAGAGATCATTTGAATAAACGTTGGTAGTTTGAACCCAATTATTTTGTTTAACTGGATGGGAGAAAGGATTAAAATTGAACTATAGCAAACAATTGACTATAAGACGAGAGCTATTTTAATTGAAAGCAAATTAATAATTTATTTAATGTGTGATGAAAATATTATTCATAGGAATGTATACTTTGTTCTAATTAGTATATATTATGCCGTGTATAAAAAAAATACTTGCAGATACTACCAGATGAATCGGTACAACCAGTGCCTACCCCTTCAGCATTTACAAGTGTGATGGTGTAGTTATTAATTTACAGAATTACTTTAGTTACGGCAGCCTTATCTGACCTAATAATCTAGCAGTATTAGGTCAGGTAAGGTTATTGTGATCATTACATTCAAGATATCATATTAACAAACAATGACATGTACTAAAATGGACAAACAATAGCACATTAAAATTCATATGAAGTTGATATATATGATACAATGAACTTTAAAAGACTCACCAGCATTGGGGGGCAGGTCTAACGGGAAAGTGCTTCTTGGAGACACATTCCTTCTGTCAACAGGGTTTACTGACTCTGTGAGATCCAGACTCAGATGGGGGGGCAGGTCTAGAGGCAGGGGCCCAGCCGCCTCCACCCCTGCCGGCAGGTCCAGCGGGATACCAGCACCAGCTCCGGAATCATTTGAAGTAGACGCCACTCCCGTGTACACATTATAATCATACCCCCTACCAAACCCACTATTATTCCTCCTGCCCAACGAAGAAGATGACCCCGCATTGAAACTAGTATTAAACGTAAAGTCCGGCAAGTTATCCAAATCAACCGATATTGGGCCATTTGAGTTGCCTATGTACGCTTGCTCTACCAGTATGTGGTCTTGGACGAAATCTGGCAACGAAGGTATACCCAGGGGCTCTGTGGCCAAATTAGGTCTGTGATAGAACGGCACGTCGTTACTGTCCGCGTAAAAGTTATGCTTAGAATCAGAGTTATCCACTACACTAAAAGGTATTTCTATGGAACTACTAGAGGGTGTGTTGTCACTTATGCGATGGCTGCAGCCTTCACTGATGGTCTCTTTGGCTTGGGGGTCACTGGAGCGGGCCTTGTCCCGCCTCGAGTCTGCGTGCACGTCTATCTTGGTCGGTGAGTGCTGGACTGTGTTGGCGTACACCTTGGGGCGGGCGCCCGTGTTTTCATACGTCGAGTTGCCAGGCAGCGACAGATCCCGTTTCAAGAAATGCCGAAACGAGAATGGGTTTTCGTCCTTCCGTGTCGCCCCCGTCAATTCTGCAATAAAAACGAACAGTCACACAGGAATGCCTTTATATTTAGTACAAAAAACAACTTCGTAAACTCACTGGAAGTTGAGCTTTTTGGCTCAGCGGGGGCCGCATCGCCATTCTCCTTGCTGTTGTACTTTGCCTCTTCGATTCCTAAGTCTGGTTTGGTTGCATTTTGTTCATTTTCCTGGGTGGCCGCTGCGTTATTCGAATTTTCAGGCGACTTCTTATTCGAAACACCATCTTCGTCCTCCGCCATGATAATGAAAAATGACAATTAATTCATGCGTTCGGAAACCATCACTCTGTGTGAGTGAATGTGTATATTCCGTCCAAAAATCAATGTCAGTGTAATTATTTACGTGGATACGAAAAAAAAAAAATCGGGCAAATCTAATGTTTTATGCAGAACCGGAAGATGTTCCCAAATTTTACGAATGGATTCAAAGCACCTTTTAGAATTACTATCATTAGAACTCCTTTTATTTACAAGCAAGGCCTCTGGACTCAGGAGCTCAAATGACACGCAAATTGAATTAACCGCTCTTTTCACCGTTCTATATGTTGAATCAACTCCACGATTGCTAGGACGGTTGACTCGAAATTTAATTGTGTTGAAGGTGCTTCCTCACTGCTGCGTAATTCTCAACTCAAGTTGAATCTACGGATTGAATATGAAATTGTATCATGTGTAACCACTTTTTTTGGCTCGGATCTCGGGAAAAGTTGAACAGAGCAACAGTTGTTTTATTATTCATATCCGAATTCAATATGTACTGCGTGCGAGCCTCGACATTATTTTTTTTAATGGGAATTAGGTAAAAAAATAAAATATAGAAGATACTATGTCAGATAGTGGTTAAATCGGCATAAGGTATATTTGCTTTCCGTGATACACACAGAGAAAGTAATCACTACGTTTGTGATACTGACTAGCTTCCATTTGTATTGTAACTCTCTGCAAAATGGATGGGTCTATGGAATGGGTTTTCTGGGATTAGTCTTTGGAGATTAATAAAACCAAAATATTTAAGGGAATCCCACACATTTATAGAAGTTTGATCAATTTACAATGGCATTAAGTGTTTGGCATTGCCATTGTCGAGCGAAGAAAACTTTCTATAAATTTGAAGGATTTTATTTATACGTGTAATATAAGGCTCCAATTTTACCGTTCCATATTGTACGATACTGAATATTCGCTATTACATAAGTAATTTACAACAAGTATTATAAATTAATAACAATGGGATTTATTAAAAATAAACACCAAATAAATTCGCTAATAATAAATGCATAAGTAATTTGCTCGGAAATTTATAGAAAGTTTTCGTCTATTTACAATATCATTACAAAGCACTGTTTCTTTCAAAAACTTTATATATAAGTTCTGGTATTAGACAATTGTATCATTATTTTTAATATAAAAATAATTTAAACAGTGAGCATCATTATAATTTTGAAAGCTTCACATTTACACACTTGACATTAAAAATTACAAAATAGTATTTAGAAGTATCGGGTAAAGACTGGCTCTGGCTATCTTTCTTCTTCTTATATTTCGATGGCAATCGGCTACAAAATAGAACCACTTTTGCCAGTGTCAAGAACTGGCTTGGTTTATGAGCCAAGTCAACATGGCCTTTTTCAAAAAATGAACGTTTCATACTTAAGTAGTACTTAGGGTTTACACTTATATTGAAAAAAATAAATAAGGGGTGCTATAACAAAAAACAATGGAAGCCATAATGTGAAGTGAATATGTTTGGTAGGTTACCTACCTACTTGTCATTTTAAAGCTTACCAGCTGTCAAGTTATTCAAAATTAGAACGAATTAATTAGCATATTTTAAGCTTTAAACATGGATTTTCATAATTTTAGACCCATTCCATTACACTTATACATATTATGCAGTATCATCGATAATTTCAATAGATACCTACGGTTTCATATGTTTTCCTACTTAATAAATTAACAACATAAATTAATTAAATATATCGGTGCTAATTAACAATTTGGAAAACTATTTTAGGTACTTACTTACTAGTAATATTTTATTTTGTCGAAATTAAAAAAAGCGAAATAAATGTTATAAAACAATTTGGCACAAGTGTCGTTTTTGTAATATAACCTAGGAATTTATAGATAGACGAACTATAACTTCATCAAACGTCATATAGCACTGCGCAAAGCAAAACTCTTGTGCGCAGTACTATATGACGTTTGATAAAGTTATAAAACATCTATAAATTCTAGGGTAAGACTGCAGCAATTTAATAGGTACATATAACACTTAAGTAGGTATAACCATAAAAATAAATATACTTACTTAATAAGCATTTATTCCAATCTGATTTGTTTGTCTTTCATAAGTATGTAATTAAATTTTAACTCTCATTTGAAACTGTACATAACTCAGAAAATATTTATTTAATTAGGCAGCTATTATAAAATATAGGGTACGATGGAATTTAATAAAATTAATATTTTATTGTGAAGAAGATATTAAACGTAGGTCTTCAGATTTAAAAGGAAGATAATATGTCAAATTTTAAAATTAAAATTTTCGAATTTTAAGGTTTATATGTATTATAATTTCACACATCGACACGATCACACATCGACATTTCTGGGATTAGATCTTGCTCAGTACATTTTTCTGAAGGTATAGAGTTCTCGAGAAGACTTGTGTTATAAACCCGTTTATTACGCAATAACATTACAAACAAAAAATTTAGTAATAAATAATATATTTAGTCTGATTCGAAAATTCACATGAGTTATTTTGAAATAAAATGAACACAACCCATAAGTAGGTACTGTAGTAAAAAATCTGGATCACTTCAGTAATTACTGTTGAGATTACTATTAATATTATGTATGAAAATAGAGCTGGTTCCAGCTACATAATAAATTATGAATATACATATTATACACACCACCATCAAGATTTTATTTTGCAATTATATTAGGTACTTACCTACATTAATGTTATATGTAACAGCTGGTCTCAGGTACCCAGGCTATATGATACAATAATTACAAAGTCGTTACAAGAAAAATGCCCAGACTCCGAACCTTACAACTCATTCGCATTGGTGTCCAAACAATATGTACAGTCAAGTTCAAAACAATTCAATATTTTTTTGTAACAAATTCTATGTTGGTTTTACTGAAAAAAAAATCATGAATAATGAGGATTTAATCTGTGGAGTTCTTAACTATCTGCATGAATTCTTAAAGTAACTGTATATTACAATACTTTTTTCGTAACATTAAAAACTATAAAACCCATTGACAAATAGTCTCAAATTAAATATTTTTAAACCCGAAAAAAAATACTACATAACGTACTAGCCGGTATCATGCTAGTCACGCCACTAGATCCACGAAACAGATACGCTGAAAAAACAAGGCATTTTAGGGTTCCGTATTCCATACGTTACATAAAATCGTCCAATCCGTCCGTCCGAGTGTCACATGCAACAGGTTTGAACTTGACACATGGATATATCCCATGTTGCTTGGCTACCACTTAGCCCACTAACATAGTGTGTATGAAGTATCAATTTTGAGGTTAGTGTGAAGAAAAAAAAAATATACGTCAGAAAACTGCAGTGTACCAACGGAACCCTACACTTGGCGTGGTCTGACATGCCCCTGGTCGGGTTTACTACTTAATTTTGTAGTTAATTTACTGGGTGACATGTGATTTTTGTGAAGGTAAGTTTACCACATAAAAATACTTTTTTTCTTGTATTCAAATATATTTATAACAATTTTATTTATTTGTATAGATAAATGCTGAACGCTGCTGAATAGTGACATCATTTGGCAACCATTTTCTTTTTTAAAAAAAGGTACTATACCCTACTAAGATTTAATAAAAGTTCCGAAAAGTATCTTTACTTTGGTGTTCATAAATTGTTGAAAAATAAATTGTCCTAAATTTTGCGACTATCTGAAAAATCTAATGGTTATATACATTTTAATACATTATTTGGTATTCACACAACAATTTATAATAATAGGTTAGGTGAGCGGCGACAAATCAGACAGTCTAGTCAGTACGCACTATCCCAGTCCCCATTAAGGTCATTTTCGCATGGCAATACTTGGCTGTAGTACCACGGTTTGCTACACTCCTGTACGAAAAATATAAATAATGTCACCTAAGGCCTTGCCACCTAGAACAGCTTTCTGCTTTGAAACCCATACATAGACCGCGGAATGCTGAACGGTCTACTGATTAGGTGCTCAATACGTTAAAGTCTCAACTTTATTAGCTAAACAATAAAATTGGTTATACATTTTAAAGGAAGTGCAAGAGGAAGAATATGTAGAAATCTCACGTGACACGTGCCACCCTAGTTATGAGTTACGTGTTAGACTGTACTCTCAGTGATCGACCCAAAGACTGTCCGAATGGCTTATTCTCCACCCTTCTGTGTTAGCTAGCGTTTTATATTAATATTTGTGAATATCAACTCTACAGTAATCATTATAGACTTTATAATTAATTAAACTTGAACTTAATCTATTTGGTTCTGCCATGTAAAGGACATGTCGTATAACCTGAGTCTTTGAATCAAGTAGGTACAGTCAACATCAAAAGTAGTTAGTTTTATAACATATGATTAACTACATCACGATTATTTAAATACTTTACTTGCATCGTTTTATTGACGAAATAATAGATCAGAGCCTACCAAGTGCGAGTTTCTTACTGTCGTCTGAGTAGGTATTTGTCAATTTTAAGCGACTAAAAGAAAAGGAGGAGGTTCTGAATTCGATTGTATTTTTGTATGAAAAAGTTTAGTAGCGCCTCTAGCGGACGGTATCTAAAACTTTTTATTGTTCATACAAAATGGACAAATAGGTACGTATAATTTAAGTAAGTATACGGTTAGCTAACGAAAAAAAACTGCATGGTCTGTAAGTATTCATAAATAAACAGTTAACATGGTTTAGGTATTCATCAAAAACTGATGTCGTCGACTGTACCTGTGGCACGGGGGACTGCGACGGGCATTATAATCTCGTCTCACTCACCCATGCAGTAGCTGATAGGTACACGATAATCTCTTATCTATCGTTTCACAATCGTTTAGCACTGATATCGTGATGGTATCAGTGCAATACTTAGTTCAATTTCCTATTAAGCGCCATTAAATAATTTATATTTTCTATGTTATTGCGCAATTTATTTTCAAATAAATTAGATTAGTCTCCAACAATAATACGATACTAAATCTCGAGTGTGATGGTAGGTAGATACATACTGAAATAATAATAATACCAGCCCTTTAAATGTCCCACTGTTGGGCACGGGCCCCCCATCAATGCGAGGGCCCTTAGGCCATAGTCCACCACGCTGGCCCAGCGGCGTTGGCGGACTTCACACGTCTTTCGAGAAATTCCCTCAGACGTGCAGGTTTCCTCACAATGTTTTCCTACACCGTTCACGTTGAGGCACTTGCTTTAGTAAAAGTAACTGCCTGCGTTTTCAATTTACGATAAAGCCGGGGTTAATGCATATGACAGTATTCATTCAACCTCCAATTTAACCTTTCAATTTGGTCAAATTGGACGACATTTTTACCGTGTCGTACTATTGGGAGCCACGATAAAATTAGTAACGACAATCTGTCATCGCGAATCAATGTGAACCGGCTTTATAGGTCCGGGCGGCCAGATATAAGGGGCGGCTAAACTGAGCGGCCTAGAGCGGCCAGGACTGCTAGTCCGTCCCTGGCGCTATGAATTAATATGTCGCCCGTTTGAATCCGTCCCACGTTCGAAATCAGCTGCCATTATTATTGGAATGTGTCCAAACGTGTGAACTATGTAGTTGTGAGAAAAATACTCGACACACAACACAATTGCGATCGCTAACAGATATCATTTTTAAAATAAATACTTAATAAATACCAATGTTGGGAACGGGCCTCCCCTCTATGCGAGGGGGGTTTATCTGTACATATAGCTAGCTTGCCTAAACGACTGTAGGTTCCTAAAATCATGTCTGTCTTTACAACGTGTCAATAATAAGTGTCAAAATGAACTATTTTTTGTGTTATGTTGCATGTACACTGTATCGAACCCCAAGGCTCAAATTGCCTACATTTTTTATACAGACCTCGTTCATAAAGTGTACGACAAACATCACAATTCTGAGCGAGATTCGAAACCTTATATCCATATAGTTTAGATAATAGTTACGAGCAAATAACCTTAATAAATATCAACATCTCCCGGCAGTAGGTAAATTACACTTGTAAACATTAAAACGACTAATCCTCTTAGAGGTACAATGGCGATTACAATAATATCACACAGGGCTGCCAGCCCTTCGTTATCATAACAGGGATGACCGATGTCGTGGCGTCGATTGTAACATCGTTACAAACAATTGATTACAACTTATTTTCTTTTAAAAATGTTTTACAAAATTAGGTTGTCATTATAGAAATGGTCAAAAATATAGCTAACGCTCTTTCAAGCGTAAGGCGTGATATACACGTATACGAATCGGCATTTATCGACACAACCGCGCGGGAAAATTAAATATATTTATGTTTGGAAAAAATAGGCCGCTCGGCTTGGCCGCGCTGTAGTAATAAACTGCCGGAGTTTACCGAATGCCGTTCGGCACGAGCCGAATGTGCCGACCCGCTTCAGTGTATAGCACGCCTTAGATCACTGAACTACTAGACACGAGAAAATCTACCATCGATATTTCGACGCCAAAAAATCGACTAACCAAACGTCGAGTTCCCAACTCACACGTACGTTTCACCTCGGGCCCCCACCGGTCGGAGGCAGCCGTCGAGGGGCCCGCCCTAGCTCGATCGTTCCTCAGACACGCTGTCCATTTCCGTGGACGCCCTGGGCGTGGGCTAGCTGATGGACGAGCTGGACGACGTGGATATCGTGTCCCGGCCCATGTTCGCGGCCATTATCGCTAGCGTCAGCTCCTTGCGGGCCTTCTGTACGACCCACACCATGAGGGTAATACCGATTAGTATCTGTGAACAGTTTAAATTATACAATATTAAAAAACAAATTATTATTACGTACTAAGCTGTGTTCGGAACATTGTATACGTGGGTGGACTATTTGTTTTTTGATATCTTAAGGGATTCTCGTTTAATTTGAGCTCGGAATTAAAAAATATCATAATTCCATTGTCCCGGCCATGTCCCGGCATACAACCCTGTCGTCGTGCCGAGTTTGATCAAAATTCATCCAGCAGTTTCCTTGTGCGTTCAGATAGACAAAAAAAAAAAAAAATACAACCGAATTGAGAACCTCCTCCTTTTTGAAGTCGGTTAAAAAAAACGGATTTAGCGTCTCTATCGAAGATATATAGTCCACTCCGTTTTTTTTAATCTAAATAAATCAATGCTCCAGATACGGAAGAGAACAACACACTTCAAAAATGACCATGACACGACATAGAAAAAAAATAACAATGTAGGAATACGGTCGATGGTCGTAAGTAAATTCTACGGCATAAATTATAAATAAACCATAGAGCGATAGGGCAAATACATATTTAAGCAGGCATGGTCCCGGCCGCAAACGAAAGGGCAACCCATGTCAGCTGAGTAAAACGGTAATTACGTACAACTGCACGCAATAGGGTAAGTACTTGAATGTCATGGCCGAGGATTTACATTTTGGTGTTCTACTTATTTTTGTGACAGGCCTTTCTGCCATAGTGCTACTCAAAGGTAATCAGTTACTATCTCGAATTACGAGTTCTAGGCTACCAGCAGGTTTAGTGCACTTTGAACAATAGGTCCGTAACTACAAGTACATCGGCGGGTCCGCCTTGGCGGATCGTTCAAAGGGTTGCCGCGCGTCAGAAGGAATAAGAGTAACGCTGTAGAAAGAGAGGCGCCTAGGTGAATATAATTTTACACACGCAGCGCTGTGCGAGCTTAAGTGAATCAGTATCAGAATATTTTTTATTCATGTAAACCATTAAGTACAGTACTTAATTAATGATTTGACTTTAAATTTGACTTATGAATCGTTAAAAAAGTTACAAAACGCTAAGCTACAACTTTACCACCCATACGAAATTCCGTTCCTATTGCGAAGAACGGGCAAGAAACTGCATGGTTGCTCTTTTTAAAAAGATCTTTTAAATTTTTGAGCAGTACCGAAGAGAAGCACAAGAGTAGCGAAACGCAATACATATTGCAAAGAGGTATATTGTGATAACCAAACTCATACACACTTGTGTACATAAAACATTACTAATTGTAATTATCAGCGATGTGTGAAAATGACGCAACATTCATTGTGCATTGTATTGATGACCGGACAGGCGGTACATACAAATTTATGAGCTCGTAAGATGACAGAGTACCTAGGGACGATACAAGGATAATATATATTGAATCTCGCTGACGACAATAGCTAGAGGTTATAGACTAACATATAGCTCGCAGAACCGATGACCGTTGGGGTCACAGGTTGGGGTAGAAAGTTCTAGAACGGCGACTACGAATGGGAAGACGTAGTGTAGGACGGCCCCCCACAAGGTGGACCGATGATATCCCACGCGTCGCAGGAAGCCGGTGGATGCGAATGGCGGAGGACCGTGATGTGTGGAAATCATTGGGAGAGGCCTATGTCCAGCAGTGGACGTCTATCAGCTGATAGATAGTCTAACAGTAGATCCCTACAGCTTTAAGCACAGAGGAAAAGAAGATGGTATGTAGGAAATGACACAAGTACATTCGGGTGCTCAAGTCACAACTATTTTTTAAAATTAGAATAGACGATCTCTTGAGCCAAAGACATAAGACGCATAACGGGTTGCATTCATGAGCGATCCAAGTTTTAGGGTTTATTTTCACAAATGTGCGCGTGCGTTCAATAATCCACCACATAACCCAAAGTTGGATTTTCCATGGAAATGATTCATAGTTTTAATTATACGCCCCTTTTACGTCGTTGCATTAACAAATCAAGGTTTGATTTTTATCCTTATGTAGCGTACTTACCTCGCTACAGTATTTTTATCACTGCGTTTATACGGTACTAGTTGTGACCCATAAGTTTTATATGTATATAGGTTTTTATTTGATTAAATTATTGGTATATTCTTACTGGACACGTTTACTTTCGTCGCACCTTCAAGACTTGGGAGCCACAACCTCCCACAAGTATAATAAAATCGAATATTTACCGGTTTGTGTCTCTAAATGAATTCTTTCTATATTATGTCAATATTATTGCTTGCAAATACGGAGCCTGCTATTTTTCATAAACGCTTGTTCATCTAAGCTTTCCATAATTATTATTGGACGTTGTTTTCATATTTTACTTTAGATCACATTTTGTGTTTGAATTACTCACAGAGCTCAGTGTCATTGGTAGTTAAAATTTAACAAATACAAAATTATTAAAATAAACACTCATCACAAAAATTATTATATATTTACGACGTTGAATCGTATATGTGAGGGATAGGTACGTTTATAAATAGCAGCTAGGTCGATGTAGATGTTAATCTATTGATAGAAATTGCTACTACAACTTAGCAAAATAGTGTAACTCGTCCTACCCTAGTTCTAGACGGGCCTGTTTGTCCTCTAGTGAAAGTTAATGGAGGTAGGAGCAACAATTTATCGTACAACTAGCCATGGTCTAGCTACTCTAGCTAGCACATAGGCTTGTAAATATTGCTCAAGGCATGCTATAGGTAAGTCATTTTAGCAACTGGGTCGAATTTTGGTTCCTATTCTTCATTTAGCTAGGATTTTATTTCCGTGTTGTATCTTACAATACAGATAAAACAACATCAATATCTATTCGTTACATAATAAATATGGCGTCCCCATCCTTACGGAGGGGACTCTTTATTGGTCCCTGGTTCCACCAATTTAACGATTGCACAGCTGGCCGTATTATATGGCACATCCAATAATATGCCGTTTTATTGCCCGATTGTTTAGTGCCCGATTAAATATGCAGTTTTATTGCCCGATTGTTTTATACTAGGAGCGAAAAAACAACTGCTTGTATTTGCTAGGTTTTAACAATACCTGCTATGTAGGGAATAGTTAAGATCTACTCTGCTCAGTGTGATGTGTGCTGACGACTTTTTTTAAACGATTTGATGCCTCAGAGAAACAG
The DNA here is from genome assembly GCA_905404115.1 of Pheosia gnoma. Lineage (NCBI taxonomy): Eukaryota > Metazoa > Arthropoda > Insecta > Lepidoptera > Notodontidae > Pheosia > Pheosia gnoma. The sequence goes on from FR989905.1 coordinate 1,159,538, forward strand.
TTCACGTGATAACCTCAAATCTCTGGATAAACTTTCCAGAGATTTGAGGTTATCACGTGAACTGTGAACTTAATCTGCTACGGCACATTGCCATCAAACGACGAAATTGAATTACACTAATGAGGATTTACAGATCAATAGTCAAATGTTTGTTTTTCATTCCACTGTTATACCAAAAGTATTGCCACCCACTATAATTCTGTCTCGTAACCCTCAGTATAAAAGACTATCTTATGTGTTGTGTTTATTTTGTAGCGATCACGTTTCCCGTTCACGTGCTAAAACTAAATGATGTAACGGGAGGTGACGTCTAACAGAATCTGAATAACATAACCTTGGACGTAAATCCCCCAGATAAAAGTCAGCCCTGACCGATATTAAGACTGAACTGACTGAATAATAACTAAGGGCTGCTATACACTTAGGCTTAGGGACATCGGGGAACCTGACACTCGACACTATAACGTTGACAGACACCGTAAGGCACAAGAAAGTGATCTGCAACTCAGAGTCGCTGAGTTGTGCAAACATCGACACTCGGTCTATAGACTGAAGTGTAAATTGTCGTTGTGTAAAATAACAAGCGTTGCTGGTAGGCTGATTATTGGACTATTACGACAAATCGGACAACCAAAGAGTTTTAGTAAAACGTTCAGAAGTAGCAGACGCACTCAATAAAGCCTTTGTAACAATAACAATTGACATTTACGTCCTAGTTTTAGTGACATTTCCGACATAACATTATTGAATAACAACCTTGGATGTCATTCGCTTCGAGTCTCCATTATACATATTGTATTGTAATAGCCCATTGACACGGTTTAAAGGAAAACAAACCCAAACTTCTCCAACGTAGCGCAAATATTATTTAGAATCACTAAAGCTGCTTCTCCAACAGCGAGGCGAGACGAGGCCAGGCGACGGACAATTAACAATTGATGACCAAATTTTAATTCACTCCTAACGTATTTTTGGTGAAAATTATTTGTGGCGAGGATGTAAGAGACAAGAATTGTATAATATTCAAGCGCAAATATTATATTGTTATTAACTCTGTAACAGATAAGATTCCCACGAAGGCCATCGCGAGACGTCGCGCGCCATAGCTCGTGATAGCAATCGCTGGACAGCGTTATTCTCTCACGGTCAAGAACGTCTATTTATAATACAAACCTTGTTAGTATAAATATTGATACCAACAAAGTTTGACAATTTAATTTAATTGAATTATTGGTGGAAGAAACATAGCAAGACGAATGAACGGCACTGTATCTTTCTTCACCACATCTAAGTATTATAACCTCACAATCTCATCAATAGCATTTTTGGTAGCCATGGGCCGTCAACATATGAATGTTTTCTCATCCAATCCTCGTCTCGCCTCGCATCGCCGGTGGAATACCACCTTTATTAACGTTAGCTGGTTATTTGATATTCTGATCAGTGATCGAGGAGTCGTGAAATCAACGAACCATAGTACAATGCAGTTAGTGTATATATATATACTCGTTTCATTTCTATTCTATCTAAGTATCTAGGCACGCGTATTACGTCAAGTACCAATCTTGATTCTTTCGAAGGACACGTGAAGATGAAGAACACCAAGGCACATAATAAGTGGGTGTAAATCAATTGTCCTCAATTTACAATAGCTATAAACTGATTAAGACTTCATTAAATTTGGAAGGGGGAACTTCAATCTATTGTAGGACGATGCTCGTGGCCACTTCTTCGTGGTAAGTATTGAAATAATAATCATCAAGGTTTATGGATGCATCCATCATTATTTGAAAACTTCACGCACCAATTTAAATGTAGAAGTCCAACTCACAAATATTTGTGACCATAAGATTTTGACGTCAGCAAGTCATTAAGAATGGGTATAAAGTGGGCTTCACGTATGTGAAATCACCAATACTGGGCCCCAGTCTGCTAACACAATCGATTCATAATTGAACAGCAACCGCATAGTAACTGTCACTTTTGACAGATATCCCATACAATATCTGTCAAAAGTGACAGTTACCATGCGGTTGCTGTTCGATTATGAATCGATTGTGTTAGCAGACTTGGGGCCCTGATCGTCGGTAGCACTAACTGTTACAGTTCCAGCGTAACCCCAATACAACCGGGGACTCAATTGGCGAAATGATTTACGCAGACGAACGATTACACGTAACCTTGCATCTTGGTAGATAGCTATAAGCCCGAGATAGTAAGAATGATAAACGTAAAGCCTACACAACTCATCAAGTGTCTATTTATTGTATTGACTTTTTGACGGCAATGATAACAGTACGTCAAGTGCGAGATTATTCGAATACTAACTGTATACTTAGTTTACCCCTTAAATTTATAGAAAGTTATAATGGATTATAACGCATTTTTACCTCTGAAAAGTTCGTTATACTGCCATTATAACTGTGTATAAATTTGGGGGTACGTATTTACACATTGCATGGCAAATTGAACGGCGTCTTTAAAACATTTAATTCTCCAAACAATGTATATACATACGGAGACTATGAAGTACACGGTTAGTTTACGTATAATCTCGCACTTGACGTCCTGAAATATTAATAACTTAACGATGAAATGTTTCAGTAGATACACACAAAGATATCTAGCTAACTTTGCTGTTCATAATAAAAATGCGTCGTAAAGAGTTGTTTTCGTCGATTTGTTTATACGCTAGAGTCTAGGTTTTCCTCGCGCTCGCCGGCCGCCAAAATAGTTATTGGCGCCATTTTACCGCTAACCCATATTCTTTTTATCACTCACGTGTTGTGGCTCGGTGAGTCAAAAGAAAAAAACATTCTGGAAATACGCTCTGGGAATGTGCGTGGTCACGGTTGTAATGCGCATTTACCGACTGAATTACGACTGATACTGAGATACGTTCATGACCGAGGTAGGACAAACTTGAATGAGACATGGTAATAAAACCGTGAATGATGATGACGATAATGAAAAAATATTCAAGGTTATCTTCTGAACTCACATACCATATTAGAAGACAGTAAAGATCTTCACAACTATGACAGTACACATGGAAAATATGCGAATGTAGGCTAAAGAATTAATGCCACTGTTGAGAAAAGACCATGTTCTCAAGAGAGAGGAAATGATGAAGTAAGGTGCCCTTGTGAATAGACCTAGTTCCATAAACTGGGACGTCTCACGTTATTAAGGCATCTGGCATGAGTGGCACAACATCAACGATTATTCCTGTATCTTCAGCGTATTTGATAATAAAATGGTCACAAATGTCATTAACGACTATAAATTCTGCCAATGTATCGTTCGCAAAAATAAATTCGATGCCAAACGGTTTTATGTTAAGAGACATGTTTTCGATCCCCAACAAACATACCATATTATGGTGAGCACGGAAATAACAAGCCCATAAGTCTATTTAAATCATTATATAGTTGGAATAGAGTTTAAAATGTTTTGTATAACATATTTGATAGTTACCGCTACATTTCCTACCGCAACTAGGAAGAGTGCTATCGCTATCGCTGGCTACGTGCGCAAAATCTAAAGATTCAGTCTATTGCTCAAGAAAATCATCAGCCTTTACACTACTTATTTTTTTTATTCATTCTCTACTTCTACTACTCTAGTATAGGAACAACTCTTTTCTTATTAAGGTCACAATTTAAAATAACATTTCATAATTTCTGCACAAATTAAAACACCATCTCACTTGCAGTCCCCAAAGGGTAGGTAGAGGTGGACTGCAGTGCACCCACAAATCGCCGATGGTATCATTGGTCCCAATATAATAGGGGACAAGCCTATTGCCAATATTATACGTAGCATGCATCTCCTCAATATGAGGAGGATTTATAGTCTCAACACGCTGGCCCAGTTGGTTAGTGAACTTCACACGACTTTCGACAGACGTGCAGGTTTCCTCTAGGTGGTAAAGGCACGGTACAGGTACAGTACAGGTACGGTACAAGTACGGTACAGGTACGGTACAAGTACGGTACAGGTACGGTACAGGTACGGCACAGGTACGGTACAGGTACGGTACAGGTACGGTACAGGTACGGTACAGGTACAGGTACGGTACAGGTACGGTACAGGTACGGTACAGGTACGGTACAGGTACGGTACAGGTACGGTACAGGTACGGTACAGGTACGGTACAGGTACGGTACAGGTACGGTACAGGTACGGTATAGGATTGCTACGACTGTGCGTCGTAGTAACACACCTCATTACTAAAGCACTTAGTATAAGGATATAAGGAGTATAAGGAGCTTTTCAAAATGTTTTATGCTCTGACCTGAAATGCAAACACGATATATCCCGTGAGGTGGGACTCGTGCAGCACGTCGTGCATGGACCGCAGCGTGGAGCCGAGGTACACGTTGATCACTTGCGCCGGCAGCAGGCCCAGCATCGTTGCTAAGTGGTAGCCGCAACCCCGGACGTCGCTGACCTGAAGATTATGTTTAAGAGTTACTTAAGAAGTTAACATGAAGACTACAATGATAGAGACATGCATAGAGAACATATAGGAGTAGAAAACAGTGGAAGAGGAAATGACAAGCTATTCCCACCAGATTAGGGAGATGTTGTGTCATATAGTGTTAATAGAGCTAGCAGACAAGACAAAACGGCAAGGGATGTTGATAAGAGAAAAATACGACATCTCGTTCCCGAGACCAATTCAAAGTAAACATTGAAGCACATGAATCTCATTATTTGTCAAGATTATGATCTCGTGTGGTTGAACACAATTATTTTGGTTACAATTCCTAAGCACGGAATCACGACAACGGATTGCTGCGGTGAATTAACACAACTAAACTATTGTATGAATGAGCCGTTGGCACGTAACTATTTGTTTTTGAAATTCACATAATTTTTGGAAAGCTTTATTCTATGTTTAAAATATGTTGATATTAAAACACAAATATTTGGACATTTTAACCTACAAAAGGATTACTTTTCTCTCTTTTTTCGCCTTTGCAGCTTATGAATATGATCAAGATACAATATTTTGGATCAAAATAAAGATATTAGTACAACTAGATCACGTCAAATGTCGATGTATTCACAACATTCTATAAACAAATTCGCAATAGTCAGTTCTTATAACACGACGCGAAAAAAGCCTCATCAATTGTTTTTTCTCCTCTCCTAAGGTTGGACGATCTCTCCTGACCTTGCTCCGTCAACTCACGTCGAGTGTGTTCCAAGTAGGCCAATTATCATCCCAAGGATAGTCTGTGTATGAAAAAATTGGCTTCGTAAACAAACGACCAAATATTCCTTATTTCTGTCAAATCCTGGTCGATGGCGAATATTGTTGATGATAATTTGTTTCCCATCGATACATAACTTTGATTGCTTTTGCGTCACAAAATTTGGTATATTTACATATTCTTCTACAAGATATATTTAGATTAAGACTGTATCGTGTAATGAAATCACTGACGGATGGTAAATATTTGTCGGTGTAAACGTTTTATTAACGCCGAAACTCCGGCGCTGTTATATTTGGCACGGGCGACGGAAAGTTTTCAACATGCTTTCATCAAAACACATTACAATTTGCAGGGAAATGTGAATTTCTATTAACTCATAGCGATTCGCTTCCACCATGCGAGTAGATTACTACGTTTCCTCGACAAAACAATAGTGTATTGGCTACTTTTCTGATCACCGATATCAGCCAACTAAATTTATGAATCACGAGAATATAATATGATCTGAGAATATAATATGAATTGAGAAGAAAAACCTTTAAAGCTTATTTTTTCCTGTTTATTCATCAAATGCGCCAGAAAAACAACAAGAGACCACACAAATATTGCGCAGGATTGTTTAAATGTTAACATAATAAATTTAAATGCGTTTGGCTTAGCACCAAAAATCGCGGCGACAAATGTTTACTATCCAACAACGCATAAAAAAATAATTAGGATAACTCCTACTTGCTACTGTCGAAGACGTCAAAGGTGATAATAAAATGAACCATTTACGCCTATAGGTAAAGAAGAAAAAGGACGGCAGAAGAACAATGCTTTCATCATCTAAATCCCTACAGCTAAAAAACCTACAAACCCACCGCATATTATTTACTTTATGCATCAGGTCATCTGTTATACTGATAGACTGGATTAATATTACGAAACACCAAGTCCCTTCTTACCAAAATTAATGCAACCAAATTATGATTTATTACCACGATAAACGGATTATGATTTGATTTTTATACTTGATTGTAAGCACGATATGCACTGGTGTTCTAGATGATCTAAACATAATAAAAATGCGAAAACAGTACCAGGAATTACATTTTAAAATTCATTACGTTTAGTGACGGGTAAAAATGTGGAAAATTATCTATTTATTCTAGAGAGGATCTGCGTTAGTGTTTCTCTTAGATTTTTTTAGGACATCATAAAAACAAGGCCGTTCTCCGAACAGAGCAAACGTGCTAAATAACCAAAAAAACGGCAAAACCACTTTTGCACGCTGCCGTAACTGAAAAAAAAAACTCAATTGATAACTGTTACCAGGGTCATTAAATCATAATATTTTTATCATCATTATGTATCCACACGGACTCTACCCGGGCCTTTGGAAGGCCCGCGCGGGTACATGGGTCTAACATGTAGAGGCCCATTTTGAGAATGTTATGATGGAAACCAGCAGGGGTCAACTGTTGGGGGGTCGGGGGGATGACAACACTCTTAACAGCCAAAATGCTGCATCGATGATGGACGTAGGAATGCCGCAAGGTTTAATATTGGGCCCGTCTTTATTTCTACATGCTCCAATTCGAGTATATTATATTTACTTAAATGGTTTATTTAAAAGTGTTACTGTGAAACCATGAAAAAGGCAATACAACAATATTCCCTTACTCGAATCGCAGCATATATGTAACAGAAAATGTCACCAGCGCCGCAGTGAAAGTGAAACGGGCCAAGTACCTACATAGTTACATGGCGTCGTCCTAGATATACAACCGAGCAATGGCTTAATGTTATCATGAAGCGTTGCAGTACGCGGTTGGGTAGCTACCTACACGTACGCAAGCGTTGAGTGCAATCACCGAATCAAAGAAAACCCTCATAAAGAACAGTCTCGATTGTGCCTATAAATTAAAAATCTATCCAACAGTAAATTATACGACATAAAATGGAATGTAATGGATGAATTTTTAATTTAGCCACAAAGCATAATGAAAATTTCGAATAAGCATATTGCATTCCCATGATTGGAATATTTTGCAAAGGGCCTTTAGATCCTTCTGCATTATTAATCATCAATACACAAAGTATGAATATAAATCATATAGTTGTGAGAAAAATAACTATTGTTAACTCACTAGATTTATCTACCTAGGCGTTGTGACCTAAACCTAAATAATAACTTGTATGTGACTTGATAAATAACTGATTATATAACCAAAATTGTATGCAGTTTATTGCACAAACATGTTGTCGCGTAAGGGCACATACGTAATGAGAGCGCTAAGTGAATTTGTATGACCTTTTACTCAAGCACTACTTTCAGTAACATATAATACTTAACAAGATCATAAATTGAAGAATAAGTTCACAGAGACAGTGATGATTTACTATGATCTACCATTTAGTCATTTCGATACAGTAGATACATCTTCGAACCCACTCTCTGTCTGATCGGGAGACAAAGCTTGATGCTTTCTGAGAACCTAATCACACGATAGTAGGCTTGTTATTAATTTCAAATTAAATTTTAAAATACAACATGCATTTTCAGACTTGTATTATCCTACCTAGCAGCATGAAATATATTTTGTGTTTGCGATTTGTCACGACGAACGAGTTCGCTCCACAATTCGTTTAAAGCACACTAATCTAATCTTGTGAGCACGTTGTGACTAGAGACCACTGAGTAGCTGGTACACTCATTTAATATCCAGTCTAATGTGGTATGAATGAGGTCCCGTAGTAAACAGGACATATCTGCACGTTCTACAAAAGTGCTTGATAATTTCAACGACGTAGGATATAACGTATACAACAAGCCAGAAAACCAGTCTAAAAATAAAGTAGAGAAAGCAAACATCACTATTGATGAATTGAAAACAGAAGTACTCGCTAGAGTCTTAACTGTATAACCGCAGCGAACAGTTAAATACATCAAAAATAGATCCCCTCGAATCGTGCGTGAACGATACCGACATCAAAGAGCACAAATCCATACATTCAATGCATACACTTAGCAATATTGACCTCCCAAAGAAGTTGAGTAACATCAGATTTTATATAGTCTGTTGTGATTTCATAGCCTAAATTCAACCCAATTAGTTCCTTGTGTATATATACCCATATAAACTACCACAGTAAGCCCTACTAACGAGTTCATAGCGCGTAACGAAACGAATTACGTACATTGTGACATTTCTATAGTGAGGTTAATTGAGTAACACAATAATTTATCTTCACATTAGATTAGCATTAGCAGTGACAATTGACGTGGCATGATCATTAGATTAGATAATTTAAAAAGAAGGATTTAAAAAGGCGTTATTTTGCTGGCTAATGCAGGTATTATCCGACATTTTTCAGGTTATGGTTCATGGAAGCAATTTCTGGCAACTGAAGTCTTAAATGCAACCGAAGGCTATTGGCTATCGTTTCTTTTGGAAATGTGTGGGCATGCATTGTAAGGAGAATTCGTTCTATGCGCGTGAGCATGTTAACAGTTTTACACCGGTTGTTGTGAATTCCATCTGAACTGAAGCGGATAAAATCGCGACAGGACGTTAAATATTTATGTGGGGAGTAACATTTCTTGAATTTTTCGAGAGGTAGGTACGTCACGGGCGGGGAATGCGTCTCGAAGGAGAAAAAACATTGTGATCCAATTTGTCATTTTAATCGTAAAATACCTACTGTCTGTTTGAGACCAGGTGACAGAATTTAAAAGCAGAATTCCATGTGGTTGTGAGTCATGGCTTTTGTGAGAACACAGTGAAGACTGGAAAAAATATAAAATATGATATCGAAATACCACAGACCGTGTAGCTTATAGTAGCAGTGGCGAAGACTATATAACTCGATACCTACCGGCTTCCCTTCCGCAAAATGGCAGCTAGGATCTATTATTGCCAAATAACTTGTCGGCTTACCTTTTACAAAAAAATATCCTTCGCCACTGTAAAGAAGGTACCTAATTGCATTCTCTATGACGCGTGTCCAACGCAGCGTTAAGGTTTTTCCGAGGAGACTTACACAAGAGGAGTTTTTTCTCCGAATTGGCACATACTACTACAGGCTTTTGTAGTCACTGGACTAGATGGAAAGGGATTTATTCGTATCAGCTGGTACCTATGGACACTTAATGGGACTACTAAGCTCAAGGATGTCCTGAGATATGTAGGCGCCACCCCGGACAGTTGCGGCAGGGGAACGAGTAGAAGGAACTGTCAAGAGGTATTTTTTAACGTTTTTTCTTAGCATGCAGTGCCACGGGCCACTGTGGCTTTGACGTGATAATGCCACAGCGGCCCGCACTAACTATATGGGATATCGTTTGTATAATTTTCTCTATGAATTAATTAAGATAGAGAGAGAGCGACGAGGTGCGATATAGGTAGGTATGTTTCGTCTGAATCCGTGGGCTAGCACAGGTGATGGTAAATCCTTTATTGCACGTAATGAGTAAAATGACGATACAGTGTTCTCTGCTTGGTGCGTGTAAACAGTGCTCGGTACGTATAAGCCTTGTTTACTCGGCCGAGAGCACTGTCTCAGCGTTTTACTTGTTCCATGTAATCAGATTCATGTAATTATAAGAGCCGCGTCATGGAGCTATAGTAAATAGAGCTACGTTATCTTACCTAATTTCATGCAATATTAAACGCGTCGCCAAAGATTGTTAAGTAACCACGTATGTATCTATCTATCTATCTATCTATCTATCTATGTTAATGTTTAAAAGGCGATTTTAATGTTTGCAGATCAGCACGCCAACTGGACGACTGATAAAACCTATATCAATGGCGTGTCGTTTCTGAGGTCAAAGACACAACTCAAACTGGTTTGATCGCAGGATTTCCCGTACGTACTGACGTACACATAAACATACCTATATGGTTACGTAGTACAGTACTGTTTAATTATGGTTTCATTTGATAACGATTTTATTAAAAAAAACCTATAATGCGATTTGTCGGAATAATGTTGTCTTAACTGGTAAATAGCCAGGTTTTACAAATACGATATTTTTAAAGACATTGCACTGTAAGTTAATTATCAGTTGGTAGATTTTTAGCAACCCATTATACTATGAGAGATAAGCTAGTGAAAGAATAAGCAACCCAGTCAGGTAGGTATATTTAACACCAGAAAAACTGGATATTAGAGTATTATCAAAAGGTTACTTGCACAGCTATCTCTGAATGTATTGTCAAGAGCAAGCTAGGTATATATGTGTTGAGTGTGTACCATAGAGCTTAATCTATGGACAACTGGATGTTGAGTTACTAACACAATGTGTACTTGTCCTTATATGCTACCCTTTACACCCATAAGGTTGCCCTTGAGTTTATGATTCAAGTAACTACAAAGAAAATATTTACAGCTTGGTATGTGTATGGCCTTCACTGGTAGTGTGCCAGGCACGGGGTGTAAAAAATAATTGATTGCACCATAAACAAGTTGAGTAAACACCACAAGAAATTTTCAAGCTTGGTCAGATTTTTTTAACCGACAGTCATGTGACTTATATGTTCATCTCACGTCTCCTGTCGGAGAGACAGTGAACATAGTTTAGGGCTAGGCTCTTTTCCTTTGGTTGGCTATGTTGTCCAGTGCATTAGTCATGTGTGTAGTTAAAGCAATATAGTCCATATCTTTAAGTTAATTAAGTTTGAAGTAGGTAATTAAATGCAACTTTACAAGGAAAAAAGTCAATGATGATGACTGACCATGTTAAATACTGTCATACTTATTCTAGTCAGTCACTGATGACTGCATACAACAATAGTTTTATGATAGTCTAATAAATAGTAAAAAAGCCAATAAAAAATAGAGGTACTCACAGCAAATATTGTGTTCTGTAGTCCAAAGGGTATTGGCGTAAGTCTGGCGAAAAATACTATCTTAAACGCCTGTGGTCCCGAGATCACTTTCAGCAGCGCCCGAGCCGTCTCGTTCTGCAGAAGCCGGTCCAGCGGCAAATAGTTCCTCAGGGCTTTCAACGTGAAATGAGCCACCGCAACCCCAAAGTTCGCGCTCACCAGAACAGTACCCAAACCTTTCAGAATCCCGAACAAATACCCACTAGTTATAATTAACACCAAATACCCTATTGTTATCGGAAAACTGACGATTAAAAACAAACCCATAAATAACAAAAATATTATCCAAGGGTCCTGTGCGTCCACCCAGTATAAAACCGTCTTTAGATATTCCTTGAAGAAATAAAGCACTAATACCAGACACGTGAGCAATAATATTGATATTATAATATTAATTAAATAACTGTAAGTTGTCCTATTGTTAATTTTGGAACATAAACTTTTCTTTCTGGTGACCGCTGTGGGGTCGTTCTGGCATTCTTCGACGTCGACAATTTCCATTGTTGTCCACGATTGCAAAATTTAAGCACTGTTTAATTCCTACTCGTTCACTTGAATATTGCACTCGATATTCTTTGCCATGACCTATAGCAATTTTTATTTCACGTTTATCGTAGGGATAAAAAAAAACAATAATCAGCAGCACAGCAAACAACCAACCACCGCGATCGCCCGCCGTTCACAGTCTATGGTTCACAAACAGCAGACAGACCATAAAAAAAATACCAAGCAAGGCAAGCAACCCAAATAAAAACCTGCCAAGCACATGAATGAATTTCTCATTACGGGTCCCGTACTGTCCCCGTATCCCGTATTTCACAGCGCATTAAATCTACTCAAAAGATGAAGAAATGGGTAAAGTATGAACCAATAGATAAATCGATATGAGTATGGTATCAATAATTAGATTCAAAATTCAAGGCTCTATTCAAATCTTAATCTCATTCCGTAAGAAGCTAGAAGCCTCTGATAGACGGATCTATAGACGGATAGCTGGGCCCCGGCCAGATTAGACAACGTAACTTGGCACAAGAATAGGGCTCCGTTAGGACACTGGGTATGCAACCCTAAAAATAAAGCTGAAATGTCAACTTTTGACATTTTACAGGTCATAGACAAGCAGAACTGGTAGCCAGCTGGCAGGTAGTCAGTCAACCGTTTGTCAGCAGACAGACAGTGACAGACAATAGCTAAGACAGTTCCATGCAGTGTATATTAAATATTTTGAACATTGTAGATAGAGATATGAAATTAGTGACGTGAAGTGAGAGAAGAGTATAATGATAGAAATGTCAAAATTTATAATCATGCAATGACTTTGGAACGCAACACCTTTTCACTTATTTGGTCCACCGTGGACGGTTCACGGTTTCTATCTTATAGAAAATAACCCTAAAATCAGCAACGAATGTGCTAAACATTGCTGTATTGCAAAATTGTGGCTGCTGAGTTAGTTTTCTTGCTTATTTTTATTTTGGTTTGAAGTTTCGGGAAAACTCATAACCATGCCGCCCAAGAAGCCGAGTGGCGGCGGCAGCGGCAGTGGCGCCAGCAAGAAAACCGAACAGAAGAAGAAGGAGAAAGTTATTGAGGTAATAAGTAATAACATACAAGTCTCAGTAGTCATCAGACGGTCATTACTAGTATGCCTTGACTTATAACAATGCCAGTACCCAGCACTGTTGTCACAGATGCAATCATTCTCCATTTCCCCATAATAAATCATCTCTCATGCAAGTACTATCAGGTACATTACTGCCTTGACAACCTTAAGGTCATTTTCGCTTGGCAATATGTATGGGCTAGAAACAAAGGTTTGCTATAGCCATGTACCTGTGTGGTTCATTCAGAGATAGCTAGGGAGTAAAGTACCTCATAGGCCATGTCAATATCATTAAACCATTGAATCTTATAAAAGTATTGTTATATCAACAAAACCATGCACACCAAAAATACAAAACAATATCTATTAGGTACTTATTGTGTCAATAGCAAAATTTCGTTAAGTCAGTGGTGGCCATAAGTGCCTGACCCCTACAGGTGTCAGGATAAGATGGTCATTGTTTATGGAGGTGATCCAACCTGTCTATGAATCCCGAGTTATTGTTGCTGGTTGCTACCTTTAAAAGTATGACAAGCAGTGTTATTAATGTTGTAAATATTAATAAGTGAGTGTACAATTAATTCCCCATCTTCCAGGACAAGACTTTTGGTCTCAAAAACAAGAAAGGTGCAAAACAGCAGAAGTTTATTAATCAAGTTGAGAAGCAAGTCAAGAGTGGTGGCATCCACCCTGCCAAGCCTATGGAAGACAAGAAGAAAGACAAAGATCAGAAGTTGAAGGAGCTGGCGATGCTGTTCAAGCCAGTGCAGACGCAGAAAGTCGAGAAAGGTATTGAAATTATTATTTTTTGTCTCCGTAAGCTTTTGATGGAGTGTAACCAACTCTATCAAAGGCTCACCAAGATCAATACTGCGCCAATAGCTACAACATCAGTTAATTTTTTAATTTATTTTTGCTAATTAGTATCTATGACACTCACATACTCACATGATGCCAGTTACACTATTTATATTTAAAAAACTATAATATAGAAAAAACATCAGTGAGCTTGTCATATAAGGCATGCCTACATATACATGATTGCTTTTCAGGAAATGGTATATTAAAGTACTTATTGGATTTGTCTGTAGCAGATTCACGGCTAGATGGTTTTAGTGCAGATCTCTAAAACCCCTCTTTTGTCTCATTTGTAGGGCTTTCCAAAATTTCTATGTTATGTCCAATGCCCTATTAAACATCAGTTTTTTTTTTGTACGTGTAATATCCAGGCACTGACCCCAAGTCTGTGGTGTGCGCGTTCTTCAAGCAAGGCCAGTGTACCAAGGGTGATCGCTGCAAGTTTTCTCATGATTTGACCATTGAAAGAAAGGTTTGTATACATGTTTCTTATTATGTCGCAACATCTGGATATTATATTAATTTTAAGGTACTTACCACACCACCATCAGGCCTGTACTCCCCAAAGAGGTAGGGGAGGTGCAATGTAGTGTACGCATATTTCTTCAATTGTATTGGTCCCAAATGGGGGGGGGGGCGGGGGTGAGGCTATTGACATTATACAGGGCACATTCTAATAACACTAACTATATAAATATTGCTAGACTATTCCAAACTAAGCATGCCTCCCATTCCTTCCCATGTCACCCTGACCAAAGAAAATTACGAAGATATCTTTTCCAAAATTATGGCCTCATGGGAATAGAACCTATGCCCATCTGGTACAGCGAGCCCGAGACCTAAACTCATTCTACTAGACCAAGCTGTCTGGAAAATTGGAAAATTCGGCCAAAACTGAAAGTGCTTTTGTTCTATGGGATTCTATACAGGATTCAGATGGACATCTGTCTGGTCAGCTTACTCATTAATTATTCAACATTTAGGCTGAGAAACGTTCCCTATACGTGGACATGCGTGACGATGAAGACACCATGGACAACTGGGATGAAGCAAAGCTGAAGGAGGTGGTGGAGAAGAAGCATGGAGAAGGCGACAGTCAGAGACCCACTACTGACATTGTGAGTGACGTTAGCTGCTGACACTTTGAGAATAGTGCACTTACTTTCATAGCTTGTCTTGATAGTATAATATCTGAATTTCTTGCTGGATTTTCTTAGTGAAGTCGCGTTCCGATAAATAAACATTGATACACCGCCAACTCAAATTCAGTCTTTGAATATTTTTTTTGTCATAAATTTTATAATAAACTTTTGTTATTGTTATCATCTATGTGATAATAATTACAATAAATACAACAGATAATGAACTTGTAAATTGTTTTTGGTATCGAGAACGCGCAACAATTTTCTATTTATTACGCATAATTATTTACAGCATAAATAAATATTTTAATATTATATTTACGCGAATACAGCACATTGTAAATTAAACTAATTTTGCGGATTTTATCACGTTTATTATATGTTTTTACGTTTCCTACGTTGCGGCTGCTTTACAGCAACCATAGTCAAGGGAGGACTCAGGTGTTATACCATCCTATAAATTCCGTAAAATGTATTTTTATTCCAATTTTAACATTATCTTTGATTTCTGATATTCTATTGATCTCAGTAAAGTGAATATACAAGGCACATTGAAAAAAATTGATATTCTCGTGTAGTCAAGCTGTATATGCATTATTCAAATTACAGATATGCAAACATTTCCTGGAAGCTGTGGAGAGATCAAAATATGGTTGGTTCTGGGAGTGTCCGTCCGGCACCAAGTGTATATACCGGCACGCGTTGCCGGCCGGCTTCGTGCTGAAGCGGGACAAAAAGAAGATGGAGGAAAAGAAGAATGAGATCTCGTTGGTGGACCTCATAGAGAGGGAGCGAGCGGCGCTGGGTCCCAACCAGACCAAGATCACGTTGGAGACCTTCCTTGCTTGGAAAAAGAAGAAGATCAAGGACAAACAGGTATGTAGGCAGATATACCTAAATTTTTATTTCTTTCTGACATTGAAACATGGAGTAGACAAAAATACATATAAATTGACCATATAAATAAATATTGCCAGACGAACACACTAACTATATGGTCCCACACTAAGCAACGCTTGTATTGTGGTACCGTACAATGGACTGGGAACCCAATATATATTACTTATATAGATATTAAAAATCCATAACTTGGGTACACACATTCGCTACAACAAATACAAGCATTCCCTTATGAAGCATTGCCCCAAGGGAGTCCTGGGTACTGAATCGAAATTTAAAAAAAAACTAAAACAAACTCTCTTTGTAAGGCATGGCTGTATGTTAAATGGGAAACCTCTTCCAATGGGTTTAGTGTTCAACTTAGTCATATATAAGCAATGTAAATGGAAAGCCACAAGTCAAATTTGACAGCAGTTAAGTCATTCAAAACCCGTTCATAGGCTTACCGGGTTCGGCCCTGGTCATAATGTATGTAATATTCCAGGATACGCTTAAGAAAGACGAGGACCAGCGTCGCAGTGACTTCAAGGCGGGCCGCGCCGTGGGACTGTCCGGTCGTGAGATGTTCTCGTTCGACCCCGCGATGGCCGCCGACGCGGACGAGGACGAGGACGACGAGGCCGTGGACCTGCGCAAGTACGGGGACGAGGACCAGGACGCCATCGAGTACCGGGAGGTGCAGTTCGACCTCATCGGCATGGAAGCTTCGGAGGTGAGTCCCATGAAGCCATCACAAAGAAATGGTTGTAATATTATGATTTTCCTATAACGCTCCTCCTACATCTGCGGCTAAAGCTATTAATTAATGCGTTACTCGACATTAAATGTTGGTATTTTATGTTATATGTTATATGATTACTACGTAGCGTAGCGACAGACATACATACATAGTCCTCAATCTTGTTAGACTCGCGACGCGTGTGTCGGGAGTTAAAAATTAATATATTTGATCGCGAATTTCGATACGATCGCCGCATGTTCGTACGAGCGATTACCGATCGGTACAACGTCACATGTATGTATATGACTGACGGCCTGCTTAGCGCAGTTGGTAGTGACCCTGCTTTCTGCGCCGAGGGTCCCGGGTTCGAATCCTGGTAGGAACAAGCTTTGTGTGATGAGCACGAATGTTTGTCAAAGTCAAATCATTTATTTCGTATAGGCCTACGGGGGCACTTACAAATGTACCCGAGTCATGGATGTTTAATATGTATATAAGTATTATATTATACAAGCAGTGATAGCCAAGTTGGTAGAACGCTTGCCTCGGTAACGAGGATTGCAGGTTCAAACCCCGGCTCGCACCTCTGGGATTTTTCAAGTGCGAATCTCATTTTCAACCATGATTATCACTTGCTAAAAAACGGTGAAGGAAAACATCGTGAGGAAACCTGCATGTCTGAGAGAACCCCTCGAAAGATGTGTGAAGTCCGCCAACCCGCACTGGGCCAGCGTGGTGGACTATGGCCTAATCCCCCTCGCATTGAGGGGAGGCCCGTGCCCAGCAGTGGGACATTAAAAAAAGGGCTGGAATTATTATAAGTATTATATACTGAGTTCGCCCTCAGTCCATTGTACGGTACCCATAACACAAGCGTTGCTTAATGTGGGACCGTATAGTTGCTGTGTTCGTATGGCGATATTTATTTATTTAGTGATTGATTTATTTATATGTTACGACAGGCGGACGACACCGGCACGAAAGCGGTGCAGGACAGACTGCACCAGCTCGGCAAGGATCTGGAGAACGGAGACGGCGACAACTCCGAGTCCAGCTCGCAGCCGACCGACGACTCGCCCGCCGCGGTACCCATCAACGAGAACCTGTTCCTCGACGAAGACCTGGATGAAGAGCTGCAGAACCTGGACCTGGAGGACTAGGGGTAGTGCCGACGGCCGTTGACATGACCATCGCGCTACGGCTGTGGCCCTAGCATGTCGACCGTCACCTTATTGATGTTATCACACCACGGCCGTATATTCAAACGTTACTCAAGCGGTACTCAAATTTTTAAGTACTATTTAAGAATTTGAGCAGCTCTCAAATTTGAGCCGCGTTTGAGTATTTGAAGCACGTCTCCTATATATGTAGTTTTTATTTATTAATGTAAAGTTAAACATTGGTTGGTAACCAACATTTTGAATGGGTTAAATTTATTGATCATTAATTAACTAGTTAATGGACAACCCGATTGGCTCAGTTAGTAGAAACCCTTGGTATTTTCAGTACCGTGAACCCCAGGTTCGAATCCTGGTAGGGGCAAACTTTGTGTGATGAGCACGAATATTTGTATCTTGACTCATAGACGTTTAATATCTATATAAGTAATTGTATCCTGGGATGGTCCCCAGTCCATTGTGTGGTACTCATAATACAAGCAGTGCTTGGTTTGGGGCCATACAGTTGGTGTGTTTTAACTGGTAACAAAAATAAATTTGCCCATTTATTACAGTCTCCCTATCTCGAGATGATTAGCAGAGTTTGTTCTACTATCAACAATATGTTCTAGAATGTACCGATAATTAACAGTTTATTGACCCCGTTAACAGACGTGCGAGCCGCGGCTAGAACCTGCGTCTTGTTTCCGAAGCGAGCGTTCCACCAACATGGCTATCAATTCCACCATAAACCATTAAATTTTGTTGAAACTGAATTTAGAAATATTGATTTTCCAAATCTATTCAACTATCACTAACTTAGGCGCTTCGCAGATTTGCGATCAAAGTCGTTACAAAAAATGGTAGTCTTTTTCGCGTTTTGCGTGAATTATTTTCAAGTAAAATAATCTTGTTTCAGACGTTCGGTCGTGATGCGATGTAGATTCTAATAGTGAATAGTGTGATTGATATTTTATGGTGTGTTACTATGTGCTGAGTGTGAGGTCACGGTCAGGTCACACGAGTGAAAAATCCCTACAGAGACCAAGATACTTACAAATGACTCGCTGTGAGTCCGCTCACACACGCGACCTACAGCCCTGGTGATCATACCGCGTCTAAGCCAGCGCAAAGAGGATACAGAAAGGTTATACTACACCTTGTATACCCTGTCTGAACCTGTATACGCCGGCGCAGCTTCCATGAACCTGTATAATCCGAGCTCACGATCACCTATGTGTGAGCACACTCAGCGGCCGTTGGTATATAGCTTGGACTCTGTAGGGATTTTTCACTCGTGGTCGCGTCGCGCATGGTCCGGACGTCGACTGTACATATTTTATTTTTATTAGCAGCACAGCCGACTCGTAATCGAACTTGGAAATATGTTTTAACAGGTTTTGTATTCGATTCAACTTTTAATTGAGTTTTTCTGAGATCATTGGTTTCGAGAACATTATGCGCCGTCCCCATGCTAGTCCAGCTTGGCCGAACGATGGCCGACGCTAACGTGTGGATAACTAGTTGGTCTTTGCTGGCCATGGCGACATATATATCACTATTGGACGGCCAACATGTGGTTTGTACACTCTGTGGTCCGATTCCGCGCTGACCTCGCATGTGGATGCCCAGTTAGGGCTTGTTTAAATATAAAGGCATCATTCGTTATTTGAATATTACGATTCTTGACGAGCCGTCAACTTTCAGACTCATTTTTTAATAAGCAGTTGAAATTAAAAATAATGATGTATATGAAATAAAGAAAAATATTGTTGCTGAAAGTGAAAATATAATATTTTGTATTTGTAAATATAAAAATGTAATTTAATATAGATCTTTTATTTTATACTACCCGCCCCAGCTTGAATAGATTCATTTATTAGATTAATTTAATATATCTCTAGGATCAAATATTGTTATGAATAATTATTATACTAGACTAATGTTGATTTTGAAGCCTTGATTAAACTATGGCACAAAATATTCTACAACATGTCCCGGGGCAAAGAATTTGTCGATGCAAAGTTGCCCATAGTCCCAAAACATAAAGCGAAAACATCGCGACAATGTCCCTGGGATATTTTACGTAGTGTTGACATGCATGCCCCTATTACTAAGTGTTGGGCTATTTTGTCGTATAAATAAAATAACATGGTTTTTTTGTTTTCAGTTCGTATTTTAGTTGTCTATGGTCAGCCACCTGGCCGGGTTCTCTATGGTAATTTGGTCTATGACCGCTTGGCTTATTCCCTTGGTCTTCATTCTCGGTAGCACGTTGTTGATGATGTGCGAGTAACCGTGGCCGCCGTAATCCGACTGTAAAGATATTTCATTATTTAGCTATATTTTAACCACAATATGGATTTAATATCTACATAGAAATTACAATTATTATATATTTTGTGTATTAAAATAACCGGGGCTGTGCATAAAATAAACACATAATCAGCATTCGTCGGAAAACAAATAAGATGAAAATGATTAACCCCTGAATTTATAGACGTTATATAACTTTATCAAACATCAAATAGTAGTGCGCAAAGCAAAACTCTTTGTAAGACGTTTGATAACAGCGCTGGATATAAATATAGCTCTATGGCAGCCTTTCTCAAAGTGGGCGATACCACCCCCTTGTGGGCGCTGCAGGCCTAAAGAGCCGGGTGGTAAGAGACCCAGAAAAAAACGGGGGCGTTGTGAAGAGGCTTACAATAATTAATTTAATTTGAAGTTATAGTGGTTTGAAGTAGGTGAAAAAATGGGGGCGCTAAAAAATAATTAATTCTCGTAATGGGCAGTAGGCAAAATAAGTTTGGGAACCCCTGCTCTATGGTGTGCGCTCGCTCTAAGGCCGACACTCTTCTGAGGCTCAGCCTAACTCACCAATCTGTGCTTGGTATGAATATCGTGCGACATCAACACTCTGTCCCACTTGCTCTCGCCCACCAGCAGCGCGATCTTCTCTATCCGCTGCGCGTCGCTGGGCATGTCCGAGGCCACGTTCAACTGGTAATAGGACACCTCCACGCCGAACAAGTCGAACTGGCAGTACGAGCCTAGTTCGGAGAACTCTAACAACTTGTCGTTGTTTAGCAGTGTACCTGGATGGAAAGAGAGGCGGAATGATGGCCCAATAAAACCATTTCATTCATGTCTCGTTAGGAATATAAGTTACTAGCTTCTGCCCGCGGTTTCTCGACGAAGAATACCTTATAGGAGCGATAATGTATTCTTCTATCAGTGGAGCTTAACCCCTGCATTCAAACTCATAAAATGTACATCTTTATAATGTTTATTTAGAGTAAGTATATAGACAACCCTATACTGAGATAGCAATGAATTTGTAGCGACCACTTCAACCGCGCCACAAGCTATACAGATGGCGCTGCAGACGCATTCAGAACAATAGACAATTCTCAATACAATCCTGCATCGCGCTATGAGAGTTTTCGGAGCACGTAACATATATACAAGATCCCGACAATAACCGTCGGGGCATAGCGGCCGCTCGGCCAGGCATACCACCCGCCTGGCTGGAAGATCTTCCTTTTTCCGCTAAAACTATATAACGGTAGCGGTAAGTGGTCGCATCACGTAAAATTATCAAAGATGGCGGCTCTGCTGAATTCATAAATTACTATATGAACTGTCATAATTATATTACCACCTACTTCGTTACCTATCTTACTTAGATAAAAACAATAAGTAGGTATATGGATGTGTGTACTTACGGTCCAAATGCGACATGACTGCCTTGGCGGCGGAGCCCCCGGCCTCCTGGTAGAGGCGCATGATCTCGAAGGGCGCGTCCTCGGCGCGGTGCGGGTGGAAGCTGACCCCGCACCCCAGCTCGCTCTGCACCTGCCCCGCAGCCACTATTGCCTTTCGTTCAAAATCTACAAATAATAATTACTCAGATATTATTATGTCGCTTCGTCTCAAGTGAAACTATAACTTTTCTAACAAAAACATGATAATAATAATTATAGACGGGAGTGTTGGGAATATTATATTACAGTACAAAATACCAAGCCGATTTGTGTCGCGCCAATTCGCATGTGCTACACAAATAGGTTGGTTTTTTGTGTCATTAATAATGACGTTAGTAAATTAATGTCATCTGCTTAGTGACATAATTAAGGCACTTATTAGTGCACTAAGCCACAGGTTTGGCTAAACTATGAGAACTACATCGGCCGCTAATCACCAGAATAAGGTGTAAGGTAACTTACCTCTTAACGGCCAAACACTAGCGATTTCCCCCATAAAACCTGCCTTAACGCTGGGCTCGTCGACACACCCCACCGTCAGCTCATTCACCATGTGATTATAGAGCTCCTCCTGGGTGCAGTGCAGTGAGTTGTCCGGCTGCATGTCCGCTATGTAGTACCCGGTGCCAACGACCACGTGCACACCAGTAGTTTCGGACAATTTCTTGCAGAAATTGACGTCGCGGTCCAAACCTTCTGTCGAGTTCTCTACAATGGTACCTGCATATAATATAATTTATGTTTGCTTCTTTCTACTTATGTACGACCGTTAACGTGGACACTTTGGCAAAAATCATCAGAGCACCCTCTTAAAGGATAAGCAAGTCAATCGAATCCAATCCGATAACAAAAGACCAATTTCGAAATTTCACCTAAACGGTATCAAACCCGCGCCGCCGACCATCCGGGCCAGTGGGTCGTGGGGCCGCATAAGACATCCACTATGGGAGTTAAACACCGCGGCACGAGCGACTGTGGGTGACCCACACACATAAAGGTATGTAGACTAACTCGCTCAAGCAATTGCGATGCAATTAGGAAGAGACCTCAGGCAATGTCCAAAATTAAATTTTGAACTGTAACACTCAA
Organism: Pheosia gnoma; assembly: GCA_905404115.1. NCBI lineage: Eukaryota > Metazoa > Arthropoda > Insecta > Lepidoptera > Notodontidae > Pheosia > Pheosia gnoma. Next base: position 1,181,876 of record FR989905.1, read on the forward strand.
ATAATATGGTTGTTAATCGAATCTTTATTTCTATCCTCCAAATACCCACCTCCTCCAAATCTTTTATAGTCCATAATATCGTTCAACACGGCCTGTTTAGCGTACATATCGTTGAATACCAAGTTGTACTGAGAACTGTACGGATACTGCCGAAGATAGCCGACTTTGTCCAACGAAATACCCGCCGTGAACTTATCCGCTAGTTCCTTGGGTGGTTTTCTGTAGAAATGGGTGAAATCCATTGCCAAATGCTCGTGCGTGAGCGTACGCCCGAGTTCGGATGGGCTGACATCTCCCAATACTGTTTAGAGATGAAAAAAAATCGTTATTAATTTAATTATTAAGAGAACCGTATGTGACGGGTAGTAAGTTCAATAACAAGCAGTGTTGCCTATACTTTTACGATGCCTACGGTCTGGGTCTATTCATTTTTGCATAGCAATACTTATTAGCTTTTTCCATACTGAGGGAGAAAAGTCTCAGTTAGTTACCTACCTATAGGAATATTTGCATTCTAGGATAAAGTATAAAAGGCATACACTAAAAAGGTTAAGGTTTGCATAAATGAACGGGCATCGTCCATTGTCCTTGGCATACTTTTCATAGAAATAGTCTAAAAATACTCACCGGTTTGAACTCTCGAAGACATTTTCTCGGTAAATGAATTTGTTACTCTCTCTATGATATCCATACGATTTATGTTTTCAATTTGGTCTTATCACGCTGTTATCAGTTTAATGAAAACACTGTATACACTTATCATGTGGTGTCTATTTACCTCTGAATGTTCTACTGTTTGAATAGCTAGTGAGCTCATTAACACTTATGTGATGATACCTTGTATGTAAATATATTGATTGTTACTCTATGCATGCTGCATAATTTTATATACAATTTAAAACATCAATAAGTGATCTTAATTGTCTTTTTATATTCATAGGCTTATTTCATTTTATATTCAATTCTTGCTTAAAACGAAACGCAAATGTGCGCCATTTTTCGAATTATTTCATCGCCATGACTACGGACATACTCTGGAAATCTTTTTAAAGGTTTTTTCATTGATTATTGAAAGGAGTTCCATTCGCTATATAAGTAACGTAAGGATTTTCTCTGTGACTAGACAGTTTGGTTAATAGTAAAATAACAAGCTCTTCGTACTAAGCTATTTTGCGATTATCAAGTATGCCAATTATAGTGAAAGATTACACGTGGACTGAAACAATTGACACTGTACACATAAGGATACCTCTGAATCCAGTTAATCATGAAAAAGTCGACTTGTTCCCAACAGACTCATACATAAAAGCACATTTCAGTCCTTTTCTATTCGAAATATTTCTATTTCACGAGGTCAACATTAAGAAGAGCACCTGCATAGTAAAAGAAGACCTAATAATCTTAGACTTAAAAAAGAAGGATGAAATCCAATGGGAGTGCTTGGAAAAGGAATTGACAAAGGCTGAGAAGATGAAGATAAGGCAGGAGATCCTTGAAAAATGTCAGGTAGAGGCGAAGCAAGAGGCAGAGGATAGGAGGATCAAGAAAAGCCAAATGGATAGGTTCACAGTGCAGCAGTCGATGGAAATAGACACGCAACAACACGCGCTGATGGATTCTCGACGTGACTTTGAGCGGAAGAAAGCCATGGACGAATTGGAGGAATGGAGAGTCGCAAAAGACACAAAAGTCAAATACGCACCTACGAATACTTGGTCCGAAAAACAAAATAGCGTCAAAATTGTTGAATTACCCCCATCCGATGATGAAGATGAAAAACCGAAAGTAACTTCAAAACGGCCTGTGAAATCAGTTCCCAAAAAAACAATAAAAACTCCAGTCCGATCCGAGTATGTTGAAAAGAAAAAACAAGAGGCGGCTAAAAGAGTATTGCCTGGGTTGAGGCAAACAGCGGAGTTGGAAATTACGCACACTGCTAGGACATTCCCAACGCCCAGTAGAGAGTCCACGGCTCACGAGGAACAAGCTTGGTTGAAGAACATAACGATGGCGCGAAGAGCCACAGGTAACTTACAACTGAAAACTGCACATGCTATTTAGAAAATATTTTAATTTAAACGTAATGTTTGTCTATATGAAAGCAATTTTAGCTAAGGAACAGTCATTGTTATTTTTAAATAAGGTTAATGCTTAACCTACACATGAATTATTATGGGTCTTATTCATATTTATTATATAAAGGATTTAGAGTCTGACCAATGTGCTGATAGACCGTAACCAAAACTTATTTAAAAAAAAAAAAACATATATACACAATCATCATCACCAAATCATCATATTCCAAGTTGTAAATAATGTATAGTCAAATCCATGCCTAAGGTTAAGATTATTATTATATTATATTATTAGCATTAAGATCTTCCTCTTCTCTCTCTCTCTATCTCTTACAATGAGGACCTGGACATGGCAAGAAAACCCGTATCAAATCGCGGGCCACGCCAACCCAGGCCTCAATATAATCATTTTTCTAAAAACCTATTGATTAAAGACACACTCCTGCGATTAAAATATTCATACAGAGAAACAAAAAATAAAAAATAAAAACCAAAACTTATTTAAGGAGATTTTTATGGATCCACTGTCTAATTGAGAATAGCGCTTCTTAGCACTTTGTGAAACAGGTAGTAAACTCTAACATGCTCCTGTTGTGAGACACTTTGTATAACACAAGCAAGACTATAGGCATAGCCCAGCTAGCCATATAACTTAGTCATGCCGTCATCAAATAAGTTGGCTGTTACAGGTTTCGTGTCAGAAGACCTTCGTCCTGAAGAACAAGACCCTCAGTGGTGCAAGGAGAAGGGGGACGAGTTCTTCCGCAACGGCAACTTGTTGGGTGCCATCAGCGCTTATTCGCACGGCATCACGCTCTCCGACAAACTGCCGAGCTTGTTCGCCAACAGATCCGCCGTGCACTTCGCTCTTGGGAATTTTAATAAATGCGTAAGTATTAAAGCAACTTGATACAATTATAAATAATGAAACGCGAGACCGGGATTTCATGAAAACTTGAAATGGTGGGGTAGCTTGTAGCGACCTCTTCCACCTCACCACAAGCTATACAGATAGTGCTGCGAACGCATTCAGAACAATAGACAATTCTCAACACTATCCTGAATCGCGCTATAAGAGTTTTCTGGAAGATCATCTTCCAGCCAGGCGGGTGGTATGCCTGGCGGGGCGGCCGCTATGCACCGACGGTCATTGTCTGGATCTTGTATATATGTTACGTACTCCGAAAACTCTTATAGCGCGATTCAGGATTGTGTTGAGAATTGTTCGCAGCACTATCTGAGTAGCTTGTGGAGAGGTTGAAGAGGTCGCTACAAGCTAAACGACTATCTGCTAAATCGCATTTAAATGTGTATCTTTTGCAGCTCAACGACTGTTCAACTGCCTTGGATCTGATGAAGCCAGCATGCGAGAGCAACCGCCGCAGTCGAGCCAAGTGCGTGGCTCGTCGGGCCGCGGCGCTGGCCCGCGTCGGCTACCTCAGCAAGGCCATAGATGAGATGAAAGCAGCTGGGAAACTCTTGCCCGAAGATGAGAACATCAAACAAGATATCTACGATATGGAGAGAGCGTGGGAACAGAATCCTGATTCTGAATAAGTCCTCAAGAGAGGATGTTGTTTTAACCTATAGAAATATATAATTATTAGAATGGTATAAAACATTTTGGAGTCTGTTTTTATCGCATATTCCCGTCCGCCAATGTCGAGCCAGTCGTCTAATAAAATTCGAAGAGGCGTAGTACAATATAAACAGGAACATTATATTTCTCTAAATTTAATTATAATATATAATTCAAATGCATGCTTTACTCTTCTATAGCTTTCTTGGGCAATCCAAGGTTCTTCAACAACGCGTGCGGGGATGGGTCCCTGCCACGGAACCTCCTGAACACTTCGCTGGGGTGACAACTACCGCCCACCGCCAAGAAAGTGTCTTTATACCTCTTGCCCACAGCCAATACGTCCTGATCTCCTTTCTTGGCTTCCTCGAACGCACTATAAATATCAGCAGCGATCATCTTCGACCATAAATGACAATAGTATGCCGCCCCCCATTCCTCCGAGAATATCTTCGTGAACGAAAGCGGATGTGAATCGTATTTGTCGAAAGGTAGAGCGTGGTACTTCGGCCACAGTTCCCTTACGATGTCCCTCCAGAAGGGCTTCTTTGAATAGAGCTCCAAGTCAAGTTTGGAAAGGTATAATTCTTTGCACAGATTGTATCCGGCCATGTGGCCGCGTATATTTTGGAGGTTCTTTATGATGTCTTCGGGTAGGGGCTCCTCGGTGCTATAATGTCCACTGACGGCGTTGATGGTGTGCGGGTCGTACAGCCAGTGCGTCATCACCTGCCCACACACTTCCGCAGCGTCCCATTCGACGTTGGACAGTCCAGCCACCTCAGAATAATTGGCTTTCGTTAGCAAATGACGCAGGGAATGACCGAATCTTTGGAACAGAATAACGACTTCGTTGAACGAAAGTAGGGACGGTTTACCCTCTTGCGGAGATTGGAAGTTGAATATTAATGCCGATAATGGGTTTGTGGCGGTGGAACTGCACTTATTGCGGATCGCAATATGCCATCCGGCGTCGTCGTAAATACGAATCTTCTGATCCTGACGTGCGTAAGGGTCGAAGTAAAAACTGGCAATAGGTGTGGTGCTGGACTCATCGAAAATGTCATAGAATTTGACATCCTTGTGCCAAGTATGGACATCCGATCTTTCGACAATTTGTATTTTAAACAGAGTATTGCACAAATTGAAAAGGCTATTCATCACTCTGGGTAATGGAAAATATTCGCGTATTTTGTCTTCATCAAAACCGTACAGCGACCATTTCTGCTTCCTTTGCCAGTAAGGTATATCCCACTGTTCCAATTTGTCGTCAAAACCTCTCTCCTGCGCGTACCTCTGTAACAGTTCAATTTCTACATCTTGCATTGACCTAGCGCTCTCCAGTAAGCTATCGAGCACATTATGAACATTTTCAGCAGATCCTGCCATTTTGGTCTCCATACTCATATCTACATAGGTCTCATAACCCAATATAGAAGCCTGCTCCATACGGTGACTTCTTATGTTTTCTAAATTGCTGGCTGTCTCAATTTCCTTGTTCACATAACTGGAGCATCTTTGAACATTTGCCTGCCATGTGTTCCATCGCAGTTGCCTATCTGGGCAGTACTGGATGAATGGTTCAAAAATGTGTGGCTGCAATGTCACCTTCCAGGGCCCTTTATAAGGATCAGCGCCTACTGACATGGCCTTGACCAAGCTATCAGGAAATTCTCTTAAAACATTACCATCTTCTATAGTACTTGTAAACAGTTTGTTGGCTATGTTAACCTTATCCCTAAACATCTGCCTTTCTTTCTGTAACGAGGACAAAATATTGTTTAGTCGTTCCCTTTTGGTACCTTTGACATCCAAACCATTAAGTTTTCCTTCTAAAATGTATTTATCGAGGAGTCTTTGCTCTTCATCTGTTAACTTCTTAAGACGGTTCTTTTCATTGACAGCAGCTTGGAAGATTGGCCAGCTGTTGAATTTGGCTAGCCTAGCTTTGTGGGCTCTTTCGTGGATTTGTATATAAGACTTTGTAGGCATTAAGGAACTGTTGCCTAAGTATAAAGTCTTTGCCATGCCCCAAGTGAGCTCAAGCTGTGAATCCAACTTTTCTAATGGCTGGAATATCTCTATAAACGCATTCTTACAGTTTTCCGATGATTGTTCAACCTGCCTTATGCCATTCTCGTATTCTAAGCTCTGTTTGCTGATGGTCGCAATGCATTTCTCAATGGAGATGTCATTGAACTCTGGCAGCCCATTCTCTGAGAGTAGTGTGTTTTCAGCATCTTCACCTATTTCTGGGATACTGAAAAAAATAAAATACAGCATTAATGGTGTAAATGGAGGATGATACAATTATATTAATAATAATTAGCCTTCAAACATTTCAGTGCTGAACCCAGGTACAGAAGACAGTATTTAGGTCATAGCGAACTAAGCCAGCCCAGTGCAAGTAAGTGGACTTCTCACATGTTTTGAGAACTGGGTAGGCTCTGACAAGTAGGTTTCCTCACTATGTTTCCCTTCATTGTTTAGCAAGTGATGAACATTGTTGAAAATGAGATTTGCAGATGAAATCTGTAACTCCTAGAGGTGTGGGTATGAACTTGCAAACATTGTTTCCAAGGCAAGTGTTCATTCAACTTAGCTATCACTGCTTCTCATTTGTTATTACTAAATAATAATTTGCTCACTATAGAAGAATTAGCCTGCAACTGATTGTGAGTCTTTGGTTATCAGTGGATATATAGTTTCTACTGAGAACTAAACACAAATCACTGCTGCGTAACAGCTTCCTAAATCTAAATGTGCCCAATTAATAGCAATTAAATTGGGTTCGGGTAATTGTACTAATTATTTATATTTTGGTATTTTATTAACCCCCTACACTTAATCACATTTTTGTGATAAAAATTGGTCAGCCTATTTGGCCACTATAGTTTAAAAATCTAGTCGAATTTAAATCATATAAACCTTAAATATCAGCCTTTTCTACCAATGGACATCAATATAGACATGATATTCAAATGCTTTTAAATATCGTTGTAAATATGAGGCAACCAAAAAATCAATGATACTTACAGTACGACGTATCCAGAGTTGCGTTTGTTCTGATAAAACTGATTCTTAACATGACGAGCTATAACTTTTGTTCTTAAAAAAGATAAAGCCATTATTCAATAATCACTAACGCGTGCTAAATTTCATTAATTATATATATTTCACGAACCCAAAAGCCGCACATATGATATTACGGCGAGTGACTGACAGGACGGGACAGATAAAAATAGACAAGTAACAGGAAGAAAATGTCTATGGTTGATGGTTGCATGATTTGTGCGTTCTGAAATTTGATTAGGTAAGATCATGGGAATCTACGAATAAAGATGTAATGGGAATAAATAAGGAATAAATAAACAATACAACAAAAATAAAACAATATAACAGTTAATATATATGTGCAAGTTACACTTTATTTACAATAATAAAATTAACTTTTTCACAATCCTTTTCGATTACCGCAACGGTATTATCTACAAGAGGCACATTCACCATTTGACACGAGCACAAAGCATTGCACGTATTACAACTAAGTTGTTCCTTATGATCTTTTACTTCTAGCTTCTTAGGAGTACGAGGGCTTGTGTCCTTAACTGGTGGGTTGCAACAGAAATCGGTGTCCAAGCCCATTTTCTCACCATCTTCTAGCGTCTGGGGTAGGTGGTGATTGAGAGTTTCTGGCAGAAGTAGACTCGCAAATCCTCCTGCTACCAGTAGCGTACCCATGATGATTAATGGGAGTACCATGATATCCGAACCCTGTAGAAAATATTCCAAACATTATTTTACGAATGAAGTGAACTTGTGCATGCTTCGAAGACAAGATCTTACCAAGTAATTGACAAGCGGTATGAAAATGGGTCCCAACATGCCCAATACTGAGCTTAAGCTCATGCCTAGTCCTCGAACGACAGTCGGGTACAACTCTGAAGCCATCAGCGGGAGGACGACGAATGATGACGAGATGCCCATCTTACCGACGCAATACAGAGCGAGTGTAACGTTTGTTTCTGTAAATATTAAAAAGAAAAAAGAAGAAGAAAAAAACTGATGATCTTTAAACGACTGAACAGAAATTTCACCAAGCATAGCTAAGAACCATGCCGATTAAACCAAATTTCGATTCAAAAAAATGACTGACTGACAAACACACAAGACAAGGTGTCTAAATATAAAGAGCCTAATCCTTAGATGGCTTCAATAGTGGTGCCATTACTGCTATGCCTCAAACCAAGGATTGAATAACAATACAACCTAGTCCTAGCTTATTTTGTTTCCCAGCTTTAGTCTATACATCTATACTCTATACATATAAATAAAATTGGAGTGTCTGTTTGTAATATTAAAATAACCGCTTTTTACTAAGTGCATTTGGATGTATACACGTTACCTATACCGAAACAACATTTTTTTTTTTTTTTTGCCTGTCTGTCTGTCGGTTTGTTCCGGCTAATCTCTGAAATGGCTGGACCGATTTTGACGGGACTTTCACTGGCAGGTAGCTGATTTAACAAGGAGTAACTTAGGCTACTTTTATTTTAGAAAAAAAAATAGGATCTCACGAAAAAATTTAAAACCAATGTTGCAGCGCAGCGCCTGATTAAGTTTGATAGCAACAACCTGCAATGCGTCCCGCGGGCTCAGAATGGGCGAGCAGGCTGTTGTCAACGGTTGTCTTTGTTAAATACCACGCGGACAAAGTCGCGGGCAACAGCTAGTATTATATATATATTATGTATTCCTTATTAGTAATATTTACCATGCTGCACCAAAAACGTAGTCAAACACGCGACTCCCCCGACCACCATGCTCATACACAGCGTCCACCTTCTCCCGAGCCTCTCCATAGACGGCCATAGAAACAAATAAGTCGGCAACTCCACAATCCCCGCCAGAAAGAAGTTCAGAAACTCATCGCCACCTAACACTGGTGCATAGTACGACAGGCCGACATACACGCTAGTGTTTGTGAACCATATAAACGTGATTATAATCGTTTTCTTCCTCAAATTGGGTGTGCGGAGCAGATCCAAGATGCCGTATGTTCGGCATTTAGAATTTTCCATGTTTTGGTTCAGTTTTTTCGTCTCATATTTGCGGTGGAGTTGGACCATGTAATTGGCGGGTAATGTTTTGCCGTTGATCCTGAAAAGATTTAAGATGTATGTGCTATCGTGTGTAGATCATTGTTTTGAGTTAAGTATGAAAGTCCTTGGTTTAAATTGTATAATGCCGAAAGCTTAGTTGTATTGAGCAAGTTGATCAATTAATTCATGTGCCTGTCTAGCTTATATTCTTAGTTGTACTTTGGCTGCCTGATTCTATGCGAAAGGGCAGGTGTTAATCGGAATATATTATTGGCAAGGTAAGTCTTGAAGTAAGGAAATGCAAGTTAATATTGTCTCTGACGTTGCCGTAGAAATCAGGCGCGTCGTCCGGACCTTTTACGTTTTCCCCAGGAAAAATAAGCCTAAAGGGTAAATATACTTACCGTGCCATATTCCTCAAGATCACTTCAGCCTTTTCGAACTGCCCTCTTGCGAGCAGCCATCTCGGGCTCTCTGGCATTGGCCATAGATACAGGAAGAAGCAGACAAACGGCAGCGTCGTGGCCAACGCGAGGTGGCGCCAGTCTCGCACCAGGTAGAACACTCCAGCGAGGAGTATGAGTCCAGTGGAGTAGGCAATGTTTGAGAGTATTGTGCATAGCGTTCTGTATCGGGGTCCGACAAGTTCTATTGCTAGAAGAATAATAACGGTCCACATTTTATTTACTACTGAAGAGCAAATAACGGCTCATCAAAATTTAATGTTAGTTCTGCGGTTACTTCACGTTTTGACTTTAGAGCAGCCTTCAAATTGGTGTTGCTTTTTAGTATTCCGGCGGTTGGACGAGTAGGTTCGATAAGACTAAGAATATTGTGATGAGTGTTGCCTGCCTATTAATGCTTACTAGACTAGTATAGTGGCCTAAGATAGTGAAGTTCGGGTATGTATTCTCGTAGCTAACTACATCAGTTCATCTTATTAGGAGTGCTCTATCTGTTAGGTTTCTTACCCAGCACATATGGAGTGGTCATAATAGCAGGAACAGTGAATCCTACGCCGATCCTGAAAAGCACCCAGACTATATAATTTTGTGAGAACGCAGTAGCCACTCCGAATATACACTCAATGAGCAGATATATGAAGAACGAAGGTTTTCTTCCAATGGAGTCCTGCAGGTAACCGAATATATAGTTGCCGATGAGACCTGCAATTGCGAGGAGAACTAATCCGAGGGTTGGGAAGAAGTCTTTACTGCAGACCAGGTCCCACTGCAAAAGAAGAGAATTGGCTTACAGTTAAAATAGATCGAAAAGTTCCACTAAAGAAAAATAATAAATAACGTTTTAAAAATTGTAGCGGTGTTATTGAGATGGAAATGCATTAGGTATGTCATGAAAATCCATGGCAGGTACCCTATAGCTTAGTTCTCACCGCTAGGCCTCACACATAGGTACATACATATACAAGAGATAATTCAAAAAGAAAAAACTGACGATCAAGCTCGCGTAGAAATTTATATAAGAGTCGTTGAAGAAAACGAACTTTTATTATAGTCGGGATAAAGGTGGTTTTACCTCGGAAACGACTGTGCTCTTGTAAATACTCCTTTCAAAAGTCCAGCCGTTCGTGCAAGGTATGACGTCATCGCGTGTCTCCTTTGACATAGCTTCCTCGAGATTCTGATAGGTGTTCAAGATATCGCTATAATTGAGCTTGTACATGCTGCATTGAGAGTATTTTAGCTGACCATTCTTCAATTCCAGGGGTATGCTGTAATTAAAAAAGGTATTGCTGGTGGTTCTGTTACAGGATCTTAAGAAGTATCCTCTCAACTGGACTTTTTTATCTTTTTTCTGGTCACACTGACTGACTGCTGTCATGGACATCATATGGCCAGTTGCCAGAGGCCCAAAGGCAGAAGGCATAAAATCTTGTACCTACCTCAGATTCTTTACAATATTGATATCTGACACCATATTTAGCTCAGGTACCCTGCACCAGTGCTCCACACTCGCCGCCATGAAAAGCTGCGCGTACGCATGGAAACCGCATGGTATGACTGCTGGCAGGAGGATTAGATAGATCACCAGCTTCTGGTAACGACCGAAGGTGCCCACGTCTTCGAGGATTGCGTCGAAATCCATTCTAGAGAGAATATAAATATTTAGCTATTTGATCCATTAGCCGGATGGCGCCCATTGCTGGATCTAACCTCCCCCCCCCAGTTTCCTCCGCCTCTCGCTCCCACCGGCTTTCTGCGACATTTACCATGTCATTCGTCCACCTTGTGTGGGGCCATTTCACACTAGGTACGGCTTCCGGCATGCACATGGAACTAGCTAGCACTATATAGAAAGAAACAGCCCTGTCTCTACCTAGGGGACAATGCGTGAGGTGCACCCTGGTGCCAGGTCCTGAGGGTACTACAGACCCCACAGGACGATGGGCACGAGCGGCACCACCTGCCTATTATTGAGTCACGCCACCACCGCTGCTGCTGGGTTCGCAGACTAAATAATCAACTAATAGAGCCCTACTTTGAAGAGGGGGCGCCAGGGTAGGAGCACCCGGGCGCTACAAGGTCTAGATACGGCGCTGGAAAAAATGCGGCTGTTGGAACTGGCGCGAATCTTAAGCCAGTTTGGGGCAATCTTTTATTAAGTAAGTTTGTTTACGATGCTGGGAAACGACAGATGTTTGGTCCGTGGCACAGATAACAAGCCGAGGTACCTACGAAGTTACGGACACTGTAGTACGAAGTGAAGTACGAAGTCATATGGGCACTCTTAATAATGGTCTTAAAAACATACCTGCATAAATCCTGGTCAAGTTATTCCTGGACTAGTCCTCTAGTCCAATGCTTCCAGAGAAGCTTGCACGACTGGTGGCCATTATTAGAATACATAGGTCATACACTACCGGTTTGTAATTTGTGTACCTACAGGGTGATACTACAAATGTGACTTTTCAAATGTTAACAAAAGTAAACCTAGGTATATAAGTGAATTAAGACTTTGTGAACGTCGCATGGTCTTGTGGTGTGGGTCCCAAGTCTGCTCAATCGAATTATAATTGAATGGCAATCGCATCGTAATTGTTACTATATTGACAGATTGCCCACTCAATTGAGTTAGCAGACTTGAGGCCCTGCGCTTAGGTATCTGGGCTCACTGGACTTAAAGGAAGGGTATTTTCACAAATAACATACCATGGTCTGGGCGTCATTGAGACACCCCTTAGTATATATATATAGTAGCTAAGCAATACTAAGCCTTGCTTAGTTAGGGACCAGACGATTGTTGTGTTTGACATGACCCAAGGGCCCCAAGTCTGCTACCGCAATCGATTCATAATTGAACAGCAACCGCATAGTAACCGTCACTTTTGACATATATCTCATACGATATCTGTCAAAAGTGACAGTTACTATGCGATTGCTGTTCGATTATGAATCGATTGTGTTAGCAGACTTGGGGCCAAGGCTGCTAGCAAAATCGATTTGCAATGGCATGACAATGGCAGTTTGTGTCATTTTCGACAGTGTTTTTAGGAGAAATCTCTGTTGATCCCGTTTACTTGTAAAAAATATTTTTGCTAACTTACAATAAAATCCCCGCATGTACATACGATGGGATGCGCGTACGCAATTATTCAATTATACGTACATTCAATTCGATTAGCGGTTTAATTGGGGAGGCAGCAGGACTGTTCCGTCCCTGCCGAGGCAAGGTTGGGGATTAGCGTTAATATATAAGGTGTTACAATAATAATGGAGGTCCATCAATATTCTATAAAGGTCACATTCCCGTGGGAAACTGTCAGATTAACTAATTTTTTTTTAAAATAGCATGACATACAAAGTGCTCGGTAAATTGGTACTGGCTTGCTTTCTTAGACAAAAATCAAAAACTGTTTACACATGTATTTCATGCATAAACGTAATAGTTTTGACCTACTCGTTAACCGTTTTAAATATATTACAATATTTTTGTTAGACCATATATTAGTTTATTATTGTCTACATTAATGTCTAAATAAATATAAAGTTAACATTTGAGCAATTTAGATGAATAGAAACGAATATCTATGGTAATGATATCCTTTGTTTTTTTCCGCTATGTGACCTTACAGCCTATCTATGGACGCCTTAATTATTTTACACTATTATTGTTAAACCTTATTTATAAAACAAAGTCGTGTTTATAAATCAAGAACGGGTGGGGGGATTTTTATGATCTTTTATTTTTTGAATTTCTCTCCGCCCCGAATAGCAGATCAACTACCTATTAAAATATGGGAAAAAAAACACTAAAAAAATATTCAGAAGCGGTACAAAGTTCGCCGGGACAGTTAGTAGTTATTAAAATAAAATAATAATTAAACGAAGACCGTTTATTATACAAACATGAATACAAAAATCTGTCGTAAGCATCGCAAATTAAAATACACATTTATAATAATTATACAAAGTTGCAAAAGTGAACTGTATTCCTCAAATCTTATGGCACATCTTCCTGTACCACTCTGGGTCGTTCTTGGCGGCACTCTCTGGTCTTCCGTCCGTGTGTTTGTAGTGGAACTCGGAGACCCCCCGCCCGGGCACGTTGTTCACCACGAACTTACAGAACCGCTCCACCATACGTGCGTCCCACTCGGAGGAGACGTAGTGGACTGATTCATGTTCTACTAGGACCTGGTGGTGGAAGACGAGAGCTGGTAGAGTACATATTGCTGTGCTCTATCTATTTCTAGGTAAGCCAATATCTGCCTTCTCCACATTAATTGGCCGTAACGTAACATAATTAATTATATTGATTTCTTATATTTTCGCGAATACTGCTCATTGAAATAAAACATTTTTTTCGAATTTTATCGCGTTAATTTTTATGTTTTTTACGTCCTCCCGTGACCATGGTCGCTGTAAAGCAGCCGAAACGTCGGGAACGTGAAAACATAAAAATAAACGCGATAAAATTCGAAAAAAATGTTTTATTTTAATGCAACATAATTATTTTAATTTTTTGCTAAACGTGAACCCTAATTTGATATATCACCTTGAAACTGAAAGCGTGTACGATGCCTACCCAACTAACAAGAGATAATTGCAGCTTTCCATATAGCTCTAAGGTCTATTGCAGGGTTATAGTGATAACAGGATTAGGCATGGATTCTACAAAAGCTTCTATTAAAGCTTTAGGCTACGGCTGCAACCTAAGTATTATTTCTGACACTATATGCAACCGATAAACTCATTTACTAGCTTTAGAGACTTTTACATCTTCTATCAAACCAAAAATACATTTATAACCTATTGGGAAGAGTTTAAACATGGAGTTGGTTAGGTAAAATGATCATTCGTCGCCAATTTTAATTAGCTCAGAGTTTCATAGTGGTATGGCCACTTACTTGCACGGTATACTCTTCATCGCCGGCCTGGAACCTGAACGCATAGTCCCTGGGCGCCTGGCCGCATTCCCCGTGCTCGTACAGCTTTAAGTCAACCCACTTCACGGGCAAGACCTCTCCGCTAGGCAGTGCAACTACTCCTGCCTCAAAGCTGAACAAAAAAAATTACATTGCTGAGTTGAAAGATGACGTGAAATATGATCATAATGCAAGTAGGGAGTGCTCTTATTCAAATATTTATCGAACAAAATTAAAAACATTTTGGCCATAAATAGGAGATATAAACGTTGCAGTCCGCTTCTGAAGATGCTCGCCTCTTTTATGTACCTGCAATAGCCATATAAGAGAGTTAGCCAAGGGCTATTGTAGTCAAGTTCTTTTTGATACATATACCGGTAAACCTGCACGAAGGTCTCGGCTCAATCCCGGGTGTAATATAACAGTATTATTAATCAATTGTCACCATCATTAGACTCACACAGAAGCGGTAGTGGGCTGGCAGATGACTCCCACGCTGATGCTGACACCGTCTTCTAGGAATATGTGGTGGAACGCGTATCGGTGCATTAGCGTCCAATCGCGTTTCTGTCCTGAAATATTAACGTTTTCAGTTGATAAGAACGAGGACTCCTAATGTCATCATGTAAGCATGGACATTTCGCTGATGGTATTTGGTCCAAATATAATAGACGAGTGAGCCTATTGCCATCATTGACAAGAACATTATACTATCAGATAAAAATGTAGCATATGTAGTTACCAAAACTGTGATCTCTGAAGGACGGTAAAGTATACTCGAAGGTCTCATTGTCAATCTTGAACTTGCACTTCAGCGTACCGAATTGCTCGTAGTGTGACTGATGAGCTCTGAAATAGATAGTAGACTGAAGAAGAATGAGAAGGCTAAGCGTTACTTAGTTTGGACCCATACATTCGGTGTTTGTTTAGTTACGGTGAGGTGATGTTTAATTTTTTTGTACAAAAATATTTCATATTGCTCGTATATGTTAATTTATAAACTGGTTATAAACATACATGTAACATAAAATAATTTCATGAAAACCCGTCCTGTTTTTCCCAATGCACGAACATACAGATAGACGGACAGACAAACAGAAATACAAAAAATCCAAAAATGTCGGAATCAGACTCTGTATCAAACTAATGTTCCGTACTATTATGGAACAGTCCTTATTATTGTAGATAGGTATAAGAATATGTGTCAGATTTATGTGTTAAATTTACGTTTTAAGGCCCTCAAAGTAGTCTCTGCTCCATTTCTCCCTGGCTATCGACCTGATGACCGTCGCCGGGAACAGGTCGGTGTCGAAGTCGAAGTACTTGGACGTGGCCTTCCATTCGCCCGAGAAGTCTACATCCACCAGTTTTTTGGGATCGTTTTGGTACCTGAAGACATTAAGGATAGATCTAGTTACAGTTCATAATATCTGATCATAGTGCACTGGCTAGGTAGATTACCGTTACATAGCAAGCTGGGCTAGAATGGCGTAGTCTTGAGAGGCTAGCACGGGAAAATGCCAGGAGGCTAGCTCAAGAAAATGCCACTAGGCTGAGTCGGGAACTTGTGACGTGAGGCTATTTGATGTCTGACAGTAAGGCATAACAGAAGACGTGTTCGCCGGAGGCAAATTCTCAAACTGTCTGTAATTTCATATGCTTCGCGGTCGTACTGGATTCGGTCATATACCAGTAATTAATACCATTTACAGCAGGGAAAAAGAGTTAATGACTATCTTTACGCTGTAGACGGTAGCACCTACTCATGTGTTATCTCTATCACGCACATCGTGAAATGGCGTTATCGTTATTCTGTTAAAATAATGATTTTCATTCTACTTAATCAGCACATAGATAAAGAGTATCCATATTTAATAATAACTTTTAAAGGAACCATACGTGCGAGATGATGAACCACTCTTTGAGACCAATCAGTGACGGGAGTGTTTAACATCCTGCGTTCCGTCCAAACCTCTCTCGTCTCAAAATAATCATATAAGAGATTTATAAGAGTTTCCACGGTGACCACTAGTCTCAAAGTAGCGCTTGTTGTAAACAGTTATGGGGGTTGCATAGCGCCCGTGCAAACAGCAGGTGGTCGACAATCCATAAATATCAAAGAACGCGGAACTCAGAAAGTTAAACGCGATCGCTGATTGCTCCGGTTGTAGAGTTAATAAATAAAAAAATATAAACAATTTGTAAGTGCCTCCTAAGCCTATACAAAATAAATGATTTAAATTATACTCTCCGTCTGTTAATTGAGGCTCTTAGTTAGCTTAGTCCATTTCTAAACTAATAACACTTTGCGCGAAAATACTGTTCTAAAATATGCCTGTCTGCCCCCCAATTTATAGACGTCTTATAACTTTATCAAATGTCACATAGTACTGCGCAAAGCAATACTCTTGTGCGCAGTACTATATGACGTTTGATAAAGTTATAAAGCGTCTTTAAATTCGGAGGGTCTTTAGAGTTTATGGTCTGCCTTACCACATCTGTCCTTTGTAAGAAATGTTCCACTTAGCCATGGGCGTCACGGGCGTAATCTTCAGACCTTCAGCTCCGAACTCGGCGATCTCTGAACCGAAAAGTACCGTGTCCGGGATCTTTTTACCGCAGAGCAATCCTTTACCGGGCAACTGATGGAGAGATGACATAGCATTACGACACCGTCATTATTATGCCTGAAATCCCGGAACAGGTCCGTCCGTCTCACATTTTGTCAATAGTATTTGGAATGGGGCGAGCCAATACTATTATACCATTACTATTATATAAGGGTGTTAATTCAATTAAGTCTCTCTATTAGAATCAGAAAGTTTGCGATTGGTCGACCAATTATCTTGTCAAGTACCGATGTACTTGTTTAAAAATTTAAGGGTGACTTATAAATACATTAATCTGCGTAGTAAAAGATTATATTTAAATCTACTTAATCTGTGGTAAAAGTCGTATCAAATCGTTTCCAAGCTATCCAGCAGATGATATCTACGAACAGGGCCCCGAGTCTGCTAACACAATCGATTCATAATCAAACAGCAACCGCATAGTAACTGTCACTTTTGACAGATGTTGCATGGGATATGTAGTGGGTACTTACACCGATATAAAATACTCCACAGCACATTCCCATAGATCTTCTCTCGCAGCCGGAAATGACGTACACACCTTTATCGTTCTCGCTTCTAGCAGATATGAAGAACACGGCGTCGAAAGCCTATGGAATTAAAAAAAAAATTAGGACCCTCCAATAGGTCTGTAGAACGTCGGATATGTTCTAAATATAAACACCGTTGAATCCATCAGATCAAAATAGGAATCGTAACAATGAAAATTATATTATTATACAAAACAAATATAAATTTAAAACTAAAATTAAAACCTAAAATCTCTACGCGACCGTTCTGAAGGTATGAAACAATGTTACGTAACGCGTAGTTCAAAACCCCCCTCCCGCCCCTGTAACGCATCGTAACGTTTCAAAAGAACCCCCCCCCCCCCCCCCCGCCCCCCAAATTCGTTACCTAATACTTGAACACTCCCTACCGTAGTTATTTAAGGAGTACTAGTAGCCGTTCTGTTACCTTGGCGTGGTCGCTGAGCGGTTGTGCCCTGTCCATGTCTGCTGGGTCCGCTATCGCCTTCACCCCCTGGCCGGCCTTCCCATCAGTACCGGCCGCTACATGCTTTCTTGAATACTAAAACCATAGGTATACTTTAAAACTTTGACAACTTGTATGTACTTATGGTAATTTAAATAAATAAATATCGCCATATGAACATACCAACTATACAGTCCCACATTAAGCAACGCTTGTGTTATGGGTACCGTACAATGGATTGAGGGCAAACTCAGTATATAATACTTATATATATACATATTAAACATCCATGACTCGGGTACAAACATTCGTCCCCATCACACAAAGCTGCTCGGCGCAGAAAGCAGAGTCACTACCATTGCGCTAATCAGGTCGTCAAACGTCAACAATTTAACTTGATAGAATTCAGTAAGTATACCTACATGCCTTTAACTAGTTTACATTTTATTATAGATATATATCTATCAGCTGCATAACATTTAAGCCCCTAATTGGGTACATTCACACATCACGGTCTCCCACAGACCACCTAGAACGGCCTTTCAGTCCCCTGTCGCCACGGACCATAGAGAAAATAACGCTCCGCTAATCACGATTAAAAAATAATTGTAATCATAGCTAAGCAATTAGGAAGGTACTTAGTCATTCATAAGTAGGTACCTAAATATATTCGATATATATTATGTAGGTAGAGCGATAGCGGGTGAAGTGATAGAGTTTAATACATAGAGATTAATTAGATAGAGACACATGGCAGACTGCAGGTGTTGATATCGTAAGCCATAGTGTATATATATATATATATATCTACAGGAGTATATTATGTATAGTACCGTATTGCAAAACGAGTTTTTGCCAATAACATATCCTGAAACAACTTTTAAATGTGTATAGGTATAGCCGTAATACTTACAATGATAGATTTTTTGTAAATTTGTGGCCGAAAAGAAGAAGAAGAGCTTTCAAGTTGATTTAATATAAATACATATATAAAATATATCTAGGTGAAGAGAATTATTACCTAATCTGTGGTTGAGGGAGAAATTATACAAATTGTAATCCATAAATTGATAGCCACGAATTTCATAAATCGTGTTAGGCATATCACCGTTGTCACCCTTATAGCCTACGAAGAATATTACAGTATCCAAATTATGTATTTCTGATATAGATCAGAGATTATACCTACTAGGTTACCTACTTAGAGCATAGATACAAATTATACTAATAAAACTGCCGGCAGCTGTGATCCTAGATAATATTTTGTCTGTAATAATATTATGTTCTAGATCTTCCTATGTTTTGGATATAACATTCCACATACCAAATATGGCCTACGCAATGCGCTCAATTCGCAATTCGTTTATGTAACGCTGCTGTATAAAGTTGAAATCTAAATCTAAGTCTAAGCAGTCTAAGGGAACTCCTAGAAGTTCTCTCCTTGACGAGGGTAAAGTCCCTACATTAAATACCTACACAACAAGACAAAATAAGGTTGCTAATCCAAAACCGTTTCCTCCGCAAAACCGTCGAAGCCCCGTGGTATCTGCGGAATCAAATTGCCCGAACGCTACATTAAGAACGCATCCTCTCACTCGAACCCCCTTATCGTAGCCGCCGCCGACTATGAACCCGCGCCTCCCTCGGAGGGAGAGAAAATTCTCCGCCGTCTCAGACACATCTTGATCGACTCCACTAACAGACACAGAACTCGCCGGCGAGGTCGAAGAAACACATCTTCTGCACACAGGTGCGTTTTCGCACCTAGGAGCAGTCGTCCGTCGTCAACCCCCATACTGGCAACAGCCCAAGCCGAGGTCGTGCCTCCGGAGGCGCCCTTGAGCTAGTTGCCCCCTATCCTTCTGGCTGGAGCGCCTTTAACCCTCGCCGTCTCGTCCATTGAAGCTGTAAAGGTCATCTACGACCAACGGCACAATAATTTCGAAAAAAAAGAAAAATGAAATGAAACTAATTTTAAGGATTATATCGCGTTTTTATTTTGATTTTACGTTCCCGACGTTTCGGCTGCTTTACAGCGACCATGGTCACGGGCGGACCTTAAAATTATTTTCATTTCAATGTAGTATTCGCGTAAATATAAGAAAAGAAAATATTAAACTCACCTTCCTAAAGTAATAAATACCGGCGAATATCACATATTTCAAGTAATACCATTTGCCAGGCACTGCGTATATGCCGAATATCGGTTTTGGATCTTTACATTTCACGATGTAAATAAGTAATATTATTACAAAAGCGAATAACACGAGCGCGACTGTCATGGTGTGAGGCTCGAAGCGGTGTAATGTTGTAAGATAAGAGTGATAATAAATGTGGACCGTCCGCCAATATGTAATAATGTATACAGGTAAATACAACGTGTAGCTAATTGAAGTACCATCGGACGCCTATCGTTCCGGTCGGCATTTTGCGAAATAAACTTTAACTGAATGCAAATATAGTCCTATTTGGCTTGTAGGGTTTTAGTGGCCTCATTCCAAAGGTAATAGACAATCGGATCGAATACTTCCGTCACTGCGCTTTTCGGTCAAGTGCCGCCGGTTTAATATCGTGCCGCGCATGCGTCGCGCGCGCGTTCTGGCATCTGAGTGATCTGAGGGGTGCGCGCGCACGGTTCCTCCCAGGTTAACGCAATACCGTTTGTTTGGATGTTCAAGACTAAAATATTAATGTATAAGCACACATGTAGGTACTAAAGTACGTTTGGAAGCAGTGAATTTGGGTCACCAATTGGGAATTATCGTAGGTAGGTTTACATTATTTGGGTCTAGGTGTGTGACATGATTATCGTATATTAATATGAAAAGGAATTAAAAAACAAGAAATGTATTATTGTTATTTAAGTCGGTACCTAGTGCTTACGTAATTATTGAATTGTCTATGAAAATAGGTACGTTTTATTTGAATAAGCTACCATTCTTGGTTCCCGAGATATTCAGTTTCATTTGTGACCGGAATTTATTGCTCGCGAGTGTACCTAGATGATTATATCTACAAACAAATAAAATAAATGAAGTTCAGTCATTACACAACATTCTTGTAAAATAAGATAATTAATTATTATTAGTCTAATTTTGAACGCGTATCACGTAAAACAAATAACATTTGTGGCTTGGTGTTACATTTATGATCGGCTAATATTCAATAAGTAGACGTGACTATCCACGGAAGCAATACTTAAACCGGCTTATTTAGACTAGGTTTAAAAAAGAATATAAAATCAGCCTGATTCATCTCTCCATCAATGAAATAAAAACTTAACTTATTTAGTTGAAAAGGGAAGATCTTCCAGCCAGGCGGGTGGTATGCCTCGCGGGGCGGCCGCTATGCCCCGAGTTAAGAGGATGCCTCGGGATTTTGATTCTACGTATTTCTTTAAGTTTATGGGACTATGAACCAAATTTTTAGATATATATATAATTTAACTACATGATCTAGAAACGCTCAAAAAGCAAACACGATTACGTGAAATTTTCCCGATAAAAAAAAATGATTAAACTAGACTCTAATTATTTTAAATTTTCCTAGCCACCGCGATATTATTACGAATTAGATCACGGAATTATTTTTAAAACATAGTTAATGATTATTTCTAGGTGCGCTCAAAGCGTTTTTTGTTTTGTAAAAAATACGTCAAGTGCAACCGAAAGTGATTGTAAGCAAGAGATAATTTAAATTACTTACTTCATTGTTGTTACCACAGGATATTTCTGTTTATCGTACACAATGGTTGTACTAATTGAGTCAGTGGTTAATTGAATTAGATAAGCCTGTAGATAGTGTTATCTTGAAATATTGAAGCATTGTGTATCGCCCTTTTTTTATTTCTAACACTCAGGTCGATAGTTGTACCTAGAGATATCACACTATCACACTTCACACTAATATTATAAATGTGAATGTTTGGATGGATGTTGTAACTCAATGACGCCAGAACGGCTGAACGGATCTGGATGAAATTTGGCACAAAGATAGATTATAGTCTGGAATAGCACATATGCTACTTTTTATCCCGATAAAAAGGACATAATCATTAATCACGGGTAACACCGCGGGGCGCAGCTAGTATTTTATATATCAATCAGTTTATATAAGGTTTAACAATAATAGTGTGTAAAATATTTGAAGTAGTCCATCGGTAGACTATTAAAGTTACATTCCTAAAAAAAACAAATATCGAATTATATTTGAAATTTTAAAAATAACACTACACACTAAATGTAACGGTACTGTGCTTTGTCACAGAAAAATCAAACACTGAATCACATCTATTTTATACATACTATTTTATACCTACTTGTCAACCCCTTAGAATATTATACACAATTTTTAAAGCCTTATATATGTGTAGCATAATTGAGGGTCATGTTGAAATCCTTAGTAGTAAATTTTATTTCAAAAAGAAATTGTAATTTTCAATAATAAAAAAAAAACGAGAGGTTCTTACTTCGTTATAATTTTTATTATTTATGACGTAATCACATTAGATATCACATTTTATACTATACACATAGTTATACAAAAAGCATGATTATATACGATGAAAAGCCTAAGTTTCCAACTGAACTGTGCCCAAATACATGTGTGTAATGTTATAATAGTGTGGTCATTACAAGCTCTTAGGTACGATCATTAGCCAATCAGGACGACGCCTTACTAACACGGGTAGGTCTATTCCAACTGCACAGGGCCCCAAGTCTGCTAACACAATCGATTTATAATCGAACAGCAACCGCATAGCAACCGTCACTTTTGACAGATAGAATCGATTGTGTTAGCATACTTGGGGCCCTGGTCTAGACCTCTCTGGTAGAACTTAGCGTGGCCGGCATTGGCGTTACACTACACACGTTTGGACAGGAGATTATAATAAACTATTCAAGCTATGAATATAGGTAAGGTAGGTACATATCTATCCTATTCAAATACGAACTAGAGATGTGATCCTATTTTATACAACAAACCCATCCACAGAAAGTTAAAGTGCAAGGTGTACATAGAATATAAATAAAGCCCGATATACATCAATATAGTAGCTGGATCGTTTTTAGTGCCACTGACCGGACTGGATCGCATCGTTTACATTTATCCAGTCGGTAGACTCGCTTCATTTTTGTTGACATCTGCGGCGCCAGTGACTGGTAGGCTGTATTTTATACAGAATATTATAAAGTATTTATACAGAACCTAAGATACTGGCAAAGAGACGTACCTAGGGAGATCACTGAATTTAAAAGACCAATAACTATTTATACAAGCTGTAACAATAATAGTGTTCAATATTTTAACATGGCCGGCGGTAGATTATAAAGATAAAATTTCCAAAGAAATAATTGGAAATTTAAAAAAAGTCTCGTAATGAGCGCACGGCCAAACGCTACAGGTACAATATATTTTCAATTGTGTAAAATATATTTTATTCTATTTTTGCTACACCTTTTATAGGTCCAGTGGCTTACCAGCGCGAGTGTACAGCGAAACTGGATCCAACTACTGTAACAGACGATGCCCCAACCCAATTTGTTCCTTGACTCTAGCCTTGCTATATCGATGAAATATGGATGAAATATGAATCTTGTATTGTCTCATTTTTTTACCAATAAATGGTTACATAGCGAAGCGAATAAAATCATAGGTACTTACAATTTTAAACCTTATAAAATGGTAATGCTAAGTAAAGGAAAAACAAAATAAAACTGTTGCATTTCTATTAATATTATACATTTATTTAAATCAGGGAAAATAACAAAAACCTTAACAAAAATATCTATTACAACTAAATCATATGTTTCTAAGTAATGCTTAAACGATTCTCTGTACTGCACGGTTGTGTATATTAATGGACATTAACACGAACATTTAAAGTTGAAAATTGTGTAACTATACTTGGCGAGTCTACCTACCACAGTGTATCATAAGATAGGGTTGACAGTGACATCATAATATATTTTAATTTGAACTCTAACAGTTAAGAGATAAAGGTCATTATTCAACGCTACTGCCGAGAAGACTTACATTCATCTCGACCATGTATTTGGTAAGCTTCTTACATGACTAAGCGTGATGTTGAAGCCCACACAACCGTACAAATCGTATCGAGGAGGTATCACAATACCGACCACGTAAAGTATCCGTATTTTCCAAAGAAACAACTAATTCAACACTTTAATGAGTCGAAATAAAACATAAAATCGCTTGTAGCAAATCTGTCAGTGTCAGATGGCTCTAAGGGAATTAATACTAAGAGCCCAAACATACAAAACTTTCAGCGTTCTTTGAAATGTATGCATGGCTATAGACTATAGACTGCTGTTTGCACGGGCGCCGAGACCCATACATTTCAAAGAACGCGGAACGCAGAACGCTGAACGCTCTTATGTCTGAGCGGTATTTTATGTGGTGTGCTAGCGAATTTACAGCCAATATGTGCGAGAGCCCATATCACATTCTATTGTGTTATAATATATTATTTGTATGAAAATATTAAGAGACATTCTAGTCAATTGAATGTATATAATAGCGATAACTTGTCGGCCAATAAGTTGGTCAACATGTCGGACAACATTAGTAGTTATAAGGTCAACTATGAAGATTTATTAAAGTTACTGTGTTAACTTTTCTGAAACCAATTTAATCACGTTTAAGATTTTAGAACAACGTTTTATTAGCTCCCACAATAAATGCAAATTTTAACGAAAAACTGATGTATAAAAAAATTGTTTAAAGAGCATATTACGAATCTCGTGTCGGCATTAACCATAGATTTGTCAAAACAATTACCGCCCCCAAATTTATAGACGTTTTATAACTTTATCAAACGTCACATAGTTCTGCGCAAAGCAAAACTCTTGTGCGCAGTACTATATGACGTTTAATAAAGTTATAAAGCGTCTATAAATTTGGGTGTTATTGCTTTTTGGGCCCAATACATACATAGTAATACTTGTTACAGTACGCGCGCGAATTCACTTCAGCCGGGGTCTGAGGTGAAGCACAGGGATCTCTCCTCCCGCCGTCCACATACTTCGCCTCTCACGTCTACAGACTTGTGCTCTCTTTCGCACGCGTAATTATATACACTTCGAGTTGTTTTTTTATTTTAATTTAAAAATGACGAATCCGAGGCTGAATATAGATGTGTGATTATTATTGTCATATTTTTGTAAGCATAAGCTGGGAAAATGTAGAAATTAAATAATTCTTGTTCCCAGTGTAAGGTATGAATATCGCTAATTTGGAGGTAGTAGGGCATTCCTCGTGGCTGCAGTCAACTTGCGCGCGAACTGCAGAAATAAATTAGTAATTTTTATTTTTTTTATACAAAAAAAAAGTCACCCATGTCATAGATATTTCGGCTTTGACATTCATTGCAGCATTCGGCTAACTTTCGCTAATCTAAAAGCTACTCGTAAAGTCGGCGAAGCAAATTGGAATGACATCATAAGCTCATTGAGGTATAATTGCTGGAATCGAGTAGCAAGTATGCTTTGAGACCAGTTTATACTGCGTCGGTACGCGAGTGGATTCAGCCCCAATTTGAACAGATCGTTTAGTACGAATTTTGATTGATTACTGGTTTTATAGCGTTCGCGCAATCAGTAGGCGGTCGGCAACGCATTTGAAAGAACGCGGAACGCGGAACGTAGAACGCGAATGCTTCCTGTCTGTTTAGGCGTGTATGTAGTGCGGCTTAGCGTTCACACGTCTCAAGTTTAAAATGCGCGTTCAAATTAAATAAAAAAAAAGTTTGAACTATAAACTTTTTTTTTATGAGCAGCCAGTAACTATGCCAATACCAAAATATCAAAGACCAACCATAGAGGAATATTACATTATAATATTATTATTTACATGATAATGTAATATCGCCACACGCTTGCCCGCGACCGTGGTCCCCGCTCTACTCCCGGGCGGCGCCGATGATGGTGAGGATGTAGAGGAAGATGTTGATGATGTCCAGGTACAGGTTGAGCGCCGCGAAGATGTACTCCTCGGGGGAGATGCTGTACTTGTGCTTGCCGCCCATCATCAGCTGCGTGTCGTACACCAGGTAGATGGAGAACAGCAGGGCTCCCAGCGACGCGTACACCAGGGTCACGATTTTGTTGTGCGGTATGAATATGGCGATAATGCCTGCAAGAGATACAACACATTGTTACCAAGACTCTTGAGTCCTGTGGCAGTCTCGACGCTTACACGAAGTAATAATATTTCCCTTAAATGATCATTACATGAAACTTTTTTGATTCGTATAGAAAAAAAATAAAATAACAATACAACGGGAACGTTAAAAATATAAAATAAACGCGATAAAATCCTTAATACAAATTGTTGGAAAAAATATAAAATTTGACGAACATCTTCTGTCCTCCAAAATTATTCTGTCGACACATTGAAATATATATGTAACCGAGTAGATTTGCATTAAAATGATATCATAATGTCCCTCACCGAACAGCAGCAGGATGACGGCGGCGCACATGAGCACGCCGCCCATCATGGTGAAGTCCCACTTGGTCTGGAACGCGAACAGCGTCAGCGCCAGGCACAGCGCCGCCGTGATGCCCACCGCCATCAGCACCTGCGCCACACCACACACATGTTAGAAAAAAAAACCTACCATTTTAGACAATTTAGACCTCGACGCCGACTACGAGGCGCCTAGACGCACACTACGAGGCGCCTCGACGCCCACCACGAGGCGCCTAGACGCCCACTACGAGGCGTCTCGACGCCCACTACAAAGCGCCTCGACACCCACTACAAAGCACCTAGACGCCCACTACAAGACTTATCGACGCCCACTACGAGGCGACTCGACGCCCACTACAAGGCGCCTCGACGCCCACTACAAGGCGCCTCGACGCCCACTACAAGGCGCCTCGACGCCCACTACGAGGCGCCTCGACGCCCACTACAAGGCGCCCCGACACCCACTACAAGGCGCCTCGACGCCCACTACAAGGCATTATAAAAATCGGTGGTTAACTCACAGCGTCGACGTCATAGATGCTGGAAGTGACCCCGAGCAGGAAGCTCTCGGCGACGGTGAACACGCCCAGGAAGATGAAGTTGAGCGGCGCCTGCCGCCGCACGTTGCCGCAGCACGCCATCGCGATCAGACACACGAACACCGTCGCGAACGCCACCCAGCTGGAACCAGTACGATCAACAAACTTAATCAATGGTAATGACCCTGCTTTCTGTGTCCTGTAGGGACTAACTTTGTGTGGTGACTACTAATGTTTGTACCCAATGTAATGTATATACTGGGTCCGCCCCAGGCGATGGTACGGTGCCCATAATATCGGCGAACTTCGAAGCGCCTCAGAATCAATTGTATGAGAAAATTAATTATTTTTATTTTTATCATTATACTGTATTTTTTCCATGTTCGTTCAAATTAGTAGTGCTAATTTAATTGTGGGTGTAATCGCGTCAGTTTTATGAGATAATAAACAAAATATTGGTGCGAATTTAGGAAGCAGCGGCACGTCACATGTCAGATCGTGTTTGTTTAACGCGATGACAATATTGTGATCGTAAAAATTTAATACTTAAATAATACATACACATGAGTAGCCATCACATGACACTGGCACAAATTGCTGAGTCTAACAAGATCGGCAGATTGCCATAATAATAATAAAAAAAAAATGTGATCGTTACTTAAATATGAAGGGACATTGAATGGCTATTCTGCTATTCGGGGAGGAGACAAATTCAAAAGTCAAAGATCATTAAAATCGGCCCATCCGTTCTTGAGTTATAAATGGTGTAATTAACAGAACTTTGTTGTATATATATATATATATGTACAACATTTTATAAGATTACCAACAAAAAAAAACCAATAAAAAGAAAATTAATTAAATTAAAAATAACACCACATACATAAACAGTATACAGTACAGTGACATATGATGCTCTCTCTAAAAATATCCCTATTTAAAAAAAAACTCCCTATTTTTTTACCATAAACCTACTCATAAATAAGCTCAGTTGACAACAATAGGGTTGCCGAAATAATGCAATTAAACTATTTTTAAGTGTGCATGGTTTTTCTTTTATTTCGAACTATATCCCTTGAGGGAGTCAGTCAGTTTTATGAGCATTCCCTAAAATATTATTTCATATTTATGTTACACCCTGTATAGATACAGCATACTCACAAAAGCCACGGGTTGCTATGTGCCCACACCTTGGTTGGCTGGTGGAACAGGAACAGAGTGATGAAAGCCATTGTAACGAGCAGTTGACACATCAGGATGGAGTACACCTGTAATTATGAATATATTCTAACCCTCAAATTTATAGTCATAATGGAGTATAAAGACATTATAACACAATTAATAGAAAGTTATAATGAAGTATAAAGACACTATAACACAATTAATAGAAAGTTATAATGAAGTATAAAGAAATTATAACACCATTTATAGAAAGTTATCATGAAGTATAAAGACACTATAACACAGAATCAGAATCAGAATATTTTTTATTCACGTAGACCATTATTGTACAGTACTTATGAATCGTCAAGTTACAAAAATATTATGCTACTGCTTTACCACCCGTTCGGAATGCCGTTCCTATGGAGAAGAACGGGCAAGAAACTCCATGGTTGCTCTTTTTTTAAAATAGATCTTTTACATTTTTGAGCAATACATTGTTATAGGTATGTGAGAACAATGTAGGAACGGCTAATCAAACTTTAGCAGCAGGTCAAAAAAAAAAAACAAAAAGTACTAACTAATTTATAGAACACACAATTTATAGAAAGTTATAATGAAGTATAAATACATTATAACACAATTTATAGAAAGTTATAATGAAGTATAAAGGCATTATAACACAATTTTTCCTCTGAAAAGTTCGTTATAATGCAGTTATAATCCATTATAACTGTCTATAAATTTGGGAATTGGTCTGTATAATCTCCAATTGCAGTAACTGTTATAGTTAATGTTACCGTAACAATAAAATTAACCAAAGCGTTAGTTTGGGGAAGAATCACAAAATGTTCACAGCGTTAAATTTAGTAGATGGAGCATCACGTTTAAGCTTAACTGAAGATTTGACAGTTGGAACTTTGACCGTAGACAACACTCTGGCCTAAGTGTTTCTTTTTTTCTTTTGTGTCATCTTGTACAGTGTAACCATAGCAATAGTTAGATAGTTATACCACAAATAGGCCAGCAAAAGAGATTTCACTAAGAGGATGCCCTGCCCTATATAAATATACAGCGTGACCCAAAAAGGGTAACCCACCAAATGACAATTGTGAATTATTGTGAGTACTTTTTGTTTAAATTGACATATCGAAATTTTTACATCACAACACTATTACAAATGCGTTAATGAAGGGCAGGTTCAAATGGCAGTATACCGTTTATGGATCACGCCGTATAGGGCCCTATGCCCCATAATCAGAATGCCTGATAATTACAACGGCTGCTCACCTTTCTGATGAAAGACCTTCGGATGGACTGATCGTTGAAGTCGAAGCCCTTGACTTCGCCATCTTCGCCGACGCCAACGCCGCCTGGCGGGGCAGCGTAACCTGCGGGCTGGAAAAATAATAAAAAAATGGTTTATCGCCAGACGAGCACACCAACTGTACGGTCCCAAACTAAGAAAACGTATTATGGGTACCGTGCAATAGACTGGGGGCGACCGCAATATATTATTATTATATAGATATCAAACATCCATGATCCGGGCACAAATATTTATGCTCATTACACACAATTTGCCTGTACTAAGATTCGAAATACTGGGCCATCGTGGTGGACCATGGCTAATACCCCTCGCATTGAGGGGAGACCCGTGCCCAGTGGTGGGACATTAAAAAAGGGCTGGTATTATTAAGATTCGAACTCAGGACCCTCGGCACAGAAAGCAGGATCACTACCAACTGAGCTACACAGGTCGTCAAATTAATATATATTGGTCAAATGCCAAATGTCAGAAATTTACACGAAAACTCGACTATCTGCTCACTAGTTGGGTCAACCTGTACCTAACCTAATAGGGTTTTAACCATAAATAATGCTTAGAATTTTAATCGTAAAGTCGCAAAAGATTTGGCTTAAAACCCAATATGAGAAGGCAACACATGAAATATAGGACACAATTATGAACTAGATTGGTCTGGTGTCAATAGTTTTCAAGGTTTATCGTTTTGCATGCAGTTTTATTATGTCTGTCATAGAGTAACACAATTATGTACTAAGCCTAACATTGGGTCTGGCCGCATTAAAAGCGTATTCGATGAGCTCACATAGTATTTCGGGGATCGGGACCCTTCGTGGTAAGTCGTGCGTATTCGGACGACTCCATTTCATACGAAAACGTATCCAAAGTGCTCTCGACCTTATTCCACAATTCAGTTTGTAATAATAATTTTAACTGACAATGTTTGGTAATGAGTCTTTTTTTTATTCGGATATTCGGATTTATTGAGATAAAATATATAATTGCCAGGCTTCTTATCGTAATACGCGGTTGGACTATCCCAGCCTGAGTCACTGATGCATCATTACTGTTAAGTGAATCACGAACCTTTCATTCTTCGTGTTATTTCGCTCTGTTGTGTAATGTTAAGAAAGTCTTGGTCACTCGGCCAAAGAATAAATATACATATAGAAGATTAATTATTTCTGGTCAATAGATATTCGTTCAAATAACTATAGACTACATACATACTTTTCTTCTGAGCGAACGGAGTCATGGGCAAAAATTGAAAGTAGGTTAAACATCATTGCTACTAGCTTACTAGAGCATTGCATGAACCGATTTTTTTTTACACGAAACAATAGGTTTTAGTTTGAGAAATAGGTATGTACATACACGACGACTTTTTCACATAGGTACTTACATATGTGTCGTATCCATACGAACGCTAGCGTCTGGGATTGCATTGCGTTTCTACTGCGTCTCAATTGCGTTTCTACCGCGTCTCAATTGCGTTTCTACGGCGTCTCAATTGCGTCAGTCGCTCTCTTAAAAAGTCGTCGTCGTCGTTAAAAAGTCGTCGTGTGCAAAACAAACTATTTAATAGAATCTTTGAGTATACCTGGGCCATGTCGCTTGCACTATGGATGCCAACAAACTGTGCCGGTATTGTTATCTTACGTTATCAGTGTTGTGATAATATGACTCATATCAGGCCGGTGTGCTTCGGTGATCGTCCTATTGGCCCATACCTGTACTATTCCTGATATGTTATCGATAAGGATATTTCAGAATACCAGTGTTGGAAAAAACGAAGAAAGGCCTGGTAAGAAAGCTGATCACTTTCACAGGATTCAAACAATGACACTAGGACGTCAACCACCTCAGTCCTCCCGTGACCATGGTTGCTGTAAAGCAGCCGAAACGTCGGGAACGTAAAAACATAATGTACAAGCGATAAAATCTGTAAAATTAGTTTTATTTCAATGTGTAGTATTCGCGTAAATATAAGAAATCAATAGTCACTCCCTTCTAGTCATCAGACAAGGTTTACCACTACTGGGATTCGCAAGGACCCTCGCTAGGTACAGTCAACAGGGTCATTACCAACTTTGCCAATTGGGTCGCCAATCCACTTAATATAATTCTCCACACTGACTGACTGGCTGGCACACAACGCAATGCCTAAACCACTAGACATAGAGATTCAAATTTGGAGGTTATATTCTTTGAGTACCCTAGAGGTGATCAAGTTAGGGTATTGGAAATTCGACTCCAAAGGGAGTCACAAAAACATTTTTTATTTCAACATTACGTACGGGTCGATGGCCGGTTGTTATATAAGGCTTAACAAAAATAGTGTAAACTATTTTATGGGGTCAACAAGTAGGTGATAACTATCACGTTTATGTATAAAATATATGTGTATACAGTGTTTGAGTTTTCTGTGAGAAAGCGAGACAGTACAGTTTCATCGCGCAGTTAGTACGTAGTGTTATTTTTAAAATTTCAAATAATTTGATTATTGTTTCGAGAATGTGACCTTTATAGCGTACCGATGGACCCCGTAAAAAAAATACACTATTAATTGTTAAACATTATATAAGCGTGTATTCTTTAGACTTAACCGCGAATTTATAGACGTTCTATAAATTTATCAAACGTAATATAGTCCTGCGCACAAGAGTTTTTATTTGCGCACTACTATATGACGTTTGATATAGTTATAAATTACGTCTATAAATTCGGGGGTTCATGTCCAGTTGAATTACCGCAACCCTTATGCAGGGGAATCTTTTTAGGTGTGCTGAATCAAGGCTGTTCTAATGGAATATTCTCAGTAGGCTCGGATGTACAGCTATGTACAGACTGTCTACGTTGAGCTATATACAGGACACCGAATTTATAGACGTTTTATAACTTCATCAAACGTCATATAGTACTGCGCAAAGCAAAACTCTTGTGCGCAGTACTATATTACGTTTGATAAAGTTATAAAACGTGTATAAATTTGGGGGAGAGTGTATCTATGTGGATGAGTCATTGCTCAATTAACACTTTCATTTACCTACGTATCAACCGACTCGTCATCTACATATTTATGTTTTTACTCACTTTAATACCTACACACATATATTCCATCGTTTCAGGCCTGCGCCACAAGAATGTCTTTGTTTTAGGTTACATTGCGCTCTGATGCAACCACAACAACGCATTGTCAGTTGCTACTTTCATTCTCATGACACAATAGATTTTACATCGAATGGGAAATGAATGAATGATTTATTTACACCAAATATTGTATACATGGTTGTATATGTGTGGTGAACAATGTTCTAATGAATGAACCTTTTGTATGTGCACTAGTTTTTTCGCATGGCGCTGCCCTAGCGAACTTCGATTTTGCAGTGTTGTTAGACCCGCATAGGGTTGCCAACCCTAATTAATTTAATTTAACGTGTAACGCAATTTAAGTCATATTTTATTCTCACACGTTGTAAGTATATATGTAGTAGGTAATATTTCACATTCAAAAAGCATATGATTGCCCAAAAAAAAAATATTTGTTGTGGAGAGCCGAGGGCAATAGCGCCTTGTAAATATATATAATCAGAGAACTGTGGATAAAAAAAATACTCATGAAACCCTTTGAAAATTTACGGTACCTACCCAAAAACTTCCGGGTTTACTGAAAGCCGATCTCGAACCAAGAAGAGTCATATGAAATAGATATAAAGAAAAAAAGCCCTACCTCACCATATCCCGCGCCGCCGTATCCACCTTGGAATCCAGGCTGCGGTGGCGGCGGATACCCAGCTTGCGGGTAACCGCCCTGCGGCGGGTATCCGCCCTGAGCCGGGTACCCAGCCTGTGGGTAGCCGCCCTGCGGGTACCCAGCTTGCGGGTATCCCCCTTGCGGGTAACCACCTTGATTTTGATCTGTAGAAATAGTCTATGTTATATTTATGATGTTATCGCGAAGAAGTAATAGCATAGTCACGGCCATCACGATTAGTATTGTATCATATCATTCACAGAGTCCAACAGATTTAGAGGGCCAGAATTGAGTGGTGGGTAAAACCTCCCCCTCGAAGCGTTCCTCCTGCGGTAAATTACCCAATGGCTGTGACTCTGCCAAAAACGTTTCAAGTACATTCAGTTCCTGTAGTTTTGTTGAAGCGCTCCAAATTAACATTGACAATACATTCAACATTGATTCCGGTTAGTTAGCATTTAAGTTAGGTTACACCTTGGCATCGTACATGGGTCCCCCATGCGGTACGGTAACCAGAAAAAATAAAATCATTCTGGACCTCGCTTGCATTGTAAAAAATAAGAATAGAAGTAGTAAGTACAATATATTTTTTAAACATTGAACCGAACGATTCTGTTCCCACTGCAAAGAATTAGCGCGCTTTTGGCCACATATACTACTAATTTTCTTCAATAAGACGATTGTATTTTTTTCTGGATAATTAAAATAATGACACACCTTTTCCTTCCGACATTACACTCACATTTGACGATCACAAATGACGAATAAGATGGATGTACCAAGCACATCAACAAATGACAATTAATTTCCCGTTAACGGTACCTCGCTATACCCGATAAAGTTGCTATTAACTAATGGTACACTCGTTTAGTCATTGTTGAAACGTGCATCATAATGATATATGTCGGTATATTTTTATCTGTAACTTCAACAATATTTGATGACATGTAAATAAATAACTAAACAATATACGCATTAGGTGCAAAATCGTTTGCTATTCGCGGTACCGATAAACTAATTTGCGATAATGAAAAGTGTGAAGGTTGGCATATTGTAGCTGTGTTGCGGCACAGTCTAAAGCTGGGAGTCCCCCGAATATATTTCTGTCTTGGACTTCAAGCCAAGTGGAACGAGTTTGTAAGGTTTATTTTTATATGCACTCTCTTTGTTAGCCTTTTTCATATCTGACATATCATATCTTTTTCTTACAAACATATAAACACTTATTGAAGGTTTTACTTTTGTTTACATTGTGCATGGAATGACGTCATTTATGTGAGCGTCATCGGTAGTATAAGGAAAAGTGAGTATTTCACAAGGTCAGACTTGTGATGGGCTGTTAGTCTGGCGGAACTGAGTAATTTGATTGTGGTCGGGACAGTAGAGCAGGACCAGTGGCGGAGCAAGATCTTATTTTGATATGGGGAAGATAATTTCGGCGAGGCCCTCTGGTGAAGCAAGAGGACGGATTTAGTACTTAAGCTTTATACAATTTTTATGAAGAAAAGAAAAAAGCTGCATAGGTGAGCACACCTTCGAGGCGCGAGGCCCTTTGGACCGCGAGGCTGTGGGAGGTGGCTCACGTCCCCCACGCCTTACGCCGCCACTGTTTGGAAATTTGGGATATTACAATGTA
This sequence comes from Pheosia gnoma, assembly GCA_905404115.1. NCBI lineage: Eukaryota > Metazoa > Arthropoda > Insecta > Lepidoptera > Notodontidae > Pheosia > Pheosia gnoma. Next base: position 1,216,512 of record FR989905.1, read on the forward strand.
ATCGATACTGTCTGATCCCAAAACATATTATTTTGACTAGGGTTTAAAGTTCATGCAAACAAAGCCGCGAGCATAGCCAGAACAAGTACTATAGATGTGTAAGGATTCAACCTACACTTGACTGGAACACATTAGGGTCAATAGTCTCTGAGAACATTTGTTACAGAGAGGCAGACGCATTCGGAGACTTAAGTTTTAATGCAGTGATGGAGCGAGCATCGAACGCTATTTTTAGGTAAGTACGCGCCAAGTCATTTGAAGGACGCAACTGTGGGTCTTTATCCTCCAACATTTTTACAACTGAATCGGACGTAATTCATAAATTGCGTGCGTCGATAAAACCATAAGTTTTAGTATTCAATGAAAGACTTGTTAAACTGTGCACTTATACTTTAGACACAAACACGCTAAATTCTACACAAACAAAATAAACCGCGTCTCGTAGGCAAGCGAGCCGTTGGGAAAGGGAAGAGTAATGGTGACAGTGTTACCATAGAGTAAAAATTAATATTGATGTTGTTGCCAACAACAACCAAACCCGATTTTCTTGGATGGTCGATGCTAAGGATGTAGTACACAGATAGATAATATTAATGTAACAGTAATGTGCGGCCATTTCGATACTTAGTGAGTCATGTTTACGTACGAACGCGACGGGCGTTATGACTAATGGCGGACGGTACGATTTGGCTTGCAGTCGGTAAAACCCCGACTGATTAGCTTATCAATATTCAAGTCTAGTCACCCTACCGATCGGGAATTTGGGAGTCATATCGTTCCAGAGACGTTTAATTATTTTTTTAAAAAAAGGTCCCTCCACGCTTGGCTAGCTGAATACATATAGAATCTTTTTTCTGAGATAAGGGGTAAGGTAAAATGAGGGAGCCCACTAAAGTGTAATCAGCCAGATTGGTTGACTATAGTCTGAACCACAATTATAGGCGTAACCACAATGGGGCAGAGGGGGGCAGCTGCTCCACCCTGGCTCATGGAGTCAAGTGAAAAATATAACACCATGTCAGTGCTATGCTATGCTATCAGCCGAAAGACGTCCACTGCTGGACATAGGCCTCCCCCAATGACTTCCACACATCACGATCCTCCGCCACTCGCATCCACCGGCTTCCTGCTACGCGTGTGATATCATCGGTCCTCCTTGTGGGGAGCCGTCCTACACTCCGTCTTCCGGTTCGTGGTCGCCATTCTAGAACCTTTCTGCCCCAACGGCCATCGGTTCTGCGAGCTATGTGCCCTGCCCACTGCCACTTCAACTTTGAAATTCTTTGAGCTATGTCGGTTACTTTAGTTTGTCTACGGATTTCCTCATTTCTGATTCTCTCATCTCGCGTTTTACAAATTTACAATATTAATTTCAAGTTTTTAACGAGACTTTAAAGATATCAAATAGGCATACACGGAGCCGCTACCTTGGTTATTTTTCGTGGATGCGACCTATACTTATTGTTCGGTGACCACATGATAAAAAAAACAGATAATCTGGTTTCTAAGCAGGTCGGTACCACCTTGGCTGGTACCCCCCTCATTAGTATACAAAGTTACGCAGACACATTTAATTTTGTTGCTGTATAAATTAGTCTGATACAGCATAGATTATTATTTTTATATCAATAAATATACAATTCTTATCAGTGTGATCGAATATATACATGTAAATTAGCAATATTTGCTACGATATCGAACGTAAGGCCAAGGAGGTACCAACCTGCTTAAGTATCAGATTATATATTTTTTATCGTCGACATCGCACAAAAATAAGTATAGGTCGCATCACGTAAAATGGCTCCACGGATTCCTATTTGATAGCCGCCATCTTTGATAATTTTACATGAAGTGACATGTACTTATTTTGCTAAAGTAAAGTAGGAATAAATATGAAGTTTAATCATTTAATTTCTAAGTTAAATCAAATCATTTATTTTGTATATGGGGGCTTACAACATATCGCTTTTATTTTATTATTAGTTAGTTTTTTTCCATAGCTCTACAACCAACTGGAACACAAACTCAGCTGATAAGATCCAGCAGGAAACAGAGTGGGATTATCTTATTATAACACAGTTTGGATATTTTTTTGCTGCATACACCCTGCTTACAAACACAAAAATTGATTTAAGAATGTTCTAGACCATCAGAATTTCTTGAGCTTTTATGTAAATGTCAAGCATGCTAGACACAGTACAAATAAATAAATAAATGTAAAATAATGATTTAAATATATAAATGTTACTGTCTGTTGTTGATTATTTTATGTGTGCTATGAATAATTAGTGCTATAAATATATCAAATAATGACCTCCGGGATATACTCCTGGATTCTGCCACATGGTCCCAGGTTAATGCTGTAGACGAAAATATAGTATTATTATAATGTACTTGTTAAAAATAAAATTTGTACGTACACATTGTGTTGTAATTTGGTTGATCTTTCGAGTTTAGGTTTTCAGTAGCCACTTTGAATGATATCTTCACTTACGGTGCACTGATAAGCTGAAACAATATAGATATCAAGTGATAAAACAGATTTAATCTATCTTAAGATGCGAAACATAATAATATTCTAGTTTGACATACTCATAGGTAGAGTAGTTACATTGTAAAGTGTCATATTTGTAATTGAGAGAATTTTAATCAAAAACAATGGTAACCAAACTATAAAAAATAGCCCTGGTTTGGTATAAAAAATATATCTTGTATTTCCTCCCCAATGGCTATTTTCCCTTGAGTCAGGCTCAATGTGATTCTGTTGTTGACATAATAGACATTTATTGTGAATAAAATATTAATTTGTAAGTAATACCTACACTTTATGTTCTTACATGTGTGAATGTGAATATTCGAAAAATCCAGACCGCTCCATATTACATATGCATTCTGACAGGAACCCAAAAAACCTGACTTTTGGTATACCTGATCCAAACCGACAACACTATAGGCCTCTAGGAACAGCAGAACTTGGAATCCAATCTGTAGGGCTGATTTGTGAGATCCCCACCAAGTGGCATATACATTTGTAGGGACCTTAAAAAACGGCTCTACAAAATTGGGTGACCAGTTGTGCCAGTCTTAGAGGCTTTATCACACTGCACATTATAAGTAATTTGTAGATAGTTGCATTCGAATCTACATCTCATCAGTGATATTGATATCTCTGTTATAATCTCATTTACAAGTCAATGTTTTACTGATGGGTTTACCTTCTACCAACACATTGTTTTACCGGTCATACGTCACGTCATGTCATGTATTATGGTGCAATTATTAGTAAGTTTCGTTTTTGGGGTAGCTTTGGTTTTAAGGTAACAATTCTGAAGGTTCATGTTATTATAAACATAGTAGACTTGTTTTCTATTACAGATGTGAAGCAAATTAAGCTCAATATTAGCTACACACTACAGATATCATGGAAGAAGATGAAAAAGTCCCTGGAAAGTACTAGACGTATGGCGCATCAAAATGATCGATCTGTTACCAAATAAAGCCAAATATTCAATCATTGTTCTCACCTGCTTTGGGTAGTGATTAAGCTCTGAAATATGTCTGCTAATTAAATAAACACTCCGTAAAATAATAGCACAGATTTTTTTATCGCACGAACAACAAACAACACGACACACTTTTTTTCCACAATTGATTGATCAGTCTGTAGAGTTGCCACTTGCCAGATGGGATTTTTTTGCTCCCCAAATTTGTTTTTTTTTTCACCTTAATCCCAGGGCCCAGAACCCAGTGAGTATATGATCGGGCTTTAATTGGGTTTTTCAACGATTTAACTGCTGTCAGATTTGATCCATTAGCTTGGTTTATCTTCAGATTCACCCAAGTTAAACGCAAACTCCGATATAACCTATTCGTAATGATTCCCATATAACACATATTCTTTAGGTCTACGAACATACATCTCTCATTATTTTATACATGGGCAAAGCTTTCTTTTTCAATTTCGATTCTAAAACCGGGAATTCCCTTCATATGGGAATGTTACGTTATTAAGCTAGTCGTTCGATTTATTCCTACCCTCTTGTTTGAAGGTCTCACAGGGGATATATGAGTATTATTTATAATAATATTCTCTACGGACCAACTTAGTTGAGTTATGCTTGAGTTATATTTGTTTGTACAAAGAGTTGTAACTTCTTTCTTTCTTTACGAAATGAGATGCGATGACATAAAATGGCTATGAATATGGCCTCACCCACAACTTACAGCCAATGTAATTAATAGCAATAACACATTCAATAAATACACATTATAAATAAAATAATGAAAATGGCGTGTCGAGTTGTAACTTATTATATTGGATCCGTTGTTTGAAGTTGGGAGCGTCTCTTCTTGCTAGGAGTAGCATCTCTAGTTCGTCTGTGGTTGATTGTAGGATGTCGTAGGTAGACAGATAACTCTACTCTATCTATCAGTCTCTGTCAATTCTTTAAATGTCCGGCCTTTAACATACAACGTCTATTGCTCATAGATCAATTGCTGGAAAAATATCAAAACATCCCGCCTTCCCTACAGAACCTTTTAGCTTGCCCTGATAATTTTACGCCTATCTATGACTTTATCAACTCCTCGCTTGGAGATATTTGAAGAGACAAAACAAAAATACAAGACAATTCATCAAGGACTAGACTAGTTTTTACTTTAACAAGTAATCAACATGGACATATAATTACTGAACTATTTAAAGAAAATAATTATTCAAGATTTGGCACTTGTGCCTTTATATTTAAATTGTATACCTGCAAGTAAATTTGATCAAGAAAATACCCATGACATTGACAACATCAGAATTGGCAGTATGGATTGATTCCTTCGCCTGTCCTACTGGACGAATTAAACTACTACTACTACTCAGTCTCTGTCAGTAACTCTTCTCTTATTAGTCTGTGGTGTCTGTATGTGTATTTATTTATTCTTTATAATTATATATCTCATTGAAATATCGTGATAAATTTATTACGGTACTAGTATTTATTTGGGGATTTTGTGAAATCACCATGAGAGTTTGTGCGTCGTGTAAAACTCGCTACCAAAAGGGTAGTGGAGTAACATTTCACAAGTAAGTGATTACCTAGTAGTTTTAGGGAGTCTAAATAATCCTAAAACTCAATTGGGGTTGTAAAAGTTTCATACCGGTCATACATATCGTCGTTATTTGTTATATTTTTTTTTGTAGAGCCTACTAGGTATGTGTTTTCAAAATTATCCTCATGTAAATAATAAAAAATATATATTATGCTGTTGCAGGTTTCCAACTGACTCTACACAGAAACAGTGGCTGATAAACATGAAAGTTGTTAATTGGATTCCAAACAGACATGATCAATTGTGCTCTAAACATTTCAGGGAAGATTGTTTTATTAGGCATGTTTCACGAACCATTTTGATAAAAGGCAGTGTGCCCACAATATTTAATGGTTAGTATGAGAAAATGATGGTACCTATTTTTAGTATTAATAAATATGTCCAGACGAAAACAACAACTATACAGTCCCACACTAATCAATGCTTGTAATATGGGTACCATACAATGGACTGAGGGTAAACTCAGTATATAATACTTATATTGATAATAAACATCCATAACTTGTGTACAAACATTCATGCTAATCACACAAAGTTTGTCCCTACCAGGATTCGGACCTGGGACCTGCAACACATAAGATTACTCTAGATTACTCTAATGAGCTAACCAGGTTGTCAAATATTAATGTTATATATGTATATTTTCAAATTTGTTATGCAAATGTGATGTTTTTACAGATGTAGTATTGCCGAAGGAAAGTAAAGAGGTAACAGCTGAGTTGTTAAATTACAATGAGTGTCAAGAGGACCCAGTAGAAATATTTCTTGAGGAAAGAAGAGAAGTCAAAGCCGAGCTGCCCAATCATGACAGTCAAGAATACCAAGATAATATATTTCCTGAGGAAAGAAAATTGAAAACTGAGTTGTATGATTATGACTTTCAAGAAGATCAATTTGATATATTTAATGAAGAAAGAAGAGAGGTCAAAACTGAGTTGCTCAATCATGAAAGTCAAGAATACCAAGTTAACATATTTCCTGATGAAAGAAGAAAGGTAAAAACTGAGATGTTCAATTATGAGTGTCAAGAAGACCAAGTTGATATATTTCCTGAGAAAAGAAGAAAGTTAAATACAAAGTTGTTCAATTATGAGTGTCAAGATGATGCAGTTGATATATTTCCTGAGAAAAAAAGAAAGGTTAAAACTGAGTTGTTCATGTATGAATGTCAAGAGAACAAAGATGATGACATTCATTTGGAAGAATTGGCAATGTTGGGTAAGGAAAAATTCTATTTACTAAGAAAAAAGTTAATATACAGAGTTGACCAGAAATAAAACTATTACCCCCCGAATTTATAGACGTTTTATAACTTTATGTAACATCATATTGTACTGCGCAATGCAAGACTCTTGTGTGCAGTACTATATGTTTTGATAAAGTTATAATCTACGTTCAGTTCAGTTGTACTGGGGCTTGAAATAAATATTCTTATTCTTATCTATCAATTCGTAAATAAATAAATAAAAAAAAAAATTCGGCGGTTAGTATTTTAATGGGTCTAGTTTTCCTATAATTGGGAATTTCATCTTTTATCTTATCTCAAAACAACTCTGATAAATATATATCATATTAGGTATATGTACCAAAATATAATTTATGGTTTTCATGTTCTCGAAACCGTTCAGATTGATAAATATATATTTTTTTACAGATCCCAACACCAGCTCCAGCAGGGTATGTAATGATGCCCCTACATTAAATAGGACTGTCGCACTAATTTGTAAGAATATCAAACATGATCACCATTATGAAAACACTAGATCATCTGAGGAGGTACTGCAAAAAGTTAAGAAAGCTCTAAGAAAGTCACAAACTCGTGTTAAGACCTTATCGCAACATGTGAAACGGATGAAGATCAGTATTACTTCTTTGAAAAGAGTAATAAAGGAATTAAGAAAAAAACAATATTGATGACAATGTTCATAAATGTTACATCAGTATGATGATTTTGAACCACAATTTCATCACATGGTGATGAAACCTGCATGTCTGAGAGAACCTCTCGAAATACATGTAAAGTTCGCCGGCCCAGCCCACACTGAGCCAGCATGGTGTACTCTGTCCTAATCCCCCTCGCCCGAGGCCCGTGCTCCACAGTAGGTCATTAAAACAGCTAATATGATTTGGACTCAAAACTTATTTAAATTAAAATGATACACAACTAAAATTGTTTAATTTATGATATTGAATTTTACAAGTATATCTCACCCCTACCCGGATCTCGGTAAGCCTATGAACAGGTTTTAAATGGGTTTGAAACAACTTAAATACTGGCAATTTGACTTGGTTACCCATTTACTTTTCTTACCTTCTGAGAGGCCTTTCCTTCTTGATTTTATGGCTCTCCTATAGGAAAATTTAGATAATAAAAATAAACCTGGATTTATTAGGTTGGAAAGAGTTTCAAATACCATGTCTTTCATAGACAAAATTCGTTTTTATTAATCGATTTAAACATGGGAAACCCCTTCATAAAGGGGAAAGTCACGTCATTAAGCCAGTCGTTCGATGGTAAGTACATTTTAGAAAATCCCGTTGAATGGGAACTCCATGAATGACTCGTCCGGGCCCTGGGCAAAAATAAAATCCGTCACAAACCGTTCTAGCTTATTGTACATGCAATGTTGGTGCACTGACTATGTTTTGTAAACACTGTCTGTGGTTGAATGTCTTCTTGGGTCTGGTCTGTCAAAAAAAAAGAAAACATAACCTCTTAATTTTGTATATATATAACATAGATTTGTTTTGTATCTGCTATACATTTTCAAAAAATGAGTGTGATATTAAAAAGCTGTGTCTATTCTCAATCAAAATGTGAGTTAAATACATTTCCATTGTCTTTTTGAGTTGGTAAAGCCCCTCCTCGATCACTCCCGATATCATTTTTCAATTTCAGTGATATCCCGATCGTTCAGTTGTACTGGGGCTTTATGCACGAAGGAATGGCGAGTACAGCGAGGCCTGCCCGCTAACCGCAACGCCGAGGGCTTCCTCACTGATGGGCCTGACTACACATACTTGGACGGGCGACCAACACCTCTGCTTGTAAGTTAATATAAAAGAAAACAGATATACAAAGCATTGATACACTATACTAGATAGTCTCCCTATGGCATGGCCATAAGATACACAGGCCAGCTGCATGCAGACACAATTTATTCTGTGCATCTCTTAAACGTAATGCTGAAATCAAATGTATTTTATTCTGCTCACACACACACAATCAGACAACGTGAAATTTACTTACTAGTAGTCTGCAAGTTTAAGTACTTAACTGGTTTACTTTTATGTAAGTTAGACTCATTTTAAAAGCCTACACAGCTTTTAAAATCTATAATTGTTTAATGAATTGGCTTACTCATTTGTAGCTGCTCATTTTAGAAAGATGGTGGTTTATTATTTATGTACAAAAAAAATTACAAGATAAATAAACCAAATTGATGGTTCCAAGGTCTTTAATGTGGTCACAGTACGATGGACTTGAGTGATTCCAGTTACACACAGACAATAATATAATGAAATATAACATGTTTAATTTCCAGCACAAGCAAAAAATTCGCATAGATAGGCAGAGAGCATATGCAGATAAAATTGTGGAGTTGTGCTCAGAGTTGGACTTTGCCAAGGACAGGTACCAGAAGACCGTGCAGGCCAAAGAAGAGGAACGCCAGAACATCATTTCCAACAGACTAAAACCAAAAGGATCGGCTGTAAATAAAAAGGAATAGAATATAATGTTATTATCACTAGTTTAGTTGTAAATAAAATAAGTAAATAACAATTATACCAGCCCTTTTAATATCAAATTCATTTTGATACCCTAAAATTGTCTAGCCTAACTTTTTCAGTAAGTTATATATGTCATAATGCATTAGCAGAGTATACCTAGGTAGGTACTGGCGTATGTTGTTCCATGGTCGATCGGCTACGTACTCCGTACGTATCCCATTAGCCCGACCGCGCGTAAAATACACTTTATGAGCTAAACCGCGCCGCTAAAGCTGTTATCTGTGCTTTTCAATAACGCTATATTATCTATGGCTTCCAAATTTCCAATATGGCGCGCTGAACCGTGCCGGCGGAATAGTTTTATCAATGTTGGCCTGTATTTTAGTTTAATATTTAGCTTAGTTGTTCACAATTTTTGGCTATTTTGGCTATTGGCGTTATGCAGCTATTTGATGCATTAGGCAGATTACCGTCCCAAATCAAAATATAAATAATCATATCGCCAGACGTACACCCGAGTGTGACGTCTCAAACAAAGAGTATTATAATAATGGGGAGTATATAATAATTGTCTCAAACTAAGCAACGCTCGTATAATGTGTACTGCTGGTCGATACAGAACAATTCGACAAATATCCTAATTGATTCGATTAGATTTTTTCTCGTTTCGATTCGACCGCTCACTGCGCTGTTTACATAGTACTTTTCATAATGCAAATTTCAATTAATAACCGAATCGGTCGATACAAGGATTTTCGTAAGGTTGTGAATGAGGGGGGGGGGGGGGGGGTTTGCGTCTACCGGAATTTGAACCCGGGACCCTCGGCACTCTAAGCAGGGTCACTACCAACTGAGCTAATTATAATGATTACAAATATGCAACATTATACCGTGTCAGAATTATCTTGTATACATAAGTACAAAGGTTAAATTAAAACTAGTTTCTCGAGAAAGGATGAGGGGTAAGATACTTAGTTGTCGGGGTCTTCATTAAGGCGACGTTACGGCGGAGTAATTAAAACCACGCCGGTGTAACAGAATACGGCACAGGGCCGGATTAGAAAGTGAAGCATCATAAGATTCTATTCGTAACACAAGCGTTGATTAGTTTGGGATCGTACAGTTGGTGTGTTAGTCTGGTGATATTTATTATTAAGTTTCGACACCATTGAAATAAAACTAATCTTAAGGATTTTATCGCGGTTTATTTTTTATTTTACGTTCCCGACGTTTCGGCTGCTTTGCAGCAACCATGGTCACGGGAGGACTGAGGTGGTTGACGTCCTAGTGTCATAGTTTGACGGGGGTACCCTCATATTTAGTCAACCGTCAACCACCTCAGTCCTCCCGTGACCATGGTTGCTGCAAAGCAGCCGAAACGTCGGGAACGTAAAATAAAAAATAAACCGCGATAAAATCCTTAACATTAGTTTTATTTCAATGTGTAGTATTCGCGTAAATATAAGAAATCAATATTTCGACACCATATTATCTAAATAGGAATTAAAAAAACATAGGGTTAATGTGTTTACGACTTGTCCTGAATGTGAATGTGTGTGAAAAATATGTGTTCTCAAAGGCAAAAAGCATCAAAAAAGTCACTTATATAAACCTCGAATCGATACTTACCAACTATTGGACCAATCCAATTAAGTTTTGGGACTCCACAATAGGTCGAAATATTTACTTGGTAAAATATTTTCCAGGTACGTCCCTGTGTGCTGTACCAATCTCAGCATTTATAATTAAAAAGTGTTAAAAGTATACTGCACACCGAGGGCAGCACTGTCGTGTCGTGTGTGAAGTTTTAATTGAATGCCAAGTTATAGAAAACTTTATATTTTGGTTAATTAACAAGTTGAATGTGATTGTATTGGACGAAATTATTTTCTGAAAATACGTACGTACCTACTTAAGATCCCGTGCAGATATGGGAGGAATTTATTTTCTGCATTTATTATGACTAAAGCAGTGGCTGCGAAGTTGGTGGAACGCTTGCCAACAGGAACGAGGGTCTCAGGTTCAACGTCTGGGATTTCTGAATTTCAAGTGCGAATCTCGTTTTCCACCATGATTATCACTTGCTGAACGGTGAGGGATAATATCGTCAGGATACCTGCATGTTTGAGAGAACCCCTCGAAAGACGTGGTGTCCGATATCCCGCACTGGCATAGTAGATTATGGTCTAAGTCTTGGCATTGATGGGAAGTATAGAATTTCTGTCCACATATATTCACGAATCTTTAAAACCACTGTTCTGTCGTAAATCAACATGGAAGAAATAACATCTAACCTAAATTGGCATTGAATTTAGTTACGGAGTAATTTAATCCAGGCTTTTGGGTTTCCGAAGATTGATGATGCGATGCGATGTCGGGGTCGGACAAATAGTGGGCATTGAAATAACTACAATGGTTAAAAAAGTCTTATGTTTCTTTAACAAAAGCCGTTTTAAAATGGCTTATTAAGCGCTTTTTTCTGATGGATTTTAACAAATCTTTTGCCCGCAGACTTCACAGGTTCTCTCTTACAAGCTTAGCTTTTTGCCATGCTAGGTCAATACAGTTTTTTTTAAAAGACGTTTTACATCTATTAAAATATCTTCCTAAGGCAAAAGCTACCTATTTTCGTGTAAAATAATGTTTCGATAACCATAAACAAATGGGGTAAGAGTACGGGTGGGCTAGGAATGAGCTCATTCGTAGCCCAGCCGTCCTGAGGATGCCTCGTTTTGGGGCGAAACACGTTTCGAATACCTGACCTTAGAGGAGTTCGCTGTTGATAGGTTCTTTAATTATTATCGATCAACTTGTTTGGTTTATAATTGGAAAAGTTGACAAGCCGAGGTGGGTTCCTCTTCGCTCATTTATTTAAAATGGATTTCCGCTAAGTATTGCCTAGTTCTATCAATTAAACAATTCTTTTTTTCTGGGATCATTGATAATCCGGCAGTCATCATAACGGTCTTATCAATGTCGACGTCGGGGTTGATGACAGCAATTCAAATTTCGAATCGGATAAACGAACGAATGAAATTTAATTTTGATCTGTCAATCTCCAAGCCATTGATCGCCGACAGGCGAATTGGATGAAGTGTGCGGTGAACCGGACACGGATGGAATCAAAGCATAAATTTAATACGATAAAAAAGTTTTTTTTTTATTACGATAAGGAATTAGCTTAAGTATGCACTTATTAATTATATCCTTAAAATAGAACTAACTTAAAATATAACATTGCCAAAACTATTTATATTTAAAATTTATTAAAATTATTGAGAACAAGCTGATTTATTTTACTTACTTTATCTACATGTTATTGATTAATATACATTTTAATTAGAACTAATTTAATACTAGCTGAGCCGACGGACGTTCTCTTCTAAATTTTCCATTTTTTCGGTCAGTTTTCAAGATCGTAATTAAAGTTTATTGAATTAACATTCACAAATTTAATCTTAGTAGTTATCAAAATTACGGGCAAACCAACTACACTCAGAGAGACATATTTTTTTGTCAAAATACAAAATTAGTAGCTCCGTATTCAGTATTTAAAGATGGCTCTCAGTATTCAGCAGATGGGTCACAAAGATATACACTATTATCACAACAAATTTACACTATACGGTAACATAACAATAGCACACATACGCTTAAGTACATTGCTCACTTTGTTTTGACCTTAAATCTATATCAATCGAAAAGCCTTCAATGTACCTTGCTAGCCAGCTTATGTTGGTTCATAATATAATTAATTCCATTCTTCTGATCATTTGATCCAACCTTGGCGACGTTGGTGGCATTGGCGTTCCTCTCTTGATACTTCTTGATATAAGATTTGACGTAGAAATCACCGAATAAGTACATAAAGAGAATAGTGTTGGAGCATACGCTGAACAGAAGTATGGGGGCTGGCCGGCATTCCGAGATGACGTGGCTTACTACGACGTGAAGGAACATTAGGCTGAATTGCACCTGAAAAGAAGAAGAAGACGATGTTCCTGTGTTATAAGCAATAGGTCCAAATCCCAGCTCGCATCTGGGATTCACAGATTGCATGTGCAAATCTCATTTTCAAACATGATTATCTATATCATTTGGTGAACGGTGAAGGGAAACATTGTGATGAAACCTGCATGTCTAAGCCTAACAATGTCTTGAAAGTCGTGTGAAGTCCACCAGCCTGCACCGGGCCAGAGTGGTGGACTATGGCCTGAATCAATCTCGCATTGATGGGACGCCCGTGTCTAACAGTGGGACAGGGCTAATTACAGCACCTCAAGAGACGGTGAGTACATTCTCCTTAGATCAGACTGCAAACAACAACTAGTTTCTAACTATGGCACTAGGACGTCCAACACCTCAGTCCTCCCGTGACCATCGCTGCTGTAAAGCATTCGAAACGTCGGGAACGTAAAACCATAAAATAAACGCGATAAAATTAGTTTGATTACAATGTGTAGTGTTCGCGAAAATATAAAAAAATCAACATGTCCACTCACCAATTGCATAATGGTGATGTATTTCTTCCACCACAGAAATCTGGACATCTCGGGGAACACTGACAGTCCGTAGTAGCCGTACATGATGATATGCACGAACGAGTTGATAACACCAAGAAACACAACACTGTCAGTCTTGTTGTATTTCACTATGGACCAGGTGGCTATCACCATGATCGTGTGATGGTACACGTGGAGGAAGGAGACTTGGCGCTGCTTCTTGCGGAGCACGAAGAAAACAGTATCCAGGAGTTCGATGACCTTCGCTAGGAAGTAGTAGTGGCTGCCGTCTAATATCTGAAAGGAGTTAAAGTATTTTTTTTAATAAATACTATAGCTTCTGCTTGCACCTACTACTACTACTCGCGGTACCTCGACAAAACAGCCTACAGCACTCAAGGAAAATGCAGTTTTCTATCGGTGAAAGAATTTTTGGAATCGGATCAGATCCTCCCTAGTTCCGTAGATCACCACCTACATTTAAACCCACAGACTAACATTCTTTAATAAATAATAAAACCAGCCCTTTTTAATGTCCCACTGTTGGGTCTCCCATCAATGCGAGTAGGATTAGGCTGTAGTCCACGACACTGGCCCGGTGCGGGTTGGTGGACTTCACACATTTTCCAGGGGGGTTGTCTCAGACATTCGGATTTCCTCACGAAGTTTTCCTTCACCGTTAAGCAAGTAATAATCATGGTTGAAAAATTCCCAGAGGTGCTAGCCGGGGTTTGAACCTGCGATCCTCGTAAACGAGGTAAGCGTTCTACCAACTGGGCTATCACTGCTTCAACAACATTTACCTTAGTATAATATTTGTTCTGTGAATTAATTCGGGATTTAGTTTTCTCTTAACTTGTAATTATATACAGAGTTAGTACTGTTTTACTACATTGTTCTCACATACCCATAACAATGTACAGCTCAAAAATATAACGGCTTTTTATAAAAATAGCAACCATGGAGTTTTTGCCCGTTCTTCTCCATAGAAACGAATTCCGAACGGTTGATAAAGTTGTAGCTTAGCATTTTGTAACTTTTTTGAAGATTCATAAGTTGGTTTACATGAACAAAAAATATTCTTATTCTGATTCTCGATAACATTCCAATTGAAAAAAAATATCCTGTTGATGACCTTGTGATAAGTTATCTTTGTGTTGCAGCATTGTAAGCCAAGCTAATCTTAATTCCTAAAACTACCCTTCTACCCTCGAAGCCTCGGTCTTTGAACTCTATTCACAACAAGGGTAGCGTAATTATGTTGTTACTGATAATACGATTAGGCGCGCTCAAGGGAAATATTTTGATTAGGCCCCGTTAATGTATAATGTAGTGTAGGGTGAGAGCACCAGTTGCTGTCATGTAATTAAACATTCATGTGAGAAGTGTGAACAGTGCTCTGTTAATCATGTTAATAAATATGGAAAGCAATGCACTAATTATTTATTGACTACAATCTGGGTGTTTTCAAGTCGATAGTGAACGGGTTCCTTCTAGGCAAGTATGCTACATCGTAGATCTCATCGTCACTTACTATCAGGTGAGATCGAGATCAAATACTTGCATATATTGCAATAATAAAAATAAAAAAAAAATACTTACCTACTTAATAAAAAAAATACCCATGTGGTAGCGTACCCAACATGCTGGCCGCATTTCATCTTTGAATAGCCAAAGCTTCTAGTTGAGCGAGAAAATGCCCAACCCTTAGGTTGCCAGTAGCGTCGACCAATCTTTTTGATAGATTTTGCATAAAATCTATGGCGCTTGGAACCCAAGGGTCTCGACTCCTAATGGAATGAATGTGTGTTCGGAGCCGATGACCTTGTACTATTATATATAATAATGTCGAGTACTTTCATGCTTTCTTAGATAAATAAAGGCCCTTGGGCAAAATACTGAATAGGGAAATACTTATTTACAAAGTGCTATTATATTTTATATACGCTAGCACTTACTGTATTATGGAAGACTATGTTAATCATCCAATGTCGATCGCTAATGGATTAAACATAGTATTGTCAAGAATATATCATATAAGGTATAACAAAAATATTGTACAATATTTTAACAGATGCATCAGTAAGTTATTTGGATCACGTTGATGTAAACTAATTATGTAAATGATGTTGGTTTTTTTAAACAAGGCGACTTAGTAGTGTTTGGCCACGTGCTCAGTACAGAGTGTTTTTATTGTCTTTTAATGTCTAATAAATGATTTATTCCTTTTGGAATGTTACCTTTATAACCTACTGGTAGCCCTGTTAAAATAATTTACACTATTTTATACACTTTATATAAAATCATTAATCACAATATAATTTTATAAAGGCAGACAATCGTTCAGAGATAACTGTTCTAATTGTATAAAGATAACTGAGATGTATTTCAATGTTTATTTCTCAAAAAGTTTATACCTTTTTTTATGCTATCTTATATGCGCAGGCACGGTTCAGTTACAATGTTATGGTAGTATAGATACAAGATGCAGATAACTGGCCCTGCCACCCTACACGAGACCTTTAGTTCGCACAACGGGTCTTGTAAGCCTATTATCTTACGCCATACTAATTATAACGACCATTTCACTAGCTTTACACAAATACAAAGACTTGTATTACATTTAACGTAACTACTTATTATTAGGCTCTCCATTTTGAATTTATATCATCATAACAATATTTTAGTAATACATAGGTAGGCAGCAACACTTCATTTTACTTTAGAAATACACTTATGGTAGGTACCTAGCATACCGGCCCTGATGCCCAGGGCCTTAAATAACGGGCTACCCTCGGGGTCGAGGACGACTGGGGTGTGGGCCCCGGACGTCCGGTGACGATGACGACTCCTGAGGAGGACGGCGGCGGGCGTGGCTCCCCGCCGCCGTGCGCAGCGAGGGCGCAGGGGGAGCACACATTTGCTCTCCCGAGACGGGCCCCCATAAGGGGGCGAGGCACAAGAGGGGCACCGGTGCGTTCCATTTGGAGATCCCGGAGCCCCTCCAACATGTGTCGAAGGCGGCCACCGGGGGGGTTTTAGTGGGTAAGAATCCCACATAACCCGGCCCTCTCCCACACAGAGGCCGGGTATCTATCGAAGATTTCCCCCCCGTCAACAAAAAAAAAAGGTACCTAGCATAATTCTTTTCTGACTGATTTCGTTAAAAAACCGACAACCCAGTTGGCCCTTTTGGTTGTCTCCCTGCTTTCTGTACCGAGGGTTCCGGGTTGGAATGCCGGTACGGCCATGCTTTATGCAATGAGCACGGATTTATGTACCCGACTCATGGACGTTTAATATCTATACGAGTATGCCTAAGTATTAATATCGTTGTCTAATGCCCAAGGTACATAAATTCCTAGTTTGGGGTTCAGAATACAAACAAATTAAAGGATAAAGTAACCGATTTCTATATAATATCCTCATAATTTGCGAAGGTTTACTTCAAGCCCAGGAAAGTAAGCCAACGGAAAGTACGCATTATATCTCTAGATATCTCTACGTATGGCGTTGAAAATGTGTTTTTATTACTTTAATTTGACTTTTAAAGACGAGGTTTATTTGATTATAAAACCCCGTGGTTTACAGGTTACGCCAAAACATAAAACGTGTGTAACATATGTAAATATAAAACTAATATTAAAATGTCATCAACATAAACAACAAATATATAGATAACGGCTGCTTTTACCACCCGTCTTAAATAAATTTAAGATTTATTTAAATCAACATTCATGTGACAATGTTTAAATACATCTTAAGCATGTTTGAGATGGATGGCGCAAGCGGCCTTTTGTTTAAAATGTCCTTTATCGACTCACCTGTTTCCTGATATCTTCGGTCTCACTGTGACAGGTCGAGTGCCACACGCCTTTCTCCATCAGAAACTGTAAGCCCTGAAAACATAACATCAGTAATTACACAAACATTATACATAGCATGAAAAATAAAGGGACAAACGATCTTATCGCTCACTCCAAATATTGGTTGTCTACATTTGGATTGAGAAATTATTCTTTTAAATATGGCAGCTATCGGACGCAAACAAAGACCGATTAATATAAAGTTTAAATATCCTTTAATTATTTTAGGTCATGTAGTGAGCTTATTATTGGTGGGAGTTTTCCATAGCTTGAAGAACTTATGGCCGTTGGGGCAGAATGGTACTAGAATGGTGATCACGACCCGCACTGCGTAGATTTGAATGGCTCCCAACAAAGTGTATCAATGGTAGAACACGCGTCGAAACCAGTGAATGTGAGGGCCGGAGGACCGTGATATTTGGAAGTAGTATGGAAGTCATTGGGAAGGTTATATCCAGCAGTGGACGGATTTCGGCTGATAGATGAATGCATGTAGAGGCCTTCGTTCGCCGAGTAAATAATTTGTTTCTCATTAATTTATCAGAATTCACAGCGATATTAATGCAACTAGGTCACTACTTTTCAAGCCCAGCGCCAACAGTCATTTCAAGTTCAAACCTTGTCCGTAAACCTTTTAACCTGACGAGTAATTGTATGCTTAATGATTCCATATTCTTTATTGGAGGTCGACGTTTAAAACATCAGGGTCAACAGTATTGAACCGGCTACCGAACTCAAACAATAGTGTTGAACAAACGAGGCGGTTATTGCTTCAGCGATTCAATGAACTCGAAATGACCGAACTCAGGGATGAACGAAGAGGAATAAATTATTGTTATCTATAGAATTAGCTTCGTCCCCGGACTGGGCCAGTCTGACAGCCAGCAGTGGAACATTAAAGGGGCTAGTAATTATTATTCTATTATCTACCTATAAATATCGGCAGAAAAATTAACAATTTGTATGGTCCCAAACTGGGGCAACACTTGGTGTCTATGGCTTGTCAATCCCAGTTACGCTTAGGTTATTATGAACAGACAATTTTCTAAAGGAGAATTCTAATTCATGGTACCTATGTACCAAATTATCTCATGCATTAAGATCAAAAAGGAATCTATGCTTAGGGATTGTTTTCGTAATTGGTTACAAGTATCCTCACAAAGGAATGTGGGTTTCGAATTGGGAATTTCATATGAAACTATACTATACCTAAACTGTGACTAATTAATACATGAGTCAAACACAAATTTAGTTGGTAAATTGTGGGTGTATCACATCACTGATGGTAAGCCCTCTTTAGGGAAGACTGAAGCTGAACAAATAAATCGATACAGGATGTAGGTATAATTCTGTAAATTATTATCATAAAATATGTCCATATATAATGGCAACCACAAAACAATGGGTGCGGTCAAATATTTTTATTGTCTTAAACATATATTGAACGTCATATTATGTCGAGTTGATTAACCTTTTTATCCTGATTACATACATACCTATCCCAGTTATTCACTTAACTCATCGTTAATTAACTGCAGTAAGTACATTTAATAAGCGCACGCGCAGCATTGCGCGCGTATAGGTAGTTAACGCACTGGGCCAGCGTGGTGGACTATGGCCTAATCACCCTCGCACTGAAGGGAGGTCCGTGCCCAACAGTGGGACATCTAAAAAGGCCTAGCATTTTTTATTGCTTACGTTCAATAAAAATAAATAAGGATATTGATAATTAGTCCCTGAAGTCTAGACTCTAGCCTATCAATAATATTGAAAAAATAAAATAAGAATGGACCTGCTCACCCCTAGATAGTACAAAAACATCGTCAACTTCAACATCTATGGACAAGACACTTTAAGGGGGCGAGGCACAAGAGGAGCAACGGTGCTTTCCGTTTGGAGATCCCGGAGCTCCTCTATTCTGCAACAATACTGCAGCACTTCGGATTGCGCAATAAATATGAGCACATATGAGCCATAGACAGAATCAAAATCGGAATATTTTTATTCAAGTAAACTATTAAGTACAGTAAAAAATACTATGCTACTACTTTACCACCCGTTCTGAATGCTGTTCCTATGGAGAAGAACGGGCAAGGAACTCCATGGTTGCTCTTTTTAAAAAGAACCCTTACATTCTTAAGCGGTACATTGTTATGGGTATGTGAGAACAATGTAGGAACGGCTAGGCAGACTTTAGCAGCTGATAAAAAAAAAGTACTTACTCGTACTCTAAGTATATAATTAGGATAGGATCGGTAGGAATCGGATGGTGTGAACCGTGCTATAGGTACTGTCCAGACGGAACTTTCAAGTATATTTTGTACTTACCCACTGAAATAAGTAGCAGGATAGCACCACTTGCACAGCATTGTAGGCGACGAGCCAATTGCGCAAGCTGAACGGCGGCCGTTTCTTCATCAGCTCCGGACCGAACTTGAGCACGAACCACAGGTACGAGATCAGGATGAACGCTATGGGGAACGGAGACTCCACCAGGAATTTTCTGTCACTGTATTCCTCTGTAAGAAGGTAATTAATCGTTTTAATAACGTTAAATGAGAATTGCCGTTAAGCTAGCTTTGAAAAGTAGCTATCAGATTGTTGTAGGCATGAATGAATATATAAAAAAGGTAGGAGCCTATAGAAGCCCAAATAGACAGGAATCAGGGGGGGGGGGGGGCGTATATACTTAGATTTCTTTGAAATAGGTGGGTCTTATGGGTCACGTATATATAGCAGGCGTAAGCACCCCATACATTTTAAAGAACGTGTAACACGAACTTTGATCGCAGTCGGTTAGATATAAGAGTTATTTCTATATTATCTTGATCGGATTGATGATATTTTAGTAGAAAAAGGCATTTAAAAAGGAGAGACAGAGAGTTGAGATTGGATTACTAAACTTCCCTAGGATGTGCTACCAGCCAGATATACTCATCACGCACGTTTTTAAGACTTATCTTTCAGGACTTTATAGACAGACATTTCTAAGACTAATTGGCTCATGGATGGTGTTCCTTGAACTCCAAATTCCGACAATTGTTTACGAGATTTTTATCCAAATTCGGCCAACCGCGGCTTGGGACTTGGTGCTATGTATGAAAATTACAAGAAACAGTGATAACCAACTTGGTAGAACGCTTGCCTTGGTAACGAGGATCGCAGGTTCAAGTCCAGTTCGCACCCCTGGGATTTCTGGATTTCATGTGTTTATCTAGTTATATATATAATTCTTATAAAATATTTATTACACTTAATATAATGAATTAAAATGATGGTCAATAGCCTATTGGACAGAAGGGCCGCTATCGTAATAAGGTTCCAGGTTCGATTCCTACTAGGCCATTAAGCTATTGACGTGAGTCTACTCCAAGCTAAAGCTTTGGCTTAGTCGGATAGGCTAACGAGGCTAACATAAAATAGTAATCTTAAAAAAAACTTACCTTGTCCTTTGAATAACCAGAAGGGGTCAACTGCGTCTATTCTCTCCATATTTCTCAATTTTTTATTTCCGCGCAAGAATTTCGGAAATTTATTTTCCGGGCGATCCTGATGGCCCCGAAAGCTCTTGTATTGGCGGGCGGCGCGTGCGACGACGTTTTAATACTTGCGCTTACGCATCTGGCGTAATCGCTTTTCAATGGGTTGGGTTGGGGTACCAGTGTCAGTGGTTTGCGATTCGTGTGTGCATTGTGTAAATCATCATCTGTACAAATAATAAGACTGTAACATGGTCACGGGACTATGATGAATATTAAAAAAAAACCGCGAACTTAATTTTTTATATAATTTTTAACCAAGTCCGACAGATTCGGCTTTTTGTTTGTTTATTCGTACATCATGGGATAACTACAGTAACGTATTTTAATAAAACTTAGCCCGATTATAGTTTAAAACCTACCCTTATGTTAAAAACAGGCTTACGAAGTCGCAATTTGCTAGACCTAGCTAGTTGTTTTGATATTTGAAACTTTGCGTTTGGTATGGATTTAAGAGTCAAAGGTCACTGAAAAAATAAACATTTTTACAAATGCATAGCACCTTGAAAATCGCTGCCGCTCATGATTTCCCGCGCTCACTGTGACCCCATGTGCGTACGAATATATTATTTCATTGAGCACCAATATAATTAAGCAACACGCGAACTTGGCATTGTATTGTTCTTACTAAAAACTAAAGCAATTTGAATTCTATTATCACTATCTCACAACGAAGAGTACCTAATGTGGTGAAACTATTTTTAAAAGATACCTTCTTTAAACATTATTATTATTATTATTTCACGTCGAGTTAACCTCTACATGCTCTAATTCATAATAATCGTCTCTACAGACGCCACGATAAATGAATCAATTTGAAAACTGACGAATCTTTTTACTATTGTAGTAAATATTGAAATGAAACGAATATTCCGGATTTTATCGCGTTTATTTTATGTTTTTACGTTCCCGACGTTTCGGCTGCTTTACAGCAACCATGGTCACGGGAGGAATACATCATAATTAATTATCTACTTTCCTATATCAGGTTAGACATAAAGGCCTATATCATTTTCGTTATACCATTGATATACGTATATAAATTAGGTACTAGATTGGGCGCTCGAAACGATCACGGTGCTCCACTGAACTGTGGTTCCGAAACCACAACTTGTTCAGGATCACATTGACATTTGAACATGGATGGCGGGTCAGATCAGTTGCGCTGCATGTGCCTCTATCTACTGCCGCCTTCCTACCTAGGCAAGTATGCTCCATCGTAGATCTCATCGTCACTTACCATCAGGTGAGATCGAGATCAAATACTTGCCTATAATTTAATAAAAAAAAAAAAAAAAAAAAACATGCAACATGATCGTTCTTCTCGATTTTCTTTTCTACTGGAACATGCAATTTGATGTTTTTATCCGAAATGTGTTTCAATTTTCTACTTTAGCTAGAACCGCACATGCAGTAATGCGAGATGAAACTTCATTTCATTTGCCCAACTGAAAACAAACTGCGCAAAATGGCTACAGTAAGTCAACTATTGCAGAATCAGTTCCGAATCAAAAAATAGTGTTTCGATTAAATTGCCACAAAAGTTAACTTTCTGCAGCATTTTTACATGGCTCATTTTGAAAGTCGAACATGCAGAATGAAGTGTAGCCCCGCATCGCTGGCTGCAGTAAATGGTTTAACAGGAGTACTCTTGAATACCGAACCACATTTTAGAAATGAAAAATTCAATACTCATTCTGTAATGGAAGTAAATGGAATAATTGGGCGCTTATAATATTTAAAGAAAGGAGTACCAACGCCAAGTTTACATTTCAACCAACCTGGGAAAGAACGATGACGTTTCTCCATATTTAGAAAAAAATAAATCCATCAACTCGTGATCAGCTCTGCATAATTTATCTTCTTCTTTTTAGGTTGGCAATAGGCTACAAAAATGTGCCATTGTGCCAGTGTCGTGTAAAACATCTTCAGCGTTGTTTTAAAATATAAGTATCCCTGATGATAATGATGATGTCAATGACGATGATAAACATACAATTAATGCCTTACCCCTATCAGTAAAGCTGTGGATACTTTACTGAAATTTACTGGACATCTTAGGAGAACTTGAAAAGTCAAGCTATACTATTTCATTTCAATTTACTTCACTCGCGCACTTTTGTGAACACACAATCACACTTCACACTAATATTATAAATGTGAAAGTTTGGGTGGATGGATGTTTGTTACTCAATCACGCCAGAACGGCTGAACGGATCTGGATGAAATTTGGCACAGAGATAGATTATAGTCTGGAATAGCACATAGGCTACTTTTTATCCCGGTAAAAAGGACATACTTTTTAATCGTGGGTAACTCCGCGGGGCGCAGCTAGTGGGTAATATCCCGCTTATATTTACAAAGCAACACATTTTTGAAAAAAGAAACAAAATTGACAACTTCATGGTTCAACTTCCCGCCAAAAAGACCCCGTGCATAATTATTTTATCAGCTCAAATTGTATAAACTCACGCATTTACTTACTGCTAAGATGGTAAACTTAATTGCAAAATTGCTAATCTTGCGACGAGCTTTTGATATTCAGAAAAAAGGAAAATACCCCACAATATTTTATACTGGCAAAGGAACGAGAGGACGGCTTGGCGGCACAATCTCTGGTTATTATTTCATAAAGGCATTACCGAGGTTTGCTTAGTAACAAGGAATATAGGCAGAGGCATGTTTATATTGCTAACATGACTTTGCCTAAAATAGGCTTTACTTGTTTTTTGTTTCATAAAAAGGAACATATATTCGTAATTTAAGGTTATTATTATTATTATATTATAGGACTACTGTATATCGGCAGTGGTTTTTTTTATTTATTACATTATAGGCAAGTATTTGATCTCGATCTCACCTGATGGTAAGTGATGATGAGATCTACGATGGAGCATACTTGCCTAGGTAAGAAGGCGGCAGTAGATCGAGACGCTACATTCACTAGGCACATGCAGCGCAACTGATCTGACCCGCCATCCATGAATGGCAACACCGAACATCATGCCGGAACACGGCTAGGCTGCTTGGCGACATGGCTTTGTTCAGTGGGTGGTGACTAACCACGGCCGAAGCCTACCACCAGTAGAGTTGTCACCTAGTTGGCACCACCCAGGGTCACGTGTAGGGTATCTCGAGGGTATTTAATTCTCCTACGGACGAAGGTGACTCGACCCCAAAAATGAAAAGGTTGGCCTGTTTTCAAATTGATTAATAATTTAACGTTCGCGGGCATATGTTCCCTTGTTGAACTACGTCACAGAGCAGACTGTTGCATAGAAAATTATGTTTAACTGTCCGATGACAAAGTTTAAATTTACTTAAATGAAAGCTGTTTGTTTTTTTTATCTTTTCTAATGGTTTGACCTGCCAGTTATATTTTAATATCAACGTAGTCAATACAATATCCTCTTTGTGTCTGATGATTAACATATATAATGCCAGTGTCTGTCAATGTCACCAATGCTTTAAGAAGATTTTATAATTGACTCCATTTTATAAAGAAAGAAGAAGAAGGATCCAGTAAGCAATAGGGCGAAACGAAGCAAAGAAAACATAGCAAAGCAAGCTTTAATTCCATAAATTATATAGAGGAAACGCGTAGTAGCAGTTATTAAAAAGTTGGGAGTACTGTTTCTTGCACTTGAATGTTGACATTGCAGACAGACAGACTCTTGAAAGCAAAATTCGACTCTAAGGTGACGAACATTATCATTCCGTTACTCTACATTGAAAGCGCAAAATGATTTTGGCAATGTCCATTTCAAACCAAACCCTTGCAATTAATACTGGCCACAACACAAAGATAACATTTATTATAACCGTCTGGAAAAATGGTTGGAATTTTTAAAATTGGAACGGAAGCGGTAACGGCTTTGGCAGCCAGCAATATGGCCGTCGCATAAGTGCTGCCAACGTTTGAAAATGTTTTAATGGACCTCATTTCACTGATATTGTGCATTTTGTGCCAAAATCACAATTATTTGAGTGGTTAAAGGATTTATGTGAATTAATGTTCAAATTTGTTTGTGTACAAAGGAATTACTCCCTTACCTGTTACCTATGCTTATTTTTAATAATTTATTATCGGCTTCAAGGGGATGAAAATCAAACAATACCGATGAACTAAAATCAAGATGCCACAAGCAAGTTTCAGTCTTATCATATGTACAGGATGATTGAGAAAGGGCATAGAAACCTTGGACTTTTGAACCTGTACTTCTTAAGCGCATTTGTAATCATTATTTGAGGTCAGAATTTCGAAATTAATTTTTTTTTCGCAAAAATTTACAATTGGCATTTTAATGGAACCATTCTTTTTTTAATTGACTTTTCAAGTTCTGACTTCACATAATTACAAATGTGCTATAAAAGCAGAGGTTTAATTGTTAGTATACCCTTTCTGAATCAGCCTGTGTAGTCTAGCTTAGTCACCACTAATTGTCTATCCTTTGAATTCAAATTGATAAAAACCATTCCATTTCACCTGTTTCATTATTCATAGAGAATTGGGGAAAGCTTGGAGCAAAGTGTTGCCTTTGTAAATATTATTCGTGCTAATTGGTCGCAAATGTAGGGGTCGCTTTTTAACGAAGTTATATGTATAGCATTGGTATGTTATAACCATCCGTAGTAATTTTATAAGGCTTGTCAATGGATTTTGATCTTTATTTACTTTATACTCAAATATTAAATGCAATAAAATGGAGCTAAATACATAGATAGATTGATGATTTAACGGCTCAAAATTGTGGCTATATTTTTGAACGGGTTCTCTTTAGTGTCTAGAGGCAGACTTGCAGCCTTAACCCCGCTAGGCCATTAACCACCAACCGATTATTGATTTCTTATATTTACGCGAATACTACACATTGAAATAAAACTAATTTTAGAGATTTTATTGTTTTTTTTTATGTTTTTACGTATGTTTTTACGAATGCAACTTGTATGTTTGTACCAAAAACACATGCTTTTGTGAATTTTTTATTGATAAATACCGTTTTTCCATTAGCAACATTACAATTTATTCAAAACTAGCTGCGCACCGCGGTGTTACCCGCGATTTAAAATTATGTCCTTTTTACCGGGATAAAAAGTAGCCTATGTGCTATTCCAGACTATAATCTATCTCTGTGCCAAATTTCATCCAGATCCGTTCAACCGTTCTGGCGTGATTGAATAACAAACATCCATCCATCCAAACTTTCACATTTATAATATTAGTGTGATAGAATTGTATAGATACTTATCTCTAAATATACTGACATCTTTATTCTTAATGATAGAATTGACGTAATTAAACTTAACTGAAAAGCCAATGACTCTATATTTAAAAGTCATTTAATCTTAGAATGCCCCGTGTAGTTAATGCATAGCAGCCTTTCCCAAAGTGGGCGATAACGCCCACTTGTGGCCGCTGCAGGCCTAAAGGGCGGTAAGAGAGCCAGAAATAAATGGGGGCGTTGTGTAGAGGCTTACAATAATTAATTTAATTTGAAGTTATAGTGGTTTTTAAGTAGGTGAAAAAATGGAGGCGTTAAAAAATAATTCATTCTCAAAGTGGGCAGTAGACAAAATAAGTTTGGGAACCCCTGATAGAGCTTAGACAGGTAACAGGATAAAATAGCTGATACACCGCGACAAGTAGAGCGATTCGGTCGCTATTAATTGTTTGCTTACCAGAAGTTTGCGGTATTGTCTGTACTATTAAGTAGTCTGTGGTATTGTTCAAACAAAGATAAATAGGATTAGTTAACACTTAATTTATGTTTAGAAACGGTAAATGATTGTGTTCCGTTTAGGAATAGCAAGTTATTTTTGTGTTAACTGTGCAAGTCGTGAGAAATTAATTGTAATAAATGTATTAATTTCTTATAGTTACGCGAATACTACACATTTAAATAAAACGGTTTTTTGTCGGATTTTATCGCGTTCATTTTATGTGTTTACGTACCTGACGTTAACATAAAACAAACGCGATGAAATCCGAAATAAAAAAATACTTACGTCATTTTCATAACAACATTGCATTTTTACGCGCGATAACAATCGCAATCAAAGTCAAAGTCAAATCGTTTAATTCGTATAGGCCTACGGGGGCACTTACAAATTGTAATATTTTTTTCATAATTTTTTTTTTTTATAGTAATATAACAAACCCTTCTAGAGGGATGGGGGTGGGGGGAGGTCACGACATTAAAGCAACTTTAAAATAACATTTATGTAGCCATGTCCTACTCACCAATGTTTTCCTATCATTCCACAATCAGGCGCCTTCCTGTACAAGGAAAATATTCTTCCCGGAAAAGGAAATTACCTTTCATCGGAGTATCTTGTAGACATTTTGATTGCGATCGCGACATTCATAGCATGTTTGGTTTAGGTTTCCTAGTTGTTGGTTTAGTGAAAGCATTCTGAGATTTCAAATACATTCCCTGGTCTAAGAGACTATTTTTTAATAATAATGTTCTATCATCGAAACTGTTTTGGCCATTAATTTTTGGCTTTCGGGCAAGTTGGATTAAACAGTGGAACTGATGTCTTAGGCCTAGGTCGATTTGACCACCCTAGCATATTTTCACTGTGCATTGTACAACTGTGAACCTAGTCTAGATCGCAAAGCATAGCTGTCTAACAGCGGTCCCCGACGCATTTAATAAAAAAATATTTGCCACTTATTTGTCGTCGGCATTAATATTTTAATTATCTTTCTAATTTCATACTTTTCAAAATAACTTGCGGTATTTATACCGCTCATTCGCAAGGGCGGCCATCTTTTTTCACTACTGAGATTCCTACACCAGTTTTTTTTATGAAACGGCCTCATTTTGAAACTGAATTAAAACAGCCTTCGAATAAAAACCCGCATTAATATCGGTCCATCCATTTAGCAGGTACGATGCCACAAACAGATATACACAAAGAGTTGTATGCTTACTTATAACGACACTCGTTTTGCGACGTAGGTTAAGAGAAGAGAGAGTCATTATCCACGCTACGAATATTTTATTATTGTCATTTTCAGAGGCTCCTATATTTCTGCACTTTCTTTTATGTTGAAAGTAAAATTGTCGTACGTCGTCGGCGTAGCTGTAATAATAAAGAATGAAACAATACCTTCGTGCTAAACGAACCGAACTCCCCTGCACGTGATGTGACTTAAATCAATAGAGACCCAATGCTTCTCTTAGACTTTTATTTTGTCCTGAATTTATGATTTCTTATTATTTACGCGAATACTACACATTGAAATAAAATGGTCCCATGGTCCTCCCGTGACCATGTTTGCTGTAAAGCAGCCGAAACGTCGGGAACGTAAAAAAGTATAATAAACGCGATAACATCCGTAAGATTAGTTTTATTTCAATCTGAATATTGTTGTACGCCCTTCAATCACAGACTATTGTTTAGCGGGTCAGACGTAATGTTGCCACTAGCAAAATGAAGCCACCTTTAAAATGTATTTGTTGTGCTAAATGTTACCACACACAAAACTGTTTGCCTAGTAAATAGACAAAAAAGTTCTGGACATAGTTTATATATGTGTGCGTGTGTTTACATACTAGACCAGAGCTATTATTAAAGGCTTCACTTGTAGCGCTCGCCGTGTGTTGTCTGAATATTCTATCAAGTCTGTGGCTTCAATATCCCCTCGCAACAACTTGGCAATATTTATAACTAGCTGTTACCCGCGACTTCGTCCGCGTGGTATTTAACAAAAAAGTTTTTTCTAAAATAAAAGTAACCTAAGTTACTCCTTATTATATCAGCTATCTGCCAGTGAAAGTTCCGTCAAACTCGGTCCACCCATTTCAGAGACTAGCCGAAACAAACAGACAGACACACAGACCAAAATTGTAAAAAATGTTGTTTGGGTATATGTACCGTGTATACATCCAAATGCATTTTGTAAAAAGCGGTTATTTTAATATTACAAACAGACACTCCAATTTTACGTATTTGTATAGATGTTCCATCGGTGTTCATAGGTATCAAAATAGCATGATTTGTAAAATGTTAAAGGTTATAATGATTTTATGTGTATTGAATTTACTTGTAATGTCTCCATACATAGGGGTGTGTGGTGGTGGGGTGTGGTAGCACCAGATTTTCGATTTGGAGAATCAATTAGAGCCCTCTACGGCTTCACACTCGTTCATTGTATTAACATTGCTCGGAGGTTTCCATTAATTTGATTCAATTGTGGCTTGTTAATGGATGGTAAATATAAAGTTGTTGGCGGTCTTCGTGATTTAAGTTATATGTTTTGGTTAATATAACTTTCTATATAAGTATAGTATCCTGGTAACGACCATACGCGTCGCTCTACGCACACTATATAATGGTATTGAAGGCACAGAATATATAAATAAATATCGCCCGACGAACACACCAACTATACGGTTCCACACTGAGCAACGCTCGTAATATGGGTACCGTACAATCGACTGGGGGCGAACCCAGTATTTAATACTTCTATAGATATTAAACATTAATGACTCTGGTATAAACATTCGTGCTTTTTGCACAAATTTTGTCGCTACCAGGATTCGAACCCGGGGCCTTCAGCGCAGAAGGCATAGTCACTACCAACTGAGCTCATCAGGATATCAAGAATTTTGCCAACGACAAGTGGAATAGTTTTTTAAATATCAAACATGGGAGATTCTATGCAGGCCTAATCCGTAGACTAGGCGTAATAAACCCCTCTAACCCTATCAGTTAACATATTGATTTCTTATATTTACGCGAATACTACACATTGAAATAAAACTAATTTTAAGAATTTTATCGCGGTTTATTTCTCGGTTATTTCTGTTTAGATCCTCGCAAAAGAACACCGATTCCGACCAAGGATGATACGCGAGGCCATTGAAATTAAAAAACATCCTAATTTCAATAGGGAAGATGGCTGGGTGCTACCACCGGCTTGGGACCCTGTAGTAAACATCATAAAATCCAGAACCAAGCGTACCATTGCAAGACCTCAAGACACAGTGAGCTCTTTCTGCGTAGATCGAACCGCAAGTAACAACTAAATATGAGGGTACCCCCGTCAAACTATGACACCAGGACGTCAACCACCTCAGTCCTCCCGTGACCATGGTTGCTGTAAAGCAGCCGAAACGTCGGGAACGTAAAATCAAAAATAAACCGCGATAAAATTCTTAAAATTAGTTTTATTTCAACCTATCAGTTAAGTTGAGGATACTTTATTCAAAAAATTACCGGACTTCTTGGGAGAAATGGAAAAGTCATGTTTTACTATTTAGATATAAGTTGTGTTTTACTTATTTATTTTATGAACACATAATGGTTAATATTCCACCAAAATTACAGATTACATTTCAAAGAAACACATTGTTCACAAAATAAAAACAAAATTGATTGAACTTTTCTCTATGAATACCCCCAAAAAGTTTGTGATATGTTGTGTCAGCTTCTAATAAAACCCTGTGTCCCTTTGTTGTACTACTTTTTTTTTAACTAAAAGCACTAAAGCTTTATAGTCAACGATTTACCTTTTTATATTTACTTTTGATTTTTTTTTCGTTGTCCCGCAGAAATGGTCCCTAAAGCTATTTCAGTTTTGTCAAAGTTCGATTACTTGTAATATCTACCGCGAACATTGGCAATCTTTTGTTATTCAACTCAATTTGTGGGGACTGTGTGGGGATTTTATTGGGCTTCTGCAGGTTTAGGTACATAAGTGACATGCCTAGATACTTACCTAACACTTTATTGCGACGTAAAAATGGCAAAGTAACGAAGAAAAGAAAATGTTGTTGAAGCTGAATTTTTTTTGCCTTTTAGACGTTGTTTTATTATGAGATTTTGGCATTTTCAATAACAAGGCAAGCATTTGCATTCAGAAAGTATCAAATACCGATTGAATGGAAACTCTGCGTATATTTTCATTGAGTATCTAAGAATATTCCAACCATATTTTAATCAAATTAAAATTCAATTTCTTTATTACAAAACCGTCTTTTAAGAAGTTGCGAAGCCCGCTGCCAATGATTGAACAACGTTTTCATTATGATTGGCTCTTCCAAAAAGTGAGTTAAGTCCGAAACTAATTCAAATAAAGGGTTCTCTACCTTTTATTCATGTATAAAAGACCTACACGATATAATAAGATGCCCCCTTTATGTTAATATAATTGGCGATATTACTACTCAATGTAGCACACGGTAGGAGATAAATAATTTCCTACCTACTCTTAATTATTAAGATCAATCCATCGTAAATAAGATCCGGATTTAGTTTTCATTTGTCATGAATATCGATGATATTGCGTTATCTATGACGTCGATGTAGGGTCATGAAGATAAAATAAATGTAGTTATGTTTAGTAAACTATTAAAAACGTGTTAAAAGACTATCAAACTTACTCTACGTCGCATATTTTACCCGACTACGGCAACGCAAAGGGTTATGATATTATAGCAGTATATTTTATGCACAACTGTTAAAATAAAACTTGAATTAGGCGGCGAGACCACAATGAACGGAACCCTAAATAAGGGTGAATAATATTTTTATGACAATATTTGGACGATAGAATCCCAATAAAAGGGCTTTTTAAATATCCGCTGAAGGGGATCCGAATTGTTGCTAAAAGGTTATTTATTATTATACCTACAGAGTGAAGTCATGATGAAGACGTGATGGCTTACTGGCAGGATTTTTATTTATTTAATACTTAGAATGTTAGTGTTGATGTCGAAAACAACTGATTTCGGTATTTATTTTAGGAATACCGAGCTCACCTGCTTAAAAATCCTTTTTAATATTACTATAATGTTTGTAAACAACACTTGATTAATTTCAAACGATATGAAAATTTAAAATCTTATCTAAATATATTCATAAAACATTAAAATTATTTGTTCTTTGTACTTTAGTTTGATTCTCATGTTGTTGGAAGTAAATAAATAATTATGTCTGAGTTTTGTGGCAATTAGGCGTTAAGTTAGGTACGGATTCGATTTTTACACTTATAAGCTGTTCATATAGTATTGTAGTCTTATGGAGTATCTTATAAGTACATTTCACGAGATTAATTGAATAAGTAAGTAACATAGACGATGGATGCATATGGAAAGTTAGTAAGTATAAGAATTGAAATAAAACTATTTTTTCGAAATTTATCGCGTTTATTTTATGATTTTACGTCGGGAACGTAAAATCATAAAAAAAAACACGATAAAATTCGAAAAAAATGTTCTATATCAATGTGTAGTATTCGCGTAAATATAATAAATCAGTAAGTATAAGAATCTTCTTATCATTCTTGTAGGTATAATAAATTCAATAAATCACGTCCACGGGTTAAATATTGGCATAGATAGCCACCCTCTCTGATTGTTCCAGGAAGAATAACTGAAGCTTTATAAATCCCTTCATCTACTGACCTAGTTATCTCACTACACCCTTACACGGGGGTCTGAGCGGTCACGTGCGGCGCCGTGATTGATGTCCAGCCGTGTCCGGGATCTCGACTCTGCTGTTGTTTCACAACTTTCAGCTGTAAGGATGTTTAATTAGGTGTTCTTTTGTCGTGCGCCTTTAAATTTAAAGCTATATGGAAATTAGATTGATTTCCCTCGCATTGAGGGGAGGCCCGTGCCCAGCAGTGGGACATTAAAAAGGGCTAGTATTTTGTAATTTAAAAAAAATGGATTGTTACATTTAGGTAGGTATAGTACTACTAATTGATTTTATTATCGTGATTACAGTGTAGCATTGATAGGCATGTTGGTAGAGCGCCTCGGGTTCGCCTTAGAAACAGAAGTGCAGGTTGAATCCCCGGCTCGCACGGTTTTTCAGATTTTCACTAGCGAAGCTAATTTTTAATCAGGATTATTAATTATTGCAAGGTGAAGGCAACTACCGTGATGAATTATGGACGTATGTCGAAAGTCGTAAATAGTTCACAAAACTGCACTGGGCCACAGCGTAGTGGACTATGGCCGAAATTTATATCATACTAGCTGCGCCCCGCGGAGTTACCCGCGATTAAAAAGTATATACATTTTACCGGCATAAAAAGTAGCCTATGTGCTATTCCAGACTATAATCTATATCTGTGCCAAATTTCATCCAGATCCGTTGAGCCGTTCTGGCGTGATTGAGTAACAAACATCCATCCATCCAAACTTTCACATTTATAATATTAAGTATAGATTTTGAAGGAATGTGTGTCTCGCCACTTGAGACCAAATACCATCTGCGAAATGTAGGAAAACAAAGTGCACCTCTGCCTACCCCTTTGGGGATTACGGGCGTGATGGTGTATAATTCCAGCCGCTATTTTTATGTCCCACAGCTGGGCACGGGCCTCCCCTCAATGCGAGGGGGATTAGGCCATAGTCCACCACGCTGGCCCAGAGCGGGTTGGCGGACTTCACACATCTTTCGAGGGGTTCTCTCAGACATGCAGGTTTCCTTGCGATGTGTTCCTTCACCGTTTAGCAAGTTATAATCATGGTTGAAAATGAGATTCGGGCGAGCCGAGGTTTGAACCTGCAATCCTCGTTACCGAGGCAAGCGTTCTACCAACTTGACTATCACGGCTAGTGGTGTATTTATTGTATACTAAAAACAATTAAGGAAACTTGCATAGTTGACACGACCTTAACAGTTCTGGAAAGACTCGAGACTTTATTACCCGACTATGCGAAGGCCAAAAGGTAGTATGATTTTAGCAGTCTATGTATGTATTTATGTATGTTCCACCACACTACTGAGCTCTAATAGATAAGGTTTCATTTGTAGTAGATGTTTATTTGCAATCTGCCTATTAATCTCATACATTAGAGCGGCCACATCTCATCCCGCTTAGAACTTACTTTTAAGTATACTTATAGAAAAAAAGAAAACATTGAATTCCGGAGACTGAAAAACCATAAAATATATTCCGGACCTTCATAAAGATCTCCATAAAATGTAGGATTTACGCTTTTATGCCCCGTGACGGCATTTCACATGCGTACAAGTCATTGAATAAACATTTCAGCCGGATTGTACCAAGTTTATGTGTGTACGCCGGAAATTGATTATCATTCAGTGCCCATTCAGTTGAGATTTATGAAGTAGGCCGACCTTTCACAGGCCCAATTCTGCTAATTTAAATAAAATGACACACAATTGGCATTCCAGCGACAGTCAGGGTTTCAGGGTTATCAGGTCTTTCACGCCTATCTACGAGAATTAAAAAACAAAAGTTATTGAACCCATTGTAGATGACAAGTTATCGGACCCATTGTGGATGACAAGTTATCGGACCCATTGTAGATGACAAGTTATCGGACCCATTGTAGATGACAAGTTATCGGACCCATTGTAGATGACAAGTTATCGAACCCATTGTAGTTACCAAGTTATTGGACCCATTGTAGTTACCAAGTTATCGGACCCATTGTAGGTAGTTAGCAAGTAGTTGTTTGTGCAATATACAGTGTGCAAGGAAAATATACGTATATCCACTTAAAGTAATCAAATTTATTGTCAATCGGTTTATTTACAATAAAAACTAGCTACAAATATGATACAGTAGTGATATATTCTTAATGGCCCACACATTATCTTAATACTGGCTAAATAGTGGTGAATTGACCGGAAAAAACGAATCAATATTGGGTTTGTAATTTGTAAATAGAATCGTTCCAAGATACCCTAAATGTTATCTATGAAAAAGTTATTTAAAAAAAGTTGTAACTTTGTTTGTGGGTAAAAATGTTGCACGTAATTAAAAAACAATCAAAGGGTAACGTAATTCTGTTAAATTATACTATTTTCTTATGATACTTTGCAAATTAATATCCCGTCAATTTACCATTATCGCCGCTTCCTCGCCTAGGCCCACCAATACAATATGAAAGCTCATACATTTCGCAAAATGCATAATTAATACTATTAGGTGAGTAAAGATTTTTTTTATTCACAAAAAGTACTTCACTAACAATAAAGGCTATAAAATTTTAACGGCAATGTCTATTGTGTTAGCAATATCGCCATTACCCGGCCAGTATGTTTATATACAGCGTGATTCAGAAAGGACCGATAAGTCAATTTAAAAAATAAATTGTTCACAATAATTGTCAATGTGTTGGGAGCAATTTCAAAAGTAGTATACCGTTTCTGAATCACGTTGTATACCGGGCAATATCAACACTGCCCACGTTGACATCAGCTATTATTGACATCAATATATTTATAAATAATAACGAGAAACCATAATATTAATCGACCACAATCGCACGAGAAGTTTTTAACGTATCTAAATGCGTTCAAATTTAATTCAAGACACAAGACAATGAACATCGTTTGAAGGGTTGATATGCACGTTGAAAAATAATCGTCCGAATGAGGTTCCTAGGGAGAAAATATATAACGTGTAACAAATATAAAGTAAAATATATTAATAGGTCAATAAGTAGGTTGATCAATGACAATGTCAACTGTGTTTTTTTTTGTGAATGTCATACAGTAGCGTTCTACCGTGCACTTAGTAAGTAAGTAGGTTAATAGATTCAGTAAATTGTTTTTTTTTTCTTTTTTATTTTACATTTTCGGCAAGCATTTGATCTCGATCTCACCTGATGGTAAGTGACGATGAGATCTACGATGGAGCATACTTGCCTAGAAGGTACCTGTTCACTCTCGACTTGAAAACACCCAGATTGTAGTCAACGGGGAACAATTCCATTCCTTGGCAGTTCGCACGATGAAAGTAGAAGCAAAACGCTTAGTACGAACCGAAGGAATGTCCACAGTGTACGGATGACACTTGTCCGTGCGTCTTGTCGACCGACGATAGAATTGAGATTATTTGGGAATGTTTGGAAACCTTTATTTACCTACCGATGGATCTGTTAAAATGTTTTACAATATTATTGTTACACCTTATATGGGGTGTAAGTGGCTTCGTAACGAAAACTGATAGTATGGATTCAACCCATGATTCTGAACCACCGAGAGATGGAATTTTCCTTCGATCTTTTCACTTTTTTTCAGTTAAATTTTAAATTGGTTTTAGCATGAAATCATTACAGAAGTCTATCTGAATATGATTATAAATTAATAGACCTAAATTACTAAATTAGACCTAAACTGCAATGTAAATTAAAACTCAACACGCTTGAGCGCGCTCGTCACTCGCACGAGTCGGGTATCGTGCAGAGCGATGTGTTGTGATCGCGTTGTTTAAGATACATCGCGCGCTCAAAAATAACCACACTTGTAACCTATGAAATTTGACATAAATTATATCTATAATTTTATTATAGGGATGAAGTGAAACCTTTATCCAAAGTTTTCGTTACCATGCCCCTTACACCTTGTATAGGTACTTACCAAATACATTTTACATATTTTAATAACAAAAGTAGCACAGGTTACAATTATAATACTTTAACAATAAAAGGCACTTTTATTTGAATTGTAATCTAAATTATGTTAGACTTTTTGGAAATACACGAACAGAGAGTCTTGTAAGCCAACGAGTAAAGTAGGATATTATGTCGTCAGTCATTTTACATGATATTTTTTTATAAATTAATGTACCTACCTATATAAGTAGATGTTTAGTTTTCTTACGGATTTAATTAAAATGATTGTTAAAACACTTATATAAGGTGTATCAAGAATAGTGTAAAATATTTTAACAGGGCCAACAGTAGGTTATAAAGATAATATCCCCAAAAAAATAATTCAAATTACTAGACATTTAAAAAATGACAACCTGTACTGAGCGCATGACCAAACGCTACTGTTTCGCATAGTTAAAAAAAAAACAAAAGTCATTTACAAAATTATTGTATACATCAACGGGACTTAATGATTCATCTGTTAAAATATTTTTTTTTTATTTTTTTTTTATTGCAGTATAGGCAAGTATTTGATCTCGATCTCACCTGATCGTAAGTGACGATGTACACTATCCCTGTTGCACCTATATAATTTAAAGTCCCCTAATAGATTTATTTATTTCAATTTGATATGAGCGGTTAAGAGTATGTTTACCCGACAGCGCTACAAGGAGGGTAATGTTTCACAATCATTTTATTAACATCAGGATCTTAGGATCAATGGAAAGGTATGACGATAGTTTAACAATAAACGTGTATACTTAAACAAAGCTATTTATATTATTAAATACAACATCAAATCCTTAGGTGCATTCGCAATTATTTTATACATTTATATATACTTAGAAAAGTAGTTGATAAGTCCTCAGACAAAGAAATAATATAGAGTGTACACAAATCGGCCTGGTTTTAATTGGCTTGGCTATATATATACTTGGCTATATATTGATGACCTGATTAGCGCAGTTGGTAGTGACCCTGTATTCCGCGCCCAGGGTCCCGGGCTCGAATCCTGGTAGGGACAAGCTTTCTGTGATGAGTATGAATGTTTGTATCCGAGTCATGGATGTTTAATATGTATATAAGTATTATATACTGAGTTCGCGCTCAGTCCATTGTACGGTACCCACAATACAAGCGTTGCTTAGTGTGGGACCGTATAGTTGGTGTGTTCGTTTGGCGATATTATATTATTTCTTCGTCTCATAGGGTTTGTAAGGAATTGTTTGAGGCATATAGTTGTAGTGAAAAATACGTTTTAAATGAGGGGTCACTATCCAAACATATAATAGGCTAAATTGTTTTATAAATTTAAGATCTGGATTTATGATTTAAATCCTTGTTATAATAGGTATTATATATAAATCAGTAAGCTATTTGGCATGGCTGGAAGGAATACAGTGGACCCTGGATTGTGTAGGTAAGTTTACATTGTCCTAATGTTTGGAGAAACGTATTTAATTAACCGGAAATGTTGGAAACATTATTTTTATGTTGCGGTACATACGATTAATCTTTATAAGTTTTAAGTTATGCAACACGAAGGCAGACAGCCATGTTTGTTAGTTATACTTAAAATTAACAATTATTTTAATGTAAACTTTTATTAATGAATGTGTAGCAACCTCTTCAACCTCGCCACAAGCTACACAGATCTTGTATATATATGTTGCGTGCTCCGAAAACTCTCATAGCGCGTTTCAGGATCGTATGGAGAATTGTCAATTGTTCTGAACGCGTCTTCAGCGCCATCTGTGTAGCGTGTGGCGCGGTTGAAGAGCTCGCTACAAATACTTACACTAAAATAATTGTGAAGTAACTACGAATAATTTGTATTTTAACATTAGGACTTTATGAAGTAAACGTGTAGATAATTGCCTATAATTTAATATTATATTGATTGTATATCAGCTACATATTTTTTTAAGATAATAAATTGGTGTATCCGTCAATATTATAACGTCGGTAATAGGTACATAATGGTCCGATATCTATAATATATTTCTATATGAGTATATATATATACTTTACATATCACTTATCGTTTATATATTGCTGATACGTCATTTAAATGATATATTAAATGTATCTTTAAATCCTGTACGTCTCATAGATATAATATTATTTATCTATCTTAACATTAACATAATTAATTATTTATTAAATTCTCTCAAATTTGGCACATTTACGACTAGTGAAACCCAAAATTGTTCTTGGCTTTTTTGGTCGTGATTTGACTGATCTGTGCCACAATATCCGAATGCTTTAAGCTCATTCAGATCAGAAACGTAGCAAAATGCTTTCTAACTTCAATGCTGTCTCAATACTAAATGGTATTCACAAACACCATTCAAATTATATAAGACCGTGATTGGCTATGGCCGTCAGTTATGTCTGCAGGTAGTGTGGCAACATGTCACCAAAGATATTTATTATCGTTTACAACATAATCACGCGATTTTAATAAAGACAGTCTCTTAAATAGAGATGTAATTCGGAACTGCATTATTGCAGACTCGTGCATAATGTGACACAGCTAACTAGATACCTAACTGCAAATTCAATCAACACACACCATAGGCGTAGCACGTTTGCTTCAGGGTGGAGCAAATAAAAAAAAAAGCTTGAGAGGTGTCAAGGGTCACCCGGATGGAACTAAGGTCCTTTATTATTTTTTATTATTTATTATGTACAAAAAATCAATAATTTTGGGAAACAAAAATATATCGCCCCCAGGTGGGCTCGAACCACCAACCTTTCGGTTAACAGCCGAACGCGCTAGCCAATTGCGCCACGGATGCACTTGTGCAATGTCTCGAAAATACTGACCATTATGTAATGCAAACGACAAAGATAGCAAAAAGTGTCGTTACAACTTTTCGTGATATTTTTTTCCGTCTAGCCCCCTTTCGTCACGCGCGATAAGGAACTTCGTTCCAAAACTCGAATAGAATCGATATATTTTTTCGCCAAATAATCTGACAACAATAGAAAGTCGCTTATCGTTACATGTCATTATTCTCATTTACCAAGATACTATAGAGTCACACCATTTCTTGACATCAATACTGATGTAGTCTTATATTTTTTATTTGATTCCATGAGCCATGGTGGGGCCCTCTGCCCTATTATTGCTACGCCAATGGCACGCACTCACTAGCATCTATGAAGAGAGTTCTCCAGGTACTAATAAAGATTGTATTTACATCGTACATTCCAAAGATTTCTGATCACAAAAAATGCTTCACAGTTGCACTTACTTGCTTGTCAATCAGACAAGCATGGTACTATGTGGCTACCAAGCACACTTGTCAATTTTGAAGGCTTAGATACCACATTAAAGATGTCAACGACCATAGGCTGATTGAAACCACAGTCCGTCCTTAACTCAAGAAACTTACAAAAAACACAAACAAGAACTCCACCTTACAAGAGTCACAGTTCGATGTCACTAGACGAACACTGGTCCGTCATTCTCCACTCACAGGACATTTAAATTCTCACAGTTTTTGAACTTGGTGTCCTCCTTGCCGAATATCCACGTGAACATCTGTCTGGCCTTCATACTGGCTCT
Source organism: Pheosia gnoma (assembly GCA_905404115.1). NCBI lineage: Eukaryota > Metazoa > Arthropoda > Insecta > Lepidoptera > Notodontidae > Pheosia > Pheosia gnoma. The sequence goes on from FR989905.1 coordinate 1,256,202, forward strand.
GACGACCCCTCGGGACTTGTACCAGTGGGCTGGCGAAGACTCCCGGCCGCCCTCGGCGGTGTATTGTTGTCTCTTCAATCGGATCTGGTTGAGAATCCCCACTAACAGTTCGTCAACGTTGTGATTGATGCCCACTGATACTTCAATGAACTTCGCTTTGAATGTGCACGCGAGGCATTTGCCGTCTGTGGAAAGAGAGACGGGTTAGTGGACATTATGGGCCTTGCACGCGGCTACTTATTTGGCGTACTCGACGGAAGCGCGTCAACAGTGCTACAAACGGCCCATTGAGAAATTACTTATAGCTACTGTAGCGCTTGTTTACGTCGCATTTAAGGCGCTTCTACACTGCTCGTGAAAAAGTCATCAATGCAAAAGCTGTTATACAGAATGATTCAAATAGGGTACCTATACTAAGCTTATAATCTGGGTTTCTCCAGCGCATTCGTAAACATTATGTGAAGTCAGAATTTAAAAAAAACGATTCCAATAAAAACGACATTTGTGATTTGATGTGATTTTTTTTTATTTAAATTGACATATCGTAATTTTGACTTAACATAATTATCGCAGATCTGCAAACGAAGCGCAAGCTTAAAGCTTAGTATACTTTTCCTGAATCATGCTGTACTATCACGTCATATCAGGATATAACAAGAAGTAATAAGATGCACGACAGCTGGCTCTCGTTTTTCTTATAGCTTTGTTCCTTTCTAGTTGACGGTCGGCCTAATTATAGATGGTAGTTCATAGAGAATGTATATGACAATAGGAACCCATATAACTAAATATCTCATTTGTAGATACGCTAGAATTGTAGAAAGTATAGCATTAATAGTAACTTTCATTCTAATATTGGCAGCCTTCAATGGTTTCCTTGCCACTGTATTAAGGTTACATAATAAGACTGGAACGGTATTTAATTTTGTGGGCATTATTAGATCAAGGCTTATTGGCTGCCTTTGGGAAATTAATTTGGCTCCGTTTCGCTGGGGATAATGAGGCGAATAAATGTTCATAACACACCATGGGGTAGAATATTTTGTTCAAAGCACTGTGCAAGTACCTACTGTATGTTACATTGAACGTGAGGAATAAGATTACACATGCTAACACTAGTTACCTTTTGTGTTATTGACAACCAAAGACAATCGTGTGGAAAATCATTTTAGCTAGTGAATAAGCTAGCTTTAGTAACAAGTACTATACCACTTACTAGCTTTAATCAAGAGTTATCAGGCGCTCATAATCTCGTGATCAGAAAGTTATTTGTGCTGATATATAAGTTTATTATCTCTCAGATAACGTTCCCATGGGGGCACCTGGCCGGCCTGTGTTCGGGGGAGGTCTTTTAACTAGGTTTAGTGCAGGTTACGTAAAAAATATTGTTATGGTGATCAAAGTCTGGAGTTTATATTGATTCTTATATCCTAGACATTAGGTTCAATGGAAGATGACGACGGTTTCCGTCAAACTAAAATAAAGAAGATAATGGTTCAGGCCAAATTGGATTTTGAGATAAAGATCACAATTAAATAATAAGGATGATAGCTCAGACAAAATTAGAATACTATAATAATATAATAGGCCAAACTTTAATGAAAGGGCTATAACGGTTCAGGCCAAATTAGAATACACGAGTTGATGGTTCAGGCCTCATTGGAATAAAAGAGATAATGGTAAAGTGGCCAATCCCACCTAAACCATAAAGACTTGTAGATGATAGATCTCACCTTGTGTGGAAACAGCTCGACTTCTCGCCAGGTCAATCTTGTTGCCGACGAGCAGGGCCGGCCTGGACCGCAGCATGTCGAAGTCTATCAGCCTGGCCAATTCCTGTTCGGCCTTTTGGAAGGACGCCTTGTCTATCACGGAGTATATCACGACGAAGGCATCCGGAGGTTCCGCTCGCTCGATTTCCTCCTAAGTACATATATTTAAAGAATTAACTCAAGGAGTTGCAGGATGGTTGAATAGTTAATTCATGTCTAATAATAATAAAAAAAAACATGTCTAATATATTTAAGCAATTGTAAGTTAAAAACTCCATCATGCATGTAACCATCGTGATAGTGATAAATAATAAATGTTTATTAACCAAAAAGAGATTTACAGATATTCTTTACATTGCGGTTACTAATTTTAATATATTGGAAATATAGCGTCGATAAAGAAGCTGTTACCAGGTATTTACAAAAACTTCCTGCCCTAGGTCAGCCCTGCCTCGCAGGAAGTTTTTCTTTCTCATTGAGATTTACTAAGACGTGGTTTAATAGCGATAACAATTGCCAGTTTTTATAATAATAAAAATAAAGAAAATATTTTGACAACATTTTTACATAGCACGTTTCGTAAAGTTGCACGTTTCCGCTAGGACTGCTGTTGTGAAATGTATGGAAAGATTCGATCGGTGTTTGGGGTTGTCGAAATTCGTACTAAGCCCCCTGAACCTGATCCGGGAAACCGCATCACAGCAGCTCAAACGATTTGTGTGGTAAATGCCGTATTGTGGAGCGAAATGCATATAATATGAATGATGAACATTTCAAGCGGTGGATATTGATACATTCGGGAATTTATAATTAATGTTTGTTCTGCCCAATGACATTGGAGTACCTTCAAAATGTTGGTAGAGTGCAGTGAATGTACCCACCCCTTCGAAGAATTCAGGCGTGAAGATTCAAATATTTAAGGTTATATACTCATACGTATTGAAATGAAACTAACTTTTCCAATTTTATCGTGTTTATTTTATGATTTTATGTCGCGATGTTTCGGCTGCTTTACAGCAACCATGGTCATGGGAGGACTGAGGTGGTTGACGTCCCAGTAGCATAGTTTCAACTGGGGCACCCTCATATTTAGTTTTATTTCAATGTGTAGTATTCGCGTAAATATAAGAAATTAATATGATATACATATACGTAAATAAAAGACGAACGATAATAAAAGAGCTAGAAGTTAAAAGGAATTGACTAATATATTATCTTACTTTCTAGAAAGATAAAGATAATTTATAAATCAAGAACGGGTGGGTCGATTTTTATGATCTTTGATTTTTTGAATTTGTTTCCGCCCCAAATCCGCAAATCCGCCCCAAAAACATGGGAAATTTTACTAAAATAACAATAATAAAGATAATTTATACCTTAGTCGTAGTGCAGTTCACGAAGTATAATTCGGATTCTTCTCCGTTCAGCATGATGGAGACTTTCTGTTCCGAGCTGTCGATATCTGGAAAAGAAAATTACACATCAAATATCCAGAATTAAACATAATGTGATCAAAGAGAGAGAGAGAGAACGAATAAGTTAGTTATATATAAGTATTATAAACTGAGTTCGCCCTCAGTACCCATCATACAAACGTTGCTTAGGGTGTGATCGTATAGTTGCTGTGTTCGTCTAGCGATATTATATTATATTATTACTAGCTGCGCCCGGCGGTGTTACCCGCGATAAAAAGTATGAAAAATTAAAACATCTATCCCACGGGAACCATACATTTTACCGGGACAAAAAGTAGCCTATGTGTTATTCCAGACTATAATCTATCTCTGTGCCAAATTTCATCCAGATCCGTTCAGCCGTTCAGGCGTGAAAGAGTAACAAACATCCATCCATCCATCCATCCATCCAAACTTTCACATTTATAATATTAGTATAGATTATAAAACAATATTTAAAGCTTATATCCTGGATACACGTCATAAATATACGATGATACTTATATACTTAAAAAAATATCAAAAGGATTCAAGCGGGTAGCAAGTTTTTTTAGTCTCATTTTTAATTCGCTGTACATCTCTTGCAAATAAATAATAATATTTTAATTAATTAAGCAGTTCTAACTTTGCTGACAATGTGTGCTATCTCTTCTATCACATTTATACCTATCACAGGACAAACATACAAACCCTCCCCCCCCCACTTGAAACCCGGTAATGACAAATACGATAGGGAAACGCTATTAGCACTGTCACCCGAATTCGATTTACGATAAATCATTTCGCTGTCAGCCGTACGCCAAATTGCGGACGGCGCACCCGTGACGTCATCGCGCTTGATTCGCGGCTGATTTATTTCGGGCACCGAAGTGAGCGATTAAATGAACTGCGTAGTCCGGTATACATTCATGTACGTCATTCGTGCGTTACTCATTTGTTAATGTTATGCTTATTAATACAACAGCGCTTTAAGAGGCTATTCGTGCGGTAGCGCGAAAGGGATAGCGTGATTTGCTACCACGTGTAATAAACAGTGACGGAGATATTATTTGCGTTGCGCGCTTAGATTGATGCGCCGAAATATAATATTGATAATGTCTGGCGCACACTTAGACGACCGTTTGGTCTACGAGATTCGGAAAATATTTGGTAATTTTCTCTGGTACGTATATAACTATGAACATACTCCATTGTGCGGTACCCTTAATACAAATTTTGCTTAGTATATGACCATACGTATAGTTAAGTATGTTTATTCGAAGAAGTAGTATACAAGTATTTTTATTAACTTTGTAACTCGGTGTGGTTTTATTAAACAAAAATTAAAACAACTAAGATTAATATTTATGTCACGTGGTTCCACAGTTTCATGAGCATTCTCCTTTAGCCAAGCCTTAGAACCCTTTCATACAGCTCAAAGGCTGGTCTTCTGATCAGAGTCGTTACGTTAAATAACACAAGCCGGGATAAATAATGAGGCAACGCAATTTAGTAACAAAGATATCTAGACTGAAAGGTTGAGAATCGCACGTACAGGGCTTTGGACCTTTGGCGCGTGTCCCCTGCTCCAATGAAGCATGAATAGCAGATAATTCGAAGGGTCTGCTCATAATTGCCGCACGTCTTACTCTGACCTCTCAAGGGACTCAATCAATTGAGGTTAATATTCAATTTTGTTGCACAGACTTGCCGTTCAAAGTGTTATCGCGCGAAATAATTGTGACATTTTAAGACGATTTCACTGCTAGTATTTTAAGACGATTTCACTGCTAGTATTTTAAGACGATTTCACTGCTAGTATTTTTTTATATCGCCAGACGAGCTGATATTAGGGGTACCGTACAATGGACTGAAGGCGATCATAGTATATAATACTTATATACCGGTATTACCTTAAAGCAAAATCCATATACACTACAAATAATCCTACAGGTAAGGATATCGTCATTCGCTAACCTCTATGACTAACAGAATCAAAATTATTATAAATTCTGTGTTGCCTCTAAGCTATTAAGCTTAGATGTACAGCTTATATAGAGCAATTAGCTGTCACTCATTGAGACCGCTGCTGGCGACGTCCAATCTAAGCTATAAGGCCTCAGCCTCGAATTTAGCGGGCAGCGGGGCGGCGGCGGCGGCGGCGCGGGAGCGGCGCTCGTTGTTCGCCCCGCGCCGCTGTTTTCGAGAACGGTCCATTTGATTTTACGCATAAGATCCTGCCGCTCCCGCGCCGCCGCCGCGCCGCCCCGCTGCCCGCTAAATTCGAGGCTGAGGCCTTATAAAGCTGTTCTCTCAGCTCAAGACATGCCCTACATACTTCAAGTGGGGAACTAGTAATTGCATTTTAATTTCACTAACCCCGAGCGTATCTCACCATAATTTTAATGTTCGGTCGGTAAGTATCTAAAACCCTGAAGCCCTGAAGCTGAAATCAGCTAAGGAAGCAAGTATTAAGAAGCATTACACTGCTCCACTAAGTTCTATTAACTCGCGTAAATGCTGTATTCCCAGTAGACGTAACTTTTGATAGCTAATCGACTTTATCACGTTTTGCTTTTTTCTACTTACCAAGTTATTTTAGGGTTGAGGGTAGGGGTAGGGGAGTTAGGGGATATAGGCAAAGTAATATTTTCTGTAATCAAACTAAGCCCAAGGCGAAGAAATCGGCGGCGATTTTTGTGTTTCAATATATTGTTCGCCACATTCCGACCGTATATTTTGATGTTTGATTAATTTTAATGTGTGTCCGCCCCGAATAGCGGAACAACTATTAAAACATGGGAACATTTTACAAAAATAATAATTATGTTAATTATTTTTCCCATTCATTTGATTCTGTGCGCGGTACAAAGTTCCCCGGGACAGCTAGTAAATAATAAAACTATATAAACCGTAATGGCAAGGTCAAATATTTGCATAATTAGTAAGAAGCCCATCAGTAAATGAACCTAATCGCATTTCGATTTTGCGTCAACTCCCATAGGGTCTATTTTATTATCAACAAACCGGGCCTCCGGAGTATATTAAGCTGATTAAAACATACAATCATTTAAGTGAATTTGAACGTAATGCACGTTGTATGTTATCGACTAGGTGAACGACACGATGGCTTACATACCACTGTACTGAATAAATTTTGAAATAAGTCATTTAAGGATTTTTGATTGATTCATTTACACACAACAAACTTTCACAAATATTTTATAATAACACTAAACTTATTGGCCCAATTACGAAATGCATTGCGTTCCCGGATTTGTTCCAGCTTGGAAGGAAGCATCCTAGTTTTGTATGCAGTCCAGATTATAACCTTTCGCCAGCCATGGAAAGTCATTTGTTAAGTAAATATATTGTTTTTAGTTCCTTAATTATTATAGATTTAATGTTGTTGGAAAAAAGATGGCGAAAAGAATTGAACTTCCGGGTCTCAACCTTAAAACAACCGGAGTTTCCAAATTTAGTAATGTTTACGTAGACAGCCCTACCTGTATAGTAACACATTCATTATGTTATAATGCTGAGCGGAATTTAAAGCAGGAAATGACGTCATAAAAGCGTTAAATCGGCTTTATACCGCGCCGTCCCATCGCCGACCATCGCGTGACTAACCACGACATTGCCATATAACTATTGTAAAACACTTCGAACTCCTGACAAAATCCCTTCCAACTATGCAACGTTACTATCCCACTAATATTATAAATGTGAAAGTTTGGATGGATGGATGTTTGTTACTCAATCACGCCAGAACGGCTGAACGGATCTGGATGAAATTTGGCAAAGAGATAGATTATAGTCTGCAATAGCACTTAGGCTATCTTATCCCGGTAAAATGTATACTACTGGTATATGAATACTAATTGCTTCACGTTGGTTAGGTTAATTAATTAATTTGCTACTAATATAAATCATTTGTAACTTTTACTTCTGTGTTTACGGCCACTCGCCATTCCAAGCCTACACAACAAACAAACATCTGCAACTATTGACATATTTAAGGGAATTGAAAACGAAACGAGCCCGTACACCTGCCAGAAGTCAGCCGAAATAAACTGTAAAGGCCCTCGACATAGACCTTTGAGGCCATAAGACAAGCGGCAAGTTCGCGTGACGAGCACCGAGCGGATAATCTAAATGGAGCAGGTTCATTTCGGATTCGCTGAGAAAATGTTAGTGTCATATGTGCTTCTTTGATATAAGTACCTTATTTACTATAAAATTATGTACAATAGGTACCTACACATACAAAGATATCTACACGAAAAAACATAAAACTTAAATATATTTATTAATTGGAAAATTAAACAAAGTAAATAAAATAACGACATTGTATATTAAAAATAAAATTATATACAAAAAAATGCCTCTACATCGCCGTCGATGTCAAAAGTGCCCGTGTCGTTTTGAATCCTTAAAATTAGTATTAATTCAATGTTTAAAAAAATCGCGTAAATATAAGAAATCAATACATTACCTACTAGATTTATACATTGGATACCATTTAGGATACTATTACAAATATCCATAACAATATGTAATCGATTATTTATGATAATTAAAATCTGTAGGCTTGCGAGGTATGGCCCCAAGTCTGCTAACACAATCGATTCATAATCGGACAGCAACCGCATAGTAACTGTCACTTTTGACAGATATCCCATACAATATCTTTTTTTTATTTTTTTTATTACATTATAGGCAAGTATTTGATCTCGATCTCACCTGATGGTAAGTGACGATGAGATCTACGATGGAGCATACTTGCCTAGAAGGTACCGGTTCACTCTCGACTTGAAAACATACATATCTGTCAAAAGTGACAGTTACTATGCGGTTGCTGTCCGATTATGAATCGATTGTGTTAGCAGACTTGGGGTACCGTTTTAGTGCAGCCCTTTTACAACGACGCTCGACCCCGTACTCTAGTCTTTACCGCTGTCTTTAAGGCCGCACCACACCCTCGCGACGCTGACAACACAAAATTCAATCAGCAACCGACGCATGAGCCGGTCCACATCCCAGCCACGCTGAGTGTCCCCTAACAGGTGAATATATCTATACAAGATTTGTTTATTAAAGTGTTTCAGTAGGCGGAGGAATGAGAGCGCGAACTCAGGCCGACGCGAGAGAGCAAGGCAAACAATACAGGGACGAGCTGAGACGTCTTAGCTCGGCAAAGTGTATAGTAAGCCTTAAATATGCGCTTCCTTAGCGCGTTCGTAATTCGTTTCCAACAAATTGACAAATGCGATTGATTGTAAACGTTTTTACTTTTAAAAACTAGCTGTTACCCGCGACTTCGTCCGCGTGGTATATTTTCGTGAGATAATTTTTGTTTCTTCTAAAAGTAGCCTAAGTTACTCCTTATTACATCAGCTATCTCCCAGTGAAATTCCCGTCAAAATCGGTCCAGCCATTTTTAGAGATTAGCCGGAACAAACAGACAGACAGACAAAATTTTTAAATAATGTTGTTTTGCACTTAGTAAAAAGCGGTTATTTTAATATTACAAACATACACTCCAATTTTATTACTGAGAGATAGATACTGAGTCCGGCCGTGGTCCATTGTACGGTACCTATAATACAAGCGTTGCTTAGTGTGGGTCAGTATAGTTGGTGTGTTCGTCTGGCGACATTTATGAAAATGTTTCCTATTTTGAAGCTGTAGAACCTAACTTTGTTTGAATGTTTCTCGTTAGCGTTTGTTAATTGCCGTTACTCATTATTACCAACACAATACGCCTCAACTTCCCCTAACAAGGATACTTTGATTCAATGTAGTACCTATATACAATTTATGAACACGGGGGCCGTTTCAACCAATCAACATTGGTTGAAACGGTTCGGTTATTTTTTTTTCACCCTTCAATTAAACGTTCTTCAGTATCCTACGAATGTTTTGAAGTGATTATTGCGTGTTTGTTATACGAAAAGGTATTTTAAGACCGTTTCGTATTCAGTACGTTTGGTTAGTGTAAGGTTTAAGCTTATAATGGACCGATTACATTTGAGATGGGTTATTTTTGCTTGAATGCTGTTAGCTAAATTGATAGTACCATACAGACCAGCCTTGTACATACAAAATCTGGTTTTTTAATGTGTTATGATTAGTAATTGTGTCAGACGCCCGCGAATTCTAGAGCATAATAAACAAATAATGAACTTGTGCTATCTGCAGAACCTGACTCAAACATAAAAAAAAAAACTCCTGATGATCAATGTGGTCTTTTCCACTAAAAATATTCCACTTAAAATATTCAATTTTCCACTAAAAAGATTGTATATTCCACTAAAAATATTCTATTTTTAACCGACTTCAAAAAAAAGGAGGAGGTTCTCAATTCGGTTGTATTTTTTTTATTTTTTTTATTTTTTTTTTTTTTTATGTTTGTTACCTCAGATCTCCGTCATTTATGAACCGATTTAGAAAATTATTTTTTTATATGAAAGGATATGCTTACAGATTGGTCCCATTTTTTTCAAAAAATTGTTCTGATCGTGGGATCCATGAGGAATTGAGAGGACTCCTCAAATTTTATAGGCAAACCTATAGCAATTTTGGTATTTTCATCAAGAAGTCAAGCATTTGCATTCAGAAAGTATCATTTGCTGAAGTGAAAGTGATGAAGAAGACCACAAATGGCCACCGGAACATGTCAGTGATACGTATTTCACGGGTTGCGCCAAGATAATCTCGATTATGATCGTTAAGCGACAATGAAAAAGCAAATTTAATGAAATGGTTCTGATGAATATGGTACCATCGAACTGATCTGATGATAAACCCAGGAGGAACCGGAACATTGTAATAAAACAATGTATCCAAGCCGTGTTTGGGCTTATTGAAATTGTTATGGGATGCACTTTGGCTATAAATAAATCTTTTTCGTGGATGTTCCGATTTCGATTATTCTTTTTTACAAAATAAGGTATACCTTTTTAAAATTCAGCGAGATTGATTCAGTGGTTTTTGTTTTATCTTGATTTCTTTGAATCTATGTTTTTCTCGCGATGATGTTATAATTGGTATACCTATTATCCAGTAAAAAAGATTGATATTACATTCTTTTTAGTGACAAATAATAGTAAATATATCCACTAAAAAGTGTAAAATAAAAAACTTTTTAACAAAATAAAAACCGTCTTCAAAAAACTAAAAAGCCAAAAATAATCTAATCTTGAAATCTACCTTGTCTAACTAAATCAAATATTTAACTAATCTGAAGTCGGTGCCAAATAAACTAACGATGAAGAATAACAAAAGTATACTCAGTAACGAGATGCGCGGACCAATTTGTAGGTATAGTCTTTGGCGCAGACCGGCAATATTCGACTCAGCTGTTTGTTTGGCACCGACTTCAGATTAGTTAAATATTTGATTTAGTTAGACAAGGTAGATTTCAAGATTAGATTATTTTTGGCTTTTTAGTTTTTTGAAGACGGTTTTTATTTTGTTAAAAAGTTTTTTATTCTACAGAAAATATGTAAGATGCTAGTCTATTACTGTAAAAGAAAAAAAGAATGTTGGCACGCCAGTAGGTACCCAAAGTGTTATATGGACCAGCGTAGTACATACGTAAATTAGGTACCATACACATCCAAATGTCATTTACATCCAGTTTTGTAGCGACGCGTTGGCTGTATGGAAATGGCAAATGTATGGAAGAAGTCAACAATTAACAGCTCAAACATTATTGCAAAATTGAGTGGGTTTGCTCTGCCGGCACCCGATGTAGTGGAGTGTGATGTTATTGCCCCACAACCGGACGGGAATAAAAACTGAAAGAATGCACAAGGCGTGGGGGTCCATGCGACACGAAAATGTAGGATACAGTTTTTGATAAAAATAGAGAAAAGTTTATTTATATTTTAATTAACTATAATTCCGATTACCAAAATATTGCATTGAAGCTAGTCGAACACCTCGCTATGTATATTTTTTGTGTCCTAGATTTTTTACAATTATTATGTTCATAGGAAATTTACTTCAACATTTATATCTAGAAAATTTATTTTACAAAAAGCGTCACCAGTTATTCAATTATCGAGGCATATCCAGTTTAATTGCGTTCGTGTGGACACCTGGCTGGAGAGTGTTCCTTTTTTATTTCGCTACGTCGCCGTACCGTAGAGCGCTGGTTTTTCTCATAATTATGAGTATTGCTGAGCATAAAGAACGGAATTGTAAAACGGTTTCGAGTGGAAATTAATTCTATAATGTAGGATTTTTCTTGACCAAGTTGAACATATGGTTTTAGGAAATGGGGTGTATTCCCTGCTCGCGGTGCACCCTGCCGAATAACGTACTAGGCTCTGGCGAACTGTCAACCGCATCGGCCCAAATCCCCTTTTAAAAAAGACATGAAATTATTATAAAACTAGCTACGCCCCGTGGTGTTACCCGCGTTACTAAAAAGTATGTCCTTTTCTGTACCCCTAAACTACCACTACCTATGCAAAAAATCATGTCGATCCTTTGCTCTATGAAAAATTAAAACAAATCTATACCACGGGAACCATACATTTTACCGGGATAAAAAGTAGTCTATGTGCTATTCCAGACTATAATCTATCTCTGTGCCAAATTTCATCCAGATCCGTTCAGCCGTTCACATTTATATATATATAAGTGGGATATAACATGTTATGTGACCGTTTAAATTGTTAAATGAGGCTGTTAATTATCCTAATAGGTTGAAAGTGTTCTTTATTCTAACATACCATATTTCACAAACGGACATCTCATGTCACATACACACTTTGTGCCTTTGTAGAGTAGTCACAACACAAATGAAGGCCTTTGGTAAATCGTTTGACATGTCAAAGTAGCGTTTTACTCCTACAAACATAATAAATAATTTGTCATTATAACTAAACACGTCATACTTCAGCGTTGTTCTCGACGTGACAATTGTATTATGTCACCTGAAGTGGTTCGACGCGTTGACACGCTGTCGGCAACTCTCTAACACGCGCCGTGCTTAGTTATGTTGCAGCAAACTTTCGCGTTGTGAGTTGGAAACGAGTACATGTATATTTTGGGGAATAGGCAGTATTTATAAGGGAGCGATTACAGTATGAGATGACTTGCATGAAGGAAACAATAAATAAGTTATTAATAATAAGTGTACTGAGTTTTTAACAAAATGATTACATGAGAATGTCGATACAACATGAAGTAACTGACTTACTGTTTATTACATTAATTCATACAAAGGTTTCTAATTGCAGGTTGATTTTAAGTTGACTTTAATTAGGTACTTTGATTGAATAAGTTATTACAAAGATACATTTTTATGCAGACTTGTTTATAAGTTCAGACGTAATGTTGCCACTAGCGAAGTGAAGAAACTTTTTCAATGCATTTGTAGTGGTAAATTTTACCACATAACAAAACGTTTTGCCTAGTAAACAGTACGGAATAGACAACAATATTCAATTCACGTACCTACTACACGAACATCGGCTAAGTTTGTCAGGCCTTGTAGTGTAGATACACTACATAGATGTAAACAATTATATACATAATTGTTTACGGGATATAAATATATGTAATATTTATATATGGCATTATATATATTTATTCTGTCGTCTCGAGCTAAGGACTGTGCGGGCTGTCAGTGTCAAATGGATGACAAAGGTTTTTTTTAATCTCGTCTACACGTGTCGTTGGCAGAATCATCGGTAAACGAGGGAGCCATAATTTTTTAAATGGAATTGGAATTGGAACTGTTGGTAGAGACAAGATATATAAGACGCAGGACGTGAATTAGAGTCGATATTATTAGGATAATTATGGAGAGAACAGGCCTCAATAAATGTTGCACGCGACCCAGTGTCTGCATTATTTCTTCGTCTAAGGCCTGCCATAATTTTCCCAAAAGCCATGTTTTAGCTTGGACTCACCTCTTTGTCGGTCATACGCGTTGATACACTCGCTGGTCTGAAACTGGCTGACTAACGCCGTCTTGCCGACGCCGGGGGCGCCGACCATGGCCACTCGGTGACAGGCCACTGGCCTACGCTCCTGTGTCTCCGGCGCAGCCTGCGCGGGGGAGGAGGGCGCGAGGCTTCCCGACCGCGAGCGACGGCGACGGAACGAGTCCCCACGGTTCACGATCCCTGGGGAAGAAAAGGACAAGTTAAAAGCTGTTAGTCTACTTATCTACACAAATTATGACAATACAAGCGTCGCTTAGTGTGGGACCGTATAGTTGGTGTGTTTGTCTGGCGATATTATATTATATTTTAGCGGAAAAGGGAAGATCTTCCAGCCAGGCAGGTGGTATACCTGGCGGGGCGGCCGCTTTGCCCCGACCGTTACTGTCGGGATCATGTATATATGTTATGTGCTCCGAAAACTCTCATAGCGCGTTTCAGGATTCTATGGAGAACGGTCAATTGTTCTGAATGCGTCTGCAGCGCCATCTGTGTAGCTCGTGGCGAGGTCGCTACAATACTATTTGCAAAACTAAGTTAATATCGACTGCCAATTGATGTCAAAAATAATTCCACAGCGAATTCGATTTTGTTTCGTTAAACATGACGTTTTAAAGCTCATTATATTAAACATGTGCCAACATTGTTTAACCACCAGAGCACAGTTCACCTCAGCACTGCTATTTTCAGCGCCGGTTGTTCTGTTTATTAATAGTCGGTTACGATCAAAACATTGCGTATGCAGTGACCCCGCTCTCGAGAAATAATAGCTATTTGACTGAAGAAAAAGTGAACGGTTCTATAGGTACAGCATTATTCAGAAAGGGTATACTATACTAACCTTTGAACCTTTTTTTTTTTTTTTTTTATTACATTATAGACAAGTATTTGATCTCGATCTCACCTGATGGTAAGTGACGATGAGATCTACGATGGAGCATACTTGCCTAGGTAGGAAGGCGGCAGTAGATAGAGACGCTACATTCACTAGGCACATGCAGCGCAACTGATCTGACCCGCCATCCATGAATGGCAGCACCGAACATCATGCCGGAACACGGCTAGGCCGCTTGGCGACATGGCTTTGTTCAGTGGGTGGTGACTAGCCACGGCCGAAGCCTACCACCAGTAGAGTTGTCACCTGGTTGGCACCACCCAGGGTCACGTGAAGGGTATCTCGAGGGTACTTAATTCTCCTACGGACGAAGGCGCTTCTTTAACGCATTTGTTATCATTATGTGACGTCAGAATAACGATATTTCGATTTAAAAAAAAATACAGTCGAATTGAGAACCTCCTGCTTTTTGAAGTTGGTTATAAATAAATGTTGTTCCTAGCAAAATGACAATTGTGTATTTTGCGAAGTTTTTTTTAATTGATTTCTAAAACTTGTCTTTAAATAATACAAATGCGCTAGTATACCCTTTCTGAATAACCCTGTATAGAAAATTCTGGTTAATGTCCGGTGGACGAACAAACGGCTTATGAATGGCTTGTAAGTTTCTCACGATCTATGCCTTCATCGTACAGCAAGTGATAGTTATGTGAAATTCGAAAATCCCGAAGATGCTAGCCCGGGTTCGAACCTTCACACTTGTTTCCAATGCGAGCGATCGACCACCTCGGCTTCATAGCCAAGTTGGTCGATACTAAGTGAGTAGATTAAATTAGAAGTACTAAGTAGAATTAAATATCACTGAGTACTGAGCTGTGGCAACAATTTGCCATAAAAATGAATCTCCAAATTTATAGAATATAAATTGATTAACGACGGCATTACCAAACGTTTTTTTCCGATGAACACTCGAAACGACGACCGAAAACTTTCTATAAAATTGGGAGTCTTTAGCTACGTCACAGCATATAGCAAACTGTAAGGATCAATTTAAACCCAATCATTAAACTCACGCTTACCGATGCCGGTTAACCAACAACCTATATTATAGTAGGTTGTTGGTTAACGCACGCTTATAGAACTTATAGTTACTATAAGTTCTATAACGTTTACAAACGCTTGGAGCCGCTGCAATGCAGCCCGAGTACCAGTTTTATTTTCCATTGACGTCAGTGGGATTTAGTACGCCGACCACAATAGACTTGACATCACGGAAAATCGGCTAAATTCGATGGCTGTGCTGCCGGCAAGAGTCTTATGGCGTTTATATTTAATTATTTTCTCCCTAATGCGTTGCACTAAATTTTAACGATTTAGTGGTTCCAAAAATCGAACTAGAATAATCCTTATTTTAATACTACTTGCGCCACGCGATGTTATCCGCGATTAAAAAGTATGTCGCTTTGTAAATGCACGGTTCCTGTATGCTATCCCGTAGGAACCGTGCTTTTTTTCGGGATAAAATTGTCCTATGTACTATTCCAGGCTATAATCTATCTCTTTGCCAAATTTCATCTAGATCCGTTCAGCCGTTCTGGCGTGATTGAGTAACAAACATCCATCCATCCATTCTTTCACATTTATAATATTAGTGGGATTAAGATCACATTTCCATTGTCTTACTTCTGGCTGACACATCGCCTTGAAGATTGATTGGGTCTTTATTTCTGATTGTTTTTGTTTGATCTTTGTTCGCATTTAATTAGGAATATGTTACTTTTAGGTCATGGCATTATACCTTCTTACCCCGTGGTGGTAAGGTTCCATATGTTGGCCTTCTGAAATCTAAGATCCAACTAGTTGGATCCTGCAAGCGTATAGGACATTGGCAACAACCCGATTGGCTCAAATAATAGTGACCTGTTATCCTTGCCACGGGTTTGAATCCTGGTAGAGACAAACTTTGTTTGATGACCACGGATATTTATACCAGAGTTATGGATGTTTAATATCTATATAAGTATTGTATATACTGAGATCGGTACCCCTGTTCATCACGGTACCCATAATACAAGCATTTCTTAGGTTGGTTCAGTGGGTGCGTTCGTCCGGTGATATAATTACTGGACTCTTCCGGGAATCGCTAAAGGTCAAATCTCAGATCACCTTCAAAATCCGCTGTACTTACAAGCTTACAGGAGACGCATTGATTGGAGTGTGTAAGCCCTAAGTTTCGCCAAAACTGTAAAATGTTCCAAAATAAAGCGGGCGGTAGGAAAATCTGAGATTCAGATTTAGCACGTGAATAAACACGAAAGGGCTCGCTGCAGCCGTCTGTTAGTAAACAGCTGCCCATTGACGTCAGAAGCCGGTGCAACATACTAACAGATTGAAAAGTTGAAACAGTTACTATAACCACAGACTATAAATACCAATATGTGGAAACCAGGGACAACTTCCGTGCGTTCAAGCGTATATGCCATACCTATTACTGGAATCAAGTTTAATCAGCCCACAAGTTTAGGACCAACTAGTATTTAAACTCTCCGTGGTACCTTACACCTGGACTTAGTCCAGCTGTAAGAGTCTTGCTTCTGTGGAAATTTGTCTAGCAGATCATTTTTGTCTCCCGCTTTGCAATGAGGGAAGGAAGTGGATAATTTTCTTCCAACTCCTTCTATTTTTATCTTTCGATTAAATTCGTGCGGGTTTCAAGACAATTAACTTTATCCCGAGACTCGCCGAGGGTCAAACCTCGGTGACATCATTGGACACCACTGTAGATCCTGGCTTACAGGAGTAGCAGTGGTGGGAGTGTGTGGCGGGCCTAGTAAAGACTATAAATACATCCAGTGATAGCCAAGTTGGTAGTACGCTTGCCTTGGGTACGTGTGTCGCAAGCTCAAACCGCGGCTCGCACCTCTCGGGTTTTTGGATTTCATGTGCGAATTATATTTTCAATCATGATAATTACTTGTTCGTGCCTCGGGGAGCACGTAAAGCCGGAAGATCATTGAAGATTCATATTTATATCAGTTTTATATAGGTACTGGGGTCGCCCCCAGTCCATTGTACGGTACCCGTAATACGGGCGTTGATTGGTTTGGTACCGTCTATTGGTGTGTTCGTCTGGCGATATTATTGTCAACAATACACGAGCAATACTACTGTCTACATACATATATAATACCAAACATTACAGTCGCCAAGCAGGCAGTTAAATTGACTCTTTAAATGGCAACACCAGACAAAAAATAAATGTTATGTTTTTGGCGAGAGAATATGTGAATTGCTTGAACTGTTTTTGGAATATATTTTTTGGCAGCCGCACTCGTGAATGAGTGTGACTTAAGTATAGTTTGGCTAGTTCTGAAATACTTTATGACTACATTGTGAGTCATTTTATTTGTGTCGCTCATGTTGCTGTAGGCGCTCGAACTATGTACCGGTTGTAGAGTTAAGAAAAAAAATGTAGTGACAATTTGTAAGTGCCCCCGTAGGCCTATACGAAATAAATGATTTGACTTTGACTATGGTAAACACAATTTTTTTTCAGTAAATTCTATGTTTCATTATGATTTTAAAAGTTGAACCTAACCTTACATTTATTAGATCTTGTCGGTAAATCCGAATGTTAACCAAATATGCGTATTTTCACAGTAGCACTTACCTACATTGTTTTCAGGTTCAGGTCATGTATACTTTGCAAGAAACTCAGACGAATAAATTAAATAGACGGAGTACGAGACAATATGTTTTTTCATGACACTCGAGTCTATATTATTTCGTCGTCTATGGTAAGAACATGCATTGCGGTAAGTATATGATGCAATTAAATAGCGCAATGACTTCTGAAATTGCAGAGATAGAATTACTGCTTTTTTATGACTAGGTAGAGAAAGAAGTAGGTCTATTATAATTAGAATGTTATCTAAGTATACACTCATTATAAATTGGTAAAGCTATAAGTTTGTAGGGGATAATCTCCAAAACAACTGATTCAACTCCGAAAAGTCTTGCTACACTATCTTTGAGTGTAATGCTCTATGTATTATCACGTTATTTGTTATGGGAGTTCAATTACAAAGTAAAATATATGGTTATGCGAGCTTAGCCGCTGGCAAAGGCATAGTTTATAATATCATATATCAAGATCACATCCTATTTTTAATATTATTTACAAACATTCGGATGTTTTTATAATCCTTTGATGTTGCTTAATCATAATGTGAATCACTATAAAAATATAAATTACAGTCGCTTGCAATATACACAGCACACTGCTGGCATGGATTATTTTTTTTCAGTAGCATGAGCTGAGATTATGAAAAGGAGACTTTGTAACCGTCTAACAAAATGGGTTTATCGGAAATGGAGACGCTGTAGCCTGTAGGTAAGTAGAAACAATTGAATTGCTAGTAGACTTTATTCAACTATAACATTAATAAACAATAATAATCGGTTCCAAGAAAACAACACAGGGACGTATATAGTTTTCTTCACTGCCCCAGAGCGCCGGCACAGAATATAATATCTTGTCCGTAAACACACACAGAAGTAGGCAATAGAAGTATGAAAACGTTTATGGTAAAACATTGCTAACCATTTTTTTCCTCTTTTCCGCTCTTAACCGCGGCCGACGTACCAAACTCACTGGCAGGTGCTGTAATAATCTTGTGACGGCATTCGATAATACTTTACTGTGAGATTAAAAATGTACAAGTTAGACAGTGTTCTAAAAACAAACACCTTTAGTTTTTTTATACGTAAATATAATCTATGCTCAAACAGTTTTTATGCATATAATCCTTTATATTTAATAGTTACGACTTGACGTTGGCAAATACCTACTCATTGGACGTAAATGCCATTCTCTAAAAAGGACTTAAGCTTATTCATTTCATTTCTATTCTATATCTAGGCCATTTTATAGTTTACGATCCAATATCCTCCGCGCTGAAATCATATTAACAGGAGACAATATAAGCCTTTTTATAGACACTGGTGCAATTCTGTCCACTTTGCCGTCGAGTTGCGCAGTAAATCCCTAATTACGTCCCATCGTGCGTCCAATCTCGAGGAAAATTAAGCCGCGGCCGGCTAACGACGTATATAAAGGCACCATCCGTAAGGCCTCAGCCTCGAATTTAGCGGGCAGCGGGGCGGCGGCGGCGGCGGCGCGGGAGCGGGGCTCGTTGGCCGCCACGCGCCGCTGCCGCGCCGCTGTTTTCGAGAACCGGCCCATTTGATTTTACGCATAAGATCTTGCCGCTCCCGCGCCGCCCGCCGCCCCGCCGCCCGCTAAATTCGAGGCTGAGGCCTGAGGCTGCTTACATATCGTCACGGAAAGCGAATCTCCGAAGTAGCATATACCTTCTTACTTCTTCATCGTTTTACGTTGGCAATTGGCAACAAAATAATGCCATTTTGCCAGTGTCAGGTAAAATGTGTTTCGCTATTTTAAATATACGTTCCCTGGATGATAATAATAACGTTGAGGACGATGATGATAGTGAAATGAATCCCCTAACCCTAACGCTGTGGATACATTGAAATAAAACTTATTTTATGGTTTTTAACGCGTTTATTTTATGTCTTTTACGTTCCCAGTCCTCCCGTGACCATGGTTGTTGTAAAGCAGCCGAAACGTCAGGAACGTAAAATCATAAAATAAACGCGATAAAATCCTTACAATAAGTTTTATTTCAATGTGCAGTATTCGCGTTAATATAAGACATCAATATGTGAAGGGTTTGTGACAGGAAAATTATATACAACTTATAGCTGTCTCTTCGAACTTCGTACCGCCTCAGAATCAAATGTATGAGAAAATTAATTATCTTTATTACGATGTTCTCCCATGTTGCAATGGTTGTTCTGCTATTCGGGGCGGAGACAAATTCAAATAATCTCAACATCATAAAACTCGCCAACACCGTTGTTAAGTTATAGATGGTGTAACTAACACGACATTATTTTATATTTATAGATTTGTGTGACTTGTATCTTATATCCTAGATAGCAAATGGCTTCTATAACCTGCTATAATAAATACAACATTTCAACATACATGTGCCCTAATAGTATTAGCGTTTTATGTCCACTACATGTCCAGCCGTGGGGCGTGGGTCGCTCGCCACATAAATCAGTTTACTGTTTCCGAGTTTTGTTGACCTTCTTTGCACTTAGTGGATATAATGTTAGCGCGAAAAGAGCTTTCTATATCATCGAAAATCACATACATTTAGTAAATAATATCGGCATACTCCATAGAATTTGTAGGGTCCAGATTTATTTGTCGACATTTTATGTGTGTATTGCGCAAAATGATTAAAAACAGTGAAAATAAAAACGTTCCGTTCCAACGTTGTTTGGGGGTTTTTTTTGGCGGGAATCTGAACCGCGAAGTTGTCAATATTGTTTTATTTTCCAAAATATGTGTTTGTTTTTTATAAATCACGTGTAATATTAGTGGGATGGTAACCATTGTGTTCAGAAACGTGCACGTGTGTAGAAAATTGAAATAAAATAGTATAACTTGACTTTCAAGTTTAATATAACTTGACTTTCAAGTTATAGTATAATTTGACTTTCAAGTTCTTCCCAGATGTCTGGTAAGTTTTCAGTAAAGTATCCAGTTTTACTGATTGGGGTCTGGATGCCTTTACAATTATCAAGGGTTACACAAAAAATGTAAATGACAGTTTGTAAATGCCCCCGTAGGCCTATACCTATATATTTTTGGGGTCGAGTCACCTTCGTCCGTAGGAGGATTAAGTACCCTCGAGATAACCTACACGTGACCCTGGGTGGTGCCAACCAGGTGACAACTCTACTGGTGGTAGGCTTCGGCCGTGGCTAGTCACCACCCACTGAACAAAGCCATGTCGCCAAGCGGCCTAGCCGTGTTCCGGCATGATGTTCGGTGCTGCCATTCATGGATGGCGGGTCAGATCAGCTGCGCTGCATGAGCCTAGTGAATGTAGCGTCTCTATCTACTGCCGCCTTCCTACCTAGGCAAGTATGCTCCATCGTAGATCTCATCGTCACTTACCATCAGTTGAGATCGAGATCAAATACTTGCCTATAATGTAATAAAAAAAAAACCGAATAAATGATTTGACTTTGACTGTGACTTTGACTCTATTTAATAGTATATATATAAGATACTTTAAAGAAATCTGGTATATTGATAGCTGTTTGCGTAGGCAAGCCGTTATACTGATTGAGATATGAGTAGCGGAAAGATTATAGCATAAAGCTTATTTTTCTTTACTCTACGGAATTAGTAGACAATCTTGGCGCGTCTTTTTAATTTAATTCTTCATTCAAAATTATCAAAAGAAATTTTAATTAGAATTTTAGAAATTGATTGACATTTTTATCGTCCTTTGCATGTGGGGTATTAATTATTATATTTTATAAACAGGAATTTAAAAAATATTATTAAAGAGATTTACCAAAATTGTTTACTAAATCCGTAGTTGTAACGACCCACCCCCCTAAGCTACCCTATCTAACTGAGATAATTAAAACCCCATTGTAATAACCCCAAATTGTAAGTCTATTCTAAACCTAACCTAAATTTTTCAAACTTATTTATCAAGATCTTAACTACCTGCCTACTCTGGTCACTTGGACCTAAGTATCCTATTAGTCATACCTACTTATATCTTAGACATCTTTAATAACCTAACGACTTATCTTATACCTTTACCTACTTAATTATGTAACCTTAGACTTAGTTGTGATCTGGGTTAATATTGGCCAAGTGATTCGTCTAGTGATTATGAAACCCATACGTTGTGAGACCGCTGAAAAGTAACCTAAATTCTTTTAGTGAAAGATTGGTATACCTATGAATTTACCTAACTTAGAACTATCCGCACCTCCATATTAAATCTAAAATAATTATATTCATTAATATCACCAGTTAATATTATTCAATTGATAATACATGTATTTAGCTAGTTTGATAAATGTATGATAGAAAGTTATCTTAGGCGTATTTTCAATGAAAGAAGTAATAAATAGTAAAAGAATAGCGGTAACAAATATAAAAAGAATAATCAAAGAATAGTATAAAAAATAGCGGTAAGAAAAACAAAAGGAATAATCAAAGAATAGTATAAAAAATAGCGGTAAGAAAAACAATAAGAATAGTATAAAAAAATAGCGGTAAGAAAAACAATAAGAATAGTATAAAAAATAGCGGTAAGAAAAACAATAAGAATAGTATAAAAAATAGCGGTAAGAAAAACAATAAGAATAGTATAAAAAATAGCGGTAAGAAAAACAAGCTCCTCGCCCCGCCTGTTTTAGTAGAAGGCGACGTTCCAGACGATCCTTCTCCCTCCGCTAAGTCAACATATAATTGTATTGAGTACATATATTGACCATAACATTATATTAGATCATAGTAAAACAATTATATAATTATAACCAAGGCAGATAAACATTGCAACATTCAGGCAGCTTCCCGGCTGTTACATTAATGTTCAAACTCCAGCATCCCGGCTGATTTGGTTTTATTAAACCAAGCATTTTAAATCTTTAACAATCCAAACATTTGGACAGTCCGAGACCATCAGGAATCCTCCAGCTTCCAAGTCTAGTACCTTTACCAAGTACTTTATTATCCAGTTAAGATTAGGTATAACATCATGGTTGTATCTCTCACTTCACTTGAGCAGAGAATACCAACAGGGACTCCCGCCCAATTCAACCACATCTTAAAATATTATAGGTTAGTATGCAAAACCGATAAGTCCAGCTAGTGACTGCAGATAGCAACTCTATCATCTACTGTTTAGTGATTGCTATCAGGGTCTACCGCCCCACAGTGTAGCCAAATCTACCAGATTCACCCACCATGTAACAACTCAATTACGATATAAGTTTTAGGTATAGACTTTCCACCAGATTCAATCCATCCAGAATCTCAATACTGAACCATACATCAGATTATTAAGTTATTAATTATCACGTTATATATTTAAGATTGAATAATAATTAACATGAAAATAGATACACTTAAACAAAGTAGGTAAGTATATCAAACTTTAACCTTGATTTAATATTGTCACTATTGAATACATGGAACAAATGAATCTACCACTCGCTCGGAAACCTAGTCCAATGGAGAAGAGCGAGCGAGAAACTCCATGGATTAGCAAAAGGGTCCCTACCTACCTGCCTAATTGTTAATCCTACTATCCTATCACCTATTAATTTACTTAAACATTTGTCCCTATAGCCAACAGACCAACCGCACCTATTACCAATCGCAAGTATCGACCTACCCGCATCTAAAATAATAAAAGTATAAGAAGATTCCTACGAAATTCCTAGTTTCCCAACACGTATTAATTTATCTAAATCTGTATCCCTATAGCCTATCAAACAAACCGTATCAACCGCCTAATCAATAAACCGTACGTACCGCCAGTCAACTGTATCAACCTACCCGCCTATAATAATAAATATAATTATATGAAGTACCCTATGGAAATATACCTAGCCAAGAGTCCTACACTACCTATGTGTATTCAGCAAAACTAGAGATAACCGTCACTTTTACATTTAAACATATATGTCTTTGGTCCCAGGCACCCAGGACTGGAAAGGCAATACACAAGCGATACATTCCCCAACACACTTTAACGTTCATTTAAAATTACAAAATAATTCACTTTATTCACTGCACTAAAGAACAACCCAAATTAAAATGCAAATACCATATTCAATGAATAATTAAAGACAATTTAAAACAGGAAAAGAATATACACAATTCAAACACCAAGAAAATCTCAATGCAAAATCAATTTAACAAGTACTCACCAATGATCGCTTGTGTTGCCTGGGACCGCAAGACGTCAAGAATTAGACTCTCTCTCCAACACACAATGATCGCCTGTGCAGTTCAGGACCGCAAGACGTAAAGAATCCTCGAAATGCATCGCGCAACGCCTTTTATAGTAGTTCTCAGACACCATATTTCTACCCTCAACTCCATAAGATTCAAGCGTTCAAAGTCACGTACGCATCGGTGTCGTTAACGCTATCAATAATGTCTATGCTCGATACTTATTGTAGTAGTATGGCATTTCACACCATCAGTATTTTGATGGAAATTAAGCTAGTTTTGTACGGAATGGGAAAGATTACACTATTTGTAGTATCTACGCTTAGTTAACAATGAGATATTCTACAATATCAATATTTCTATAGAAAAGTATTGACTGTTCCCTACATATCGGAATGTATCAAGATATCAATATAATCTATAATAACAATGCATTTTAAAGTTAATAATTTATAATGTTCGTAGAACTATTTTGTTTTTAAGGAATTTAATATATCTATTTGTTTAAAGAATACAATAACGAAACGCATCCCGTCTGACAATGTCCATCTAACGTCAAATATATTAAATGTCAACAAGTTCGGTTGGTAAACAAGGTTTTGAAAACTTTTAGTTCGAACATGAACGATTCTCATTTATGTAATTATTATTGTGTTTTTTCCTCAGATTAAAGTAATTTATAATTTTATATTTTACCTATCAAGTCCCCACTAACTGTTGCCAAGAACATTGACTATAATGAACATTACATGAAGGAAATTATATATTTTAGAGAGAAACCAAGTGAAAGAAGTTCAAGCATAATTGAATGTTTAATCATATATTTGTGAATGGTGACGGGAAGATACTCTGGACCGTTACATAGTGTAAGGAAAAATAAGCGATATTTGAAACTGAATTTGAATTTTTTAGGCCCAAATTTACTAAATATTTACAAACAGAAAAATAAAAAAAACTTAAAAATAATATGAAAACATACTATGTATCAAAAATAAAATAAAAAAAATACAACCGAATTGAGAACCTCCTCCTTTTTTTTGAAGTCGGTTAAAAAGACCTTGTCCGCGTGGAATGGTGGCAAGAATGCTGGCTGCATTTCCTCGCTGTATAATCATACTAATTTTTTGAGCGAGGAAAGAGCCCTCCTGTCACCTGTGGAGGCAATCAACCTTGGATATATTTTATCTACAAATTTTTTTGCGCTATGGCTCCATGGGCCATTTGAATTATATTGATTTCTTTTATTGACGCGAATACTACATACATTGTAATAAAACTCATTTTTCGAATTCTATTTTTATAAACGCGATAACCTTCTGAAAAATAGTTTATTTCAATGAATTTGTTTTTTTTTATTATTGACGTGGATTTTGAAGCCGATTAGAATTCCGGATCGATATATATTTTTTACTAGGACATGGATGGGTTTCCAGGATATACAAAAAAACTGTAAGTACCTATCTAAAAAAACTCCACAGGGGGGACTTCATAAAACTTGGCCATCATGGTGATACATTATGCCAACTAAAGTAAGCAAAAGTAAAAGTAAAGTAGTAGCATACTATTTTTGTAAATTTTGACGATTCATAAGTACTGTACATAATGGTCTACGTGAATAAAAAATATTCTAATTCGGATTCCAATGAATACACGTACTTGGGCCAGCTAGTATCCTTATTAATCCTCATTAATAAAACTAACTTACTATGGGCCGCATAAGAAGGCTCAAGGTGGCTCAAGGTAGCTCAACGCGCAATGGAGAGAGCTATGCTCGGGGTTTCGCTACGCGATAGAATCAGAAATGAAGAGATCCGTAGACGAACTGGAGTAACCGACATAGCTCAAAGAATCGCCAAGTTGAAGTGGCAGTGGGCATGGCACATAGCTCGCAGAACCGATGGCCGTTGGGGCAGAAAGGTTCTAGAATGGCGACCACGAATCGGAAGACGAAGTGTAGGACGGCCCCCCACAAGGTGGACTGATGACATCACACGCGTCGCAGGAAGCCGGTGGATCCGAGTGGCGGAGGACCGTGATGTGTGGAAGTCGTTGGGGGAGGCCTATGTCCAGCAGTGGACGTGTATATCGGCTGATAGATAGATAGAATAAAACTAAAGTCGCACGCGCATGAAATCGCGGGCACTGCTAGTTAATAATTGAGAAATTAATAATTTAATTATAATCCTGAGTGACTAAGTGGCGAGTGTTGGGTGATTCAGTGGAGACGCTCCAGGCAGGTGCCAGGATCTGGTGCCAAATATAATTACTAATTGATGTCTTTGTCCAAAGATACTCGTCTGAATCTTTCAACATTACAGACGGCCTGATTAGCGCAGTTGATAGTGATAGTGCTTTTTGTGCCGCAATGGTAGCGGTGATTCTGACGGAAGCGGGACACCGCTGCAGGAAGCCTTCGCGCTTGCTGCAGGGGCGGGCAGGGTTGCCTGTCACCCGTTGGACTATTACATAGTTATTGCTTTCATAAATGTCTAATGTTAGAACTATAATTGATAGGACTAGGCGATACTTGGCGGAAGTCCATTGTTAACCAAATGGGGAAAGAGGACCCACCACTGACCCTCGGCTTGTCAACTTTTTCAATTATAAACCAAACAAGTTTGATCGATAATAAAAGAAGCCAGCAACACCGAACTCCTCTAAGATGTTAATCGAGAAACTATCTATCACGAGTGACGTTAGAATGTTAGAACGCTCGCCTTGCTAAAGAGAGTCACGGGCTCAAACGTTTAATTAGTCTAGTGTATTTATACTCTACGTAAAAATACCAATGTATCTAGCTCGACAGCCCTATGGTGGTAGGGTGGGTAGTGGGAGGGAGGACACCAAGTATCCGACACCTTTGATCCGCCAGCGCCTGATAAGCACAGTCGACAGGTGTCCGCCCGTCCATTCGCTCCATTAGAAATTCTACAGCTATTTAAATGGTTATAAGTATACTATACCCGTTCTTCTCCATAGAAACGGCATTCCGAACGGGTGGTAAAGTAGTAGCATAGTATTTTGTAACTTTTGACGATTCATAAGTACTGTACATAATGGTCTACGTGAATAAAAAATATTCTGATTCTGATTCTATAAGCATTTACTTAAGTTTTTTGTACTTTGGCCACGGCACCGTCCGCAAAACTATTGATGTTCTACGATGCCTTACTTAATTCATTTGAGAATCAGAAAAATAAGTTAGGGTTCGATACCTCAAAATAAACAATGTAACCCCTTTGGGGTCTCGTTGTTGTTTACCTATCTGCCTGGCTGTCTTTCGTCAAGACCCTTTCTCAAAATGGTTTGCAGGATCAAGCCAAAATGACCAAGCAACAAATATCAAAATATACTACGCTCCGGCCGCTGAGAGAATGCGTTCCTGACAGGTCGCGTTTGATCGTACGATGATGATATTGTAGTAATTTTATAGTTTACTTATATGTACCACGGGCACAAAAAATAATTAAAAATAATATAATTATGTCTACTTACCAAAAACTATATTGGCGAGCTACATGTTATTAATATTTGGAACGCATTCTCTCGGCGCCCGAAGTGTAGTCCAGTAAAAAATTAAGTTTCTAATTTCAATTCAATAAAAAATACGACCTTTACAAGTGTATTTTACAGTTCATCCAGTCACCACCATACACAAATTATGTCTGTGGCGAATTGCTTTGAAATATGTTCCCAGCATTTCATGTTTTCTATGACACACACAAACTTCCAAGTAAGACAGACCGGCCTTTGTTTATAACTTATCATTACTTGCTACAGTTATGTCCGGTGATTTACAAGTAAATGAAACGCGCATGAAATACCTAGTTATTCAAGTGGAGGGACTACGATTGAGTGGTTCCTGCAAAAGCCGCGCTCCACTTCAAAAGATCATTATATAACCGGAGGATTCCAAGTTACTAATATCTCTTAGTGGAACAATACAACTTCGAATAGCATAGTTAGATAACAATAAACGATGACTGCGTCTGGACTTGCCAATAATGGACCCATTTAAACCCTCCCATCTTCATCCGTAGCCGTTAATCTGAGCATTTATCATGGGCCCGATAGGGGACATGGCAGCCTACGGGGATATTGATGGTCTTCATGTTCTGTTCCGATAATGAATGCGTCTTTTTTATGGGGGACAAAAGCGAATCAAGAAATGGTTGGGGGTCCGAATTGGAAATTTGACATGGTGGGCATTGCGTTGCACATTAGAAAATGTTATTTTTTTCGGGTACGGGTAGTAGGTTGTCTTTTAAGGTGGTGAATTTAGCATTATATAAGGTGTAACAATAATACTGTACAATATTGTAACAGGGCCAACAGTAGGTTAAAAAGATAACATTCCCAAAATAAATAAATAAAATTATCAGACATTTTCAAAGTCAAAGTCAAATCATTTATTTCGTATAGGCCTACGGGGGCACTTACAAATTGTCATAACATTTTTTTTTTCTTAAGTCTACAACCGGATCGGAACGCGACCTCTACTGAGAAGATCCGGCAAGAAACTCAGAGGGCCTGTCTTTTTTTTTTTTTAAATTACATCCTGTACTGAGCGCATTGCCAAACGCTACTAGGTCGCCTTGTTTAAAAAACAAACATCATTTACACAATAACTCAATACGTCAACGTGATCCATATAACTTACTTATTCATCGTTAAAAATATTTTACTCAATTTTTGTTATACCCAATATAATACTTGCCACGATGTACCTACATAAGTTTACCCAAGGGAACTACAAGCTTTATTCAACAGTCTAATATTTCGATGGGAGTTATTCAGGGCTCCAAGTCTGCTAACACAATCGATTCATAATCGAACAGCGACCGAATAGTAACTGTCACTTTTGACAGATTCTGTATGGGATATCTGTCAAAAGGGACAGTTACTATGCGGTTGCGGTTCGATTATGAATCGATTGTGTTAGCAGACTTGGGGCCCAGATAGTTTATGGTAGACTATCCACTCAACCCCCATATCCAGGAAGCCCATGCGCAGGCTAGACGTAGCCATACATACATATAACCTACCCACAAACTAACTTCATTATATTTAGAATTCACTGTAAATCAGTAAACACTTGCAATTTCGCGCAAAATTGTTACCTTTGGGCGCCATCCAAAACGATAAAGTGCACGCCTCGCGCCGATAATATCAATAATATTGCTAATAAAACAGCTGCCTGCATTGGAAATAGAAATCACCTCTGTAATGGCAACATTAATGTGTAGTGTTCGCTGTACTCACAAAATACTATATTCCTAACTTTAGCACCTAAAATTAATTTGTTTAGAATTACTATTAGAATGTATGACTATTTCAAAGTCTTAAGTAGGACTTGAAATATTTGAGAGTCGGTGGTCCATTAATATTCACAGTTATTTCTGGAAACTTCTGCAAAGAAGACTTCAATTGCGTCACACTCCTGACTATCTCAAAGGAAATGCCTGTTCACTAATAAATTACCTAAATGGATTAGTTAAATTAACTGGAACCCCTTTGGTTCTCAGTTAATCTATTAGCCGGAAAATATATAAACGAAAATCGTTACGACTGAATTGTGACCGGATATTTTATGACTCCCTACGCGATGCAAAGAGAGGTTAGAAGTTTGTCGATTTTGTCAGTTTGTGTATCACAGCTTCAGACCGGATACGCACACTTTAATATGTTTTTTTTAAAGATGGCTCACCAATAGTCTTCTCTAAGTGATATGACAATACTTTGTTTTTTTTTCTAAAATTATATAATCGACCACCTAACTAACCTAACCTACCCTGATTGATCGAATATTTATATAAGGTATAACAAAAATAGTTTAAAATATTTTGTCACGTTAATGTATACAATAATTGTTTCCATAATGTTTTTTTTTAAACTAGCGGTACCAGTAGCGTGTGGCCGTGCGCTGAAAACTGTGTGTATTTTTTTTAATGTCTAATAATTTAATTTATTGCTTTGGGAATGTCGTCTTTATAACCTACTGCGGGCCATGTTAAACTAATTTACAGTAATTTTGTTACATCTTATAAATAGCCACTACAGTGAGTTCTAGAGCCTAGAGCCCAACTAGCATAGCCTCGGGGGTCACACCACACCGAGGCAATAGCTCACACTGCCTCGCTCAAGCACTGTCGTTTTTTATTTGCCTCGTTGTCGGTGCGGCCCGGCCTCGCGAGGCTTGGTGGTCGGTTTGGACTTAAAAATTCAACAATCAAATTCCCCGTAAAGTTACAAAATAGGCGCCTCATAACTTTCCATGACACTTTATTATGCGCGTAAGCGCATAAAAACCCTCGTAAAATGACGTCAAATTATATTTTATTTTGTTCTATTTTGCGCGTCAGTTTTGTAAGCCATGATGCGATGTTATTCAGTCATTTTATGATATGAATATATTTATATTTAACTGCAACACGAATGTGAAAATGGCTTGAAATTCTGTGCTGCATTGGTATAAGTACATACCACAGGTACATATAGACGAATCAGAATGCATACAAAAATTATAATAAATAAATAAATATCGCCAGACAAACACACCAACTATATGGTCCCACACTAATCAACGCTTGTATGATGGTTACCGTACAATGGACTGAGGGCGTACCCAGTATATATAGGTATTAAACATCCATGACTTGGCTACAAAAAATCGTGCTCATTACACAAAGTTTGTCCCTACCCGGATTCGAACCCGGGACCCTCGGCACTCGGCACAGAAAGCACGGTCACTACCAACTGCGCTAATCAGGCCGTCAAGACTTGGTCGGTTTTAGTATTCATCTGATTCTATGTTTACATTATTGTTAAAGTAACGGCGCTGTATCTAAAACGAATACCCACGAAACGCGCCTACAAAAATAAAGATTTCTACAATCGAAATTTATTGCACAACAGCCATTAGCGTATAAACATCATTTTTATATTTAACCGCAACTAATCTGAGTGTTTCGATTTGGCTTACAACATTTGTATCATACTCTTTCAGTTATCTCAATCGGCGCAAGAGTTGCGTCGGTAAACAGTAATATCCATTACGTGACCTTGTGAAAAAATGTTGCGTTTTCCAGCCGCGAGAATAATCGGTAACTACCCTACCACAGACACGGCTTGTCTGTGCTTTGTGGAACAATGTGTGAAATAGCATTCTTTATTTTAAATCTGAAATGCGTAAATTTATTTAATGATATATAATAAAACCAGCCCTTTTTAATGTCCCACTGCTGGGCACGGGCCTTCCCTCAATGCGAGGGGGATTAGGCCATAGTCCACCACGCTGGCCCAGAGCGGGTTGGCGGACTTCACACATCTACCGAGGGGTTCTCTCAAACATGCAGGTTTCCTCACGATGTTTTCCTTCACCGTTTAGCAAGTGATAATCATGGTTGAAAATGAGATTGAAATTTATTTAACAAACCTGTAATCCATATAAAATGTTGGCTATCCAGATAAACACGTTATAAGTACATATAATAAACGTTATAAGTATATATAGTAATATACCTATATAAACACTAAGCTACGTTCTTATGGTAGCTAAATAGTGACTTATTTTTGTCTTTGATTATAAGTGTCGTCTTATCTATTATCACACTATTGATCACGTTTTGAGACGACTCTAAATCATGATAAGGAAACTCAATAGTTCAATAAACATGTACCAGACCAAACAATCAGATAGCCAACTCAAAGTGCAATGAGTGGAGTTTGTTAAAAGTTGAAATTGCATTGCACTGTCTCGGTCGGGCTTCGGTAGTGGGCTACGTTGGACAGTGGGCTTTGCGCTATGTGAGAGCTTTGCACTACGAATCCTTTCAACGGTAGAGCAAGTTTGGAGCCGTCCTACGTAATGTATGGGGTAAAACCTTGATAATTTATCTTAGGTGCCATACAACAAACTAGTATCAATTAAAAACGTTAAAATAATAATGAAAAATTTCCACGTAATTCCGAAATTCCACGAAAATGAAAATAAATGCAAAACATGGAAGCGTTCACCGTCAATAATCCTAACTAACGTCGACATTTTCCATCTCTACATTTTTCCATGGCAAGAACTCCTTTAATATTTCCAACGGAAGCTAGACTGCCACCAGACTGGCGGGCATACCGACGACTGATATTGAAATACTTTTACCGTATATTTTTTGTATAAATGTCACCGTGCCTACCTGTTTGAATTTAATAAACTGATTAAACAATGGTTAGGCGCGTACATTAAAATCCATTATAAAAATATCGCCAGACGAACACACCAAATTTACGGTCCCAAACTAAGCAACGCTCGTATTACGGGATACCAAACTGGGGCCGCCGATCCGATAACATAAATACCGATATATGTAGATATTAAAAAAGTCATGAGTCAGGTATAATCATTCATGTTTATCAGACAAATTAGTTTGCCCCTACCGGGGGTGGTACCTGCTACCCTCTGTATAGAAAGCAGAGTCTCTACCAACTCTACCAATCTAGTCGCCAAATGGATTTAGGTACGCAGTAATTTAATGATTATGTAATTGTAAAGCAACCCCATTTATAGGTATGGGGAAGAACCTAAGGACCGTTGTCATCCTATTATTTGCCTCGCTGTCAGCCCTCGAGCAAGCCTCGCGAGGCAGCGCGGTTGGTCTACACGCGGCCATTAAAATCTAAATATACCAGAACCACCCGAATGTGACGATATGTTATTCTGGGCTGTGTGTCTAGCTTTTTTGCAAATGGGAATACATACTTTCGGAATAGGTGCTTACCTCGCTTTGAGCACGTAATGTGAGCCCAAGAATAATAAATCCGGAGAAAATTCGCCCGGGGACACACCGAACGCTATTAACTTCGCGCATTTTGTAACATAAAACAACTTTTTTTTAATATTTAAATATTTTATGTAGGTACCGAATATGAACAGAGTTTTTTTTTATTTATATGGTACCTTTATACTCACGTACGAACGTTTAAATTTGTCTACCAGATCTTTTTTGTCTCCCGCTTTGCAATGGAGGGAAATGGATAATTTTCTTCCAACTCCGCCTATTTTTATCTTTAGATTAATTTCGTGCGGGTTCCAAAACAATTAACTTTATCCCGGGACTCAGCGAGGGTCAAACCTCGGTGTCTTCATTGAACACCACTGTAGATCCTGGCTTACAGGAGTAGCAGTGGTGGGAGTGTGATGCGGGCCTAGTCCCCTTACCTACGAACGCCAAGTCTTGTGACCCCGGGGGTTTGATTGAATCGGTTATGTAATGCGATTTAATTCTAATATTATATATATTATATTGTCCTGATATAGTGTACGAGTAGGGTAGAATCCTATTTCCTTGCACTCATTGTGTCTCAGCAATTGTAGGCCGTCTTGATTTGGTCCTGGCAAGGGTCTCGTACAAACAAGACGAGCGTGCGTCCTTGCGATTTGTTAGTCGACCCTCTGTAAGTAGCCTAACGAATCAATGCGGGCTCGCCACAAGATTTAATTATCTTATGTAGATTAGAATTTACTTACATTGTCTTGTGGTGACTGGGTAAGTCGTGATGAATCGAATCAGCTATTTTAGTTTGTCTGTCTATCTGAACGCATATTACGGTAAAACTGTTGGACGGATTTTGATGAAAATTATGCGGGATGGTGTCGGCGGCATTATTCCAGAGTATCATGTCGGTGACTCGCACGTGCCACCCGGCGACTTGTGGCGACATATCAGCGGCATGTCGGTGACATGGGTATGCGCTCAGCAGGGGCTCAATTCTGCTAATTTACAAACGTTTCAGCGGAGTGTCGATAGCATGTCGATTGAATTTTTTTTTATTACGTTATAGGCAAGTATTTGATCTCGATCTCACCTGATGGTAAGTGACGATGAGATCTACGATGGAGCATACTTGCCTAGAAGGTACCTGTTCATTCTCGACTTGAAAACACCCAGATTAAAGTCAACGGGGAACAAAGACGCCGGTAGCGTGTTCCATTCCTTGGCAGTTCGCACGATAAAAGAAGAAGCAAATCGCTTAGTACTCATTCACTTGCTGTACGATGAAAAAAAACTACGCAATCCTGCATGTTCATCACACACCTAAGTCCTCCCGTGACCATTGTTTCTGTAAAGCAGTGAAACGTAGGGAACGTAAAAAACATAAAATAAACGCGTTAATATCCTTAAAATTAGTATTATTTCAAAGAAGTATAGTTGTTCTATTTTATTTCTTACAAAACATTTAAAAAAAGAATCCTTTAACTCATAAAATATGTAATAATTCTTAGAACACTTCATAAAACATATTTTCCTTTTTATCTCACTGCATTAATCATTTCTATGTATTGACTCTATTCAGTTTTGTTTGCGCTCGCACAAACACACATAAAACATGTTGACATTAGTATTCTTCCCATGAAGTATGGTAACAACAGACATTGGAAATGCTGTTAAATTGATTTATTTTTTGGAGGGAAGCTCATAAAACGATAGCAATAATTCAAAATATGATTGGAGTTATAACGAACTTTGGGTTGGTATATATAGATAGAGGTTTTTTTTCCCAACGGGTCGATTCAGAACGTTTTGACAAGTATCCGAATAGATTCGATTAGAAATTTTCTCGTATTGACGACGATCGAATCTATCAGAGCCATACTTCATGACCGAACCGAATATTCGATACGACTATGCAACCGAATGGTTCGTTTCGACCACTCGATATGTTTACATAGTACATTTTATAATTTAAGATTCAGTTAATAATCGAATCGGTCAATACAAGACTTCTCGTAAGGTTGTGAATTGGGGGGCGGACACAAATTTCTACCAATTTATGTTTTTATATATTAACCCTATTTTAATGTAGGTACTATTGTGCTATTGACATACTTCGCGTGGAATTTAGTGACTAGGTAACCCGGGGAAATCATCAATTACCCGAGATAAAAACATCCTAAATATTGAGCTATATGCACCGTAAAATTTTATCAAAATCAGCTTATTGCATGCTGAAACCCATCCATTTACCGAGATAAATAGACCCGGGCTATGAGCTACCACTATGCTAAGTTTCATCGAAATCTGTAATGTAGTTTCCCCGTGATACTCGAACAGAAATATAGACAAACATTTTAAGCTGCTTCGGCTTCGGTATCAAAAATGTAGGTGTATTTTTTTAATATTCGAAGTTCAGACATCACCAAATTAGTCTTAAATTTGGTGTAGGTACTTATAATATATTACGTGTTAGTTGTTTGGGGATAAGTTTGTACCCGCCAAGTTTCTCGTTTGCCACTAAGCTTTAACTAACATGTAATTTCCGCGGTCGAGGAGTTAGGCTTCTAATTAGTGTTTTGCCCCTAACTTTAAGGGTGGCAACCCTCTGTTCGTTCGACATAAGACAATAATATGTTGTGTGTAATAAAACATGAGATGCAGGACCCGTTCGAGAGGGTTGAAACACCTAGGGGCAACAAATTACTGTGTCTAAGTAATTCCCGAAATATAAATTTGACGACCTGCTTAGCGCGGTTGGTACCCTGCTCTCTGCGCCGAGGGTCCCGGGTTCGAATTCTGGTAGAGACAAACTTTGGGTGACGAGCATGAATGTTTGTACCCGAGACATGGATGTTTTATCTATATAAGTATTATATACTGAGTTCGCCCTCAGTCCATTGTACGGTACCCATAATACAAGCGTTACTTAGTGTGGGACCGTAGAGTTAGTGTGTTCGTCTGGCGATATTATTATATCATAAAGTCTTCACTAGCCTGTTTCCCATTTATTTTCTCTATTTCCTAGCATAACGAAGTGATGTTAAATTAAATGCTACGCAGAATAATAAGCAAGAAATGCTAGGTTACTTTTTCTGTCGTTGGGAGGAACCCTTATTTAATAAAAATGCGTGAGGCGTGGTTCGTGTTTGGCAAGTGCTCAATGGCAGAGTGAATGAGGCAGCGCGCGCGCCGCCGCCGCGGGCGCCGCAGACGCACGCGTTTCCCAGAGTGGTCGCTTACGCAACCGACCGACCAATAGCTTCCCCGTTCGACGTTTCACAATTGTGTAGCGAGAGTATGCTTTCAGTGGCTTTTGATGGGATAAAACAAACATATTGTTATATTATATGTAGCCTACTGTTACCAAATCTATCAACGAGAATTTCGTTAACTTGTTAGAAATAACTTTATGTCTTAGAATATGGAGCAAAATGTTGCAATTTGTTTGTGACGAAGGCAGACGTACCTGGGAAAAGGCGACGCTAAAGTTTTATAGAGCACTCAAAGCACCAAGTGTCGCCCTACAATTATCTGGCAAAGACTGGCTTCGTCCCCTATCTCGTTCTGTCGACTGCCGGTGTATCCTGGATCAATATTATTAACAACAAACCATTCTTTATTACATTCCAAAATCACAACTGACTACATAGGACTGTCCGAGTATGATGCAAAACACATGTCGATCGTATTATCTAACTTTAGAACTTAGACATTTCTGAAATAGGGTCAAGAATTACGTCGGCGATGTGGTGGCGTGCGTTCGGCTATTTTCGGCGCAAGTCGGGCGCGTTCGGCTATTTTCGGCACGGTCGCCGGTTCGGTTGTTTTAAATTTGGAACTTTCGAAAAATTGGATTGAGATAAAAGTTTTTTGTTTATGCATGATCGAGCGAATATTGTGATATTTTATTTGAATTTAGAATATTAGAATCTTTGTTTGTTGTAGAATTGTGAAATATCTATGCAATGGCAACTACATATTTTAAACAACACACGTAATTATTTTACTCCAATTAAAATATGCGATTACTCTTCTACAAGCTTTTGGTGTACTCATCCAAGGTAGTAATCTAATTTGGATGCGTGTATGTAGTACGTACTTATTGACTTAATACGTGAATCCTATTAGTGTGCGCATGGCATAATAAAATGCTACTCCAAGTATTTTCTTACCGTGACACGTGATTGGCCCAAGACTATGTCATCGGCTGTGCGGTGGTAATTGTATTGAAGGTTCCAGTCAAATGGCAACACTGATCGAGACGTATGTAGTCTTAGGCCATCGTCGTGAGAGAATACCTTACGGGCGTAGCACATTATTATACCATGGGTGTGCGAAAATTTAATAACAAAAAATACTGACAAAATCGACTTTTTGGCGGGAAACTGAAAAGTCATGGCGTCAGTTATGTTTTAATTTCTAAAACTAGTGTTCCTGCGAGTTATAGTGAGTGATATAAGTGGAATATTAACCATTATAGGTTCGGCAAAGTACACAAGTGTAGGTAATTGAAACAGAGTGACGAAACATGGCTTTTCAGTTTCTCACAAAAAATCCATGAAAAATCTTTCGGTAAAGTATCCATCACTTTACTGATTGAGGGATGGGGGGTATTTTACTTGGGCCTAGGCTTTGGGCCTGTGCATATGCTCAAAAACAGAAATAATTTATATTACTTTACACTGGCAAAATACCTATGGTGATGCCAAATTAAAAAAAATATATATAGCAAACGTCACATTTTTATGTACTACTATCTGTCCCTGAGAACTTCGCACAGCCTCAGCATCAAATGTATGAAAAAACGTATTATCTTTATTATTATATTTTTGTGATTTTTTGTCATATTTCAATAGGCTTTGGGGCAGAGACAAATTAAAAAAATCAACGATTACAAAAATCGGCCCACACATTCTTGAGTTGAAATGGTGTAGCTAACACGACTTTGTTTTATATATTATATAGACTTCCTTCATAGGATAGAATTAAATTTTGTAAAAAACACATTCCTCTTTGAAGTCGAACACAAAGAAAATAACTAAGGGCCTCATTAAAGATCTATGAAATAATCTATCACTTTGAACTGACGGCGGAGTTATCATTCGATATGTTTAAATCTCGGGATTTGGATATAAAATGGATAAGGGATTTTCTTTGAACATGTTTAATATTTTATTTGTTTACTTTTCCTACATCTAACAAGAAGCAAGAGTAGATTTGTACTGTATTGAGGTCGGTGCCATGAGCACAAACAATAACCTAACCTAACCGAACGCAATCGTATCAAATATAATTGATAGAACTAGGCGATACTTGACGAAAATACATTGTTAAACAAATTCTTATTAATAGGAATTGTTGGTTCACATTATACATTGCCCCCTTCGCCCTAAAATAAAAAAAAAAATATTTTGTAATGTCACTCTTCTTACACAGACAAAAACATTAATCAAAAACAATTATATCAAGAACTAATTTAAATTGTTCTTGACCGGGATTCGCAAGATCAAAGTTATTTGAAAAGTCTCTGTGTATTTTAAAGCACTGTATTCTGAGCAAATATTTACGTGGTTTACAACGTGTTGTGTGCTCATCGCTAATGAAAATGTATGTTTGTCTGTACAAAAATCTCGCTAAATAAATAAAATTTGAGCAATATCTATGACGGGCTCCAATAAACTGTTTACATTTTCTGTTGATTTAAAATTATGTTTACAAATCATTTGTAACTTAAAAAAGAGATAACTTATTTTTCCTTTAAAAAAAGAGCACAGAATGTTCGACGGATAAAAAAAAATGTCTATAGAAGAAAATGCGCTTATGACAAGTTGGTCTTTAGAAACGCATTTTTTTAAACAATGAGTTTTTCGTAATCTACCAGCCAGCATTGTAGCACTAAAATTAAAGGAAAACAATCTTAAAAGCTATATTCCATTTACAACGGCATTGCAAGAAAGAAAGAAGGCAACAATGAAGAAACATTAAACTTTGCATGAATTTGAGGGAAAGAACTCAATACCTTTTACTTACATAACTATTTTTCCGATTTAACGATTTTAAATATCCGAATTTACAATTTACCGCACTCTTAAAAAAGCTACCAGTTTACTAGCCAGTGTCACGACCATTTTAAGTAAGTATGTCACTAATCGCAGGAACGGTAAAGAAGAAAAGAAACAAGCAGGATACTTGGAAAAGTATGAACATCTATTTTCGACACTCACAATGTACTTGGCGAGGTTACACGAGTACACTTGCAACTTTTTACTTGCGTACTGTTCTGTCCTGGTGTAAACCGGGCATAAATGACGACGAATACATAATCATAGTCATAGCCATAGTCGGTGTGCCGCGTTCAGTAGTGCACGCTATCTGTCTCACTGGCTACAAACTTCCATTTCTAGCCCATTGGCTCGGAGTTTGTACAGCGCCGAACAAATGGAGTGTGAGCGCGCCACCGGCCGACACGAAAATTTGCGAATAAATTCCCTCTAAACACATCGCTTCTTTTGAAATATGTTTTATGATCGTGGGAGTTTTTGAGATTAGATACTTTCTGATTTGACCTATCCTACCTACCAACTTTTTTTAATACCTACCTACTAGGTACCTTATTTTTTTTATAAATCCTGGATACTAGTATTTTTATATTTTCGTGGAACCGCTGCTGATTATTACGATATAGATGACGTTCATAAATAAAATCCCGTAACAAGTTCAGTGAAAAATTATCGGTCATCTTGGTTGGAAGATCTTTAAAAAATCAACATTCACTATTTAATTTTACTACTTTACTTATTAGGTTTATATAAGTAGGTGCTTCGTTTTATTTCAGTGCCAGAGTGGTAGATCCAGTTTGGTAGGTTCCAGATTAAAATTTCTAAGAGCCCTAAGAAACTTTGCATCAGAAGCTTAATTACTTCTTCACTTACAGCATCGACCGCAGAGGAACGATTCCAACGATCACTTGGAGACTTGTTTATTACCTGTAACAAATACGATAGACTAATTAATTGGCTATTAATGTAGCATTTGGGGGCCATTCAATTGACGTTATCGGTACAACGATAAAATGTTGAAGGTTTAATTATCACCGAATGGTTTGGTGGAGTCGTAACTATTCTAAAGGAGAGTAACTTTATGTAGCCATATTGATGACCTACTTTTGCTACGGTGGCAGGTTTGTATTTAAAATAAATTGAACTAGCCTCCAATGTATAAGACTACCCTGTCGAAGGTCGACATTTTGCTGCAAAGAAGTGTTAGAACCGAGTGCTCGGACTGTTAATGCCAAAAACAGATGTATAAGGTTTAACAAAAATAGTGTTTAAATATTTTAAGGGGTTAACGTAAATACTTATCTGCAACGCGGACTGCTGTCACGCCTGTTTCGCCACCGGTAACGACGAGAAGTGGACGTCGGGTCAGGTTTCCGGACTTCTACCGACCGTAGTGCCGGTCTCAGCAGGGGGGTGGTGTAGCGGAGGTTCTATGTCCGCGAAATGTAGCTGGCCGCTTCACGGCCGGTTTCGATTTATGTCAGCATGACGTTTGTTGTTGAAGTTGCTTTTGTTTTATTTTCGGTTCATGAAAATGCTGAATGTTGAAGAGGATTATATATTTTTCCAGCAAGACAAAGTTATTATTATTTGTTAGCACTATCTTCGCATTCCTATATATACTGCAGAAGTAGAACCATGCTATTTCTACATACTTATTACATGCCCTTCAATGCTAGATTAAAACATAAAATAACGTAGCAATTTGCTTTCGTTTTTCGCAAAAAGGTTATCTATTTACGAGAGAAGCCAGCGTTTAATCAGATTATCTCACACGGAAATTAAAAAAGTTAAAGTAATTAGAAGTGTTCGATAAAATATTAGTTCAGTGATCAATGTAATTGAATTTCAATTTGGATCGCCAATATTGAATTATGGGGTATGGTCGGTCGATTTTAAATTTACACTTTTATCTAATGATGCAGGATACAGAAAAGGTACACTAACCATTGAACCTGTGCTTCTTTCGTTAATTTGTAATCATTATCTAAAGTTAGAATTTCGATATAATATAATCAGTTTTTTACGTTGCGGTCCGATCTACGCAAGCAACAACTAAATATGAGGGTGCCCTAGTCAAACTATGACACTAGGACGTCAACCACGTGACCATGGTTGCTGTAAATGGTGGCTGCAGCCGAAACGTCGGGGTAAAAAATCATAATATATACGCGATAAAGTCCTTAAAATTAGTTTTATTACAATAATTAGATTATTTTCATTTATATATTACAAGATATAAGGTTTGTATAAATATTTTTGAATCGTCTTGTATATTATAATAGCTGACACCCATGTGTAAATCTCGCCATTTTTATTTTGCCCTGTGTCAAAGAAATATCATAGAGCATCTGTACCTCTATAATTTTCCGGTTCAAAAGGAAAGTAATACAATTTTCTTTTCAGCAGACACTTTCCTATCTGCAAAATGTTTCGAAGAAATCTTCAGAAATTGGGAGAGAAACGTAATCAGACTGAGAGCAGTTCTGCAGGTATTGGCCGAGCTATAGCTGTAATTGGGAGTATGTAGGTACAGGTCAATCGATCTAATGATTCAGTCTTACGAGCAGGGGGTCTACCATGAACTCCTATTTGCAGGCAATTCACTAAAACTTGTCATATGTATCATGTTCTACTGGTGGTAGGCTTCGGCCGTGGCTAGTCACCACCCACTGAACAAAGCCATGTCGCCAAGCGGCCTAGCCGTGTTCCGGCATGATGTTCGGTGTTGCCATTCATGGATGGCGGGTCAGATCAGTTGCGCTGCATGTGCCTAGTGAATGTAGCGTCTCTATCTACTGCCGCCTTCCTACCTAGGCAAGTATGCTCCATCGTAGATCTCATCGTCACTTACCATCAGCCTTACTTGCCGCAGCCTGGCTGCCGCAGCCAGGCTGCCTAGTGCGCGGGGTGTCTTAGACTAGATCAGACTAAATACATATACAAATTTTCTAGCTAAAATGCAATGTCACGCTAAATACGCAAACTGCTATAAAAGGACACCGTTTTACAATGTACGAATTAGGGGTACCCAGGGACATATATAGCGACAGAATTTCGCGAGTGGAATTTTGATATCGTTTAAGTTATAATATACTAGCTGTCCCGGCGAACTTCGTACCGCCTTAGAATTAAATGTATAAGAAAATGAATTATCCATATATATTTTTTTATGCTTTTTTCACATATTTTAATAGTTAATCCGCTATTTGGGGAGGAGACAAATTAAAAAATTGAAGCTCATAGATATCGACCCACCGTACTTGAGTTATAAATAAAAAAAAAAAAATCCAATTTGTATGTGTCTGTTTGTTTTGGCTAATCTCTGAAATGGCTGAACCGATTTTGACGGGACTTTCACTGGCAGATAGCTGATGTAACAAGGAGTAACTTGGGCTTACTTTTATTTTAGAAAAACTTTTTTGTTAAACTCCACGCGGACGAAGTCGCGGGTAACAGCTAGTAATGCAATATCTCCCTACGTCTGTTTTGTTTCTTCGTCAGAGTCCTTAGTCTAAAACAAATGCAGCTCGAATGCGAATTATCTATTGGTCGTACGTTCGGACGTCATCGGCTTGCCGAACTTTGCCGATGCGTCTGTTAAGTTGTGCAGTTTCTATTCGAGTTTTAAAAGTTACTATAGAATTCTCTAAGGTAGTGTCGCTATAAAATCTGAGTGATAGAGTAATGGGGGCTATACTGCATCAATATTGGAGCGTGTTCCGCGTTTAATGGGATTGCTTGCTCTATCGCCAACGACGTGCTCGAAGTGATGGCCCCTCGCATCAACAGCGTGAATGTTATACTGCAATAACTTTGTTATCTGTGTATGGCGATAACTAGATCATGTCGCCTATTGCCATAAACTAGGCATATAATATAATAATATCGCCAGTTGACCACACCAATTGTGTGGGCTTATACTAAGCAACGCTTGTACTATGGATACCGTAAATTGGATTTATAATACCGATACTTGGGTGCAAATATTCTTACTCTTCACTATCGGGATTCGAAGCCGCGACCTTCAATAAAGTAGGGTCTCTCACTGCCAATCGGGTAGCCACGTACCAGACTGCTACAAAAACTACAAATAGCCAAAAAAATCGCATCGTATTAAAAACAAAATGACCGAATAAACGCCAAACTAATTTTAAACATACATTCTATATTCAAAAGTTCAAATGTTTCAAGAAAAACCTTCTCAGTTTGAATAAAAAGGTCACGCAAGCGAGCGTATGGTTAACATTTAAGCCCTTTAATATTCACCGTAAGTAAGCCGCACCTCAGTTCCAGCCCAGTGAACTGTACTGTCCTGTAAAGTGCGGCCCGTCTACGCGGAATCCAATGGAGAACAAAAATCATTGCGTGGCAAATTAAGGCGGCTTTCATAATAATATGGTTGCAGTTGGAAATTGGTTTTAAATATTCACCAATTTTGGTATTCATTCTATAACGAGTCTAGCATATACATGGAAATTATTTTTTTAGGATTCTCCATATTTATATAAATTACTTACTATAATAGTAGCCTTTTTTCAATGTACCACTGTTGGGCACGGGACTCCCCTTAAAGCGATGGTTCTTAGGCCATAGTCCACCACGCTGGCCCAGCGCGGGTTGGCGGACTTCATTCGTCCTTCGAGAGGTACTCTGAGACATGCAGATTTCCTCAAGATATTTTTCTTCATCGTTTATGGTTGAAAACAAGATTCGCAGATGAAATCTACCAATCCCAGCGGTGTGGGCCCCGGGATTTGAATCTGCGATCCACGTTATCGAGGCAAGTGATCTACGCACTTTGCTATCACTGCTCGAGAGAAAATTGTACCAGCTTTATGCCGTAACAAGAGCTAAAGGTGTGTTTACAAATACCAGGCGCACCGCCGAGACGAGTTTGGCTGGTTTATCTAATCCCACGTCGTTCAATACGCCTTTAAAATGAAATCAGTTTTCCATCGAGCCTGTCTCTAGTGTGCTCGTGTTCACGGGCAGTGATCCAAATTATATAGTCATTTTTTTTTTCTAGAAAACGTTGTTAGGTTGGTAAAGAAACGTGCAATGAAGGAGGTTTTCTTTTGGTACGTCTTGTGCTGATTTGTTTTTTTCTTTTCTTTGATAAGTAAGCCTATGTAGTGCTGAAAATGAATAATATTAAAATTAAGGAGCATATTATTTTTCAAGCAATATTATTTTATGAA
Source organism: Pheosia gnoma (assembly GCA_905404115.1). NCBI lineage: Eukaryota > Metazoa > Arthropoda > Insecta > Lepidoptera > Notodontidae > Pheosia > Pheosia gnoma. The sequence continues at coordinate 1,300,097 of FR989905.1, forward strand.
GTGCTCGCAAACTGGATTTGAAAAAAAAAAAAATTTATTGGTTGGAAGCCGTCGTTCGCAGCTAACTCGGCCGGTACAAAAAGCATTTGTACAAAGAAAATTGTACATAACATTTTTATTATCTTTATAATAAGTCATTTTTATATCTTTACATGACATGATCATATAGATATGATCCAGATACCTAAGGGATATTTTGTGATTATGGAAAGAATAATGCATTTAAAAAAACATATAGATCTATGTAATAGATGGATAATAATATAATATGGGCCTTTGGTATATACCATTAAGGTTCCTTACTTAAAATATTGTCCGTTTGAACACATATAGAACAAAGTCGTGTTAGTTTCACCATTTATAACTCAAGAACGCATAAGCCAGGTTTTTGATCCTTGATTTTTGGAATTTATCTCCGCCCCAAATAGCAGAATAACTATTAAAACATACATGTGAAAAAATCACAAAAAATATTAATAAAGATAACTTATTTACACATACATTTGATTCAGAGGCGGTACGAAGTTCGCCGAGACAGTTAGTTATTTCTAAATTCCCATAGCCATTAATTAATTTTCATTTCATCTTGTCACACCAACTTTCAAATTAATTAACCACTTAACGTATTTTCAACTAAATAATACTGTATTAATATTGCTTATGTATACGCCATAACATCCTTATTTCTCTCTACGTCGCATATATTCCGGCTATAAAAATGATAAATGAGAACTTGAGTTTTAATAAATTCTCCGAAACACAAAGTGCCTCTCTGGGAATGACGTATGGCCATTTCTCAGAACTACGCAATGTTGGGTAGCAGTTTAATTGTTTCCATCTCGTTTCAATGTCGCCAGACAAACACGCCAACTATATTGTAACGAACCAAGCAACGCTATTATGATTACCGTAAATACATACAATGGAATGGGGGCGATCCCAGTATACAATGCTAATATAAAATATCAATAACTCGGGCACAAACATTCGTGCAGAAAATTTGGTACCCTACCAGGATTCGAATCCGGGACCTTCAGTACAGAAAGCAGCGTGAACAAATCAGGTCAATATAAAGAATCTCTCATAATCGACTCCGATCAATCTACAACTCGTTCTAAATAGACATCATTGCCACAAACGCTATCATTACTTTCACCGTGCCCATCATTACATTCAATTAACCAATCATTACTTTCATCTAAACACGAGCCTGAAAACACAGAGGAGCGTTTAGGGTTCACAGTAACACGAATGTAAACATTCTCAGACAGTTTGAACTCTAAGGAGAGAAAACGCGGGCAGCTTTTAGTCCATAGAAACATATTTCTCCGTTCTATCCCTGGACATTGGCATTATAGCAAATATTTTCATGCCATAACATTTATAACGGCAGTGCATGGTCCTTTGTTTGGAATAACCAAGAACTAGGAGCTTTTTAAAGCAACTTTGACGAATATAAAAATAATATATAGGCATAGCCAAAGTCCTTCTATTATTCTTGTAAAAAATATATTTAAATCGGTCCTGTTTAGGGCGAAGAAAGGGGGGAATAGGAAATTATGAGTTCCTCTATTTTACATAGGTGCACTCCGAGCTGCAGTTGTTACTTCCGCTCTATCCGGGCAGGCTTGAGGGAGCGGTACAACAATATATTTATGTAATACTTATTCTTCAAATGTGTTGCAGACCGCATTTCATCTTAAGAACCAACTCAAATTACAACACAAATAAAATTTATACATCTTTCGAATCGAAAAGCGTCCCTAGTAACACATGTTTAATTACTAGCAATTAATTTAATGATCCCACGACCTTCGGGGTACGCTGCCTAGCACCCTCGCTAATCAGGTTACGCGAAGTCAGGGAGTGTATATACATATATTTATCTAGTTTATAAGGAGATTTGGGCAGGTAATTAGTAGAAAACGCGTTGGCCTCTTGGCATAGCAGATACATCGTAAGTTAACAAAACTAATTTAGTTCGAACACAAATTACGACGACGTTTGTTCAAGGTTCTAAGTATTTATTTTCTTTACTCTTGTAAATTGGATTATACAATCTGTAGAGAAACTATACTACTAAACATAAATAAAAAAGTTATATGAGCATAAATAAAGTCACCGCCCATCGTGTTAAGTGACATTTATCAAATGAATGGGCTGCCGTAGGCGGCGTAGCCTTCACGCCACTACGAAGTAGCTGCTACGTCAATGTACAGGTGTCTACGTAGCGGCTGACGTGTGAACAAATTTAAGAATCGATAATGAAATTGATTACGTGTTGAGATGTTGAGGTGACTTAGGTGTTGTAGTACTCGTAGGCGTAGGGCTATGTGGCTGCTACAACAGTAGCTATACTACAATTATTAACCGTAGCAGATTGCTACAGTATTCTAAAATAAAATATTGAATGTCATGTCTATATTTAATTACACGTATTTATGAAAAATATCTACTTGTACCAGAATTTTCTAATCAAATAAAATATTAAAATCTTGGGTTCTCTAGTTTTTTGCAAACTTTTTCAACACTCTTAGAAGCAAGGTGCCCCAAAAGGACTGCACTTCATAATGAAAATATATCTTTCAGACACTGAATATAAATGATATATAATCCAGAAGGTATGAACTATGTAACTGGCAGTCCTCGTGGGGGGTTGTCTGCCTTAAAGGTGCTGTCCCATTTTGCTGCGCGGACACGCTACCTGTGTCAACTTGTTCACTTTATATGAGAACTAGCGTCTAGCTGCCACCCGCGACTTCGTCCGCGGTATTTAACAAAGACACAACCGTTAGCAATAGCCCGCTCGCGCGTTCTTAGCCTTTGTGAAATTCAGTCGTTAGGGGGGGGGGGGGGTTCTAAAATAAAAGTAGCCTAAGTTACTCCTTGTTACATCAGCTATCTGCCAGTGAAAGTCCCGTGAAAATCGGTCCAGCCATTTCAGAGATTAGCCGAAACAAACAGACAGACAGACGGACAGACAGACAGACAAAAATTGTAAAAAAATTTTGTTTTGGTATACGTACCGTGTGTAAAATATATCCTTCTGGGCCCCGGGGTGGAAAATTATACTTCTTTATAGTTAAACAATCATAATTTTGTTTAAATACAGCGAACACTTTTTAAACCACCCATTGTCAAGCAGCCGCCATAGAGAAGAGAGAGAAAGCCATAGAGTAAATTATATAGATCAGTTTCATAGATTATTGTCCACCGTGTATACATCCAAATGCACTTAGTAAAAAGCGGTTATTTTAATATTACAAACAGACACTCCAATTTTATTTATTTGTATAGATGTATATAAATATGATATTTCAAATGGTAGTATACGCTTTGTGAATCACGCTGTATATCACTTAACTCACTAGAGTTTGCTGATAGCAAAATAACTATTCGGAACATCTGCCACACCAGCCGGCTGCATGCAAATGTTGCCTTGCTCCGAAATTCTAACCGTTTTGCTTGCGCCGACAGCCGCAGGATGCAATTAAGTCTTCGATGTCCGTCGCCGCCAGCTACTAGCGAAATAACATGCAAATGAATGCTAATTATGCTTTCGCAATTTGAGCCGAAATTTGAATTATATACGGTGTAACATAAATTTTGTAAAATTATTTAATAGATGAATCACTAAATCGTATGGATCATGTTGATATAGGTAAAAATTGTGCAAGTGTTGTTTGATTTTTTTTTAAACAATGCGATCCAAATGCTTTTGGCCGTGCGCTTAGTACGGGGTGTCATTTCTTAAATGTCTAATAATTCTATTTATTTATTTGGGAGTGTTATCTTTATAACCTACCTTTGTTCCTGTGTAAATATTTTACACTGTTATATATTATGTATAACGTGCTAGATTTATACTGATATAACAACATCAGATCAAGTAAATCATTATCTTTTTAGTGGTAAGAAAATTGTCTTCTATCCAACTTGATTCAGCTTCCAATATTTTCTCAATGTCTATTGTTATCTGTGGGTCAACATATCCTAAATGTCCTGAATACATGTGCCCATATAAACTTGTAGCGAACGCTACTTCGCTACAAAAAACATTTTCATTTCACCGAACATAGATGGCTCTGATTTCAACGCTCCATACAAGTCTGAAACACGGTACCAGAATTTACCGAAAACGTAACATGATGAGACCGCGGCTGATTTGGCTTATGTCGGGACATCGAACCTAGAGACACAAAGGACTTCCCCACTAGGCGTAACATCCGGCTACTTGCAAGATCTTCCCGTTATCCCTTAGAACTAATGCTCATCTCTACTGAACTATGAAGGATATTACAGTGCGGCAACCCTTTCTAATACTACGTTTAGCGAGCTCTCGAATTAAGGTCGTAGCTAGGAATTCACTTCGCGGGGGGGTAGAGCTTCAGACTAGAGACATTAGTGAGTACCTATGTATGAAAGGTTGCGTGCACTATGGCATTTTAGGTGGGGTAGGGGGCGTTGAACCCCGAAATCCCCCCTGCCTACGTGCTTGCCTCGAATGGCTTTCCCAATAAGACGCCAACCCTCCTAAACCTAACTTGATATCTGGTACTTTAACACATTTTCTTAACAAAGAACACTAAAACGATTTTTAGTAGAACAATTTGGTGCCGCCATTATCCAAATGGCTCATTGTTCAAGCCGACAATAAGCCAATGGACGACAGATGTAACCCACTTTTCGCAAGCATTGTTACAGTGCTGATGCTGGTTTCTGATTCAAAGAGAATAATGCGATGGGATATCAGCTATTTGTTGTATTATTTTGCTGTTTATAAGGTTAATTTGATTTAAACAATCTTCACTGGAGTCTAATCAATATACAAAACATAAAGATTGGTTGACGCAACCAGGCCGGATAACTTCACTTAGCGAGTGTACTTGGGCCTATGCTTTGGCTATTCAGGGAGGGATAAAACAGTTGGCATCCAAGTATTTCGAAAATATATTTTCATAAATAAGTCAAATTTTAGTAGTAATACAAATTAATTTCCCGTAATAGATACTACTTATATGAGTAGGTACCTTATAAGAATGTAACTTGGTTATAACTATTTATACATTATAAATCTTTCATATAAAATGTCATATAGAACAAAGTCGTCTAAGTTACACCATTTATAACTCGGGAACGGGTGGGCCGATTTTTATGATCTTTGATTTGCCTCAAATAGCAGAATAACTTACAAAAACATGGGATAAAATGACAAAAATAATGTTTCATTTTCTCATACATTTTATTGTGAGGCATCACAAAGTTTGTTGGGGCATCTAGTAAAATATAAAAAGCAGTACGTCAATTGCAATGTTTTGAAAACGTCAGCCGAAGCCGTCATTTATGGAATTATTGTCTATACACCTGTTCACGTGTCACGGGAAAACTCCTAGACTGATATTTATAAAACTTGGCATGGTGATAGCTGGCCTGGCCAACATATGGGATAATTTTATCCTGGAAAAGGGAAAGGTTTCCCCGGGATAGCCTAAAATCTAAGCTCCACGGGTATAAATTTGGGCGTTGTGACTAATAAAATAATATTTTTTCACTTAAAGCGAACACTTCAAAAAAAAATATTAGACCTAAATACGAGTAGAAATAAAAATTCAACAGGTCGTCTCCTGAATTATTCAGTTTCAGTTGAGAAGCATCGACACCTAAACTGACGTGGGTCGATCGTTTACTCGACAAATTCCTCTGATTAATGTTTAATATGTTTCGCTCATAGTCCCGAGAGGCTTTGGAATGGATTATGGGAAGTTAACTAGTTGGGTGTACTATACTATAACAAATTTATATCACTATAATAATAATAATACCAGCCCTTTTTAATATCGCACTACTGGGCACGGGCCTCCCCTCAATGTAAGGGGGATTAGGCCATAGTTCACCACGCTTGCCCAGTGCGGGTTGGCGGACTTCAGACTTATTTCGAGGGGTTCTCTCAGACATGCAAGTTTCCTCACGATGTTTTCCTTCACCGTTTAGCAAGTGATAATCGTGGTTGTAAATGAGATTCGCACATGAAATCTAGAAATCCCAGAGGTGCGAGTCGAGGTTAGAACCTGCGATCCAAGCGAGCCAAGCGTTCTACAAACTTGGCTATTCGCTACACCACTATTTATATCATGATTTTATTGTAAATACTAGCCCAACCGATAGACGTCGACCTTTTTCAAATCAATGAATTCCGGCCAATTTATTAAAACAACAACTAAATATGAGGGTACCCCAGTTCTAACTATGACACTATAACGTCTAACACCTCAGTCCGCCCGTGACCATGGTTGCTGTAAAGCAACCGAAACGTCGGGGATGTAAAAACATAAAATAAACGCGATAAAATCTTTAAATTAAGTTTTATTTCAACTTTTTAAAGGTTTATTTCCCTACAAACCTTATTCGGTCTGTTACGAATATTTAAGAATCCAAATCGGTCCAACTTTTTTCAAGTGACGCCCTTCAACGTAACTTTAACTTTAATGTTGTTTTACTTATATTATATTTATTAGATATAAGATTATATTGATATGATATATAAGATATTAGATTTATCTGATATTAGATTAGGTGACAGAAGATCATGGCGTACCACGTAATCGATGTTAACTTAACCCATCAATGTTTAAAAGTGAAACATTATAAGCGAAGCGAACTAAATATCATTACAGCATAAGTAGACATAATGTGTGTATACAGGCTACTACTTAATGCTTAATTACAACGCTTATAACTCAAGTACATGCGCCGCCAATTTTGATCATAAAATAATAACTAGTTAATTAGATTAAACCCTAATTACTTTGGAATATTGCCGCTCGGGCATAAATACGATGTTATTTTTTAATAACGTGTCGACCAAACGCAATGTTTTACCGAAATTGTACTGTATTCATTCACAGTTAAAGTTAACGTTTGCGTTCAATATTCTATTTAATCTCGTCTGTTCATTTAATATTTATTAGGAAACAACAATCGTTGGCGACATTTTTATCTATCGAGGCCAAACTTGCCATCTTTAAAAATGTTGTCCATACTGTCCAGTGTTTGTTTGTGCATCACGTGAGAACTACTGGACGTATTTTGATGATACTTGGCTCTGTGATAGCCTACAACTATATCAACATCCAGAATATATTTTAATCTTGAAAAACTATAGAGTTGACCGATGATAATTAAAAAAATTAAGTCCTCACATACGAATTTGTTGACGCTGCTAGTGGAACATAATATTATTGGATGACCATAATTAATGGTTTAATTAGCCACACTGTATCGCACCATCAAAGCTGTTGACCTGCCATTTGCATAATTCAGTACACACTGGCTTTGATTGATTGGAAGTACGAGATTACTGCCTTGTTATACCTATTATACTACAGTGTGAACAGGCCTATTATAAAACCAGTACATACTTTTACAGTTTCTGGACACTTTCCACTTGTACCGCCTGTTAGTTTTGTGGTGGCATAACAAAGCATTTAACAATAAATAAATGCCACCAGACGAACACACCAACTATACGGTCCCACACTAAGCAACGCTTGTATTGCCAAGCTTTGTGTGATGAGCACGAATGTTTGTACCCGAGTCATGGATGTTTAATATGTATATAAGTATTGTATAGTGAGTTCGCGCTCAGTCCATTGTACGGTACCAATAACACAAGCGTTACTTAATGTGGGACCGTATAGTTGGTGTGTTCGTATGGTGATATTTATTATTTATTTATTTATTTATTATGTGCCGCGAATTACGAAGGCTGAAGCCGGAGGATGCAAAAAAACCAATAATTCTTAATTAATTTATTTTAAAAGGAAAATTACAATAAGCTTATAATTAATTTTTGATGATAACTGGTCGATGCTTGTACCAGGAATGATCAATGACGAAATTTGGATTTGAAGCATTCGATGCCGCATGTCCGGTCGATTGCGAAATGCTGCGTCGGCGCCTCGTGCTTCGCGTTGCCGCGATGCGCAATTATTTAGGCCGCGCGGTGTCAGCGGTCCTTGTGTTACACCGTAGCGTGTCAGCGGTCTTCGTGTCACACCGTGTCGTAACACGCGTGCCGCGTGCCTCGGCACAGCAACCGTGCGACACACCATGAGGTTTTAATGGGTATACCAGCGTGCCGGGGAGTCCGACATACTCGTCCACTGGGCGAGAGGGGATGCGTAACGCATTTACCCATGTCAAAAAATGCGAACTCAGTATATAATACTTATATAGATGTTAAACATCCAAGACTCGGGTACAAACATTCGTGCTCATCACACAAAGATTGTTCCATACCAGGATTCGAACCCGGGACCCTCGGCACAGAAAGCAGGGTCACTACCACCACTACCAACTGCGCTAATCGGGTCGACAAACACATTGGAGACAACAGATTGGAGTAAATATATTTTCATTTATATCAAATGTCGACATGATTTTAATTTCCTGTCATTGTGCGTTCAAAATAAATAAAAAATATAAAGCGTGGCTTTATGATTTAAAGAGCAAAAATGGCGTGTTTCAGCGTTATTAAATTTTAAAAGCAGACTTAAAAGCGTCATTACTTTTGTCCGATACCTACAATATAATGGTTTTGATACCCTAAATAATAATAATACCAGCCCTTTTTAATGTCCCACTGCTGGCCACGGGGCTCCCCTCAATGCGAGAGGGATTAGGCCATAGTCCACCACGCTGGCCCAGTGCGGGTTGGCGGACTTCATACATCTTTCGAGGGGTTCTCTCAGACATGCAGGTTTCCTCACGATGTTTTCCTTCACCGTTTAGCAAGTGATAATTGTGGTTGAAAATAAGATTCGCAAATCCCAGAGGTGCGAGCCGGGGTTTGAACCTGCGATCCTCGTTACCGAGGCAAGCTTTCTACCAACTTGACTATCACTGCTATAAAAAAAAATAATTTGAACTTTAGTACTTCATCTTGAAATCCAATTTACATTGCCATTAAGTTAGTGTGAACTTGCTGAAACCACATCGTTAGAGTTCCCATATTTTATGGGAGACCAATTCCATTGGAGTTATGGGGCACTCGGTTAAGGCATCATTGAGTTAATTGGGCGTGTTTGTGGCTTACGATACTTGTGTAGAGTTACATTTTCATGTAAGATACCTCAATTTGGAGTTGTAAGATGAGCCTTTTACGGCAGATTCTATGATAGCGGTAATTAGGTCGGTATTTACTCATTATTTTGCTTCGCAAGAGGAAAGACGAGGAAATTCTGAGTCACGAAATTGCAGTGAAACATTAAAATGAGAATTATGTTTAGGGAAAATAAGTAGTTACATTTTGGCATCAACAATCTAAACAAATAAATAAAATTGGAGTGTCTGTTTGTAATATTTAAATAACCGCTTTTTACTAAGTGCATTTGGATGTTTACACGGTACATACTCGTATACCAAAACAACATTTTTTAAAAATTTGTCTGTCTGTCTGTTTGTTTCGGCTAATCTCTAAATTGGCTGAACAGATTTTGACGGGACTTTCACTGGCAGATAGCTGATGTAACAAGGAGTAATTTATGCTACTTACTTTTATTTTAGAAAATCATTTTTGTTAAATACCACGCGGGTAACAGCTAGTCAAAAATAATAGTTTATCATTTTTTGTGTATGTTTGTTAGTGTAGCGTGCAGATACTACTGAGTTTACGTGTGTGTGTGCGGCTTTACTTCGTTGTTAGTATGGAGTCTAATATAATCAGCTTACCTAAGCCTCAGCTTAGTATACTTGTGTATACTATCTTGGATAGCGGCACGTTTAAAGAAGGTTCCACGTGCTCACTCGACTTGGCTTTTGTGATCGAAAAGTGCAAGAGAATCGAGTCGAGTCACAGCAACTAGTTCAAAAACTAAATGCTACACGATGACAAACTAAAACAGCAAGTTGGAAGACGCTTGGAACTCGCCCAAGACAGCACTCAAGACTACACACGTGGTACCACGCCTTTTTCTTAACACAAACGTAATGTCAATGTACTTAGTGTGTTCAAGAAACACAAATAAAATAAAAGTAAATACAGTAAATAAAATAAAAAAAACACAGTAAATAAAAAAAATAAAAAAAACCAACTACATGTTATTTGGATTTGAAGAATACGGACGGACGAATTTAAAAAAAAATCGCAATTCGACAATTGTCATTGTATTGAGAAAACTAATGTTCATCGGCTCACTAGTAGCCAGCTGCCCTGAGGATGCCTTGTTTAGAGGCGAAACACGTGTCGAATACTTTTTTAGATTCGTTTCGTTTCGCGGAGGATTGCATTTTATTTGGGGTCCCGACACTCGTGATAGATAGTTTCTCTCTCTAATATATAAATATGAATATTTAAGTTTGCTGATACAGCGAGGACAAAATTCAAAAGAACAGCGCCTTAGGCGTATAAGCTAGCCAAGCTATAAAAGTCAGTCCATTAACTGAAAGTTGGTTTGCATCGTCTATGTGGGGCGAGTGCCCCATAATTCTCCTGAAATTGGATTCACGTAAAATATAGGGTACGACTTAAAGCGTTCGGAATGGTTGATAGAAAATCACGGTTTTGGTGGGAACCATTTTTGTAAACGCATGTTCGACCCAACTTTTTGTGAGACCTTTAATTGGGTACATAAGTTCAGCCTTCCTGATTGCAAATGTCAAAATTAAACCCGTAATTCCAGGATATACTGTAGCATATTCATGAATCAAAAGTCTGCTCTCATCAATAGTAAATGGCAAATGATGTAGATAGGATGCTAATACGTCACAGGATTACAGTTTCCTCTTCCCCTTAAGAATGGCCTCCCTTCCTTCGTCGTCCGCATAAAATCGCGTTGGGCTTCTAAAGTGTTCGTGGTTTTTGGCCTGAGTTTCCCATTGCCTATTTAAATTGTAATTTATGTTAAGGTGCTGATTCGCATGGAAATGGAATTTCGGCTGATTACGTCACATTCATTGTCACCTCAAAAGCTCCCGCTGCGTGATGTCTTCTGAGGCACATTTACATATATATACATACGTTGAAATCTCATAACGCCCTTTAACATACATAAAATGAGATTTTAAGATTTAAACACTGCATTCATAGATGGCGGGTCAGATCAGCTGCGCTGCATGTGCCTAGCGAATGTAGCGTCTCGATCTACTGCCGCCTTCCTACCTAGGCAAGTATGCTCCATCGTAGATCTCATCATCACTTACCATCAGGTGAGATCGAGATCAAATACTTGCCTATAATGTAATAAAAAAAAAAATACACCTACACTGATGTTGGTGTACGTAATGATGTTTTTTCAATATCGATATTATATTACAAGAACGACTTCCCTATTATTGATCGCAATATATAATTTATGTAAAACTGTGTAACGACAAATCATCGGTCAAAGATATCACTAGACTTATAAAAAACTAGCTGTTGCCCGCGACTTCGTCCGCGTGGTATTTAACAAAGACAACCGTTGACAACAGCCTGCTCGCCCATTCTGAGCCCGCGGGCGCATTGCAGCTTGTTGCTATCAAACTTAATCAGGCGCTGCGCTGAAACATTGGTTTTAATTTTTTTTCGTGAGATCCTATTTTTTTTTCTAAAATAAAAGTAGCCTAAGTTGGTGACTAACGCTAAATTGGTGACCCCTGACAATGAACAACATCCTACTGTGAAGACTCAAGCACCAACGTCATCACCACTCCATACCAAGACATCAACATCGACATCCAACAGCAAGCAGTCAGTCCCACAGCAAGCCAGTCGTCACTCAGGACCATCACAGCCGACTCACCGCGCTCCTGGTTCTGCGACGCGCACAGCTCGGTCTCGACCCACTGTAGACCGAGCTAGCTTCCTGGCCCTTGCACACAAGACGCTGCCATTCAAAGATATCGACCTCCGGTCTTGGGGGGGAGTACTGTAGCGACCACTTTAACCACACCACAAGCTACGCAGATGGCACTGCAGACACGCATTCAGAACAATAGACAATGACGTCACAATCCTGAATCGCGCTATTAGAGTTCTCGGAGCAAGTAGCATATATACAAGATCCCGACATTAACCGTCGGGGCATAGCGGCCGCCCCGCCAGGCATACCACCCGCCTGGCTGGAAGATCTTCCCTTTTCCGCTAAATTGGTTACATCAGCTATCTGCCAGTGAAGGTCCCGTCAAAATCGGTCCAGCCATTTCAGAGATTAGCCGGAACAAACAGATAGACAGACAGACAGACAGACGGACAGACAGACAGACAAAAATTGTAAAAAATGTTGTGTCGGTATAGGTAACGTGTATACATCCAAATGCACTTAGTAAAAAGCGGTTATTTTAATATTACAAACAGACACTCCAATTTTATTTATATGTATAGATATTAAAATTCTGTAAAACTCCTTACCTCAAATCTGCATAAAAATTAACAGTTAATCTGGTTTCGTGAAAAAAAATACAAATTGCTATAAAAATCCTGGCGAATTACGGACGCCACATCTTGTTTGAATGTTCAATAGTGGTTGTGCTTTTCGGATTCAGGCGTATAGTATAAAAAAGCCCTTTATTCTAGGTACCCGTGAAATATAAACCGACACATTTACGGAGACAGTGCAGAATTCCAATCAATCTTGAACGCCTTATCGAGGGCATGGGGCTTCGATGTTCAATAGACTGAAGGGTGCTCGGGCTGGGGTCAGGAGGGGATTCTGCAGTCAAGAGCCAACCTCGCTACTCGAAATATCCCTAATTTAGAACTTAAGTTCATTGAATATTAGACTTAAACTTATTAGGCATTTAGGTACAATTTTTATTGATCGATACATGGAATATTAATAATTTAAAGTGTAAATAGCCGCCTACTGACTAGCTGCATAGCCTCGCGTGACTTGTTACGCGCAGCAGCCTCATTCAGTTAGCACTTGGCTTTCGATAATACTGTCTCCGTTCCCAAAACGCCTATACATAAATATATAATAATAATAATAATTCCAGCTCTTTTTTAATGTCCCACTGCTGGGCACGGGCCTCCCCTCAATGCGAGGGGGATTAGTCCATAGTCCACCACGCTGGCTCAGTGCAGATTGGCGGACTTTACACATCTTTCGAGGGGTTCTCTCAGACATGCAGGTTTCCTCTCAATGTTTTCCTTCACCGTTTAGCAAGTGGTAATCATGGTTGAAAAATGAGATTCGGACATGAAATCCCAGAGGTGCGAGCTGGGGTTTGAAACTGCTTTCCCGTTACCGAGGCAAGCGTTCTACCAACTTGACTATTACTGCTATATAGCAGTGATAGCCATGTTGGTAGAACGTATATATACATAAATAATGTTACATATTTACCAAACAACCCGTCACTGTTGCCCAAACATGTACTAGTTCTATTGTACAGTCCCGGACATGTCATAAAATGTGTCATAAAGATAGTCATGTTTCCATACAATTATTACGATGAAAGGATTTCATTATTTGATACGAGCTGTTTGATATGTTTTGATGTGCCTCCTTGTTATGTATGAGAGAGATAGGTGCTGAATGTATCTGTTTTATGTTGAATTGGTGTCTAGTACAACGTTTGGTGTAACTTTAATAGCGTAAAATATTTTAACAGGACGATCAGTAGGTTATAAAGCCCAAAGATTTTGTGTAATTTTTGACGATTCATAAGTATTGGTACTTAAAGGTACATAAATAAAAAAAATTCTGATTCTGATAATATTCCAAGTTGTCATCACATATCTAAAATATTATTTGGCGGTTTGGTTTTCGGTGATGGTTTGGTTTTTTTATCGTAGGAATGTACTTATCGGATGTGTTCCTTAATTATTGGCGGCGGTGCTCAGGCCTAAGGTTAGATAAGGAAATTCTTTGTTTCCTTAGTGTGTTGTTTATTATGAGGCTTGCTGTATTTGTCGAACATTTTGAAAGTTTGAACCACTCCTTTGTTGCTGACTCTATTCTATTCTGCGAAGTAGAACTAAGTTCGCTCTCAGGATCAACTTGTATTCAAAGTTACGGAATGTATTAAATAAACAATATTTCGGGTCGTACGGACCAAATAATTGGATGGGAATTTATAAACTTGGGTTGAGAACGCGCAACGACAATCAAAAGTTTTGTGCGATTGTTACTTGGGTCGGGATTAATTATAAATATTTTATGATGACTGAATTTAAAAGAAAAATTGCTTGGTATTTATTTAGTTACATTTTTGCTACGCCTTTCGCTGTGTATATATCACATACCGATTTCTTACGATACAAAGTTTGATATTCGTCTCATAGTAACTTCGCTCTGGTATGCGACTCCCCATCTATTGCATGGGAACTATATACAGATTCATTTAGTTTGAGACCATACAATTGTTGTGTCCATTTGGCCAACATTTCTTGTAAGAGACCACACTGTTTTGTCACGTTATCAGTTACAGAAAAACACCCTTATAATGTTTATTTCCGCTTTTACAGGTCAATTATTATTTTTACGTAACGATACACGTCTAATAATGTATGAAAATAAGCGAGGTTTTTTAAATAATGTTGATGAGCTGATGTTATAGTAATTATATTGTTTAACTTTTGTCGTTTTACAATATAAAAAAAATATTGCACGCTCGCATCTCAGCGCGATGATTGGGTAATTGAGTGCTGATGCGCCGTCACTATATGGACTAATGTGTCGATAAGTTGCGCGTGCATATGTTTCCGTTATTTATTTCAAACAATCGAATAAGCAAAGCGTAAAACCTTGCAATATGAAAACAATTGAATACAAATTAAATTATTATACAAGTTTATTTCACGATTGATTTATTTGCTTAGCTAGACTTTGATAGACTTTATTTGCTAGCTTTTGATAGACATCTAAGGCTCTACTTTGATTCTCTGATCTTACTTTAATCTTACCGTTTGTTTGAGGCCCTATCACATTACTAAGGAATAGAAATCGCATACTTCAAATCAAAGCCAAGAGCACGCTTATTTATGAAAGCAAATTTTATTGCGCTTGCAAATAGTTACATTTTTATTAAAGTAATTACCACTGGTTCTCAAAGGAGCGGCTAAGAACCCACCAAGAACCGTCGTCTCTATGACTCACAAATCAAGAATGAATGTAAGCCCCAGCCATCCTCAAGTATTCTCATATTATTACCATTTCACACTGTATTAATTATGTAAAAAACCCGTATTCATTTTTAAATATCTTCTTTCCCTTTGAACCCGTACAATGTGCTGTCAATTTTGGCAAGATAATGTAACGAGCGGTAACACGACACTCACCTCGTTGCGCCTCGTGTCACCTCGCACGAGGCCTCGGTTCCCCTCGCACGAGGCCTCGGTTCCCCTCGCACGAGGCCTCGGTTCCCCTCGCACGAGTGAAGGCATGCCCCCTTTTTTGAATACTTAATGATGTCGTAGGTATCGAAAGCGCTGTTAATAAATTAAAAAATCGGCAGGGCTATTATGTAGCTCTGTTTCAATCATTTCGTATATTTCTATTGATTAATTAATCGATAGAAATACAAAAAAAGTATTGAATGAAATTTGAAACATTACTATTGTAATTCTGTTCTCAAATTTGTTTCAATCATCTCGTGTATATCTTTAGACTAATTAGTGGATAGAAATATACGAAATAAATTATTGAAACAGAGCGATCAGACGGAGCAATAAGGAGCAAAACCGTAGTCAGGAATTTATTTCGGGGAGGGGGGGGGGGGGGGGGGAAGAGCTCCGGAGAGATAAGATTAGACGAGAGACATTAGGGAGTACGAATATATAATCAGTGGGTTCTCTAAGGCATTTCGGGTGGGAGGAAACCCCAAAGCCCCCCCCTGCCTACGGACTTAGTAAAGAGGTATAAAAATGAGATTATTTAAAGGCTAAAGTATTTTATGAACATTAAAAAGGCCCATGATTATTATAATACGTTTTCTTTTTACATAAACCAAAATCCCTTCGACAATTAAGGGTTCTGAAGGTACGAAGGTACCATACATATCTACCCCCACTAATTAATTGGGCCATGGTTTAATATGAAAACACTGTAGCTACGGATCACAGGATTGACCCAGCCTCCCTGACCTGCAAACCGCATGGATGAGAATGTTATATACGGGCTAGTGGCTCCGGTTCCGAAGTGAGTTAATATAATTTTGCTTACCAACAATGGAATGACCTATCATCGTAATTACTTATCACAGCTTATATAGGGTGAATAAAATAAAACTAATTTTGCAGATTTTATCGCGTTTATTTTATGTTTTTTACGTTCCAGAAGTTTTTTTTTTTTTATACATTATAGGCAAGTATTTGATCTCGATCTCACCTGATGGTAAGTGACGATGAGATCTACGATGGAGCATACTTGCCTAGGTAGGAAGGCGGCAGTAGATCGAGACGCTACATTCACTAGGCACATGCAGCGCAACTGATCTGACCCGCCATCCATGAAAATGATGATGATGAATGATGTTTCGGCTCCGTCAACCACTCGTCACTCAGTACTCGCGTAACCATGGTTGCTGCATAGCAAACGAAACGTCGGGAACGTAAAGATATAAAATAAACGCATTTAAATCCGAAAAATCGTTTTATTTAAGTATATAGAGAGAAGATAGAATAAATATATAATAATATAGAATAATACCAGCCCTTATTAATACCCCACTGCTGGGCACGGGCCTCCTCTCAATGCGAGGGGGATTAGGCCATAGTCTACCACGCTGGCCTAGTGCGGGTTGGCGGGTTGACTTCACACATCTTTCGAGAGGTTCATGCACGATGTTTTCCTTCACGGTTAAGCAAGTGATAATCGTGGTTGAAAATGAGATCCGCACATTAAATCCCTGAGGTGCGAGCCTGTGTTTGAACCTGCGATCCTCGTTACCGAGGTAAGCGTTCTACCAACTTGGCCATTACTGCAAATATAGGTACTACATTTAATAATATAAGTATGTAGTGCATCCCCGAGCGCGGTTGTTCACACGCATTTTACTCACGATTTGAAACGAACTTTGTCAATTAGTTTCAGGAGAAATGTTTACAAATAACATTGTTGCGCTGTCCGCGCCACGTAAACAGATTGTTGGCCGGCTTTTATCTCGGTACATCGCGGGTGCGTGGGCGCAGGTGGTGATGATATTTTAATTTAGTCGGAACAGTGCACCTCGTCGTACCTAAATCGTTTTTTTTTTACAAACGATCAAACGTAGCCGTCCTTTTCTAACACGTAATATATACTTGTCTGTTTTCGGGTCAATAAAAAGGGCCAATAACCAAGCGGACCCTCGCACATAAACTATCTTTACGACTTACACATGATACGACTAGCTATACAGAGTAATTCAGAAATGGTATACTAAGCCTCGAACCTTTGCTGCTTTAGCGCACTTGTAATAATAATATTATAGTAATTGTAATAAAATAAATATGTGAAGTCAAAATGTAAATATGTCGGTTTAAAAAAGTGTTGTTCCCAAAAAAAGTGTTGTTCCCAACAATTTTTTTAAAATGACGTTACGAAATTCTGACTTCACAATATAATATAATGATAGCGAATGCTCTAAAACGCAGGTTCAAAGCTTAGCCCTTTCAGAATCACTGTGTACAAGGTCTATTATTACTCAGACGGACACAATATAACAGTAGGTATAAACCTATTGAGTGAAGTGTATGCTTCACTTAACGTTTGTAACGAAATTAAATTATTATGAAACTGGTTTTCATTCCATTAAACTCCAAAATACTTAACAACTTAATTAACATTCCCGGGAAAATCTCAAGATTATTTGCCAAACTTTATCCCGTAATTCGAAGTTTGAAAACGATTTCTGTGGTGACAGAACAAGAATAAACCGCGATATATTAAAACACAAATCAAAAATAATTGTCGCATTTTCGAACCTAAAAAATACTTAGAGGCGTGTTTAGATAAAGGCGGGATGCGCCGCCCGCCCACGCGCTGATAACTTACCTAGTTTACTGTTGACTCTGTCAACAGTAATCTAGGCACAATCATATAATTTATTTTCTTGTATTTATTAGTATGCAAGCTTTGAAATAAAACTAATTTTACGGATTTAATCGCGTTTATTTTGTTTTTACATTAAATAAATTTAAAATAAACGCGATAAAATCTGTAAAATTAGTTTTATTTCAATGTGTAGTATTCCCCAGTACCCAGTACTACCTAATTATTTGAAATACCCCCCCGGTCGGTCTTTAAATGTGGGCTAGCGAGAGAGAGAGAGAGAGAGAGAGAGAGAGAGAGAGAGAGAGAGAGAGAGGAACGTGGTGGCCAGTGTAGAGGAAAGTTTTTTTTCTCATCGAAGTAAATCTCATCAGATTAATATATTTGTATGATAATGTCGCTATCCAACTTGAATGAAGAATTCCGTAACAGTGTGAATAGAGCTTAAAAGGATTTATTTTCGCGAATAAATAAATCTGTCGCTCCCATCTGTGATTGTATGAAAAATTGACGCTATAAGAGTATTTTTGTTGGGTACCGCAAATCCTCGGAAGCGTTTTAAGTCTGTTTATTTTCGCTGAGCGTTTGGCATATTGCGACGTAAGTTGGTGCATGATGAAGTAAAAAAGAGTTGTAAGCTCTATTAAGCGTTCAACACGATCGGGTTGTTGGTTCATCCGAAACGGATAGAGCTAAAGAAAAAATAAAACACAAGGCAACGATCTCTATTATTGTGACAGCTTTGTATCTCTCGGTAAGTCCGACCTGGTCGTATAGGCTTTAAAGTCTTACTACTGGTAACGAGTCTCCTTCAATACGAGACGGCGTCATATAACAGTCCACAACGCTGGCTGAGCCCGGGTTTTGCGGACTTAACAGAATTTAATTCACTGGCCAAATATTTTTGCGTCAGAAGACGTAAATCTTCCTCTATGGTAATTCAAAGTCTGGGTAGGTCTCCCGTTATGGTAAGTCTAAGTCTGGGTAGCTCTCCCGCTATGGTAAGTCGAAGTCTGGGTAGGTCTCTTGCTATGGTAAGTCCAAGTCTGGGCAGGTCTCTTGCTATGGTAAGTCCAAGTCTGGGCAGGTCTCTTGCTATGGTAAGCCGAACTTATCCCGGATTTTATCAATGAATTTCTATCCATTCTCTTGAACAATAAGTAGAATTTCATTCATCATCGCTGTTTGTGTTACATTAAAAATTTGAATCGGTAACCGCGGTGGTAGCTGTTGTTGTTAAAATGTAATATTATCGTTGCGTTGGGTTGCCTCAAATGAAAGCATAACACTTTCAATGAAATTAATATCTGGCTACGATTCTGTTTGATTATCGTAAAATACTAGCTGTGCCGGGGAACTTCGTATATCGCTTCAGAATCAAATGTATGAGAAAATGAATTAATTATCTTTAATAATTATTATTTTAGGTAATTATTCCCATGTTTTAATAGTTTGCTGTTCGGGGTGGAGATAAATTCAAAAATCAAAGATCATAAATATCGGCCCACCCGTTCTTGAGCTATAAATGATATAACTAACACAACTTTGTTTTCTATATACCTACTTATTTAAAACTAAGTCGTGCCACTTACACCATTTAAAAACTTACATTTCAATCCGCAAAATAAGCTTTATTTTTTATTTTAAAAATTACCTAGCTGTGTCCAAAAGTGATTAATTAACAACACGCGGGATCCAAACCTGGTACACTCGGTACAGAAAGCCAGGATCACTAGCAACTGCGCCAATCGGGTCGTCGGGTATTTTTGTGAGATACAGCATTTGCACATAGAACTATTTTGCTTGCGCACTTGTGACGCAGGCTAGATCGATTTGCATTGTCGACTAGGAAGCATCGATTCTTTGGCGTCATCGATTGCGTCAGGGTGCCGCGCCGCGCGATTGATTTATACATTTCCGACTTTATTTGCGTTGTTTGGCGATTTCTTTCAGTGGAAAAGATCGGATAAGTCGGAAAGATTACTGAAGGTAATTTACTCATACACTCTAGTGAGAAGAATCAGAATCAGGATATTTTTTATTCATGTAAACCATTAAGTACAGTAGGTACTTGTGATTCGTCAAATTGTTACAAAATGCTAAGCTACAACTTTACCACCCGTTCGGAATTCAGCTCCTATGGAGAACGGGCAAGAAACTGAATGGTTAAAAAAATCAGTTACATTTCTGAGCAGTACATTGTTACGGGTATGTGGAAACATTGTAGCAACGCTGATCAAAAAAAGTATTAACTCTAAGTATATAATTACAAATTAATGGCAGCATGGTTCCCACATTTACAAATTACTTTTGTAAATGAAGGAAGAGGAAAAAAAGTTAATGTAAACAGTCTGCTCGACCAAGTTCATTTATATTCCTGAGGAGCCGGACCAGCATCTAACCAAGTATTAAATGTACTCCTGAACCCAGTGTAATGAGTTAAGTAGGTCGTTTATCTTATTATGTGAAACTGGACAATTTTCTCTCCGTGTAATATTCTCAATACTCACGACTATATTGATTACTTATATTCACGCTAATACTTCACATAAATTTTTTTTTTTTTTTTTGTGTAATGAAACTACCCAGTTCAAAAGTTGACACTAGGACGTCAACCACCTCAGTCCTCCCGTGACCATGGTTGTTGTAAAGCAGCCGAAATATCAGCAACGTAAAAAAGTCACCACCATATTATATGTACTACTAGCTGTCCCAGTAAACTTCGCACCGCCTCAGAATCAAATGTATGAGAAAATGAATTTATTGGTATTCTATGAAAAATTTAAACAAATCTATCCCACGGGAACCATACATTTTACCGGGATAAAAAGTAACCTATGTGCTATTCAAGACTATAATCTATCTCTGTGCCAAATTTCATCCAGATCCGTTCAGCCGTTCTGGCGTGAAAGAGTAACAAACATCCATCCATCCAAACTTTCACATTTATAATATTAGTATAGATAGAATGTAGATAGCTACATAATTTTACATGTTTATTTTTTTTTTCACAATGTTTTTCTCTCGTCGTAATTTTCCGTAGATAAATGACGAGCACGTCCTCGTTTCGAACGAATGGCGTTTTGTTTGAGGTTACCGTTTAATGGGATACGTTTTACGACAATTTATTACTTTTTTTCGACTTGTATGTTTACGTTTTTTTTTTGTTATTACATCGAATCCGATTCGAGTCCCGATTGGCACATATGGTAGTGACTCGAGAGCCCAAATTCCTGATAGGGGCAAACATTGTCTGATGAGCATGAATGCTTGTATCCGAGTCATGGGCTCCTTAATATCTAGATAAATAATTAGGTATATAAGGTTTAACAAAAAATGTGTAAAATATTTCAACAGATGAATCAGTACGGTATATGGATCACGTTGTGTAAAATAATTGTGTAAATGACGATTGTTTTTTTTAAATAAGGCGTACCAGTAGCATTTATCCATGCGCTTAGTACATTTTTTAAATGTCTAATAATTTGATTTCTTTCTTTGGGAATGTTATCTTTATAACCTACTGTTGTCTCTGTTATAATATTTTACACTATTATTGTTACACCTTATATATTGGTATAGCCCCCCCCCCCTCCTCTGTGTGCGGTATCCATAACACAAGCGATACAAATAGAAATACGTACCCACAGTACAACTACCGAGTTCAAACAAATGTTATTATAATGATCAAAGCTACATATATATAGTTATGTATGTGGCTATTGATCTTAAAATCCAAAGGCTTCGTCGATAATTATCAAACAACCGTGTACACTGCTACATAATATGAACGAAATAAACTTTACACTTTGTTACTCTACACACGAATGGGTAGCATATAAAAGGAGTGCAAAAGGAACGGGTGATGTGACGTCAAAGTTTCAACGCTTCCGACTCTGTCGTGACTTGTGTCACATTTACAATATGGAATGGATGGAAAATATCAATTGTTAGTGCGACTTGAATACATATTTCTACATTACCTTAGTTTAATATGCTGAGGATTTAAAGGGGATTGAAATAAAACTTACTTTACAGATTCTATCGCGTTTATTTTGTGTCAAACGTCGGGAACGTAAAAACATAAAATAAACGCAATAAAATCTTTAAAACACGCGTAAATATGTATAAGAAATCAAGATTCAAAGTGGATTGTATTTTTTCCTAGCGTAATAGAGGGTAAGTCTATTGCCGTTATATCTACCAGGCAAACTCCACTCAATGCGAGGGGAATTCGGGCCATAGTCTACTATCCTAGCCCAGTGCGGGTTCACCAACTTTGAGCAGACTTCCTCACTATGTGTCTTCCTTCACCGTACAGCAAGTGATAATCTTTATTCATATCATATCATCTTTATAGTCATTAAAATGTTTGGTACGATAATCTTCGCTGACCCCTGAGATGGATTTTAAATCTGTGTGACAGGGGTCAAATGATTGGAAATGAAATTCGAAATCCTAGAGGTGCGAACCGGGGTTTGAAACTAGATACTGTGTCCAAAGTAGGCGTTCCACCAAATTTGTATCACTGCTATTAGAAATAACGATTACGATAGATGACGAGGAATTTAAAGGATATTAAGTCGATTTTCCCCAACTGCTTATTGAACTGTCACGATAGAATAATATTTTGTGAATGACTCCGCAATATTAGCTGTGACAATAGAAAAATGTTTCGTTTAATAAAAAAACAGTTACACTGGCCGTTGAGAAAAAAAACTAAACGTGAATGCGGCGGGAAATAAAAAGAAAATTTTTGAGTATTTAATGCTTCGGTTTTTTTGCGTTGGTGTAAAATCGGAGATCTTTATTTTTAATTTGTCTATGAAACCTTAATACTCGTAGACTACAGAAATATTTTTTAATAGGCCCTAGTGTTGAATATTTTAGTATTGTACCTAAATAAATTTGGATATACGATATGAACTCCAAATTCTTTGTTGTATCTCACCATGTGATGCCCACAATTCCTCCGATATTACACAAGACTATGCATAATAAATGGATCGCAATAATTCGCCTTGTTCCCGTGTACCAGTTATTCAGAGAATTAAGTTAGCAATGTGACATTGATCGATGATAGCTATCAATGCGGTATCTACGAAATTGTATTCTTTCAATTTTCTTTGTAAAAAACATGGCTTTATTATGTTGTTTATGACACAATGCGCGCTCAAAAGTTACAACATTTGTAACGCATGAGTTTCGACATAAATTATTGCTATATTTTTTTTATAAGCACTATGTCTAACTCTTTATTTCACATCATAAATATATAGGTATCGTGCTGTCAATTTTTAATTTGTAAGAAAACATAATAACTCGTTTATTAACTTTATTTTAGCGGCATGAAGCGCACAGAGTACACACAGTAGCGGAGGTAGACCACAAAAAGTCAATCTACCTAACGTCAATAATGACATGTACGTCATGTACAGTAACCTTTACCCAGAGTTTTCTTTACTATGCCCTTACACTCTGTATTAACCGATCAAAATTGAACTAATGACTGATTAAAATCGATTTCCACTGAATGTAATAAATGACGACTTCAATAGTGATGGGATCTATTATATTTATTACAGTACATACAAACGTTAATTATTATTTAGGTCTAGCTAAGTATGTGAGTGCTAGTTGCTCAGCCTTTTAAGGGGGTAATAGTAATAGACCTTCTGACCAAATTTCGGTCACGGCGGCCAATCTCAACGGGCAAAAAGTACTTGAGAGGGTAGGTAATGGATAAAGATTCGAAATTACTTTTTTCAACAAGTTACTTTTTCTGTCGCCTAAAACTCGCTCTAAGAGGTCATGTGTACAGTTTACAAGTGGTCGCCGACAGTCCGCCCTTTTTATCCTTTCCAAACTCGAAAACATTCGGAATCTGTTACTGACTTGCTGATAATGGGGCTTTTTGATGCACGTTAAGCATAATGTATTTAAAACAAATAAGTATCAACATGATTTTGGAGCAAGGAAAATTATTATACTGTAACTAGACTTATATGTAGGTACCCACAGGCATTCCAGTACATTGTACGGTAACCATGATACAAGCGCTGCTTTGGGGCCATAAAATTATTATTCCTTTTTTGTAATACAAACACAAAGATATTAATTAAATAATAATCACGCTTCAATGTTCTCTTAATTTCACGCTATGTTTAGATAATAATGATACGAAGCTATATTTATTCTCAATACAAGTTTATCTTCAGATTTGGCGTTTCACCGACACGTTTGTAACGAAACTCGTTAAAAGTTTCCCTTGTGTGGGGTGAGCATACGCTCGGGTCTTGCAGGACACGTCCCGAAGATATGCAACCTTTTTATGTTTCGTAAAATGTTAACTCATTGATGGTCGTTAATACCTACCCTACCTACACTAATACCATAACATAAAAAGGAACGGTGGTTAATTCTTTCTAATAAGAATTATTTTTTATTTGTTTTTTTTTATATTTACGTGAATACTACACATTGAAATATAACTAATTTAACTTTATTTATGTAGTATATGTAGTTATAATAATGTATATTAGATATATTAAATAAATACTTTTTAGTATGAAAAGATAAGATTTTAAATCAATTATTAGATACTAATGTAATGGATTTTATTGCGTTTATTTTTATTTTTTTACGTTCCCGATACTATGGTTGCCGTAGAGCAGCCGAAACTTCGGTAAACGTAAAAACATAAAATAAACGCGAATTATCGCGACACAGAAGAATCATTCAAAATTGTGAATAAATAATATACCATCAAATGAACTCGTGTTATGGATTTGATGGGAACGAATCTTTTACAGAACGCAACGCGGACGTTGACATGTAGCTGGGCAGATTTGAAATGGGTTGACCTGAAACGTTGGCAGGTCAGCCAATTTTTTAAATGTTTTTTTTTTTGGGGTGGTAAGGGTCCTTGTACGTATACTTCACTCGGACGGCGAGGGATTTTGAATGCCACAATCAAGAAATTATTCTGACTTAACAAGGTACTATTATTTGGTTTGTTGTTATGTTGAATAGGCTGATGATTCAATACGAATTATATAAGGCTTAACAATAATAGTGTAAAATATTTTAAGTCGTCCATTGGTAGGCTACAAAGATCACTTTTTTGAAAAACAACCAAATTATTTGAAATTTTAAAAGTAACACTATTACGTCCTAAGTGCGTGGTGAAACAATACTGGCTTGCTATCTCACAGAAAAATCAAACACTGTATACACATATATTTTATACATAAACGTGATCGTTATCACCTACTTGTTAACCCCTTAAAATATTTTACACTCATTTTGTATTGCTAAATCTATACTTCTATACTAATCTATACTATCTATACTAATCTATACTATCTATACTAATATTATAAATGTGAAAGTTTGGATGGATGGATAGATGGATGGATGTTTGTTACTCTTTCACGCCCGAACGGCTGAACGGATCTGGATGAATTTTGGCACAGAGATAGATTATAGTCTGGAATAGCACATAGGCTATCCCGGCTTTTTATCCCGGTAAAATGTATGGTTCCCGTGGGATAGATGTTTTAATTTTTCATAGTTTTTATTGCGGGTAACACCGCCGGGCGCAGCTAGTAACATTATATATTTCACTATAAACTGTACTGAATTACAATTAATTTACCGACCGATTTCAGATTTTGAAAATCCAATGTCAAATAATGTTTCACAAGCTATTTTCATATTATGTTTCGTAGGTACATTCAGTAACGGTTCCCAGTTGATTGGTGCCAAATGAATTTCATCTTAACAATTCCTAGAATCGTCGTTGTTTAGTCTAGTTTTAGTTAAATAATAACAATTCCTTGTCAGTTATTAGGCGTATAGGTTGATACATATGTCAGTCTAATATACACTTTAATTAGTATGTGTGACAATCGGTTATAGAATGATTGAAAATCTATGTTTATCTTAAAATATTTTATTGACCGTTGTATTATGAAACTTCTTTATGTGTACACACTTAAACTGCGTATTAAAACTATAATTATGGCATGATTATACTGATCCAAAGTTTAAACGGTGTATAGAAACACGAAACATATCACCTAAATAAAAAGATTCACCCTGAAATTTTTCATTCAAATACATTTGCCGGAAGTTGTAAAGTGCTTGAAAACTGAAATTTCTCGGAGTCATAAATCTCGGAGAAGTTGCGCGTCTAATGGAGCACGTACATATGTTTCGGAAGTAATACTAAATAAAGTGCCCTTGAAGTTGCTTTGAGTTTATCCGTTCTAACTGATACTACGTAAATTTCAGTACAAAAATATTTTTTAATATTTTAGATAAAATGACAATACAACTTACTCATACATGAAATGATAGCGAACCTAATTGCAATGCCGTTTCTACACTTTGCTTAAAGAAATAATTAATTGTTTGATCTTTGAAGTCTAGCATAATCATGAAATTAATATAAACTCGGTGACATGTTTGTGTAGTTAAAATTTATGCTCCGTTCCGCCAAATTAATTCCTTTGATGATCGTTGTTATAATTAAACGTCATTAGGAAAGTGGAGATTTAATTATGTCTTTTATCTTCTATAATGACTATTCATAGAATACGTATCAAGATACTTTTATCGGGCATTTGTTACAGCGATATT
The DNA here is from genome assembly GCA_905404115.1 of Pheosia gnoma. NCBI lineage: Eukaryota > Metazoa > Arthropoda > Insecta > Lepidoptera > Notodontidae > Pheosia > Pheosia gnoma. Next base: position 1,326,694 of record FR989905.1, read on the forward strand.
TGTACAATAAAAATGTTATCCAATCTCATAAATAAACCAAATTTATTTGACCCTTTCTCCATATTTCCTTATAGGCCAAAAAGCAACGCAATCTATTTACTCATATACATGTTGAACAACTGCTATTCGATTTGCTCTCTGGAATATTTAGATATCAATTTATGGCGGGCCCAAGTTCGGAACTATTCGCGTTGGCGCGCACGTCGAAATATCTGCCGCCTTTGATTCCATATCACACGAACTTAGCATAGTTTAGTCGCGTCCAATTTAGTAAAACCATCCCCCCCTTTATCCTGTGTAATTGGATCGAGATGAACTTTCCCAATTTGAATTCGGAAACGAATTAAATTCAATTAAAATATTCCTAGAGGACCTGTTCGCTGAATGCTGACTGGTTAAATTCCCGTCATCACTCCGTTGTATTTGTACAATTGGAATCGTAAAACTTTCCTCCCCAGTTCATTGCGTTCGTTTTCTTTTCTCAGAAATGTCTTGTATTTGTAATTAAGAGGAGTTTCTTTATAAACACGTTACTTTGTTTGCTTTTTCTTTAATTAAAATGTTAACTATGTGTGAGTTGGAACGGTGGGTACGAATTGGTTGATGGTACTGAAATCTTAATAGCAGCAATTTGGCTGTATTTTAGGCGATGTAATGTATGATTGTTGTACTCCTGAGTATACTACGTACTAAGTATTGCTGCATGGTTGAGGTCATTTGAAGACAAGAAGGCGACGATCTTTTTTTTTGCAAAAAAAGAAGAAAAAAACTAAACATTTATATTTATTTTCAATTCGATTTCAATTTAAATTACTGAATTTCTTTACGTTATTGTCTGAAATAAAAGTTTTCAATAATAGTCAATATTTTATGTATATTTCATCGTCCCTTCGTGTTGTAAATGATATATGTTTTTATAGATCTCTGTGCGGTACAAACTATTTTGCACTTACGTAAATGACCAAATTTATGAAAATTCACATTTTTCTCACTCAGAATTTACCTAAGTTATTTTAGCTCATTAACGTCAAACATATGTGCGATATTCGAAACTATTGTACCGTGTAAACTTTAGTTAAGTTTTCTATAGTTGCCTTAATTAGCCAGACGGTATTCAAAAGAAATTGGTAGTTGCTGAAAATATTAAATTTTCAGCTTTGTAGAATTGGTTTCTTTAGATTTTAATAAAAAGGCGTTATATTTTTAAAGAAAGCATACTGAATTATTGATAGACCATCTTGGCGAGTCATGTTTTATGTTACTCTTACTAAATCAATTATACAGATGGTTGGGTTACCTTCACATAAAGGTAATGATGTCTGCCAAGGGCTGTTGTATCCGAAGACAAAGGCGACAGACAATATATGTAGTCTGCTTTGATTCCATATGCATTATGTTAAACAGATGCGACAGCCATTGTTTTCGATAAACTAACTTTTATATTCACTTTGATTTCTGCCATTTCCCGACTTAAGGGGATAGTGTTGGCTCAGCGCAAATCCGCCAATACGATTTATGTTGAGTCCGTAAAAGATTGCGAATGCTGTCGTATCGAAGTATTACCGCTGAAGCTAACTTTCGTGTTCGTTGAAATTTATTTCTGCTTCTAAAGTAAACTGAAACGTTCTTGTATCCTGATTTATAGTAGCCTCGTAAACGCTCCTCAACATGACTCATGATGGCACTAAAATGATTTAACGATCGCATTTTTAACCCGGTTTGCCGAATACGGACGCGTCCGTTCGACGCCAGTCTTCCGTGTTGGACTCCGAATCCAAAGGAGCACTTAAAACCTCATCGGTACGGATCTGCGCAGGCGGAATGCCAAGTTTTTCGTTATGAGTCGAATTAAAAAAAAACGTTACACCAACTTTCGCGCGTTTAAATATAGTCGAGGGTGAATGAACGTTGCGGCTAGCACTGACCTCCTTTCTGTGTGATGTTGAAGGTGCGTAGTCGGTACGAGTCCTCGTCGGGTTCCTCCTCGGGCTGATGAGTGTTCTTGGGCACGTCGAGGAAGGCGTTGGAGCGGCGGTGCTGGTTATGCTGGCCGGGCGGAGGGCGGCGCCGAGCGGACGCCTGCCGCCGCACCTGGGGCGGCGTCTCGGCCTCGGCGAGACGAGGCTCCGAGTTGTACCTGGTCCTCGTCTCTCGGTCCAACTGCTGTTGCTGCTGCTGCCTACGATGCCTGACGGAACGGCCGCCGGTGATCCTTGCGGACTGGGAGCGCGCGGCGGGCCTCCTCCGAGGAGCTGGTGTGGTTTCTATCGGAGCCGCGAGGGCCTCCATACTCGCGGAAGCGGGTGCGCATATCGACTGCGAGCGCTTGGTACGTCCGTCCGTAGCCATGGTCGCGGCGATACTGAACGTTGTCCACGGCGGGCGGCCCCCCGCTCACGCCGCTAGGGCGGGCGGTTACTTGTTGCATAGTGGATTATGGGATTAGTGCTCTTTTAAATGTTGGTAATTCGTGTAGTCTTATGAATGGATGTATGTTGACTTAATTAAAGAAAGTCCGACCTTTCAGAAGGTCGAATGTTTTTCTTTTCGGCGATTTTATTTATTCACAAAATATTCTGAATCAGTGAACCGCGTGTCTTAGGTAGACGCGCACAAAGATTTATATGAGATTCCGTTTACATTTGGTTTTCTTCGGCATGAAAAAGATGTTGCGAATCTATTTGAAGATTTAACTCTTTTGTAATAATAAATTGGTAAGATTTATGAGTGGGGCGTTGTAATTGACACGAGAGAGATAGGACACAGGATTTTTCTGTTTTGTTTCATTCCAACTTTATATATGCGATTCGTTTAAATTTACAACTAAATGAATTCAAGAATATTAAAAGACAATTGGAGTAATCATACAGTATGGCCCTTAAAGATGAGAGGAAATCAGATGTCACAATCATGGAAACCCATCCATCAACTAGCCTTGTTAACAAAATATACCTAAGTATGTCGGCCGGTGCTGTAAAAGAAAAAAAACCTTAATTCATACCAGTACTTGGTATGAAATAAGGTTATCTTAATATGTAGTATTCGCGTAAATATAAGAAATTTACGACCTAAATAATCTATACTAATATTATAAATGTGAATGTTTGGATGGATGGATAGATGGATGGATGGATGGATGGATGGATGTTTGTTACTCTTTCACGCCCGAACGGCTGAACGGATCTGGATGAAATTTGGCACAGAGATAGATTATAGTCTGGAATAGCACATAGGCTACTTTTTATCCCGGTAAAATGTATGGTTCCCGTGGGATAGATGTTTTAATTTTTCATACTTTTTATAGCGGGTAACACCGCCGGGCGCAGCTAGTAACTTTATAAAGCCACATCAATCTAGTGCCCGGTACAGGACTAAAGCTCATTGTGACGCTATCGGTGATCTAAGCCACCACCCCAGCCGGGTACTCCTATAAGCTCTTCGCTCTTCAATAACGCTCTTCTCGCTTTTTTTTTAATATTACCTACCCAATTTCAGTGAAAATATTTAGAGCAGAATTAAATTATGAATCTATGAAAGATAAAGATTAAGAAGCGGATCTTCAAGTGCATGGAGTGGTCATTACATCTACTAAATTCAATTTCTCACACAACACCCTATACAATTATGTCGTCAAACGAAATTCTAGTGTCAAGATATAAATACACAAATATCGCCAGACGAACACACCAACTATACGGTCCCACACTAAGCAACGCTTGTATTATCGGTACCGTACAATGGACTGAGGGCGAACCCAGTATATAATATTTATATAAATAATAAATATCCATGACTCGGGTGCAAAAAATTGTGCTAATCACACAAAGATTGTCCCTACCAGGATTCGAACCCGGGACCCGCAGCACTGAAAGCATGGTCACTACCCACTGAGCTAATCAGGTCGTCAATCAAAAGATCGAGAAGAAAAGCGTATAGTGTAGGTAGTAGGTTTGAGCTAATGAATGCCTTTGACACTTTGTTTTACTCAGTTTGTACTGAATATGCAACGACAATATAAAAAAAAAATAGGTATTTTCTTATGAAACCATAGTACACTGTATTTTTACGCATGTAAGGGTACACCAACAGATTATAAAATGTGGGTTATCGGCGTGCCAGTGACAGATAAAATAACCAATAATAATCAAACGAAATAAGCTTCCAACACGCATTGCTGAACGCAACCGGATTTGATTACCTGATAAGCCTTTGTCCAATCAATAATTTAATTCTGCTCTAAATATTTTCACTGAAATTGGGTAGGTAATATAAAAAAAGACTTCTAAAGATCCCAACTATTATTTATGTTAATCAAATAGATTTGAATTATGTAGATTAAGGACTTAATTCTTTACACTGTGGTATTGATAAAAAAACACTTTTGCATAAAGTCAATAAGTTACTTATGTTAAAGAATGTTATAATTATTTATCTTAAGTTTATTCAATGTATGGAATTATAATATACAACTTTTATTATTGTATAGTAACATATGACAAATATTGTCAATTTCAATTCAGCCAGTATTTTATAATTTTAATGAGCATAGAATAATCGACGTCTAAGCGACTATTTAAAAATTAAAAACAAATGATAAAAATAACTAGAAAAATCGATATTCTTTTTTCAAATATGGTAATTATGTCGTTTTCTTATGTTGAACGTAAAAACAGGATAAAAATAAGAATTCCTTTGACTTTTTGGCGGGCATTTGAACAGTGAAGTTGGAAATTGATTTTATTTTCCAAAAAATGTGTTTCTTTAATAATAAATGTGTAATATTAGTGGTATATTAGCCATTGTGTGTTCAAACGTGTGCGTGAGTGAAGCGAATTAAAATGAAATAATATCTTGGCTTTTCAAGTTCACCCAATATGTCTGGTAATTGTTCAGTAAAGTATCCACAGCTTTTCTGATAGGGGTGGGGATTCATTACATCATTATCATTATCATCATAGGTAGGGGTACTTATAACTTTATAACAATTATTAAGAAACACTCAATACAGGCAAAAACGTAGCCGAGTGCCAACCTTAAAAAAGAAGAACTATTGCTTCCAAATGCACTTTTAAATTGTACTTGCAAAGATTTTTACGATTTAATTATTTTTTTCTGTCATCCAGTCAATTTGCCAAATCATGAATCAAATTAACATACCGTGGAAAACAAGACCGGATGTCCGTCTGTCGGCTCGATGCGAACGAAATATTATTTTCAACTTTTGCAATGTCGACATCTTTTTGCAGTAAGTATATTTAAAAAAATATATACTATGTAGAAGTACTTAAATTTGTGTGTGCAAACCAGCACATTTAGGTTGATTCACTCACTTTGCAAACAAGAGTATAGAAAACAACCCTTGTAGTCTAGTTTGTTATAGAAAAAAAGGAAGTTATCAAATTTGATTGGATACTCTATGTACCCCGAAACAATTTAAATTAAAGCGTGGATTAAGTATGGACTCGCCTTTACGAGCCAATGTGTTTTTTTTTTCTCAATGTGATTGTTATAAATTGTCGAGTTGACGTTTTTGCTCGTTTTTTTGGCGCGCTTACTCAGAGCTTTTTTTTTAAACTAGCTATGAATTACTTTTCTAGAATGCTGCCTCATGGTTCTTATAACATACCTATTTGTTTATCGGAATCATGAAAAATATAATATAGAAAAAAATTAAACTACTCTACGGCCATGTTTTATGTATTATTGATATTGATGCTTGCATCCTTTGTTGTCATATCAATAATTCTAGTCAATTAATAATTATCTTGCGTTTTATATGTTTTTATAATTAATGACTGAATGATAAAGAAGTAAGTATTATTAAACTGATGATGATGATGGTGTTGATCGAGTTTATATTATTACAAGCTAGGTAGCGCTATGTCGGCGCATTTTAGCTATAAGTCGCATCACGTAAAACGATCGAACATGGCAACATCTGCGCATGCCGAATTCAAACAAATAGCCATGCATAACTGCTATCTTTGATCATTTTACGTGATGCGACCTATACTTACAAGTAAAAATAATAGTTTAGCTTCTTTATTATATAACTCAAAATATATATTATTGGACTTTCTATTTAGTATTTATGACAAAAAAACAAGTAGGTACCTACTCAGAAACTTGACCGAGAGTTGTCACGCAACCAGCAGGGTGGGTCAATATCTTGGCCACAGCTATACGAACATGTAGACACAGCACTACAAGCCAAGCCGCGGCGTACAACAAGCTCTCACTTCCAGGCAATTCACTGCCCGGCCTAAAACTTGCTAGTGTATCACGTTTACGAAATTAAGTTCTCACTAGGTAGTACTTTGTAGTTTTGAAATTTTAACCGAAAATGGGTGGAAACGCCTCTTCAACCTCGCTACAATACACAGATGGTGCTGCAGACGGACATTCGAAACAAATGACGATTCTCCATACAATTCTGGAACGCGCTATAACAGTTTTCTGAGAACGTAAAATATATAAAAGATCCTACAATAACCGTTGGAGCAAAGCGGCCGCTCCGCCAGCCATACCACCCGCTTAGCTGGATGGATTTTCCCATTTCCGCTAAATGTTATTTGGTTAAAATATAAAATTGTTACGTAGTTTGGTACTCGTCCTGGCTGGAATTGAAATCAAAGTTTGTCATATGCCCCTGGCCTAACGTTAAATGGGGCAAATAAAAAAAACAACATAGGTAATTTATGAGCTAGTGATACGAGTCCATGATAACTACTCACAATAATAAGCAAAGAGAATAAAATATCATATATCTTTGGCATATAATATATACAACATGAATCTGTATTCACATAGATATAAAATGATCACGGAGTTAAAAAAAATAAGTAGCTTTATTTTCAAAGACTATACTATAAGTATAGCGGAACCAGCTTTCTATTACACCCCAGTTTATTTAAATATTTTCACCTTGAACTTTTAAACAGTAAAATAACTTATTTTCTAACGTCGTTCGTCCGGTTTATAGTAATGTGTAAGTAGCACGAACAGACCTTAACTCGAACGATCGCGTTTATATTTGCATGTAGAAAGTATTTCCCATTTCGTTTTAATGAACGAGTTGAATATTATATACAGCCATTTATTTTTAAATGACTCATAAAATTACGAGGTGTATAAACTCATAAGATAAAAGTCACATACTAGCTTCTATGTCGTAGACAGATAATAAAACCATTCTATATTTAAACTAATAATGAGAGGTATTTAAAAAAACATTGGTTGTGTAGGTAATAAGTTTATATTTTTCTTTGCATAGTATCAACTTTTACGTACTTTAAAAGCAGTGATAGCCAAGTTGGCAGAACGCCTACCTCGGTAACGAGGATTGCAGGTTCAAACCCCGGCTCGCACCTCTGGGATTTCATGTGCGAATCTCATTTTCAACTATGATTATCACTTGCTAAACGGTGAAGGAAAACATCGTGAGGAAACCTGCACGTCTGAGAGAACCCCTCGAAAGATGTGTGAAGTCCGCCAACCCGCTGGGCCAGCGTGGTGGATTAAGGCCTAATCCCCCTCGCATTGAAGGGAGGCCCGTGCCCAGCAGTGGGACATTAAACAGGCTGGAATTATTATTATTATATATCAACTTTAAAAAGGTATATTTCAATCAAACCCCAAACATGACAACCCTATGCGTGAAGTTAATGCCTAATCTTTATAATTCTTCTCGCCACAGATGCGCCGGCGCATATCCCGTAAGTGATCGCGTCAGTCTGCCAACAGCAGCGGTCGCGAGTGGACGTCACGATGGGCGGATCAACTGCTTGTTTATTTTCGCTAATAGCGATATGCTCAGCTTTGCAGCCCCGAGCGGCGGCTTACACAGTGCCCCCGGCGAAGTTAGAAGCCATCTACCCTAAGGGCCTAAGGGTAACTGTCCCAGGTAAGTTATACTTTATTTTTTTTAGTATAATGGCCTTTTTCTCTTGAGTCAGGCTCAATGTGATTCTGTCATTGTCAACTTAACACATGTCACCCCTATGCACAACTTATTTGAGAGATGGCCCATAGAAATTCTGGCAAATAAACTGTGGATCTATCAGCACATTGTGAGACAAGCTCCTATAGTGACTTACTTAAGTAGGTACGTAAGTAACGGTTGTATAAGGAAAAAAAAGACATTCTTTTATATGAGCAGATAGAGGTCGACTATTAATTGCACTGCTTATATAAAGTGATTTGACTCAATGACACATAATTGTAAATTAATTGTCAATGACTACTAATCTGTACTCAATGATAAATAATTTACAATTATTTGTCATTGAGTACAAAATAACCAAGTAGGAACATTACCAACCTAATAACAACAAGGGTGCACCCTTACTCACAGCCTATAAATAACTACAAAATGCAGTCCAACTTACAACTGTTTTTAAAGATAGCATACTTATTTACTACAACTACACAATTATCTTTAATAACAATTAACTTTACCTATACTGATACTATGCGAACTCGGCTCTGAAGACCTATGAGCTGATAAAGAAATTAAGCCGGCTATGACATTTGCACGTCTATCAAGATACGCAAATATACGACATCAACATCAGTGAAATGTCAAAGAAAAATTGCTAACCTTCATTGTAGCTATGACACTCTTTTAAAAATCAAGTTCATAAGACGACGCAGTCATCATCTGTCTCTCATTGTCTTACTTACTATCTCTGTCTCCATTCACTTTCGTATACTTATCGCGCTTTTCATATGTTTCTCATCTCCTCTCATCACTTGGCTGAAGCTTTCTAACTCCCACTTCTGACGTTCTCTTGCCGACGCCACTTTCAATCAAACTCTACTACAATTGGAGATTGAAATAAAACTAATCTTACGGATTTTATTATTATCATTTATTGTTGATGTAATCCTTGTTGACTTAGGATCCAGTAATTCATATAATTAAATCCAAAACCAAGCGCACCATTGCAAGAACTCAACACACAGTGAGCACTTTTTGCATAGATCGGACCGCAAACAACTAAATATGAGGGTACCCCAGTTTAAACTTTCAAACGGACGTCAAACACCTCAGTCTTCCCGTGACCATCGTTGTTGTAAAGCAGCCAAAACGTCGGGAACGTAAAAACATACAATAAACGCGATAAAATCCGTAAGATTAGTTTTAGTTCAATGTGCAGTATTCGCGTAAATATAAGAAATCAAAATATGTCCAGCATATCTTTGGAGGAAAACAATTTACTCAACCAGGACGTGGAATCGTATTCTAAGCACCTTAATCCCGTTCTATCCATAATTTTTATTTAAGAGCCTAATCTTTTCTGTAAGAAGCATTGCCATTTCCATGTTAGAATGCATATCATTCAAAATTACATACATACATTATATTTGTATAAAACAAAATATTAATTTTTAATAATACACGCCACGGCATTTGAGAGACGAAAATAATGTGTCATCTCAACCTAATGGGAAACCCGCTTCCCTAGATACAATAATAAATAGTATTACTTAAGTTAAAGTCTATTGGGCGGTTCAATAACTTTGTTTGAAATCTCTATATCACTAAAGCGACCTCGCTGTCAAATCGTTAAGATATGTAGCCAATTATTTAGTTAAACTTGTGTTATGTAATAGTGAAAAACCCCGCTAAAATTGATCGAACAGTTTTCCGTGATGGTCTAACAAACATACATTCAGTTATATTAGGTACTTACCTAAGTTATGTGACTTTTTCCTTTATGTTATTGTGCCAGCCATCTGACTCATTGCAATACTGACATTGAATAGTTACTTTACCAATTTTAATGGGCATGGTTTTTCCTAATGACATTTTTTTTATTAAATAAAATTTTACGTAAGTATAAACATGTGTATAAAACATTGGAACTGGCATAATAATGATACTAGCTCGTTCTAGTCCCACTGTTGGGCACGGGCCTCCATGCGATGCGAGGGGATTAGGCCGTAGTCCACCACGCTAGCCCAGTGCGGGTTGGCGGACTTCACACGTCTTTCGAGGGGCTCACTCAAACACGCAGGTTTCCTCCTTCACCGTTTAGTAAGTAATAATCATGGTTGAAAATTAAATCCAAAAGTCTCATAGGTGCGAGCCCGGGTTTAACCCTGCAATCCTCATTGCTCAGGTACTCCCGTACAAGTACAACTACAAGTGCCCCCGTAGGCCTATACGAAATAAATGATTTGACTTTGAAAAACTAAGTAAAGAAAATGTATGGATTAGGTCATTTTCTATATTCCGTTCCCTGATGACCCATAAGTTTCGCAATCACTTTGGGTTATCATTCGATCATTTCACGGTATACAATAATAAGGAAAACTGTACTGTTTATAATTTAATCAGGAGATAACCTTAAACGCTGACCATTTGACGGAAAAAATCTATAACTAAGCACAAGCTAGTGCTTGCGTTGCTTAGTTTGGGACTCTACATGTGGTGTATTTGTATGGCGCTATGTATGTATTTATGTATGCACCTACTAATTAGTTTTCACATTTGTAGAGTTGAAAGAAAAATTGAGAGCTCAAAGTTTGGGACAGTATCTTCACTTATATTTGTAACGTCCATCTGATTAAATAAATTATTGTTTATTACGTAAAGTTATACATTTAGATGAAGAAGTAATACAGGCGAAGTATCGCATACAACATATTGAAGCACAAACAACCAAGCTCATTTCTGTAGGTACAGAAGGTTGGTTGTTTGTGTACTAGGTAGTACACGCGGAATCGCGAGTGCGTAAGTACGATATTCGCGTGCACTCGGTGCTCTACACCATTCGGTTTGTTTTTGAAGGTGTGTCGCAAATATGTTGTTCGCGACATACCGACTCTTTAATCTTCGTCTGCGGTTATACCTACAAAATAAATCAAATGTAATAGTGAATTGGGTATGTAAATTTTAGACTATAAACAACGTATTATGATGATATTACTTAGTAGCTCTATTTATACAGGTGATTCATATAGGTTATAAGTCTGAAACCTGCGCTCCTGTAGCGCATTTGTAAACACAATGTAAAGGAAGAAATATGATAAGCCTATTAAGAGAATAAAATAAATTTGAAATTGCGAGTGTGACTTTTAGCAACGTCAACAAAGTTATTTTTAATATTTGAAATATCCAAATTCTGACGTCACATAAAGATTTTCAAACGCATTAAAGAAGCTGAGGTTTCAAGCTTAGTATGGACCCTTTCGGAATCATGCTGTATAATAGAAATCAAATAATATATAGCGCTTATAATACGAAATACCATTTACCATTCGGTTTATTTTTGAATATAAAATGATATATTTTGTTCACGTTTCAAATCCTTGAATTTTATTGCAATTTTCATTATATTTTTGAATTTAAATGATATGTTACCAACTAATTGGTCTGTTAAAAATACATATAGCAATAAGAGTTATGAGAATTTAGAATCCCATCCGAATATAAAATAACTGGTATAACTTGTATTGAGTAAGTATTTTGGTAAATAAACAAAAATGAATTTGTAAACAGAGGTCGTGACAGCAGCAAAGTCGAATAATTTTGTTAATACATATTGCTTTTGGTAGACCAATATCTCCATTTCTCGTATGATCGTATATCGTACTTTTTTAACAAGCTACTACAGGCAGCAGGCTTGAGTCTATCTAGCCGTTCCTACATTATTATCACATACCAGAATGAAAATATTTTTTATTCATGTAAACCATTAAGTAAATTACTTATGTATCGTCAAAGTAGTTACAAAATGCTAAGCTACTACTTTACCACCCGTTCGGAATGCCGTACCTATGAAGAAGAACCGGCGAGAAACTCCATGGTTGCTCTTTTTAAATAGATCTTTTACATTATTATACCCATAACAGTGTAAAGAAAGTAATCATCATTTTAAAAATAACCATGGATTTTCTTACCCGATGATTCATAAGTACTGTAATAAATCACATGAATTAAAAAAGTCTGTTTCTATTGGATATAACTAGGTTCACCCTTCAAGAGGCTACAATTAGATGAGGCGTGTGCGCAGGTAGCGTAAAATGATTACAAACAAATAGGTAATAAAGTTCAATTTATTTTTTCACTTGGTAAATCAAGTTGTCTCAATGTTACCGAGTTCAATTATTTGTAAACCAGTATGACTTGAACTAAAAGGCCATTAAACTTTAGAAACTTGAACTGGACACTAATGTATGTGCTAATTAATAATTATTAGCATCGAAAGGTCAACGAACCGAATTGAACAGATACATAGGTATTACATCAACGTCATTGGATAAACATATTGTTCTTATGTGATTGAACGCTAACTTATTCACTTCGAAAGCAAACAAACTTTTTGAAAGTCTCTGCTTTTGTAATGGCGTTAAAATTTATTGTTAATTAGTTGACAATAATGCTGGCATTATATTTAACAATTTTATCACAATAATATAAGCATAAATCATATAAAAAGGGTATAAATTCACTTGTTTTTGCTATTCAGCGAGGAAATGCGGCCAGCATCTTGGGCACACTACCGCATGGGCCAAATTTTTTACGCTTTTTGTGCTAGCTTTTCTATACTCTTTTTAATTTATATTAGTTTGTAAATATTTAAGTTATTTTCTTTCTAATTATTGTACATATTATCTTAATTAAACGATTGTCCTTTTTTTGACTTCTCTGAAATATATTCTTTTTTTAATGTTGCCGAACACGTTTATAATCTACTTATCATTTTAGCTTAACCTTTTTGCAAATGAGTGTGTGTGTGGTCAACGACTCAAATCCTGACGCTGGCAACATTCGAAGGCAATGAACCGTCCGTATGTAGTGAAGTCTTTGTGTAAAAATAACTCGTTTGTGCAACACAAAAAGTGGCTTAAATTAATATGATCGCTAGTGGCAATATTGCTAATATGCAATGATGTAGTTTTATTAATAACTAGCTGTTGCCCGTGACTTCGTCCGCGTGGTATTTAACAAAGACAACCGTTGACAACAGCCTGCTCGCCCATTCTGAGCCCGCGGGACGCATTGCAGGTTGTTGCTATCAAACTTAATCAGGGGCTGCGCTGCAACATTGGTTTTAATTTTTTTTCGTGAGATCCTATTTTTTTTTCTAAAATATAAGTAGCCCAAGTTACTCTTTGTTACATCAGCTATCTGCCAGTGAAAGTCCCGTCAAAATCAGTCCAGCCATTTCAGAGATTAGCCGGAACAAACAGACAGACAGACAGACAGACGGACAGACAGACAAAAATTGTAAAAAATGTTGTTTCGGTATAGGTAACGTGTATACATCCAAATGCACTTAGCAAAAAGCGGTTATTTTAATATTACAAACAGACACTCCAATTTTATTTATATGTATAGACTAGCTGTCCCGACGGTCTTCGTACCACTTCGGAATTAAATGTATGAGAAATTGAATTCTCTTTTATTTTTGTATATTTTATTATATTATTGTTATTTTTTTCCCATACCTTAATGGTTATTTTGCTATTCGGGGCAGAGACAAATTAAAAAATCAAAGATCATGAAAATCGGCCCACTCGTTCTTGAGTTATAAATAGCGTAACTAACACGAGTTTATTTTATATGTATAGATTATTATAGCTGTTTTTTTATACATAATTTAAAATTATTTTTATTTACAAACACGAAAAAGAAAAAAATTAGCTAAGCCAAGTCTTCACATTATTATGAGCAAGCAGCAGCAACAGTGGATATGAATTAAATGAATTATACGTATTTTGCAGACGATGGATTTTCCCTCTTCGCATTCCACGGTAACCTCAATCAAGAGATGGAAGGTTTAGAAGCTGGACAATGGGCTAGAGACATCACAAAGGCCAAAGGAGGCCAGTGGATCTTCAAAGACCGCAACGCGCAGCTCAAACTTGGAGACAAGATTTACTTCTGGACTTACGTCATCAAGGATGGCCTGGGATACAGACAGGATAACGGAGAATGGACTGTAACAGGTAAGATGTTAATTATAAAGGGAATCTGGAAAGATTGTCAGAAATATTGTGAAAGGTTTGGTCAAACTAAAAAAGTATCTGGATGACTTTTGTCCGTAACAATTTATGACGGTTCATACATGTAACAAATAGTGATACAATCATCCATCCCTCCATCAGCTGGAAGACAGCCCCATCTGGTCACAAACCTCTCACAATACTCTCTCACAATACTCTGCTCGCAGAACGTTTGATTTCCATTTGCCTTGTAGGGCGCACCTTGCACTACGCCTTCCATATCATCGTTTTAGAACCTACTTTAAGCTATGCCATTGCTAATACGAGATTTGTGCCCCACCCCATAAGTTGGAGCCCCATTCCACTTCAAGTTTCAATACTATAGACAAGAATTTATGGTCTTTTAAAGCAAAGATCCTCAACAATCATTTTTGTTACTTGATTAGCGCAATTGGTAGTGACTCTGCTTTCTGCGCCGAGGGTCCTGCATTCGAATCCTAGTAGGGACAAGCTTTGTGTGATGAGGATAAATGTTTGTACCCGAGTCATGGATGTATAATATCTATATAAGTATTAGATACTGAGTTCGCACTCAGTCCATTGCACGGTACCCATAATACAAGCTTTATGTGGGACCGTATAGTTTGTGTGTTCGTTTGGCAATATTATTATTATTTCTTATCCCTATAATTTCAATCCACTTTTTTTCAGAATTCGTAACCGAAGAAGGCACCCCCGTGGATCCCAACAATTTGCCACCGGAAACTAAGCCCTCGTCAACAACAGCACCGAGTCCCAACATTCCATACGTACCTCCACCAACCAGGCAGCCGGAGCCAGTGTGCCACAGCTCACTGACAGTGGTTCAGGGAAAGAGTACTGTGTGTAGAGGCACCCTAATCTTCAGCGAAGATTTTGACAAGACCAGTCTTAAAGATCTGTCGAACTGGTTGCCGGAGATCAAATTTCCTGAAGAGCCGGTGAGTGTCTCTAACGCATGTGCTACACCTGCGACCGATATCGTTAATAAGGTTAGAGGCGTTAATTAAAGGCGTGAAGCGCAAGTGTAGCGCGGTCATGACATAAGTACTTAAACGAACGGGTTAAACAACTTAAGTGCACCCGACTTGTAAAGACAAGAACCTTAGAAATACGAGTATAAGAGGTTGCAAGAAAATCGTCTTTATCCCTCTAGCAAATTAGCAATTTAGCGTCTCGATCTACTGCCGCCTTCCTACCTAGGCAAGTATGCTCCATTGTAGATCTCATCGTCACTTACCATCAGGTGAGATCGAGATCAAATACTTGCCTATAAAGTAATAAAAAAAAAAAAAATTATGCAAATTTTATGTGTAATATTAGGGATTTCATAGCCCAGCCACTTAAGAAAATATTCCTTTGTACGTGTGCAAGCAGTCGCGCTGTTGTCATGCAAAAGTGGCCATAATTACGGCTATATAGAGTTTGGGATAAATTGCGAACTACTTAATTTTGTTGCATATTTTCAGGACTACCCGTTCAACGTGTATATACCAGATGGCACAGTGAGCTTCGACGACGGCTCCCTGGTCCTCACCCCAGTGCTGACCGAGTCCCACTACCATGAGGGTTTCGTGGGAGAATCATTAGATCTGACCAATAGGTAATATTGAAGTTTGAAATTGTTTAACTTGTGTTTATTCCTTATTCCTCATAATACCAGCCCTATTTTAATGTCCCACTACTGGGCAAGGGCCTCCCCTCTATTTGAGGGGTATTATGCCATAGTCCACCATTCTGACCCAGTTCCTTATAGCTACTTTTCAATTATTTCCATAAATATCTGTAAAATTGTGTAGCAATAGAGAAGTTTGACTTTGTAACGTTTAACGTCATTCGCGTCATTACTTTGTAATGTTTTCCTTTACCCCAATCAAGTAATAAAATAATAATGTCAATGTGACCACTCCACCACTCCCCTCAATGTGAGGGGGGTTAGGCCATAGTCCACCACGCTGGCCCAGTGCGGGTTGGTAGACTTCATACGACATCCGAGGGCCTCTCAGACATGCAAGTATCCTCACGATGTTTTCCTCCACCGTTTAGCAATGTTAATCACGGTTAAAAATTTGATTAGCACATAAAATCCAGGAATTTCAGAGGTGCGAGTCTGCAACACCCATTACGGAGTGCAAGCAATATTTGAATAAAAAAATTCAATATGGCCAATTTAAAAAAATCCACGAACAATGTAAGCCACCTCCTCCCATTGTTTCCAAGGCACACAATAAAAAAAAACAACAGTTCCTCAACATATCCGCCATGATTCAAAATCAAATTATCCAAAACATTAAAATTCCAATGTCTAACTGTTCTAACACCGTGCATCTCGGTTTCCAGATGCACCGGCCAAGTTGGCACTACGGAATGCAATCGGCAGGCGTCTGGCGCTCAGATCCTGCCGCCGGTGATGACCGGCAAGCTGACCACCAGGCACAGGTTCAGCTTCAAGTTTGGCAGGATCGAGGTGCGCGCGAAGCTGCCCGCTGGGAGCTGGTTGATTCCTGGTGAGTGGTACTCCTCAATGGTCTTCTAAATGTTTTAATTCTAGGTAAAGTTGAACCTTTTACTTCTTCTTTTCCTTGCATTCATGATTCCTTAATGGTGTTAAATCATCTCACCATGACACGTTCAAACGACAGTCGACTATTTCTAGTATGTTCTTATTGGACCTCCTGAACGAAAGGAAGATGTATTCAATAAATGAGTTCACTCAATATTTCTCAATTTTAAAAGGATTTCTTTCGTTACGAAATGATATGCGATGAAATAAAATGGAGATGAATATGCAACAAGCAATAATGAATCTAATTGTGATCTACTCAAGAATCTCTGAAAACTGATTCTCAAATCCCAGAAACCATAAATTTAAAATTAATTTCTACACCCAAGTTAAGTTTTCGCTATTGTCATACTACAACCGTTTGACGTATTCCCTATTCCTGATAGAAATCAATTTGGAACCGGCTGATAATGTGTACGGTTCGGTTCGCTACGAGTCCGGTTTGATGCGAGTGGCTTTCGCGAGAGGGAACCCCAGTACCGCTAAGAAGCTGTGCGGTGGTCCGGTACTGTCTGACACTGAGCCATTCCGAACGTTGCTGCTTAAAGAGAAGATCGGCATAGACAACTGGAATAAGGAATACCATAACTACACTATGGTTTGGAGACCAGGTAATATTTTGGATGATTCTTGTTACCTTGGCAACATTGGAATCAGAGAGTACCAAATTAAAGTACTGATAGACACTAAAGGGGTAGTACGTGGGGCCGTAAACCAAAAAAACAGTACCAAAATAGCTGCCCCTTTTTTTATATAAGTTTTTAGGGGGTCTGATGTTGTGTTGGAGGAGTTATAAAATGGGGCCTTGTCTATGACATAGCCGGTATATTAATAAAATAATGCAGGTATGTTATTTAGATATATGATGTTCCTATGATCATATATTCCAATAGTTCAATTTTATCTCTCTGTTCCTAGATCTTGGTCGCCCCGTAGGTGATAAGCTTTGTGTGATAAATACGGATCTTTGTTCCAGAGGCATCCACGTTTAATATCTTTACAGCGTGATTCAGAAAGTGTATACTTACCATTAAATCTCAGCAGCTTTAGCGCATTTGTAACTATTATGTGAAGTCAGAAACGCATTTTCAATATTGGTTTAGCCTTTCTGAATCAGGCCGTACTGGGTTTTCCTCCAGTTTGCGTAAATTTGGTTTGCATGGCAACATATATTATACAACAATAGCCCTTTTAATATCACACTGTAGGGTATGAGCCTCGCCTCAATGCGAGTGGCATAAGCCATAGTCCATTCATATTCATAGATTCAGACAACATTGATGGATAAAGGAATGTCACCTCTATTGTTACCGCCAGACGGCATCCAATTGCTGGTGGATGGGGAGGAGTACGGCAGCGTCAGCCCGGGGGACGGGTTCTACGCGGCCGCGCGCCAGCACGCCGTGCCGCACGCCGCCAAGTGGCTGCGCGGGACCATCATGGCACCGCTCGACCAAATGGTATGGACACATACCTTTAAGGTCGCCATTCTAGAACCTTTCTGCCCCACCGGCCATCGGTTCTGCGAGCTATGTGCCGCGCACTGCCACTTCAACCTGGAGATTCTTTGAGCTATGTCGGTTACTCCATTTTGTCTACGGATCTCTTCATTTCTGATTCTATCGCGTTAAGGTGGAAGCTCAGGGTCAGGGCGCGAAATTCAAAATGTCAATGGTTTTTATTTTTTACGAAATTTGGACATCTTTAGTTTTTTGCGATATTAGCATTCTGCATTGGATGTCTCGATGTATTAAGTTTGCTTAAAAAAATATCTAATCCGATACAATACCATAAGGTTTGTAAAAACCGCTACTTTTACTAGCTTTATGGTGTTGTATCGCTTTAGGTATTTTTTGCTTTGTGAATCCCTGCTCTAGGGTAACAGTTACATTAGGTTTAAAGATACTAAAAAAAGGATACTTTCGTCGTGTAACCTAGCAAAAGAAATTATTGGGGAGCAAAAGACGCCATAAGTAGTAGGATTTTAATCCCTACTACTGCCATAAAATCAAGTAGTGGCAAAGCATAAAGACCTTTTCAATTAAACCTGACCTCCCTGGGTCAGAATTAGTATGGAGAAAATTATATTTCAGTTACGATCGGGAGCTTGTAGCTCATAGCAGTGATAGCCAAGTTGGTAGAACGCTTGCCTCGGTAACGAGGATCGCAGGTTCAAACCCGGCTCGCACCTCTAGGATTTTTGGATTTCCATGTGCGAATCTCATTTTCAAACATGATTATCACTTGCTAAACGGTGAAGGATAACATCGCGAGGTAATCTGCATGTCTGAGAGAACTCCTCGAAAGACGTGTGAAGTCCGCCAACCCGCACTGGGCCAGCGTTGTGGGCTATAGCCTAATCCCCCTCGCATTGAGGGGAGGCCCGTGCCCAACAGTGGGACATTAAAAGGGTTGGTATTATTATACTTAGCTAGTCGGCTATAATCCCCTATTTTCCTCCAGTTCTACCTTTCCCTGGGTCTCCGAGTGGGCGGGGTCCACGACTTCGGCGATGACGTCCCGGAGAAGCCGTGGCGGAACCGCGCCAGCAAGGCCATGCTCGACTTCTGGAGGAGCCAGGACAAGTGGTACCCGTCCTGGTACAACACCGACATGAGAGTCGACTACGTGAGGGTCTACGCGCTATAGACACCTACCCGACTGAGATAATTGTGATAAATACGTTTTAAAAGAACTTGAAGGTAGTTTGATTTCCCTTCTTGGCGTAAAAAAGAAACCAATGATAAAAGCATACTTTTATATAGTCTGTCGTTTTATTTCTTACGTGCGTGATAATGGATTTTTGCATAAAATATGAGTTTGGTAATCGTTTTGGGGGTACTCGAAGAGCAAGGTTATCAATATTGTTTTATTTTGTGAAAAATGTGTGTGTGTGTGAAAACGTGCACGAGTGTAGGAAAATAAAAATTCAATAGTAAAATTTTACTTTTCTCCCAAGAGATCCGGTAATTTGTCAGAAAATATCCTAAACTTTACTGATAGGGTTAGGGGGGTTTATTAGGCCTAGTCTACGGGTTAGGCCTGCATAGAATCTCCCATGTGTGATATTTAAAAAAACATTCCACTTGACGTTGGGAAAATACCAAAAGGTAGGTGTGGACAATTTCTAAAAAAAATGATGTGTAATCGCTGCCTCAGCAAATAAACTATTGGCGAGAGCCCACTCGAAGCATATGTTTTGATTTAACTAGACTTATAAAATGTTAATAGCAATTCTATAAATCTTAAAAAAAGCAAGGAAAAATTTGAGAAAGAAAAACACACAAGTAGAAGTTATTTATAACAAGAAAGTCAAATCATTTATTTTATATAGGCCTACGGGGGCAATTACAAATTGTCATTCGCATAATATATTTTTTCTTAACTCTACAACCGGATCAGAACGCGACCTCAACTGAGAACGTCCGGCGAGAAACTCAGCGTGCTTGTCTTTTTTCTAACTAAATATTTATTTTTCGATTTCTCTTTTTTTATAACCACTTTTATTACAAAAAAAATAAGCTCCAGTGTGTTGCCATGCTAGCCGCTACGTGAAACAAAAAAAAATTCGCACTTACCTATTTTATAAAGTCAATAATACTCGCGACGACGTCAATAAGGAAGATTCTCACTTCATCCATCGCATCGCCACGAATACGTCACAATTCTCAATAATCACTATGTTTATGAAATCTTACCGGTCGCAAGGCCGCCGGGTGTTTTTTGCTTCGGAATCGAGTTGACGCCATATTTGATTTGCTATAGTTAGGCTCGGAGCGCGGGATTCCCTCCGCAAAAAGTCCGATTGAAAGTGGTACCTAATATATAGAGTATTTATTAGTAACGCAACGAAAGAGTTACTTTTTTTTCCTCTAATGGCCTTTTTCCATTGAGTCAGGCAGAGTTACCTTTATCATCTCTCCGAACCGGATCCTTTGATTTTTTTTCTGCTGACTACATTTTGCCCTCGAATCTGTCATTGAAACCATAGATAATACTCTGCAGTCCCCAATAGCCCTTGATAATATCCCTATGATATACCCTATCTTTAAAGCCTAACCATAGGTTATCGAATAATGAAAACCCCATTGAAATTAGACATCCCATAATTAGATATCCCATACAATAATATCTGTCAAAAGTGACAGTTACTATGCGGTTGCTGTTCGATTATGAAACGATTGTGTTACCAAACTTGGGGCCCAGTAGTGTGTCCGTGATGCCCTAACTAACAGGCATATAAGTAGAAATGCAAAAAAATATTTGTTTCGAGGTCATAGCCTATTTCGTATTTTTTGTATCCTCAATCATATTCTGCTTAGTTACAGCTTTTGTAAGAGCGTACCACAGATATGGAGCGTACATAGGTAATTAAATGCTTATAAATAATTACATCATACCTTGAAGTCTGCCTTTGTGATTTATTAAAACCGAGTAATACATATTAGGATACACACATTGTATTTGCACTTGAAGTCTCTTCATCAAATAATTTTCCGCATTTACTCTTTGAGTGTATACCTACATACCTACCTAGCAAAACATATTTTGTCAAGCTAACACTCACGATCATTGTTGAAATAACTTATTGACTTATCCACCAATTCCTTGAAATAATGTGTTGATATATTTGCTTTGGTTTTACCTACGACTCGTACTCAAGTTATAGGTAAAGACATTTATTTCAGTTTAGATATTTGACATGGTGGGTTTGTTGCGGTTCCAAACTAGGCGGAAGCCTGTATCTTGGAAACCTGGATTAGTTTGCTTATTATATTCATATGAAACAAAAATAATAAAGCGTAGGTATTACTATAATAAAACAATATTAGTTCGGATTTGATTGAAATAGGGATTAAAATACAATGAAATTAAAAGTCAATTAAATTATTAATTAGGTGCTTAGTCAATATTGATATCAAGGTAGATTATTACAAATAAAATGACGTTTATAATCTCGTAGGCGAGGGGCTAGTGTATAAAAAATACCTCGGTAAAAACTTGTGTAAGATATGTAAAAAAAATACTAGGAGTATTCCTAGTAAATATATTTTATATATTTTTAACTTCTTAAATCTTTGGCCGTTATAATCCCGTTGAAAATAGGCAAACGAAATGTTTATTGATTTTATTTACATTTCCTTATTAGGTACAATGGTTTTTATAAACGTTTGACTCATAATGATAATGGCAAAAACTTAACCTTTATCCTAATTCTAGTGATACAAAAGATCGGTTATACAACCAGTCATTAAGTCACGACCGTAGTGTGTTCACGTCTTTACAAAAAAAAACATCAAAAAGTAACGATACGTAAACCGCTATACAACTGATCAACCACACACACCGCATCATTGTAATTTAATATTAATGTTATCTGATTTAAAATTCAATTTAAAACAACAAATCGTCAGAGTTTAATGTGCTATTTCATTATTATTATCTACAAATATGCGGTCTTAGATGATATACCAGCCAGTTCGTGATCGCACTTCGTCGACATAACATCTAGTCATTAAAAAGAATACTATTCTATTTTTAAAATATTGATGTGTATTTCATGATGTCAAGGGTGTGTGTGTTTTTGTTTGTATGTTGTTGTTTTAATTTCGCGCGGTGTTATGAAGTACCGCCGGCGAAATTAGAAGCTATCTACCCTCGAGGACTGAGGGCTTCAGTACCAGGTAATTATTTGGTTGGGGTTCCGTATCCAACGGTCTAAACAGCGGCCTAGCGGAACCCTATTATTGTAACAACACTGTCGTCATTTTTTTATTATTTCTTCTGTTGTTGTCAAAGAAGAAAAACCAACGGTTTTGATCCAATACTTATAGTTTGTAAACAAATTTATAGGGGGGGGGGGGGGGGGGAACTTAGGCGACTTAAAATTCTCGGTTTCTATGGAAGAAATTCTAACTTACAGATGTGAACTGGGAGCATTCACGTGAAATATTTTAATTAATGATACTTTTTTTTTAATCCATCAATGGTATATAATTTGTGAAGTATTTATCGCTGTGGAATAACGACCTGATTGGCGCAGTTGGTAGTGAACCTGCTTTCTGTGCCGAGGGTCCTTGGTTTGTATCCTGGTAGGGACAAACGTGCGATGAGCACGGATGTTTGTACCCGAGTCATGGATGTTTAATTTCTATATAACTATTGTATACTGAGTTCGCCCTCAGTCAATTGTACGGTACCCATAATAGAAGCGTTGCTTAATGTGGGACCGTATAGTTGGTGTGTTTGTCGGGTGATATAAAAAAAATATTAAAGACAAATGGTCAAGCACTGCATAACTTTTGTACATTAATACCAGAAAACCAATTAAGAATACCTATTATCATCTGAACCACAATTAACAGTATTTTTTAAATTTGAACATCACTTGCAAACCAGTTTTGTTAATGGCCTCGCTATATGACGTTGAAATCGATAAATAATTGACTTGCACATCTGAATTTAATGGCTACCAAATAAATAAGTCACATTAGTCTAGCAGATGCAAGCGCGCAATAGTCCTGCTATCCATTCCCGGGTTGGAAACACGGTCTTAAAGTAGAAAGTGGAGTCACCGAGGACAAGTTACTCTACCACTTGTAATCCCACCCGGTGGAGTTTTCTCTACTCTACTGACTTCTGGACCCATGTATATGTAGAGTGAAACTCATTCTCCATAATATCTCGACGTGATATAGTCATGACGTTCCGTCTAGGAGACAAATGATTACTCTACTAACAACATTTTAAATTAACGTGTAGACTCTACCAAAACTCTGTAGACTAGGAAAGTAGTATGTTGTTTAACTCTACCGCTTTACTCTACTTGTGACCCCTGGGCCCTGGCTTAAGCCATGCGAGCTTTCAAGTCTCTGTGCTGTATGTTACTACAGGCAGTACGTACTGGTTGTAAACCTTCGTCTTCAGTTATAAAGGTAATCACATATCACATATGATTTAGGTGTAGGTGTCAACTTTTCGGAAAGGCATCAAGATTCCGGGTAGGTTTTCGGATAGTCGAAGAGAAAGGTCATCAATTTTGTTTTACTTTCTGCACAATCTGTTTCTTTGAAATATAATGTGTAATTTTGGTGGAATATTAACCATTATGTGTTCATAAAAGTGTAGGAAAATAAAACTTTTCCAGTTCTCCCAAGAGGTCCGGTTATTTGTCAGTAAAGTATTCTCAACTTTACTGATAGGGTTAGGGAGTTTTATTAGGCCTAGTCTACAGATGGCCTGCATTGGCCTCCCATGTTTGATATTTTTTAAAAACATTCCAATTGTCGTTGGCAAAATACCTACCCAAAGGTAGGTGAGGACAATTATAAAAATATTTATTTGCCTAATCTTTCTAGACGATGGTTACTCCATCTTTGCTTTCCACGGGAAGCTGAACGAGGAAATGGAGGGCTTAGAAGCAGGTCAATGGTCTAGGGACATCACGAAAGCCAAGAACGGGAGGTGGACCTTCAGTGATAGAAACGCACAACTCAAGATCGGAGATACTATTTACTTTTGGACTTATGTCATCAAGGATGGGCTGGGGTATAGACAGGATAACGGCGAGTGGACGGTTACAGGTTAGATATCACAACAGACACTGAAACCAGGTTTTCAGAAGACGCTAAGCTTATCATATTATGAACAAGTATTGCCTTGAAGACAGGCCAACTGAAGTCTTTAAAATCTAAGAGGAATCTACCTTTTCACCGGTGGTAAAATTTAATAATTATAATAAATAATAGTATAAAATTTACAATTAAACTGAAACGAAATAGGAAAAAAAACTCAAAAATTGTATGACAACAAACTATGCATCAAAAAGACCTTGTCCGCGTGGAATGGTGGCAAGAATGCTGGCTGCATTCCCTCGCTGTATTATCAAGCTAATTTTTGAGCGCGAAAAAAGCCAGACTATCACCTGTGGATGCAATCAAGCTAGGTGATATTTTGTCTATAAACTCTTTAGCGCTATGGCTCCATGGCCTAACGTCTCTACGGCAAACGGCAGAAATGCGTAGAGCTATTGTTTAATAAGGCATTCTTGCGCCGCTTGCCGAGATCCGCTCTCTCAGCCGCGGCCTCCGCCGCAGACACTGACTCCCTAAGATGGGAAGGGGCCAGTGTAGACACACGTGGCATCCCAAACAAGCGGTCGACCCCGCTCCCAGGGAATCAGCGTCATGCCATCAGGTCTCTTGGCGTCATCCCGAACAACTCCGATAATACGGGTCGGAAACGTAAAAAAGTATAATGAACGCGATAAAATCCGTAAAAGTAGTTTTATTCCGATGATAATAATTTATATTATAATAATTTAAATTAAATTAATGATTATGAGCATTGATTTACAACACTTATAAAGTCAATGAAAAAGACAAAAAGGTGTTTCTGTTGATTTCGAACACTGTAGTTGGTCTGTCTTTAAAGAAAATACTTGTTCATAATTTGTCAAAATATATCTGCATTGTAAATTATTTCATTTAAAACACGACTCACGCTTGTCTACGTAAACATTAATTAACCCGTATCTTCTTATCTGTAAGGGTCACTTTAGACCCAAAGATAATCGCAATACCTACACATCTGCAGAGAATGTAAAATATCCTTGATAACAATATAATTTAATAATTTAACATATTTACACAAAAAAAAATGTACAAACTTGGTTGAACCTGGGCAGTCAGATGTGACAGAGGCATGAAAACAGTTGAAGGAGAGAACATTGACCCATACTATAATATTAAAACGCTACCATACGAAATAGTTAATAAGGTTAAACCTACTAAAAACTAACAGCTTCTCAAAATATGGGCATGCAAATAAAAATCATTATACTAAAACATAATAATAATACCAGACCTTTTAATGTCCCACTGTTGGGCACGGGCCTCCCCTCAATGCAAGGAGGATTAGGCCATAGTCCACCACGCTGGCCTAGTGCGGGTTGGCGGACTTCACACGTCATTCGAGGGGTTCTCTCAGACATACAGGTTTCCTCGTGATGTTTTCCTTCACCGTTTAGCAAGCGATAATCATGGTTGAAAACGAGATTCGCGTATGAAATCCAGATATCCCAGAGGTGCAAGCTGGGGTTTGAACCTGCGATCCTCGTTACCGAGGCGAGCGTTCTACCAACTTGGCTATCACTGCTTTTATAAAAAAAATTTTTTTATAAAAATCATTAGAACCTCCTATAGCCTGACATCGGATTTACTCGACGATCTGAATGAAATAAAAAGTACTAACAATACCTAATTGTGTAAGTGAGATGAGACGAGTTTTACCGCCTCCGACGCACACTCATTATACGTCATCAAGTGGGTTGATCCCTTGCGATTGTGTTTGCATTCGCGCACCGAAGGCTTTAGCTTAGACCTACTGCATACAGAAGGCGAAGGCTTTCTAAGTCTTATCGAGCGTCAGATCTGAGTTTCTTAGAGATCCATTCGAAAAGCGTGTAATACGGCTTATTATTCTTCGAATCTATTCATTTACACCTTGACGAGTCCGACTTGATTTTAGTTTATCTTCACTATCGAGGTGGTACTCTTCATAGGTCAAATATCGAGCATGACCGAAACACCAGAAGCGCTGTATCCTGAAGGTGGAAAGGTCTTGGATTCGATTACTACTAACATTACTAAAAAAAGCACGTGCGGCCTGCCTGCATCTACACGGGAGCTTATTAATTTCTCTTTTCTTTAGCTTTTCTTCAATCGGAGAATTTTATTTATCATTTAATGTTTACGTCTCCATCTCCTCTTGCTTGCTTATTCTTCTTGGTGGAAACTCTAATATTACAGTCACGTTACAAAGTAAAGAGTATAATCAGACAACCTGCTTCTAAACACGGAAATGCCAACATTATATAAATGCATTTTAGCCTAAATAGGGCACTTATCTTCATCTATTCCCTCAGGATATGTTGACGAAGCCGGCAACCCGGTAGACTATAACACTGGCGCAGCCATAGGCACCGGAGACATCACTCTTCCAGGGAGTACCCAGGCCAGCCAGGCAGAGGGCCAGCCAGGCCAATCTAACGGGGAGTACCCCTGCGAGCTGTCAGTCTCTAAGACTTCTGTTCCAGGCTTCGTTTGCAAAGGCCAGTTGCTATTTGAAGATAATTTTAACTCTGGAATTGACAAGGGCAAGGTTTGGACGCCTGAAATCAAGTATCCGGGGGAGCCTGTAAGTACACTATTTCAGATGAGCTACTTTAGTCCAAGGGCCCAGTTATAGCCCAAAATACTGTTCTAGTAAAGGGTGGTGGGTCACATGGTGTAAGAGAGAAAAAAAAGAAAACAACACAGGAAATTAAATTTTAAACGGCCAACGTGCAGTTTGAATCTGCAGACTCTTCAGTGTGCAGATTGTCTTAAACCGATTGTTTTACTAAGTCAGCCTTTTGTTTCTGTATTAATTACAATGGTCTCCATGATTCCAGGATTTCCCTTTCAACGTGTACCTTAAAGATCGCAACCTACAAGTGAGGGATGGCAGACTGATCATCCAACCCATCACTCTTGAATCCAAATTCGGAGTCGACTACGTGAGGCAATCCCTCGACATATCTGGCAGGTGAGACCTCATCAGTTCAGTCACTCGTCCACCAAGGACGAAAAGCATGATAGCTTCCGATGCTGGGATGCTTTTATTAAAATGCGGTTTCCAGTTTTAGTGTTACGTGTAACTTAAGTACTCAATTCCTACCGTCATCATAAGTAGGTGTATTTAAAATGATAATTTAATGAAATTCAAATATTATTAATGTTACTTAAAAGTTGTTATCACTTAAAGTTAAATATCCAACTTCCATGGAAAATAATTATATTATAGATTTTTGTGTTGCAGATTGTTATCGGCTAGGGCTAGAAACGGCTAGGGAGACCTGAGTAGTTAGGCCTTCTTCCATCCTCAGTTTAGGTTCTTTCGTCCTCATACGGTCTTGAACCTACAGGTGTACGGGCAACATAGGCACCGCGGAGTGCTCCCGCGAGGCGTCGGGCCCCCAGATCTTACCACCCATCATCACCGCCAAGATGACGACCAAGAGCAAGTTCTCCTTCAAGTACGGTCGGATTGAGATCAGCGCTAGAATGCCGCAGGGCGACTGGATTTATCCAGGTATTTATTTTTATCACCAGGGAGCATTTAAATACAATGGCAAGCATATTTTTTTTCATCACCATAGACTGACTGTAGGGTAAGTGGGAACTCTTAATGAAATCGTAACGTCATTTCCACGTGGTGGAAAAAGTTCCATCTATGAATTTATTATTTTACTAGCCACGGGCCGATCGTAACTTACAAAAAATAAAACCTTCATATCAAGTATGAAGGTTGTTTTTAAGTTACGATCCTAGAGACAACTCCTCAAACCCCTATTCAACCCTACCCCCCCCCCCCTCCCCCCTATTTGACCTTTTAGGGTACTCAAAGTATCCTCAAAATTTCATGTTTCTATGTGCCATGTTTTAGGCGTTGCGTTGTGTCATTCAAACAGTGTCAAGAGTTTTATTAAATAGTATATTTACCTTGGCATTGTAGAGATCCAACTGGAGCCGAGGGACAGCATCTACGGCGTCCGCAACTACGCGTCGGGCGTGCTGCGCGTCGCGTGCGTCAAGGGCAACGTGGGGGACTCCAAGAAGCTGTACGCGGGACCCATCATGTGTGATTCGGAGCCTTACAGGTACGCTCTAGGAATCTATTAAAGATTCTGTACGAATACTGCAAGGTGAACTTTAAATCTATGACACTA
This sequence comes from Pheosia gnoma, assembly GCA_905404115.1. Classification (NCBI taxonomy): domain Eukaryota; kingdom Metazoa; phylum Arthropoda; class Insecta; order Lepidoptera; family Notodontidae; genus Pheosia; species Pheosia gnoma. The sequence continues at coordinate 1,355,022 of FR989905.1, forward strand.
AGACTACATGATTCTCCGTCAAGACTCACTTCCAAAATGTATGTTTATAAGATAGAATTACAGAGTATTTTAGACGATCCGATTGGCAGAGTTGGTGGTGCTTTCTGTACCGAGCAACCTGGGTTTGAATCCCGGTAGACACAAATATTATTTGATAAGCACGAATGTTTGGGTTCGCCCCCAGTCCATTGTACGTAACGTATGATACAAGTTTTGCTTACTTTGGGAATGTAGAGTTCGTCTAGCAATTTTTTTTGATAAATTATTGTGCTTATGATTCTTATTCTCATTCTATGAATAAGAAATTATATCTACTAAAAAGTTGCCCAATGTTGTTTGTCCGTTATATCCTCGGTAAATAGACCTAAACCAACTCCGGTACCTAGTCCATCAGCTTCTTGTTAATACAGGTCAACGCATCTAAAGGAAAAGATCGGCTACGACCTGTGGAGCAAGGCATTCCACAACTATTCCCTGGAATGGAGGCCAGGTTAGTAATATTGTATAACGATATCCTAAAATTAATGTAATTATCCTGATAGAAGTCCGTGGCTCCATTGGCGTGGAATTCCGTTTTATTTTCTCTGACCCAGAACCCACAATTTTCACCACAGTTCTAAAAATGATGATGATTCTATAAAATTCGAAGCGACTATACTTCCCATACAGACATTAAACGACAGACAACGCACATACTAAGCTGTTGAACCTAGAGATTTGTAATTTTGAGGATATATGAGTACCCACGAGGTACCCAAAGAAGGGTATAATGCAAATTTGACCCTTAAGGGGACAAAGTTTGTATGATGACCAATTTTTTAAGCTATTATCGGACTTATAGTTCGTTATATATTATTATAAATATAATTGATAGAACTAGGCGATACTTGGCGGAAATCCATTGTTAAACAAATGAGGGAAGAGGAATTAATTGGAGACCCGACACTCGTGAAACACAGTTTCTCCACTAACATCTTAGAGGAGCTCGGTGTTGCTGGCTTCGTATCGATCAACTTTGGTTTATAATTGGAAAAGTTACCAAGCTAAGGGTCAGTGGTGGGTTCCTTTCCCCCCATTTGTTTATTATAAATATGTTTAGATGGCATATCGCTGTATGTGGACGGTGAGAACTACGGTGAAGTGGTGCCGGGCGAGGGCTTCTTCATGAGCGCCACCCAGCCCGAGTTGCAAGCCGCGGCGCAGTGGCGCAGGGGTACCAACATGGCGCCCTTCGACGACATGGTACGCTAGTTCTATGACCGCCTCTCAGACACAGTTAACACTTAAAACAAACATTAATTGGGAAATAGTTAACTACCCTATGGTGTAAATAATACAGATGATTGAGATAGGTAAGGTGCGGAACGAGATGAGTATTTTATTGACATATCGTAAGTCAATGTACTGCTCAAAAATGTAAAAGATTTTTAAAAAAATAGAGCAACCATGGAGTTATTTGCCCGTTCTTCTCCATACCAACGGCATTCCGAACGGGTGGTAAAGTTGTAGCTTAGCATTTTGTAACGTTTGAAGTACTGTACTTAATGGTCTACATAAATAAAAAAAAAATATTCTGACATTACATAATGATTACAAATGCTCTCTGGAAGCACAGTTTCAAAGTTTGGTATACTCTTCCTGAATCATCCTATGTCAGCCCCGCTGCCTCCATTCCCCCCCTGATCTCTCTCTACCACCGCCGACAACACCTTTCTACAACAATTCCCTCCCTTTAACAATTCTATGGCACTATATCGTCTGTCTCTATCCCTCATATTAAGCTGCTCCTCCCCCAGTTCTACATATCCTTGGGTGTGAACGTGGGCGGCGTGCACGAGTTCCCCGACAGCGCCAGCAAGCCGTGGAACAACACCGCCACCAAGGCGATGCTGAACTTCTGGAACGCGCGCGACCGCTGGTTCCCAAGCTGGTACGATGACACCAGCGCTCTGCAAGTTGACTATGTGAAGGTCTACGCGCTCTGAAAGGTAAATAAATATCGCCATACGAACACACCAACTATACGGTCCCACATTAAGCAACGCTTGTGTTATGGGCACCGTACAATGGACTGAGGGCGAACTCAGTATATAATACTTATATACATATTAAACATCCATGTCTCGGGTACAAACATTCGTGCTCATCACACAAAGTTGGTCCCTACCAGGATTCGAACCCGGGACCCTCGGCGCAGAAAGCAGAGTCACTACCAACTGCCCTAATCAGGCCGTCAATATAATAGGTATACTCTATACCCTATTATTAATGTCCCACTGTTGATCACGGGCCTCCCACCAATGGGACGGGGGTTAGGCCATAGTCCATCACGCTAGTCCAGTGTCGGTTGGCGGACTACACACGTCTTTCGAGGGGTTCTTACTGACATGCAGGCTTCCTCACGGTGTTTTCCGTCACCGTTTAGCAAGTGATAATCATTGTTGAGGATGAGATTCGCACGTAAAATCCATAAATTTTGACGGTGCGGTTGGAACCTGTGATCATCGTTAACGAAGCAGGCGTTTTACCAATTTGACTATCAATGCTATATGTGCTTTAGGCTTAAATAACGAACTGTTTAAGGTAGCAGCCGACAGGAGCTGTGCTAGGAAGCTGAGCGGTGTGACAAAGCTTGCATGTGCTCTTTGCAATGACGCATATCTATTGGTCTTACTTTTCCTCGTCCCGCTCTGGTGTATAGTTACCTTTGTTACCCACTGCTGGGAATGGACCTTATATCGTCGTTTCTGTTTTAGGGTGGTTTCGGGTTGTGCCCACCGTCGAAGATACTCCGTTCACTGAGATTATTGTGTTATCAAATAAAATAATTGTATTATAATTCAAGATTTTTATTTAACTACGACCTACTTACCAACAATAGTCTACAGATTCTATAAATATCGCCAGGCGAACAAACCAACTATACGGTTCCACACTTAGCAACGCTTGTATTACCGGTACCGTACAATTGACTGGGGGCGAATATTACCCGCATTATACTAACTGCATTTGGATGTACATATATACGGTACATATACCAAAACAACATTTTTTATTTTTTTGTTTGTCAGTCTGTTTGTTTCGGCTAATATCTGAAATGGCTGGACCGATTTTGACGGGACATTCACTGGCAGATAGCTGATGTAACAAAGAGTAACGTAGGCTACTCCTTGTTACATCAGCTATTTATTTTAGAAAAACGTTTTTGTTAAATACCACGCGGACGAAGTCGCGGGTAACAGCTAGTCAAAAATATAACTGAATTGAGAACCTCCTACTTTTCGAAGTCGGTTAAAAAACAGACTCAGAACGCGATTAGCTTGAAAAAGTCCTCAATATTTCGTGCTCGTCTTTTTATAACCGCACATCGTATCTTTATTATTACTCATAATATGTAAACAAAATGCAACATACAAGTTTTGGAACGAACCGTTCGCTCAGTATCAAAATGTCCGCGGTTACGGCCATACGTGTGGTTACATTCAATTTATTATTTTTTCTATTTGAATTAACATGTGCACAATACGAGGTGCCCGCTGTGACTGTGCAAGCACTAAGCCCTAAGGGATTTCGAGCATCTATACCGGGTAAGTGCACCTAGAAAGGTAGCTTTATCTAAGGTCAATTGACCTTAGGGTTATTGACTCGTGATACATACAAATAAAGGTTAGCCTTCGATATCGATATTTCAATAAAATAAAATAAAAATTGGTTCATTGGTAAATCAGCTACGCAGGCAACACACTTAAAAATATACATTTAGTACTTAATTGAAATATTAAAATAGAATTAATTAATAAAATTAACTAAAAAGTTTGTTTCTCGCCGTACGTAGCTGCAACCATCAAGCTCTCAGCACTAAGTTGATTAAATTAAATAATTAAATTTAATAAATATTATCAGGCGCTCAACGCAAGAAGTAAGCTGAGACTAAGCTGCCGCTTTATAGTTTTGTCCCCGAAAATCAGAATGATAATATTTTTTATTCATGTTAACCATTACAAACAGTACTTATAAATCGTCAAAATAGTTACAAAATGCTAAGCTACAACTTTACCACCCGTTCGGAATTCCGTTCCTATGGAGAAGAACGGGCAAGAAACTCCATGGTTGCTCTTTTTGAAAAGATCTTTTACATTTTTGAGCAGTCAATCAATAACAATATAACAAATTGTTAGGGACTTTTTGTAAAGGCATTTACATATGGCATTAGTTCTGAAAAAAAAATTGTGCAACGATCAAAACATTTTTACTCATCCCACAATGTTTGGTCTACCCCTACTAGGATTCGAACTCAGGACCCTAGGCACGGAAAGCAGGGTCAAATCCATAACTTTGATTATTTGGATGATAAAGCAGCCTGGAACTGATCGCTCAAATAACAAGATTTATAATGTCAAAGTGTAGCGTGTGTGCGCCTCGCATGGCAACACACTGGAGCTTACTTTTTTATTTTTGTTGTAAAAATAATAAAAAAGACAAGCCCGCTTAGTTTCTCGCCGGATGTTCTCAGTTGAGGTCGCGTGCCGATCCGGTTGTAGAGGTAAGAAAAAAAATGTTAATGACAATTTGTAAGTGCCCCTGTAGGCCTATACGAAATAAACGATTTGACTTTAACTAACTGAGCTAATTGAGTTATCGATTTATACCTTGAAGACATTTACAGCCACAAAATATGATACCTTGTTATGCAAAGTCTAGTTGTTACAGATCCGTCCTTGTATTGAGAGGTTTAGGTTCGATTAACGCAAGCCTTCTTAGGAGTTGGGCACACGTCAGTCGAAAGTAATACTAGTACTACTAAATAATATTTCAATTTAATACTAATGTTTAAGCTTACGTTTAGTTGGAGGGGCTAACAGCAATACTGGTACCTAAGTAGTAACAACAATACTGGTACCTAAGTAACAATACTGGTTCCTAAGTAGTAACAACAATACTGGTACCTAAGTAGTAACAACAATACTGGTACCTAAGTAACAATACTGGTACCTAAGTAGTAACAACAATACTGGTACCTAAGTAGTAACAACAATACTGGTACCTAAGTAACAATACTGGTACCTAAGTAACAATACTGGTACCTAAGTAGTTCTGGCGATCGGGTATCGTTATTGCACATCCATTTGACCAGAGATTTCGTTCATTTATCAGTAAATTATTACACTATGTAGTTATCATTGTGTATGTACGCAATTGTCTCATATTACTTACGATATAATAAACATGTTCAATTCCAAAGATAATATTAAATATGGCATGTTAAGGGGGAAGCTCAGGGTCAGGGCGCGAAATTCAAAATGTCAATGGTTTTAAACAAAATAAAAACCATTGACATTTTGAATTTCGCGCCCTGACCCTGAGCTTCCCCCTTAAATCAATTATGAAAAATATTGCGATCACCCCCATTTAGCGTAGGTATTCAGTAAGTAACTATTTACTAGTAATACACGACATATTGACCATGACATTTACATTTAATTATGTATCCAAACCCCCTACATGCTATGGCGACTCTGGCACGTAGGAACCCTACATGTTCCAAAATCTTTAAACCGAGGTTTGCCATTTAGATTTTTTAATTTCACATTGAGTATTTTTTACAAACCACACATACATGTACGAAAATAATTAGAAATAAAATCAAAAGCAGCAAATTACATATCTCCTCCAAGCTTACTGTTCCATTGTCATTATATTCTATATGTCTTATCGGTTCGGAATATCAGAAAGTAGTTAATCTATAATCAAATGAGGGAAGAGGAACCCACCATTGACCCTCGGCTTGTCAACTTTTCCAATTATAAACCGAACAAGTTTAATCGATAATTAAAGAAGCCTGCAGCAACACCGAACTAAGATGTTAGTCGAGAAACTATCTATCACGAGTGTCGGGACCCCAAATAATATGCAATTCTCCGCGAAACGAAGCGAATCCAAAAAACTATTCGACATGTGTTCAGTTATCTACTTATTTACATATGCTCTGAACATAAGCCTGAACGTAGGTTCCCTTTTCAGATGCTCCGAACGTCAGCTTATTCGTGTTTCAAGGGAATGTAAACCGAGAGATAGGTCGCAACGACATAGGCGCAATATCTGGCGAGGTGCTGAAGGCGAAGGATGGAAGGTGGACCTTCGAGGACCCCAACTTGGAGCTGAAGCTTGGTGACGTCATCAACTACTATGTGGTCGTGTCGAAGGACAGAGCTGGATATGTGAAGGACAATCTGAGCTTTACTGTTAATGGTTAGTTATGGTCATGATTGGTAACACTTAATATTTAAATTAATATAGGTATTCCATAACTTATTTTTATCACACTAATATTATAAATGTGAAAGTTTGGATGGATGGATGTTTGGTACTCAATCACGCCAGAACGGCTGAACGGATCTGGATGAAATTTGGCACAGACATAGATTATAGTCTGGAATAGCACATAGGCTACTTTTTATCCCGGTAAAAAGGACACACTTTTTAATCGCGGGTAACACCGCGGGGCGCAGCTAGTTTACTATAAATTATGTACAATAGTTATTTACAAAGATATCTACATGAAAAAAACAACATAACCCTTCGGTGCATGGAATTTTGGCAACTTTTGGGAATCGAGGTATAACGAAATGTTTACAATAAAGCATTAATTTTTAACACTATGGAGAACCTTAGTATACTTATTATCGCGTCAGTGTTTCAACATATCTACTTAAACCTTATTCAGTAGGTATTTGCAAACGTTGATTAATAGTCTTGGCTGCTTTAGGCCATTGACTACCAGCCGATCATTACCGATTGTTGCCGAAAGCTGCCAGTCGCGGGCGCAGTAGCCGACCCTTAAATCTCGCCGCTCTAGGCCCAGACCTAAACGGACATATGAAAAGTGGGACACATTAGTCTCTTTGGGAGAGGCTATATTCCTAAACCTCATCCAAACGTTAAGATACATTAGAACATCAGCAAGTATTCCATCGACTGAGTGGGATATTTGTAATCGCATTGCGTTACGTGCGATCTTTATAAAGAAGTCCCTTTAAATACGTTTTCATGCCAAAAATACCTGGTCCCGAAACTTCTAGGTTTCGATGACAGGACCACTACGGGAGGAGGTGGGGCGGGTGGAGGGCCCATCGCCTCGTGTAAGCCGACAGCGACGACTGTGCGCGGGGGCAGCGCGTGCGCAGGGCAGACCATATTCGAGGACAACTTCCAGAGCTTCAGCGACAACGTGTGGCAGATCGAGCAGTTCATACCTATTTATCTGCCGGCAAGTACTTAAATACCATGCAGAACACACCTACTGTACACTACGAACAACAAGTCGTGAACCCGCGGAAGTTAGCGCCAAGTGGCTGCGCAGAACATAATTTACGAACCAAATGGCATCATTGGCGTTCTGCGCAGCCACTGGCGCTAACTTCCGCGGGTTCACGACTCGTTGTTCGTAGTATACGGTCGTATAAGCAACGCAGGCATTACGGGTATATACCGTAAGTACAATGGACTGGGTGCGATCCTAATATATAATATATTAAGTTTATATATACTCCGGGTTCAAATCCTGCTAGGGACAAACGTTGTGTGATGAGCATGGATGTTTAATATCTATATAAGTATTATATACTGAATTCGCCGTCAATCCCTTGTACGGTACCCATGATACAAGCGTTGCTTAGTGTGTGTCCGTATAGATTAACTGTAAATCTATTTGAATGTGTATTACACAGTATTCGCGAAAATAAACAATATATTGTCAGGAACATAAATAAAAGATTACAAGTGAACTTCCGTGACCGAAGTAAGATATTATACTTAATTACGCGACGCGCATCACCTCACAGAAACGGGACTTTTTTGAACAAGAATGATTCACCTTGTTACCTGTTATTATGTAGATTAGTTTGTGGTTTTACATCTTCAGCATGCCATTCTCACAAATTTTCCGTGGACTTGGACTTTATTTTTTTTTAGTATCTATATCCCAGCGGACTTACGTTATGCTAATGAGGACTTTATCACAGGACATGAAAGTCTTGTCTGCCTAATAAAACGTCTTGCCTAATAAGTGCAACGATCCATTCAAGGTTATCAATCAAAATTGTGCCGTATCGATAATGACCAGCGGTCGTCAACAGGAGTATCCGTTCGTCTCGTACCAGCGCTTATCCTCGGACCCCACGGTGTCCGTGGCGGGCGGCAACCTGCGCATCGCCCCCAAGCTGCAGCAGAACCTGCCCGGCTTCAATGAGGACTCTATATACAATGGATCGATCAACTTGTTCAGCGGGTAAAAATTTCAATTCTGATATATGTTCCATACTATATTATGAGAGCTAATTTCTGTGAGTTTGGATGTTGAGGATAATCTCCCGAAGTAATGATCCGATTTCGAAAATTCTTTTACTGATAGAAAGGTATAGATTATCCCTGAGTGCCATAGACTATGTTTCATTGAAGTACCGCAGTTGGGGTCGCGTCCAAAATATCGTAGAACATCACATTACAGCGAACATTATAAGGAATATATAATATGGTCTTTGCGCCAACATCTAAATAATACTTAGAGAGCCTGTTTCTCGTGTGATGAAACTAATGTAATTTATATATTTCTTTGGCAGATGGCCCTCACATATTCCGTCCAATAAGTTGTGGATAGGTATATGTAGATGTATTAGCACATTCTGAAATATAATAGGATATAATGAATGAATATCTAAAGAAATATGATGATGATGATCAATCCTCCTAATAATGGAAGATACTTAGATACAAATAAATCGGATTAAAATGTCTAATAATAGTATCAAAAGATTCCAAAATGTTTTACTAGGTGCACAGCCTCCGCAGAGGCGTGTATGAAGCAGAGCTGGGGAGCGGACATCCTCCCTCCCATCGTCAGCGGGAGGATCACCACCAAGGCGTTCGCCTTCAAGTACGGGACAGTTTACGTGAGGGCTAAGCTGCCAAAGGGTGATTGGATATATCCAGGTAAAGAAAAGTGTACCTATTATGTGGTACGTATTTATTTAACAATATGGCTTGCCCAGGCACAGGGCTGTAGCCAGGAATTCACTTCGAGGGGGGGGCAAGTCAGTCGTCAAAAGTGAAAAGCGACGAAAATGTTGTGCCCATGTATAAAACGTTGGGTTAGTTAAGGCATTTCAGGGTTTGAACCCCAAGCCTCTTGCCCGGGCGCTTAATTAACTATTCGGTTCGACTCACCTCCCCCCCCCCCCCCACAACCGCGGCTTGCAGGAGTATCTTTGGCAAAATGTGTCACGGGCCAAGACCAATAAAACACTTTTACAGATAGTCGAAACTACTACACTTATAATTCATTGAATGCCTACAATAATCTAAATATAGAATTTTGTTTAATGTTTTCAGAAATCCTTCTGGAGCCGTTCTTAAAGAAATACGGCAGCCTCCACTACGCGTCTGGCGTCATAAAGATAGCTTCAGCCCGCGGTAATATGGAGCTAAGCAGCGGTGCAACGGATTATTCAAATAAGGTTTATTTTGACAGATTTCCTATTTCATCGGCGTTAAGAAAAAAAACGGTTTATTGGCATCATAGCTATGTGTGCCGGCAACACAAGTATAGGTGCCTCAAAAAAACTTAATAAAACGAAGTTGTTTGTCGAAATTGGCCAAGGATTCAAACACAACTCAAATTGCACGATGCCATACAGAAAATGCAAAATAACGACAGACTTAAACCGACAGATGGATTTAAACGTTCGAGTATTACGAAGGTTTTAGTAAGTTATTCTTTGCCAACAGGGTCTGGTTTAGTTTGAGCACATACCTCATGTAGATAATAAGCGCTAGGGGCTGGGATGCTTTCGCGCTAATATGGTATTGAATCTTCAGGTGCTGTACGGTGGACCAATCATGGATTTCCAGTGCCAGGACGTGTTCCTGACGAGAAATGTGCTGACCAACGGCCAGGGGTGGGGGGATGACTTCCACGAGTACGCTGTCAGGTGGGCACCAGGTACGCTATCGCCATTCAGTTCGAAGATACTTGAATGGTTCCGATATTATGCTTGTATAGCTATAACGGCATAGAGATTCGTCTGTGTATGCTGTGTTACAGCGGGTTATATAATCTCATTAGTCAATTACATAAGTAGATCTAGGATTATAATGTGGTTACAGACAATATGTTTAGAACTAATGGAAACTACGAGCATAGATATCATAAATAATTATACTTAATGTAATTTAAGGTAATTATCATATAAATAAACAAAACTTTAGAGCTAAGTAAGTATATCATAGATAGTGTAATATCATCCATAGCTTATGCTCGGTTTACACGATGATAGTGCGTAAGCGACTAGTAACAAGTGTCCTTATGTAAACACGATGTTAACAAGTTTCCGAAATATATTTTCATACATTTCCAAATTGGCTACTGTCCTCGTGTAAATCGAGCATAAGAGTCGAAGGGCTCAAAAAAAACTAGTTAGAGATAAGTTTTTAATGTAACTTTAGCTAAATTAAAAACTGTTTACTTCTTGCGAGTCTATGCTTCGTCAACAAGTAGCTCGTTGGCCGCCTACGTGCCGCCCCTATAACCCTGTCGACAGAGCTGTCGACGCTATTAAAAGTGTTATTTTCTCTATGGCTGCTGTCATAAATGGCCGCCACCGAATGGGTTAACTAAAATTTTTAAACATCCCCACAAATCCAAATCTATTCCAGTGATCAAAATGTTAACCTTTTCGTATCTCGCTCTAGAAAACGTGGTCAGTAGAAGTAATGCCGTCCTAAATAACATTTGCACACAAGAGTTAGGTATCTATGCAATCACGAAACAATTTGGTGACGCAGGAATCATTGAATAAGGTACTGAGATTTACTTATGAGTCGAGTAATTCCTATGCATGAAATCTAAATAGATTCATGCAAATTACATATTTTTATAGGCTTACAACAGTTTCGGATTAATTCGATAAAATATGTTTACAAAGCATAAATATAGTATGTAAAGGTCCGCTGGCCCTATGGTAGGCGCGGATATTCTGTTTTTCTTGCGAGATCTTCTCAAAATTCGCTTTATTTGCATGTCCCGTACGCCTATAAAATAAATTATTTATAACGTTGACTCTATACTTACCTTAAATGTATTTTTTTATAAATGTATGTAGATCGTATAACCCTCTCGGTGGACGGCGTAGAATGGGCGCGGATAGAACCGGCAGCGAGCGGGCTGCGCGGGCGGCTGCCGGGCTCCTGCACCCAGCTGCCGTCCGCGCTGCTCGCCATGGGCACAAAGATGGCGCCCTTCGATGACCACGTAAGGCTCTTTGTCGATACGCCATTTTCATATCATCATGTCACATTCTTTATTTTATTTATAACTAGCTGTTGCCCGCGACTCCGTCTGCGTGGTATTTAACAAAGACACAACCGTTAGCAACGGCCTGCTCGCGCGTTCTGAGCCCACGGGACGCATTGTAGGTTGTTGCTATCAAACTTAATCAGGCGCTGCGCTGCGACATTGCTTTTAATTTTTTTCGTGAGTTCCTATTTTTTTTTCTAAAATAAAAGTAGCCTAAGTTACTCCTTGTTACATCAGCTATCTGCCAGTGAAAGTCCCGTCGAAATCAGTCCAGCCATTTCAGAGATGTGTTTTTATTAATGTTTTATTGCTATTAATTACTTGACATTGTCAAAATACCTACTAAGTTGTGGGTGAGGCCGTATTCATATCCATTTTATTTCATCGCATCTCATTTCGTAAAGAAAGAAGAAGAGGCTCTTTGTCCATTGTTAGCTCGGTAGCATAGATTACCACGCTATGATAATTAGGGGTCTAGCTGTAGCTAGACCCCTAATTATCATAGCGTCCGCGCAACCATACACTTTGCTCTACAGAGCAAAGTGTATGGTTGCGCGGACCAAGAACTTATCAATATTTAGAGCATCGCCAGTATATATAATATCGTCATACCCCGGGAGATAAATGTTTGAATGAGTCATGGATATTTCAAATCTAGTTCTATACGTAATTATATATCGATGGAATCGCCCGCAGTACATTGTACTGTAAGTCAAGTGCGAGATTGATTGATTGTATGGAAGCAAACCGTACACTTTATAGTCTACGTATTTACACATTCTGTATGGAGAACTGAAAGTTTTGAATACCGTCCGCTAGCGGGGCTGTTCAATTCTCCATGCAGTGTCTAAATACGAAGACTATAAAGTATACGGTTAACTTACGAATAATCTCGCACTTGACGTACAGTATTTTTAATTCAAGCGTTGCTTAGTTTGAGATGGTTAGTTGGTTTATCGGGTGAAAGTTTATTATTATCTCCACAGTTTTACATAACCCTCGGCGTCGCTGCGGGAAGCATCACCGAGTTCCCTGATGGGGTGCATACTGTCGGCGGCCGGCCCAAGCCCTGGAGCAACCGCAGCAGGAAGGCGCTGCTCAACTTCTGGCAAGACACGCAGGCGTGGCTCGCCACGTGGAACCAGCCGCAGATGCTGGTGGACTACGTCAAGGTCGTTGCCCTGTGAGCAGTCTAGTCTAACTAACTTTGTGATATTTTTTGTGAGATTAAAAGAAAATATGATTATATTGTTTTTTTTTTTTTTTATGAAATGATATAAGACAGATATGACCTCACACATACAATTACTAGTATTTTGCCAGTTTCATATTCAGTGGAAGTATTGCCAATAAATGTACTTGGAAAATATAAAACAAGAGGAGGGTAGTTTCTATCAAGTACGATAAATCTGAATTAGCGACATCTATCGTGCAGTAGTAGCTGCTGCTGTTTGCACTGGATAAATAAGGGATCATACATAGGGACAAATACTCTGTTTCAGCTATTACGCGATAGATGTCGTTAGTTTTTCTACATATTTGTCACTGTCCTCTTCTCGTACAAATTATCAAAAAATTGACCTACCCTCGTGGTTTGTTCTCCTAGTACAATTTGTCCACTTCAGCTACTGCACAATAGATGTCGTTTAATGTAATTTTATCGACTACAATCAATACTCATGTTATCATTAGAATTAATCCTAAATAAATTGTCAGTTAAATTGTTAGCTATTCAATGATGTCGTTAATCGTATGAGAAAGAGAGAGAGCTAGAAGTTATAATGAACAATTAAAATGTAATAAAACATGTGGCCACATTTGGAACTATTTTTATTTGTAATGTCCGTTTGCGCTCGCGCAGCGAACATGCCATCCGCTGCGCAAGCCACACAATGTTATACAATTTGACTAAATTCAATTATAGTGCATTTCACACTGTCTTCAACAACGCAATACTTATTTTGTTGATTTTGCCAAACTTATAGGCCACGCGATGATTGTTTTGTTGCCTCAGACAATGTAAAACCGTCTTTAATCGTGACGTTAGACATTTATCAACTGGTTTATTTCACAGTTCAACTATTTTACAAAGAGGTGAAAACAGTTTAAGAGTTGTATTTAGAATACAAAACATTAACTGGGATTGAAACGAATTCCATAATATATTTTGGGGGCGCGGCTTTGCCTCAAAGCTGTGCAATATTCAGTTGCACATCATACATGATAATTATTTATTAATACTGGAAACTATTTCAACCCCAATCAACTTTATAAAAGACTACAAATACTTTGATCAAATTATGTAGATATTATAATATAATTTTATAATTTCGAATACAATTACAATGGTTTGTAACTCCCTACACTCGTCGCAATGCCCTATGTGCCTTAATATCTACAGAGAGTCAATCTCTACTTTACATTCACATGTATGTAGTTAAAACATCCAATAACTTATCTCTAGTGCCGAGTTCGCGTTTAGCGAATGAACATACTCTATTACTCGAGAACTTGACTAAAGACTTACACGTTACTACATTACATTTCAGGTTCAAAAAGAACCCTCGTGATATGAATTAAATCAATATAAAAAAATAATTAGGTCCTTAAAATACTTACAAAAAAATATAGCGGTGCTGAGAAAAAGACCCAAAATATAGCGGTGCTGAGAAAAAGACCCAAAATAATTGAATATATGTTATAAAAATGTACTTTCAATTTCGTTTTATGCACATTCGCTAAACGCGCCATCGACGGATCAACGACAACTAGAAGATTCAATTAAGATTAATATTAACACAAGGGCGATGACAAAAATTTACAAAATGAACATTTACCCTGCGCAAGCGCAATGCCTTCACCCAAAATACCTCCCAATTTCATAGAACTTGCATTAAACATAATTTTAGAAGAAAATGAACTATTCTTCATGATGTAATAAAACAGTTTTTATTTTTAAATTGTTGTCATCGCCTTCTTATAGGTAGGTTAACATATGTGTAGTTCGCCTGGCAGGGTGCTTACAGATATGACTCGGGATCACATAGAAACGTTACATTAGGTAATATCACTTATATTTGTTGCAAATGGTTTCTGAACGATTTGATTTTATTCGAAAAGATTACGAGCATGTGCAAATAAAAATGCGTAAATAAGATTCGAACCAGTGTCGCATGTTTTATGAATGGCAATTCAATGATTCTCCTTTTCGTAAGCTACATGCTGTTTTTTTAATTTTTAATGGGCTTCAAAAAACCTAATTCAATCTTTCAGAAACCGAGTGTAACGATAATAATAAATACACAAATAGAAGCAAATATGAGGCGAGACTTTTTTATAATATGCTAATCAACAATGAAAAAAGTCATATCGACAAAACGGTTACCTACTTCCTACGGCCGATACAGTGACAGCTTAAGTCCTTAACTGTTTTCAAATTGATGTTGCGTTTGAGTGTTCGGCCGTGATTGTATATCTCAAAGGGTACTTTGACTTGGTATTTCTAATAGAAAATAAAGAGACACAGCTATGCGAGAAAGCAGGCAGGCGACAGTGCTGCTTTGTTCAGCAACGCCAAATCGCTAGACCTTTTAGATAGAGCCCAGTGATAACTATGTTCCATGTTAGTTACCTACATGCTCTGATGAGCATATAATTTATGAAATCCTACATTTTATTTCTAACATTAATTTACATATTTACGTGTACCCATTTGGAAATAAACATTAAGTAAATATGTTTGAATAGATTCGGAATCATTTTAGTGCCATTTCGTTTTACATACTTTGGAAAAATAATATGGGCATATTACTAAACCCATCCTATTTCACATTTCAACATTCAAACTGTTCTTGTTAATATTAGCTATATTCATTACTGCGGTAAAATAAGTAAAATATTTATTTACATCGTCCCCTCAGTTCTCAGCGTACAACAATAGAAATAAGTGTGATTTTACAATATAGAATAAATAAATTATTCTACCAACGACTTTCATACAATCTATCAAGCACCATCTCAGACCAAACCGAAATTCATAGACGTATAGGTACACATGTTTAAACAGCTCAACCAACTTATCTATGCCTGTGGCCATTATATTTTTTGAACTATGAAAAGTGACAAATAATTCGGTCAATTTCGCAAAGGATACATTATTACATGGCATAGATATAGAAATATATGAGCATAGACAAATCGTATGAAATTAATATCCTTTGATTATCTGTTAAGTCATTATCTCTCACATCTGCACAGGCAAGTTTGCTGACCTGACGAATATTCTGCTGAAATTATTTCAGTGATATCAAATAATAGTTTTTTTTTAAAATGAATGCAATAACATTTTCATCCATTCCTTTTGATAATTCGTCCATTCTAGCTCATAATCATTCTCTAGTATAACTAAAATCGCGGCATAGTGAAATACCACACTTTCTACGGATTTTATCGCATTTATTAAAAAACATAAAATAAACGCGATAAAATACGAAAAAATAGTTTTATTTCAATGTTCAAAATTCGCTTAAATATTCAATTCGCGGCAGTGATTAGATTAGACAGTTTGATCCATATCTAAACTCCGCTATTGTGTTGCCAACAACAAGAGTTGCTAGTTTTTATAATGTACAGAAAATAACAAAAATATATAATTTTATTAATAAACTGTCTAATGCCATTACCGACGCTAGTTTAAATAAGCATAACGAGCTAAATAAGCACTGGTAAATATAACTGTACCCCTAACGAGATGACTATGCTTGGACTGTAAAACTCGTATCCACATAAGGGGCTGATTGATAGAAAATATTAAAATGTAGAGGCACCGCAGTGCTGTCGCCAAGTCCGAACGCAAGTCTAGACTACCACGATGTTATTACCATCCAGGCCACATTTCTATCATTTATCACAGCCAACACTCACTCCAAAAATTAATATATTACAACAATAATTCTTTACATTCCTCCATTAACATTAGATTTCACCGTTATATGGGATTTGTTTAGGAAACATACCACATTATTATTATTATGTATTGAATTATTTCGTGATGAATACAATACAAGACATCAGTTTTCAATACACAAATGCGAAGACACTCCAAACTCCCGTATATTTTTAAGATTAAAAAAATAAATAATAATTTGGATTATTCATATCTAAACATTGGATTCAATCTTGAATCAAACAACACCACAGTTTTGACAAATCAGAATAAAATCATAGACAAAATACATTTTAAGGTTTTTGCGAACCCAATACAACATCCGTTGCGTTACACAAATAAATCTCTAGACATAATTTCTATACAAGAATCACTAAGTTTACAAAACTATGTAGTTTTTCAATAAACGTCAACCGTTCAAAACATTCTATTGAAATGTATTACTTAACAGTTCTAACCCCAAATTTATAATGTTTACAATGGCATAACAAAGCTTTTTAATACCATTGAAAATGTCTATTTTTGGCGGTAAGTCTAGATTCACATTCTCATTTAATTTGAATACTTTATAAAATCTTCCCGAATGGAACCAATATTATAATATAATGAGTGAATAATTCGTTAAAATTCATCCCCAAATATATGCATAGAGGATGTTCATCCTGTTAAAAAGTACTTTTATCCAGAAAAAGGTTTGTAAGTACGTAAGGTGAATTGGTTAAAATATTTCTTTACATTTGGGGGTATATTTACAAAGATAATATGGTTCACTGCACTAGTGTGGTTGTAACTAGCAAGTCCAATGATAATATTGTGTATAACGCTCTGCCACACCTGGGCCCAACGCTGTTAATTAACGCGTTAATCGACAAAGTTGTTTTTTTATGTTCTTAATTTAACGGCGTTAGGCGCAGGTGTGGCCCGGACTTAAGAGTAACATATTTGCTGGTATATGGTTGTTTTTATTTAGAACAAAGAATAACTCAATTATTTAACTAGGCAAACGTCAACTGCTCTAGGGTTGGCAGTACTTGATTCCCCCCCCCCGACTACCTCTACCTACACTCCCCGCGCACATCTTGTAGCAATGTAGCCAACATTTTTACAGTTTGACACAATGACGTTTGTCTCAATAATTGGGTTACCAGTTCCATTGTATAGCTATTTAATTATACACAGAGTGACTCCTTTAAATCAATTCTTATTCAACCTTATTAATTATGAGACACTTCCATTTATTTCACTTGTAGTATAGTGCCCATGAGAGCGACTGCTTGTGCTTTGAATTTTAAGCCATATTGAACAAGAATCTAGAAACCGATTTTCGATTTACAATATTCTCCATGTTTTACCAATCACCCTATATATCTGTGTAAAGTTATACAGTATGTACTATAGTATTGTCACTGTCTATAGTAGGGGATAGTAGAATAATTGTAATTAAAGGTATGACATCATACCCAGTGGTTGATTCAACTCAAACATCACTATACTTACATAAATGCAGTACTGAGATAGAAAGTATATAGTACAATCCGTGCAGATTGCAGACTACATTTAACATACAATAAAAAATAATTTGTCTAATTTAATGATTAAATTAATATTAATAAAAAAAATGGTAATAGTAAAAATATTAGTCGCTTAAATGTAAATCTGCAACAATACGAATATTAATATCAAAATAAAAGCGAAAATACTCACGACACCGAACATCGACGACTCGAACACGACGCATGAACGAACGAAACGAAAAAAAATCGACAAAAAAAACATAGAACATCAATTTCGCGCGCACTCACAGTAAAATTTCCAAAAAAATATCCAACGATCGCACCAAAAAAAAATTTTTAAAGCCGCACACACAAATACTGTGATGTTTTTTTTTTTATTAAATTATATAGTCAGGGGGATATCGATTCTTCCGTCGTATATCGAGAAGGGTTCTCGCGGCGTGTCCGGCTCGTTAGCGGGCCGCTTACTGCGCCTTCCCCGCAGACTTATGTCATACGAAGTCCAGCGCGTCCCGGGACTTGCCCGAGAACTTGCCCAGCGAGCGCTTCTTTAGCGCACGCTCCAATAGCTTCTTGAGCTCGCTCACTATGAACACGCTCGACGTGAGGCATACCAGGAATATTATATCTGGAAATAATAGCAACAAAAAAAGATAAAGAAACAATGGTCAGCGAAAAAATTGTAGAGTACATAATGGAAATTTCATTTTTTTCGTTCATATTTGATATCACAGTAACACATTTTAGAGTGAGTCTACAGTTCTGTAGACTATTATACAACAGATTGCTGGAATGAGATATTATAATATAATTTTTATTTATGACATTTGGGTCACACCTGCGCTTAATGCCCTTAATTAACGCGTTAAGCGACAAATATATTCACATTTAATGTCAATTAACGTGTTAATCATCGGCATTAGGCGCAGATATAGCAAGAGCGTAACAAAGTCAAAGAATTTTCCAAAAGTGCCAAATTTAATACAGATCCGTTCAGCCGTTCTGGCGTAATTGAGTAACGAACATCCATCCATCCAAACTTTCACATTTATAATATTAGTGGGATTAATAATGGTGGGATAATCTCACCGTTTCCAGTCAACGCTTCAGTTTGGAACACTCGCTGCAGCGGCGGAAAGTAAATGACGAGCATCTGCCCCACCAGGCTCAGGGTGACGGCCACCAGGAACATCTTGTTGGAGAACAGCCCGATTTGGAACACGGACTTGGTTTGCGAGCGGCACGACAGCGCGTTGAACATGTCGAAGAGCACGAAGCACGTGAACGTCATCGTTGTGTCGCGGGGAGTTATTTTGTTGTCCGACATCTGGAACAATGATGAATCGGAATGACGGTTCACATATTGATTTCCTATCAACAACAACAACAACAACCAACATATTGATTATTTACGCAAATACTACACATTGAAAGGAAACTAATTTGTCAGATTTTATCGCCTTTATTTTATGTGTTTACGTTCCCGACGTTTCGGCTGCTTTACAGCAACCATGGTCACAGGAGGACAGTGGATGAGTCCTCCCGTGACCATGGTTGCTGTAAAGCAGCCGAAACGTCGGAAACGTAGACATAAAATAAATGCGATTAAATCCGAAAAAAATATTTAGTTTCAGAATAAGGGTGTTTAGCAAGCAATTAATCGAAAAAGCATGCTTTCATTGTCATTCTTATTTCTGAAATCTGTGATGTGAGCGGGACGATATATGAGGTTTAACAAAAATTGTGTAAAATAATAAAAAAAGTGACCAACTAAGCAACAAGCAAGGATCATTTTAATTGTATTGGAAGAAAGAAATCAGCAGTTGGTCTAATTAAATAAAATATTTTGTTCACACACTGGCAAACGTGGCTACACATTGTAGCCGATACCCAATAGAAAAAAAGAAGATGGACGAGTAAATATGCAGTGTATTGGACTAATTAAATAAAATATTTTCCCACACACTGGCAAACAAACGTGGCTATACGTTGTAGCCCAACAGAAAAAAGATGGAAGAGTAAATATGTAGAGTTGAAGTGACCTCTCGATTGAAGACCCAGAGCGTGCCGGCGATGATGATGGCGGCGGACAGCAGCACGTTCAGCAGCAGGCTGCGCGAGATGATGCGGCGCGAGGTGTCGCGCGGCCGCCGCCGCAGCACCTCGTGGTCCACCGGCTCCACGCCCAGCGACTGCGCCGGCGGGCCTGGCGCGAACAACACAACATTTATTTTTTTTTATTTGGCATCACCATGGGTATTTTGCCAGTGTCAAGTAATATAACTTATTTCTGTTTTTGAATATATGCACAAGTCCAAAGGCTAGGCCCAAGTAAAATACCCCCCCATCCCTCAGTCAGTAAAGTGATGGATACTTTACCGAAAGATTTTTCATGGATTTTTGTGAGAAACTGAAAAGCCATGTTTCGTCACTCTTTTTCAATTACCTACACTTGTGCACTTTACCGAACCCATAATGGTTAATATTCCACTTATATCACTCACTATAACTCGCAGGAACACTAGTTTTAGAAATTAAAACATAACTGACGCCATGACTTTTCAGTTTCCCGCCAAAAAGTCCAACAACACAACATATTAACATTCACACACTATTGCCTCTCTTTCGCACATTTGTTTTCTCGCTCTCTCGCTCCTGTACGTCCCATCTCTGTGTAAATCTCAATTAAAAATAGTTGTACTATTGATTTCTTATATTTCCGCGAATACTACAGATAGAAATAAAACTTATTTTGCGTTCTCGACGTTTCGTTCGAACGCACAAACATAAAATAAACGCGATAAAATCTGTAAAATAAGTTTTATTTCAATAGGTATACTAAGTAAACTAAGTGCTACATTTATAATGTAAAATAAACATTAAAGTAGTAGTAACAATTTGATACTAGTTGCTTCATGATCTAAATAATACTGTTCTTTTTATTTTCTTCCTAATATTAATCCACTTGAAAAAGGAATGTGAATTTGATCGAAAAAAAAAACAATTCGTCGGTATCTTACATTTTACCGGTTACCAAGTTAACTGTTAATTATATCGAGTTAACTGGTTGTAAAACCTGATTTGACCGATTTATTTAAGTAACCCAAACTTGTATGTAAATACAAGGTTGAGTTACTTAAATAAATCGGTCAAATATACTTGGCTTAGCAATTGTTTGAATCAGCAAAGCATTAGTAAAACCACGTCCAAGCAAATTTACATATAACCGAATAACCTCTCTATTGACCGGTTGCAGTAGGAAACCGATATTAGCCGGTAAATAATCTTTTTTTTTCAGTATAGGATCAACGACCAAAATCGGTTGAGACATTTAACCCACAATAGAGTCCAGAATGCAACTGGAGCGTTCAATATGCATAGTGTTGTTACTGACCGTCCATGATGATGTTGATCCAGAGTATCTGCATCGCGTTGAGCGGGTTGGGGATGCCCATGAGCGTGGCGAGCGCGATGAGCGACAGCGCCGCGATGGACGTGGACAGCTGGAAGCGCACGAAGTTGCGGATGTTGTAGAATATGCACTTGCCCTCCTCGATCGCAGCACTGTGGGTTATACATCACGTTAGACACACACATAGACATATAAATAGGATACTATAACAGATTATTGGACGGCCTGATTAGAAAGAAAGAAAGAAAGAAAAAACATTTATTTAGCAAGAACACAAGACACGAGATTACATAAACAAACTTATAACTATAAATGGCTTATCAATATTAAATTTAAACAATGGTGTGATTAGCGCAATTGGTAGTGACCCTGCTTTCTGTTCCGAGTGTCCCGGGTTCGAATCCTGGTAGGGACAAGCTTTGTGTGATGAGCGCGAATGTTTGTACCCAAATCATGATTGTTAAATATCTATATAAGTATTATATACTGAGTTCGTCCTCAGTCCATTGCACGGTACCCAAAACACAAGCGTTGCTTAATGTGGGACCGTATAGTTAGTGCCTTCGTATAAAAAAAAATTGAGTGTTTTATCGCCTAGAAGCAGTATAAGACTCACATAATAGTAGCAAAGTCATCGTCGACCAGGATCATGTCGGCGGCTTCCTTGCACACGTCGGTGCCGTTGCGGCCCATCGCGATGCCGATGTCCGCTCGTTTCAGAGCCACGCCGTCGTTCACACCGTCACCTGAACAAGTATAATGAAAAAAAGCTGATACCCGTTTTAAGAGCCTATCTGTGCATCGCAGCGCGAGCTAGTTATAAAAGTATAGTATGAATTACTAAGGCGGCGAGGCAATCAAACAGCAACGGAGATTACTTGCGCGTTTAGTGTGTAGCGTCGAATTTATTACATTTTATTTAATTAAAAGTACAAAAAAAAAAGAAAAAAAAACACGACTGCAAGACCACTTCACTGCAAAAAGATAGAAAAAAAGCTCTAGAATTGCAGGTATCTCCTTCTGATACAGTCGTGTAATAAAGCTTATCTATCAAAAAAATATATAACTTATATTTATCATCATCAATCTATTAACGCAAAAATCATATTAAAATATAATAAGAACCTGTCATGCCCACGATGTTGCCGATCCGCTGCAGCGATTTCACGATGGACAGCTTGTGTTTCGGCGTCACTCGGTAGAATACACTCACCTATAATAATAATAAAAAAAACTTTTAATATAGAATAACCGAGTTATTATGGTTAGCAAAATTATTAACATATTTTTCAAAATCAATAAGCTGAATTCCTGGATAGGAAATGTATTTTTTCCAAAATCTAATGATGCAGTTTTATTTTTCAACTAAACCGGTCTGGATAGTCCTATCTGGATAGTATTTTTCAATATTTTCCTATGGTTTCGGATTTGGCCATCCATGCACACATGAAAAATTCAGCCTCTATGCTCTACATTTTTCCTGTCTTTTTTTAAATCTCAAAGTATAAGCTAAGAGATCAAATGTCAAACTTGAAAATAATGTCGCCAATTAATTTTGTTACCCACATGATTCGGTCATTTAATTAATCGTAAATGTTTAAATATTTTATATCCTGTGTTAATAAGTGACTATGCCATTCTTATTATTTAACAAATGCACGTAAAAATCTAAAATATTTACATCAATAATCGTTCACATTAGTATAATGATTATTCTTCTTCTAATTTAAGGGTTAGACCCTTGTCGGTGTAGCTGATAAATCTCTTTCCATCTGTCTCTATCTAGAGCAGCTTCTTTCACCTCCCTATACGACATAACACCGATCCATTCTTTTATCTGATTCATGTAGCTTATTGTTTAGTAGGTAGAATTAGCCCCTCAACATTGCAATGCTTGAAGAAGGCCCCTATGTCATAAGTACTAAAACTAATGTAAGACCAATGAACACATAGTTTGCAATAAATGTTGGAGTTTGAGTTATCATATCGTATGAGATAGCCTATCATCTTCCCTCTTCTATTCCGTACGGTTTCCATTCATATTGCGTACATTTTACCAAATGTTTGTTCCTTAACAACTGAAGTAAACTCACTGTGTCTATGATCCTGTCGAGCTCATCGTCGGTCATGGTGTCCAGCTGGTCGCCGGACAACGACTGCGAGTGCAACACGTCGAGGCCGACCATTTGAGCTGGAAATAGACATACATCTATTATATCGTTGTACATCTATAGGCTTCTAATTATTAAGGTGGAAGCGATCAGTCGCATTCCCATACATATTTCAACATGGTAATACTCGATACACATACAGTTTTTTAGTTGTACAAGCATTGTTATCAATTCTCTATAAATTAAAGAGCTCGCAGATGAAATATCAGGCAAAATCTTATAGTAATAACATCATAAAACGATATTAAATTTTAGGCTTGTGTGCGTGAATAAAAGCGCCTCTGTCCAAATTAACCCGTAACTAATAAAGCATCCGATTCTTTGTCCTTCAGTATTTACGGCGACAGATGGCAGCAGGAGTTTTTACTTATAATACATAAAGGCATAACATGACAATATATAGAGAAATATGGAAAATTTTCTATAAATAAGTATAAAAATTCATAATAAAAATTTAAAATTAAAAAATACATATAAATTTCGTTCGTCCATCGAACCTACGAACAATCGCATTTCACCGATAAAGTGATCATACAGCCACAGAATAAATGTGGCCCCTTCAGTGTTGCCAGATGTGATTTTCTATTTATACCCAAATTTGATATTATTTTTCTCCAAAATGATACAATTTGCTTGAGTTTTACCCAAAGGCAAAAAGTTAATAATATCGGCTTAGCTTTTTGCCTTTTTCTTATTTTTTCTTTGAAATACTGTTCTAATTTCCAAACTGAAGCAGTAGAATGACGTTTTTTTTTTTATACGTTACGCATCCCCACTGCATGGGTATTTTTTTCTCCAAATTTTTATCTAAGAATTTCATTTCTCCAAAATTTCTCCAGAGCCAAAATTTTTACCCTTAATTGCGAAAAAAATACCCAATCTGGCAACACTGGCCCTTATACTATTATAGATGACAGTTCCTGTGGAAACTTGAACGAGCGTCTTTTTTAAATTCTGTATACATTATTTAATAAAAATATGCCGCTTACGCACGTACAAGGTCATAGCAGAGTCGGAGAAACTGATAGGGATGGAGCTATCGATGAACGTAACACGATAACAGACACGATATTTTTTTACAAAGTGTAAGAAACTAAACTATTGCTGGATATTTTTGTACAAATTTATTAACTTATATTACATTTCATTTCAAGATGTAAGTATATTATGTTGATTCTTTATTTATTTATTATAATCGAAATCTGATGAATCATCACTGTCACTCATTGAGCTCTCCCCAACATTTATTATAAGTTCCTGTACTTCTATATTATTATGATTCTATTTTATGTTTATTATTTGAATGTTTTTGTTGTATTTGTCTTTGTTCAAAACATAATAAATATATGGGATCGATATCATTACTTATTTGGTCACAACACTACAACTATAAAATTAGTAGTCGTGACATTATTATTTCATCTAAGCGCTTAGGTAGGTACCTACACAACAAAATCGTTTATTTATTCATCTAGTAGGTACACTATCTATATTTTTAATTGTAAACTTGACAAATAAATAAAATACGTAATTTTTGTTAGTCTATATATTTTAAAATTCTATATACTACAATTACTATCTAGGCATATCTATACCTATCTAGGTAGGAGACATCATTTTGTAATGTACCTACGTTTTTTTTAATCTTGAGCCACTTGGGGTGTGTTATTATCTGTGTGTGCAGATCGTCATGAATCCCTATTTCCTGTAATCCAAGTTTTTAGGATTTGTCTGCACCCAAAACATATTTTTTTCGGGTTATTATAATAAAACAACCTGAGTAAAAAATAAATACATACCTACCTAAGGCAGGTATTTATTTTTTAAAATAATCAATGAATGAATGAATATGTCGTCATTGTTTCAATTGGTTGTAAATATCATTGAAACCTATCGAAATATTCGTCTTCTTGACTAGTGGTCTACGTAGCCTATTGTTCTACACGGTTGATGCAAATGTGTACCATAGCAAGTTCGAATCTTGCCGGGGAATCGTGTCTTTTTGTATGATTGATTCTGAATATTAGATTTCCAAAACACACAGCTCGGCCGTGCTAACATGGTGGTAGTAATATAACGAAAATATTATTTCTGCAATAGTTTATATGATTGCGAACTCAAAACTGCGAATAACAGCCCTTAGGGACATTCATTGAATGAATGTCTGTGCGCACCTGCGCGCGGCTTTGTTCTCCTCGCCGCGCCCCGCGCCCCGCGCCCCGCGCTGCCGACGTCGCATCGGCGCCGGCGGCCGCGGCTCGCGGTGTGCGTAATAAATGGCAGCTCGGGATGGGTGTTCGGCTTTTTGTTTCTACATGTCGACTTTATTTGATTATTATTATATCTTTTATTTTATTTTGTGCACGTCAATTTTGTTTTTATTATGCTTTTATTTAATTCTCATTTCGCATTTGTTTTTTTTTTGTTACGATTTTTCATTACTCAACGTATTATATCATGTTGCGCGGCATCAATGCGTCATCAAGGCCTTGCTCTGAAAACCAGCGTTGAGGCATCCCTCGGATGCCCCAACTTAGTGCTGAGAGCAGACCTTGTTGGTTGCAGCTACGCACGGCGGGAAACTAACTAATATATATAACTAATATAAATAAGATCTATACAATAAACATTATATTTACGAACATGAAAGTATACATTTTTCTTTTCTATCTTTTATTTCTGAAACGAATATTGCAAAGTTCGCAAAAGTATTTCTATTATTTTACAACCGATAAATAAGTTTTTTTATGATCGCTCTATCTTGTGGCATAAAAAGACAACTTTTAGTATGCGAGACTTTTAACAAGTGCTGCGCTCTAGCGGCACAAAAAGACGTGTATTTGTCTATGTGTGAGTGCCTATTTATACAATGAATTTCTAAGCTATGGTTTCTCGTCCATTATAAATGATTTCTTTTAGATATATCAATGCAATGTCGTAGTAGTGCTCGAAATTTGCAACATCAAGTCTCATAGATGCTCGATGTTCGTGTAACTAGTTGCAGAAAAACAGGGCCATCTATCGAAAATGTGTGGCAACCGACCCTGAGCATTCACCTTAAGCGGACTAGTTTTACAATTTCTAGTCACAATAAGAATAACTATACACATTTTTCTTTCAATATTTTAAATTAATTTTAGCATGAAATCATAGTAGAAGTCTATCTCAACATGGGATTTTTATAAATAAAATGATTAACAATTAAAACTGCAGTGTAAATTAAAAGTTGATATGCTCAAACGCGTCTATATTTTTTTTTTGTCACTCGTACACAGAGTATCGCGCGGAGCGATGTGTTATCAGAAAACCTTTCGTGGTCCTTTCACCGTTGAAGCTGTTCGACTTTGGAATACACTGTCGGTTTAAATTAAATTTGCACCTTCCCTAAGTGTCCTCAAAATCCCGATTAAAAATTTCACTACTACTTAGAATTCTCTGAGCACATGATTTGTATGAAAGGGTCGGTGTTCGCATACTGATAATTATTTGACAAGTACACCTCTACGATTGCTTCCATCCAAAGGTTCACTATGAGCGATGAGGCCGGCCTTTGTGTGGTGACATGTGTGAGGTACGTACCGACTGCGAGCGCGGTGGGCCGCGAGTCCCCGGTGAGCATCTTGACGGTGACGGCGGCGCGCGCCAGCGTGGCCACGGCTGCGCGCGCGCCGGGCCGCGGCGGGTCGCACACGCCGCACGCGCCGGTGTACGTGAGCGCGTCGAGGCTGGCGCCGCGACACAGCGCTATTATGCGCAGCCCTGCCACACACCGCGACACGTCACAAGCGTTCCAAAAGTTTGGCCGGTAACATTTAAAACACGTATTTTTGGAACGACGCTCCTTATCGCGCGTTACGAAAGGGGGCTAGACGGAAAAAAATCGGACGAAAAGTTGTAACGACACTTTTTGCTATCTTTGTCGTTTGCATTTACATAATGGTCAGTATTTTCGAGACATTGCACAAGTGCATCCGTGGCGCAATTGGCTAGCGCGTTCGGCTGTTAACGGAAAGGTTGGTGGTTCGAGCCCACCCGGGGGCGATATATTTTTGTTTCCCA
This sequence comes from Pheosia gnoma, assembly GCA_905404115.1. Lineage (NCBI taxonomy): Eukaryota > Metazoa > Arthropoda > Insecta > Lepidoptera > Notodontidae > Pheosia > Pheosia gnoma. The sequence continues at coordinate 1,382,473 of FR989905.1, forward strand.
AAATTATTGATTTTTTGTACATAATAAATAATAAAGGAACTTCGTTCCATCCGGGTGTCCCTTGACACCTCTCAAGTTTTTTTTTTTAGGGCCTAGACCAGGATCTATAGTGGTGTCCAATGAACACACCGAGGTTTGACCCTCGGCGAGTCCCGGGATAAAGTTAATTGTCTCGACATCACACGCGTCGCAGGAAGCCGGTGGATGCGAGTGGCGGAGGACCGTGACGTGTGGAAATCATTGGGGGAGGCCTATATCCAGCAGTGGACGTCTATCGGCTGAGAGTAGCAAGGCACCCACCCATCCTGGCGATGTTATACGCCTCCGCCATGAAGTCGTTCTGCTTGTCCTTGGTGATGGGCGCGTAGTTGCCGGCGCTGTCGATGTACTGCGTGCACAGCGGCAGCACCTTCTCGATGGCGCCCTTCACGAACACCTCCTCCTTCAGCTTGCTGTCCAAGAACTTGGGCGCGCATTTCACCACCATCATTTTTGTTTCAGAGCTGTTTGCGAGTAAATAATGATGGTGTTGAAGAAACATGGCCGCAGCGAGGAATTCACTTGGGGGGGGGGGGGGGAGCAAAGTGAATTCCTCGCTCGGTTGAGATTTGGACCAGAGACCATAAACAATGGATCAGTATCGCATAGTAACGGTCACTTTTGACATATATTGTATGAGATATCTGTCAAAAGTGACGATTATTATGCGGTTGCTGTTCGATTATGAATCTATTGTGTTAGCAGACTTGGGGCCCTGGGTCATCACAACAGCGCCAAAGGAGCGGCCATGGTTCACTGACCTGAATGGTATTTCATGTAGTCGCGTGTACTGCTCCCTGACGTCGTGGGTCCCGTTCTTCATGGCGCAGGCCAGCAGCGCGCCCTCCGTGGGCTGCCCGTACAGCGTCTCGTCGCGGATGGTCGCGTTGTTGCATAGCATCGCCACCTGGTGGATGGCGACTAAATATTAATCTAATATTATTAATTCAGAAGCTACATAACATGTAGAATATTAAAAACGAATAGAAACAACGATTAATTTTGAATAGCCACATAACATATGTCAGCTGTAAAAAACGGCGGCACGGTGGCATACATCAGACGAATCTTTGCTAGTAATTCTTGTTCCAATAAAAAAAAATCAGATTAATTAGCTCAGCAATATTGCCGGAGGTATTATCTTGCTGCAATCACGTTATTGTGCAACTACTTCAGCATTGATTGGCAAGTATTTCGCGATATGGACGGCACCTCGACGAAGGTAAACGTGGAGAATCTCCAAGTATCACAGTGCAGCATCATCAGGTCAGTCCTTGTCTAGCAAATAACATAACCTATGGAATAACGCCCAGCAACAGTGTTGCCAGATTGGGTACTTTTTTCGCAATTCTGGGTAAAAATTTTGGCTCTGGAGAAATTTTGGAGAAATGAAATTCTTGGAGAAAAAAAAATACCATGGAGAATTTTGGGTAATTTTTAGTTTCAGTGGGATTACCTGTAGGATGACCACAGCGCATTTTACGAACGCACGCGTTAAACCATCTCGCTCGTTCATTCATTCTTTTCACTCTGCTTTTTCTCCCTATGCTATGTCATACCCATTCAGTGGGGATACGTAACGTAAAAAAAAGGTCATTCTGCTGCTTCAGTTTGGAAATTAGAACAGTATTTCAAGGAAAAAATAAGAAAAAGGCAAAAAGCTAAGCCGATATTATTAACTTTTTGCCTTTGGGTAAAACTCAAGCAAATTGTATCATTTTGGAGAAAAATAATTTCAAATTTGGGTATAAATAGAAAATCACATCTGGCAACACTGCCCAGCAAATAAAATGTGTGTATGTGAGTTGCGCCTTCGGCACCCACCTCCAGCATGCTGGCGACGGCCATGCGCGCCGCGTCTAGGTCGCGGCCCTTGTACGCGCGCAGCTGCACGTCGCCGAGCGCGCTGTAGCCCGCGCCCGTCACCTCGGCGATGTGCCCGCCCGACGTCGATATCGTCGTCACTGTCATCTCGTTCTTTGTCAGCGTACCTGAGGGGGACAGACAGATCGCGATCACCTCACGCCGGATGGATCCTTGACCTACATATTAAATTTACCAGCGCCGCATATACAAAATGTGGGGCAAACTTTATCGTATTGCGCACAAATGCCCTGCTTGACACACAGTCAACACATATTCGAGTGGCAATGACATTGTTATCGACACTATTGTCATTTCTCCTATACACAAACTGTACAAAGGGAAATTTTATGAATCGATCGTTTTCGCAGAGTTGAACTTAGTTAGTTGAACGCCTTGACTCCCCTTGCACCTGGAAGGACTTGCTACAGGCAAGCACAATACTAGTACCTAACCTTCTGCCATCCCACTCAAACCTAGTATTTTTTAAATAAATTGACAGAGATAGCATGCTCTCAAACGTTGCTTACCCTACTTGTCCAATAAAAGCCTTTCAAGCGGGTCCATTTTGGTCAAATAAAATAAAATTTGTCGACCCGGAGAAGAATATAACATACATTTAAACATTTTTTTTTATTAAATAGATGGATCAACACCGCCTTACGGAACACCTACACCATGCCACACACTACAGCCGGATGAGAAGTTGATTTACGAAAATGCACTCACCGGTCTTGTCACTACAGATGACATTCACACAGCCCAGGGTCTCGACTGTGGGCAGTTTCTTGACGATGCAGTTGCGCTTCGCCATGCGCATCACACCCAGAGCCAACGTCACAGTTACCACAATAGGGAGACCTTCAACAAATTATTGGATTACATTTATAATTGATAGAACTAGGCGATACTTGGCGGAAATCCATTGTTAACCTATGGGGAAAGAGGACCCACCACTGACCCTCGGCTTGTCAACTTCTCCAATTATAAACCAAACAAGTTTGATCGATAATAAAAGAAGCCAACAACACCCGAACTCCTCTAAGATGTTAGTCGAGAAACTATATATCACGAGTGACGGTACCTCAAATAAAATGCAATTCTCCGCGACACTAAGCGAATCTATAAAAGTATTCGACACGTGTTTCGCCTCTAAACGAGGCATCCTCAGGACCGCTGGGCTACGAATGACATTTAATTGTATTGTAATTAAATGTCATGTCTATGATTGATTCTCGTGAAAAGTAAAATGCTCTTGTCTATGTGATATTTTAATACAATATGGCGTCGTAAGATACCAGTTTTGTGTTCTATAATAAACTAGTGATTCTTAATCAATAAATTTTATTCCGTCACTGCCCAATTACAAGACATATGACAATTATACATCAGTATATTTAGTATAAGCCTGGTAAAGCAGCGCGGAGCTAGGTCAAATCATGGATGGGAGATCGATTTATAGCATTTGTCTCCTAGGTTATATTAGATTTAATTAATAGACGATAACTTTTGTTGGAGATGGAGTTTTGTTTTAAGTTATGACACCAAACCATTCAACATTTCTTCGAGAATCGCCGAGAATCAAATCATATTTTTAACCGACTTCAACAAAAAAAGAGGTTCTCAATTGGATTGTATTTTTTTAGATTCATTAATTAATCTCCAATCGAGACCGTAGATCCTGGCTTCCAGAAGAAACATCAGTGAACGAGCCTCCAAAAACTACCTTCGGGTATAGCAGCCACCGCCAGACTGACGCTAATGGTGAACATATCCTGCAGCGCCTTGCCCTGGAGCCACCCGGTCACCATGATGAAGCCAATGATGCAGAACGAGTAGAGGGACAGCTGAGCGCCCAGAGTGTCCATGGACTTCTGCAGCGGCGTCTTGGGCGCCTCCTCGGCTTGCATCATGCGGAATATGTCACCGAACTCGGAGCGCTCGCCCGTGCTCACCACAATACCCTGAGAATGGAATTGGAGGTGACAAAATATGTCAAAAACCAACTGTCCCCACGAACTTCGTACCGCGTCAGAGTCAAATGTATGAGAAAATGAATTTATTGGTACGCTATGAAAAATTAAAACAAATCTATCCCACGGGAAACATACATTTTACCGGAATAAAAAGTAACCTATGTGCTATTCCAGGTTATAATCTATCTCTGTGCCAAATTTCATAAAGATCCGTTCAGCCGGTCTGGCGTGATTGAGTAGCAAACATCCATCCATCCAAACTTTCACATTTATAATATTAAGTGGCATATTCCAGAATGATTTTCAACAGGTGTATACGGACCTTAAAATCCTATACAGCAAGATTACTACAAGAATACCAAGGTTACGGTCATTATACACTGCATGCAACCGAAAGGAACACAAGTGTTTTGCTTTGCGCAGTACTATATGATGTTTGATAAAGTTATATAACGTCTAAAAATTAAAAAATGGGGGTTGGGGGGGTTCAGCATTTAGGTGGCCACCACACCACATACCACCAGAAATATGGTCCCAAAGGCGATATTAAATTTCTGAATATAAAACTCACCTTCGCGTTCCCGCATCTCACCAGCGTGCCCAAAAACGCGATATTGTCCTTATTGACCCTGCCAGCGGCCGCCTTATTAGGCAGTACGCTCTTAACAGCCGGTTCCGTCTCCCCAGTGAACGATGACTCGTCTATAGCCAGGTCGATGGAGTCATAGAGTCGAAGGTCGGCTGGCACGCGGTCCCCGACATTTAAGTGAACTATGTCGCCTGGAACGAGGTTTCTTGCTAGGAAGTGTTCGAGACTGCCTTCACGTAAACTGAAATAGAAAAATGGGTTTTATTTATTGTATTTTAGAGTATAATTTTCAACTAGATTTTAGGGGTGAAATTCTGGCAGAAGTCAGAATATAAGCAACTTTATTGCTTGTATTGACGGACTAGTTTGGGCTAGGAGTGTTGCAAAGTATGTATGGATAGGGAGTCGTCATGCTTGCGTTCAAAGTTCATCTTAGATCGGCTGAAAATCAGCGCTGGGCTTGACAATGCCCAGCTTTCGACATAGTTATGTTAAAAGGTCCTTTCAGTACCTAGCTGTGTTTCTCTGGATGTATCTTATTGTATCAATGCACAAGACTAGACCCATACATACACTCAGAGCTCTATAAGATACCATAATATATGATGCAATAGGGTTTTAGTATGGTATGGTATTATTCTGAGAGATTAAACTAAGACCTGAGAACGAAGAGTGCATCAATAAATTAAATATGCAATATAAAAATACAAGTTTAAGACCTATACGTCATCGCACAGACCGTCGGTCAATAAAAGTTATTAATTAAAAACCAATTGTCACTCTAGCTGGATTAATCAAACTGAATTGTGTACTTAACTGCAGCCAGATGTTCCAATAAATAATACTTTATCGATAGAGCCGAAGGCCATTGCGAAACGAGAGTATCGTTTCAAGAGATAATTTTCGAGAAATATTGAGTAAAAACTACGTGGGTAGTTTTGTCAGCGCCAAGAGTTACGAAGAGTTTCTGGGTAAATTTAAAAAAAATACCATTACATGGGACTACTGAAGAATATACAATTCAATCAACACCTTTATAGATGTAAGTGCTGTACAAACTTGTATGATATCCTTTTAAAAAGAGCAAGCATGCGGTTCCTCGTCGTGCCATTTTTGATGAGTCCTAAGTAAGGAAAGCAGGTTCCAACAATTTTTGTTATTTTGTTTATATTACCAAATTCAATAATATATTATATGTATATTGTTTTGTTTTATATCATACCATAGCTATTCAGCTATAACTATATAGATAAAAATATAAATAAAATTGTAAGAATTAGAGGCATTGAAACTAAGGAGGCCAAATTTTGATTCACTACTTGTTAAGTTTAGCTACGATAAGGAAAAGATTATTTATTATATGTGTGGGGGGGGGCGGGACTTTAACATGAATATTATGAGTAAAACAAGAACATCTGAATGTTTGACTCAGGTAGCTTATATTTGGGGTACTCACCAGTTGCAAGACGGCGGCACCAGCTTGTTGAGTTCCTCGAGGGATTTCTCGGAGCGGTACTCCTGCACGAACGCGACCGTCACCACGATTATTATGGCGACCGTGATGGATATGGCGTCGTCGAACTGGCGCATGCACACGCTGACCACCGCCGACCCTGGAGACAAGACGGATGAACTGAGGATACGATATTAAGAGTCACTTCAAAAGGTCGGCAGGTCGACGTTTTGAAGCTCCACCTGTGCTAGAAGGTGATGACCTGGTGGGTTATTTTAAATCATTCGAAATCGACATCGGAAACGGATTTGAAACTGTCGGATGCTGGTGTCGCCGCCGAAGAGCTTTCCGACGGATACTTTTTGAAAAAACTATTTGGTATTGTCATCAAGATTCATCGAAGATAATCAAATTCGGAAAATTTTATAGTGATTGCGGTAATCTAGTTCGGATGTTTTCGATTCTATTTCCGATATCGATTTCGATTGGTTTAAAATAAACCCGCTGGAATCACTGGAAGTAAAACCAAATCCCTCTTCCTGTATAAGAGATTCAGAAAGGGTATACAAAGCCTGAACCTGCGCTTCTTAGCGCATTTGTAATAATGTTATGTGAAGCCAGAATTTCGATTCGCAATTTTTAAAAAAAATTTGGCTACAAAATGTGAATTGATAGTGATTTATGGAGCTTTTTTTTTAAATTGACAATCTTATTCTGACATCACAACATGATTAATAATGCTCTAGAGTCGTCATCAATCCCAGGGGTGGGAGCCAGGGTTTGAACCCGCGGTTCACGTTACCGAGTTATGCGTTCTATCAACTTGGCTCCATTCCAAATATTAAAAAAACAAAAACACACCAGTACTAACTGCACGTCAAAGCGAGACACTCGATTGCCTTCTTAAAAAAATACATTTAAATCCAAAGTTTTTTTTTTGTTGCAACTTATATATTTTTTTAATCAGATTCAGCACTGGTTGAATATTTTTCCACCGAGATGTAATGACGGGGTCGGCAGTGTGATGATACGACTTGTTGCACACAATAATTGTGTAAATGATGCCTCGTGTGTGCTGAACAACACGGCAATAGCAATAATAACACGACATGAAGGTTGCGGCTGACGTTAAAGTATAGCCAGCGATTATACTTTTTTAAACGGGAAAAATATACGTACTCAGGGCCCCAAGTCTGCTAACATTATTTTTGACAGATTTTGTATGGGATATCTGTCAAAAGTGACAGTTACTATGCGGTTGCTGTTCGATTATGAATCGATTGTGTTAGCAGACTTGGGGCTCAGGTGTCTACAAATTCGTAACTCGGACTTGTTACGCTAATACACAAAGTTTGAGTTCTAAGCAATATTTATAATGTATCTTCATGCCAATCAAACCCATATGTCCATAGATATTAAAGCTTTAATAATAATACTAGTCCATTGAAATACAACAATTTTTTCGCGCATATTTTATGTTTTTACATTCCCGATGTTTCGGCTGCTTACAGCAACCATGGTCACGGGGAAATATTAGTAAAATATAATTAGTATTCGCGTAAATATAAGAAATCAATAATACTAGCCCATTTTTCATGTCACTGTTGGGCACGGGCCTCGTCTCAATGCGAAAGGGATTAGGCCATAACCCACAACGCTGGCCCAGTGCGAGTTGGCTGACTTTACACGTCATTTGAGAGGTTTTCTTAGACATGGAGGTTACCCGTTTTCCATAACCGTTTAGCAAGTGATAATCATGGTTGCAAAATGAGATTCGCACATGAAATCCAGAAATCCCAGAGGTGCGAGCCGGAATTTGAACCAACGATCTTAGTTACCGAGGCAAGCGTTCTACCAATATGGCTATCACTGCATTTATTAAAGCAAGTGGGAAAAAAAAATAACGTTTCTACTTTCGAGAAAGGATATACCTAACTATTTGTAATTTTATCGATGAAATTAGATAATGCTTGATGCCAGATTTTCGTTAGCCCATGATCAAACATGTTCATGTAAGTACTAACCGAAATTAAAATACTTATGTTTTTCTCTAAATAGCCTCCACAACCTAATATTTTAATAACATGAAAAGACAGGGAGAGAACATAAATAATAATGAGTTTAAAAATAAGATAAAGCACGCATCTACAATACACAATTTAAATCTACAACGACGTACCGTCATTGTATGATTTCATTAAATACTAGCGTTGCCAGGTTTAAAGGGACAAAAAACGAAATAAAATCGGCGGTTAAAAGATCGGTCACATATTTAATAGAACTTCATTACAATCATTTGTCGTTTCGGACTGTCGGCTCCACCCAACAAATATGAAGGCGTCCCGCACAAGGTTTTAAAGTCCTGTACAGAATGTCCAGATGTCCTGTACTACTGTTTTGGGGTCGAGTCACCTTCGTCCGAAGGAGAATTAAGTACCCTCGAGATACCCTACACGTGACCCTGGGTGGTGCAAACTAGGTGACAACTCTACTGGTGGTAGGCTTCGGCCGTGGTTAGACACCACCCACTGAACAAAGCCATGTCGCCAAGCGGCCTAGCCGTGTTCCGGCATGATGTTCGGTGTTGCCATTCATGGATGGCGGGTCAGATCAGTGGCGCTGCATGTGCCTAGTAAATGTAGCGTCTCGATCTACTGCCGCCTTCCTAACTAGGCAAGTATGCTCCATCGTAGATCTCATCGTCACTTACCATCAGGTGAGATCGAGATGAAATACTTGCCTATAATGTATTAAAAAAAAAATACATTGTCCCAACAAAACGAGGATATCTGGCGACATTGTCACCCACATAGATATCAATGTTGACGGTACGTGACTGCGATTGTGCCACATTTTAAGACAATACTCGTATCTGCAGTAAAAAAACAGACACCTTAGTCCGGATTCCATGTTTAAATTCTGATTGAACACTAAAACATGTTGATTTCTTATATTTACGCGAATACTACACATTGAAATAAAACTAATTTTAAGAATTGAAGAACGTAAAATCAATAAATAAACCGCGATAAAATTCTTAAAATTAGTTTTATTTCAACACTAAAACATGTTTATTTCTTGCTGGGTGTACCAAAATACAATACAAATATTTCATACTATTGTTTTTTTTGCTAATACAAACAATTTATGATGTTATAATGTACTATGAGTAGTATATTAGATACTTGAATATACAATCTATAGGTATAACAAATTTAAAAAAAACAGATTATTTTTTTCGAGAATGTGACCTTTTCAGCCTACAAATCGACCCCTTAAAATATGTTAGACTATTTAATGTTGAACGTTATATTATATAGATTACGTAGTACTTTAAACAATGTTTTTGTACGTATTATCGGTACATTGCAGCTGATAAATTCCATTTCATAACCAAACAGCATATAATAACAACACGCAATCGAATATAATTAAATGTCACGCGACATATATTGTATTCGTAATCAGGTGAGCGTTTCGCAGATTAGGTACACTTCATGCCAATATAAGAGGCACATCTTAGTACGGAGCAACCCTGCATGATATAATTGGAGGACGTTTCATTATTGTTGACAGCTTGAGCCTAACGCTTCTGAATACAAAGATGTCATTTATATCACGGACTGCGGTTATTCGTACACCCTCCTCGTGCTGGCTTTCCTCGAATGGGTTTTAGTGCACCCACAATTCGCCAATGACATTTACTCCAAAGTAAGAGTGACTGTTTATACTGGGTTTACAATTTCCCCTCATATCATGTTCATAGCCAGTGCTAACATGTTCGTAGCCAAGGTTCAGGGTGGGGCAAAGCAAGGAATTTGGAATTGGACCATTTGCTTTTGCTTTGCCCAAATTCTGACATTTATAGAAAGATGTTTTTTCTCTGATACGTCACTACTCTCATCTGCCAAGAAGTTTTACATGATTTCTTAGCATTAGTAGTAGTAGTATATGGTTTTACATTTTTCGCTTAACTCCATGAGCCAGGGTGGGGCAGTGGCTCTACACTGCCCCTTGGCTATGCCCATGTTAACCCTGGTTACTTTTAAGAAAATGTTATCCAAAATTATGCGGGGTTTCTATCCGACGAGTGACATTGAGTCCCTTTCCCGTTAAATATCTTCAACACTCCACAACAAGATCAGAACAATAAATTCAAAAGCACGCAACAACACCCGTTCATTTCGATCACAGTGAAACTGTGCCATATTAATCACCACACACTGCAACGGCGAAGCGTAACTAGAGTCGTAAAAAGTGCGCGAAACCGGTTCCATCATGTTGAAGTGCATGGCCGACCGTGACAATGAACTCTAGAAATGCCAGCTGGGCATACGTGGCTAGCTTAAATCTAGTAGGTGAATCAACAACCGTTATACGGTACCGGTACCATCTGAAAGCCAGAGGTGTAGCTTATTAGCCATAGCACATGCTTAGATGGGAGTATTTTGAACAGGGCCCCAAGTCTGCTAACACAATCCATTTATAATCGAACAGCAACCGCATAGTAACTGTCACTTTTGACAGATATTGTATGGGTTATCCATCAAAAGTGACAGTTACTATGCGGGTGCTGTTCGATTATGAATCGATTGTGTTAGCAGACTTGGGGCCCAGCACGCACTGCGCACTCTATCCTCAACCCAAAGAGGTAAAGTTTGTCAGTTTGGGATTTTGGATGTAGGGGGTAATCTCCTCCTTACTGATCCGTTTCTGAAATCTTTTTCGCCATTATAAAGCTACATTGTTCCCGAGTGATATGGGCTGTTTCGTCGAGGTACCGCGGGCGATGCCACGGGCAGAAGCGAGTAGCTTAATATATTTATAAAGGCATACGGTTATTTTTACTGATTTGTAATCTCTCATGTATAAGCTATAGTGAGTTATGGCGACGGACTGAATTAACATTAACCTATTCTATAATAATTCAAGTACATGCTATCTTAGAGACAATAATATATAAATCCATCGTAAGCTTCTAGCCCGTGTCTACAAATGAGCCCTTTAGTGCTTAGCAATCACCATAGTTTTTGGTAGGACGATAAAACAATCTTCTTGGGAAAAAACAATCGCCGCTTTAAAATTAAAAAAAAAAAATACAACGCGATTAAATAACGAACACAGTACGATTTAAATAGATAATAATGAACTTGTGACTTGCGCTAAAAGGTGTATAGCTCAGCATGAGCTAGTGGGAAATGGGTGCTTCTCGAGCCTACTCCTCCAATTACCTCATTTATCTGGTCACTCGATGGCACAAAGCTTGTAATAAGTAGGTCACAATATGTAGGACAGACACAAAACACTGAGCGAGTGTACCCACCGATACCGGTGTGGTGCACCCGACGAGCGTATAAATCAATATAATGTCCCCGCCGTTCAAGAATAGCTCACACATTAAAATTAAATATACCAAACGCCTGTATTAATGTTTCATCGGTTGAAATATTAATTGTATCTTTGATTTGAACGGGTCTACAGTTATCCCAAATTAAACACACACAAGGTGCTTCTAGAGCTATACCATTTTGAGTCTCATGTCATCAGCGTTTCTTCAGTAACTGCCCGCTCTTGTTGCCTGGACCATAGTCTTTGTCGGAAAAGGGAAAATGTTCCAGCCAGGCGCGTGGTATGCTTGGCGGGGCGGCCGCTATGCCCCAACGGTTCTTGTCGGGATATTATATATATGTTACGCACTCCGAAAACCCTCATAGCGCGTTTCAGGATTGCATTGAGAATTGTCGATTGTTATGAATGCGTGTGCAGCGCCATCTGTGTAACTTGTCGCACGTTTGAAGAGGTCGCTACAGCCCTCAAGTTTCAAAAGCTATCGGAAGTTCAGTTGATTGGCAATAAACTCAGCAACAAAATTATTCCATAGGCGGAAATCTGATGATATAATTTAAACACAAGATCATAGCTATCATTAAACCTAACCACTTTTGTAAATAATTTTGTACAAAATATTTTTATTATTGGCTCTGAACGTGTGCGCTATGAACTTGGCGTGTCCGTAATCATTCGGGTTTTATTTTCTAATTATAGAGCATAAACACGTTTATTATTATTAACTATTAACACAAATGGTGCTTAGATGTATTCTATGACAAAGGTTTATTACGTTTTAAAAACAGTTTCACAATGCATTAAATTAACACTGATGAGCAAGACCTTTTATCTACATGCATAAAAAGTCGCTTCAGAATCTTCTTGTAACAAGAGGAACTTATATTGATTTCTTATATTTACGCGAATACTACAAATTGAAATAAAACTAATTTTACCGTCGGGAACGTAAAAACATAAAATAAACGGGATAAAATCTGTAAAATTAGTATTATTTCAAAAGGAATTTAGTCCAAAATCTGTCTACAAATGACGTCTAGAAAATTGTATGAAAATATTGAAAAAAATTACACTGGCAGAACTAACTCTATTTGTAGCCGTTTGTCAAACTAAACAATATGAAGGAAAGAAGAAGAATGCAATGGTCAATGGTGACATTGACAGACACTGAGACTGTAAGTTCTTATCATCATACTATTACATAGTATTATATCATCATTGTAAAATAAAACTGGCAGGGAAAACCATTAGACAAGAATTAAAAAGATACTTGAATTTTTTGTAGAACAGTTCAACATAATTTTCTATGCAACAGTCTGCTCTGTGACGTAGTTCGAAGGGTAACATAAAAGGAAACTCGCGAACGTTAAATTAATCAATTTAAAAACTGACTAACCATTTTATTACGCGACTGTACCTACAAATGACCCTAAAACGGCGCCAGGTGTGCCTACTTCGTCCTTTGTAAAGTACTGTATTAAAGTAGTACGTCAAGTCGCAGATGCCGTGAATAAATTTTCGCGTTGATGACAGCCTTGAGTTACATTTCACCGAGTAGGTACTCTGTAAGTAGTTCTTAAATTGAAATTGTTTAATTCATGATGAATTCATGATGAATTTATAGATTAATAATTATTTACTGTTTGCTTTTTTTCTACATTTACTTGAAATTAGTAGCAAATGTGCAAACAATTAATGTCTGACATATATTAAGCAACATATGTAGGTAGCTACTAATAATTTGATCAAGTGGATACAATAGGTACCTATATGTCCTTTATAACTGTTTTCGTCCGAGCAGAAAAAAACATAAGCTGCTTGGAAGAAAAAAAAAGAACGTATCTACAACCTGTTCTTATTAAAAAGAAAAGAGTGTTTTTAGATCTGACTTAGTCAATTCATATTACTACATAAGCATATAGCATATTATAGAAGTTTTAATAAATTTACAAAACAATTTCAGTAGCATTCCCCTATTGAAAGAAACACCATGACTCTTGGAGAATAAGATTTTCAGAATAAGGCTGTCAAAACTTGCGCTAACACACATCATACAAAAATGCTTGACAACGGCGCGGGCGTCGCAACAAGACCTCAGTGCGAGAGAGGTTTTAATAAACTAGGTACGTAATTTATTATTCAAGCAGTTTTAACTGCAATATTTAACGAGCAAACACAAACACAGACTAAATGATTCCACGAAGGCTGACTATTAATCAATCATCAATACATTATTTTTGTAGGACGCAAGTCAACGAACTCAATATATTTGAATGAAAACTATGACTGGCTTTTTACTAACAAAAGAATACATGTTATATGTCTATCACTTGCTATACGGTGAAGTCAAACATCGTGATGAAGCATGCACGTTTGTCAAAAGGCGTGTGAAGTTCATCAAACCAGTAGACAGAATGTAAGAAAAACAACAACCCCGGAGACGCGGCGCTGTTTCCCAATTACCGTTAGTAATCTTGTGATCGATCAATACATGAATTTCTTTATCGTAAGTCCTAGATAAATTAATAACGGGAACGAAACTTATTCGTTCTAAAACGCAGGCTTTACAGCTTCTATGCAATTAAATGATAGAGAACTCATTATAGCACCGTCTAATCTATAGTATTGATTTCTTTTATTAACGCTAATACTACACATTGAAAAAAAGTTCCAATTTATCCCGTTTATTTTTTGTTTTACGTTCTCGACGTTTCGGCTGCTTTCAGCAACCACGGTCGGGAACGTAAAACAAAAAATAAACGCGATAAGATCTGTAAAAAAACTTGTATTTCCAGTCTATAGTAATGAATAAACAAAATAAGTGTTCAAGAATTTCGTTTTTTAAATAAAAAAAAACCTAAAAAAAGAAAATTCATCACCGGCTCCTTTCTGACGCGAAAATCTCCACGCCGTAAAAATAAGATCGTTACGATCGGTACACACTAATGTATAGGAATCGATTTCTATCTATTTACATTCCAGCTCCAAACAAATTTTACGAGAAACAGAAATAGCATTCGAACGAATCTATTTCGGTTCAATAAAATTTCGAGATCCGAGAAGAAAATGTATTTTTAGAATATTTCTCAAAACCTTAACTCCCATTTGAATATATGGTGATTGATGATTTGATAGAGCACAATTATCATTACATTGTGTTTTCATTGTCAATATTTATTGGTATCAGTGGCACGGGTTTGAATATCAATAATAATCAATAATAATATGCATTTAGTGCAAGACGCACGCGCATTACCTGATTCAATTTCCTACCCTCGGATGCACCAGAGCTGACCGAAATATAGACCACACACATTTGAGATACGAAGAGCGTGCAGCTCAACATGCTAGCGATAAGATTGTTTGTCCTTAAGGTGGAAGGGCTAGGTCAAGGCGCGAAATTCAAAATGTCAATGGTTTTTATTTTTTTACGAAAAATTTGGACATCTTTACGATGTAATTTAGTTGTTCGCGATATTGGCATTCTGCATTGGATGTCTCGATGTATTAAGTTTGCTTAAAAAATACCTAAAGCGATACAATACTCCAAGGTTTGTAAAAACCGCTACTTTTACTAACTTTGGAGTGTAAAAATGTCCAAATTTTTCGTAAAAAAATAAAAACCATTGACATTTTGAATTTCGCGCCCTGACCTAGCGCTTCCACCTTAAGGACTCAAAAGTAGTGTACACGTGGTTTCGCGTTATGGCATCTTACATGAAGGTTACATAGAGCTTGGATTAAAATTTTAAACTAGCTAAATATCCCTGCTCAACGACGACAAATTATTAACAGGAGATAGATCTCCTCTAAATATTAATAGCTGAGCTAAAATTAAACACACTACAAAAACATTTTGAAGTGACATTCTCCAATATCTAAGGTGAACTTTTATTACTACATCATTTAGTTTTATTTCTAGAACTTTATTTGTTGTCCTCCATAATCGTATTATTCGTCTTATTTTATTATCATAAAATTCTAAAAGTTTAGGTGTGATAGAGAGGGGTCTTATACGTTATACGACAACACTAGGTATCACAGATGTCTAATAAAATCGCCGATAAGACAAAAAGTCCTATGGCACGATGACGTACGTCTTTGAAAAAAGGCTTTAGACCGAAACCAATGGCGAAAGGTAAGTAAGTTCTATGTCCTGGTTCTTTTATCGATAGAAGCAAAGATTCTAGTAAAAGTAACTTACCAAGCAGCAACAGTATGAGGGGATTTTGGAACTGTTCGATGTACTTCTTCCACAGCGGCTCCTGCTCCTTCACCTGGAACTCGTTGGGCCCCACAAAGTTCATGCGGTCGTTGGCTTCGCGCCATGATAGACCGCGGCGAACGTCCACCTTCAGACGCTCAGCCACCTGCGCAGACGCACGAGTTGTTTAGATAAAGGACTTCTTCAACTCTACGTGTCGGTGATAACTACGAGTATGCACTTTTTCTTCACTTGACATCACACGTCTTTCGAGGGGTTCTCTCAGACATGCAGGTTTCCTCGAGATGTTTTCCTTCACCGTTTAGCAAATGATAATCATGGTTGAAAATAAGATTCGCACATGAAATCCAGAAATCCCAGAGGCGCGAGCCGGGGTTTGCACCAGCGATCCTCGTTACCGAGGCAAGCGTTCTACCAACTTGGCTATCACTACTTATGTTATAAGGACGTAAGAAGAAGCATATATTTCATATGCGCTACGTGACGTCAAAGTTTACAGAAAATTACTTCGAAAAATTGAAATTTAGCCGCAGCAAATCAATTACAATCATTTCGCGGTAGCTACCAGCCACTCATATGCGTCAAGTTGTTAAATTTAAAAATATTTTAAAGTGATTTCAATACAAAAGAATACATTATTTTGGTACATCATTGATCCGAGTCTGTGAAATGAGTTCACACAATTCACTATAGAGAAGATGCGAGACAATACCGTCCCAGGATTGGTGAAGTACACTATTGTTCACTTAATCCAGACGGCAAAATGTTTTCTAAACAATAACGCCACACAACGATTATGTTATAAAAATATTACGTATGTATGTTTGGCGAAAACAAAACGGCTTACTTAAAACTATTTGCGCAATATTTGCCTTAGCCCGAATCATGAGTATCGTTTGCCTCAAAACATATGGATTTTCTATTGTTCAATTGGCATGCATTGGAGATTACACATTATTTGCACACAAACTTTGGACGAGGTCATAAACTTATCAATAGTGCAAAAAATTACACTATCCAAGACTGATACCGGTGGATGCGAGTGGCGGAGGACCGTGATGTGTGGAAGTCATTGGGGGAGGCCTATGTCCATCAGTGGACGTCTTTCGGCTGATAGCATAGCATAGCAAGACTGATACAAAAAGAGGTAACTGCCAATCTAGAATGATGGTTTAAATGTTGGCATTTCACATCGTTCTTACACGAAATGCATTCAGAACGGAGAAACTTTCACCTAGGACACGTTTTCGGCGACGACGCACGCCATGCGTCTTGCATATTTCATGTGGATCCTATTTCAAAATTAGTGGAAGCTACGCGGGCCTATAGATTTTGACTTGTGTTGCTTCGTTATTTTAAGCCTTATAATAAAGTAAGAAAGTTCAGAAATATATTCAGATTGAAGGTCACAAACTAAAGAAGACGGGCTTTTAACAAATTGGTAGTTAACACATTATTTAGCACGACCATTGTAATGACAAGAGGCACACTAAAACTAACGATACTTGCAAAACTATTTGCATGCAAATCTTTTAGTTTAAAGTTACGGGTTTAGTGAAACTATTAGTGTTCAGAAATGGGGTCAGTATGCAAATAGGTAGTCTTTATGACTGGCTATGGATGGAGCACGAGAGGCTTCTGACTTTGATGGCAGTAAGCCTCCGAGCTATTGCAATGTTTGGTGAAGACAATAAATGCGCAAAATAACCGCTTCTAATCATTGGGCCGATGACGAGCATTTACTTAGAATGGAATATTTTTTTTAAATGTATCATCCCTTCACGAGTCACGGTGTGTAGCGACTGAAAGTTAGCGACGGTAGAAGAATGAAAAACTATGGACCAGCAGATATTTAAACAGTCTTGCAATTTTTATAGAGCATTCATATTTACGGAACAAAGTAAATGTAGACTGTCTACGTCATTATTACGTGTACGAGAACCCATGGTCATGAGTGATCTTTTATTGGAAATACAATTCTGCATCCATATGCCAGAAGCCAGAAAGATATTTTGGATTTCCTCGAACCGTTGGATATGAAACCTACTTCGTAGAGAGGAATCCTACACTGCAATATTCATATCCAATCCTAACTTCAGAATGAAACAGTGCTATACTTCTTCGACATTTTTGAACTCACCACACTTTAGAAAATTTAAACTCAACGGTTTGTCTTGTAGCTTGTAAACAATCACAGCAATTTGTATCGTCTAGTTTTATCAATAGCACAATTCAAAATGACAGCGATCTAAAGTGGACCAGTTATAAATGTACAACTTATGGGGTCACTGTTTTTGGCAGAACCGTACGGCTTTCAATGCCATGGATACCATGGATATATGATCTGAGGTTTCTCTTAAGCAGGCTATGCTCTGAGGGATTACTATAAAGAAAAAAAAAGAAATCAAAACATCTTATTAGTATATCTACGCCTCATTGTCTGTTATGTTCGCAATCTCGTTTAAGTGTGACGATTTATTGTCTCAAAAAAAATCGGTTGCTAAAATCGTAAATAAAATTTGCACAATCATTTTTTATCTTATCCGGCGTATAAAAAACAGAGAGAATTGTCTATTTTTTCAGGTAACACTACTATCGGCCTCGGCACAGTATTCTGTTTATCCTTCGTGCCAGGTAATATTATTGTTCCGTCTAGCCATCCGTGTGTAAATTGCGCTTCTATCTAATTCCTTTGAAGTCTTTTTGGAAGTAGTTCTGTACTTGTAAGTAGTTCTCTTGTAATCTACGATGTATACAAGGTCATTCAGAAATGGTATACTAAGCCTGGAACCTGCTCTTCGCATTTTTCGAATTCTTCGAAAATTTCGAATGTCAATAAAAAAAAATGCTTAGAAAAATCACGATTGCCATTTTGTTGGTAACAAAATACCTATTGAACTGGATACAGGTCGTCGAAACGTCGGGAACGTAAAATAAAAAATAAACCGCGATAAAATCCTTAAGATTAGTTTTATTTCAATGGATACAGGTGTTGATTTTTTGCAGCTTCCTCGATTTATTCGGATTAAACGGATATAGAGATAGAGTTGTATGGATAAATGAGACGAAACACACGAGGGGCCTAAGTCTGTTTACACAATCGATTCATAATGAAACACCAACCGCATAGTAACTGTCACTTTTGACTGATATTGTATGGGATATCTGTCAAAAGTGACAGTTACTATGCGGTTGCTGTTCGATTGTGAATCGATTGTGTTAGCAGACTTGGAGCCTAGTACTTTTTCCCACTTCTATGTTGTTATTTCAAAAAGTCGCCCCTAATCAGGACGATGCCACAACGCCACTGGCATGGCTTAGGTACTGACCTCCTCCCAGGAGAGTATGGAGCTCTCGACGGCGCTGATCCACATGTCGCCTGCGCCTGCGCCCACGTCGTTCAACCCGCGCCGCCCCCCGCCACCCTCCTCCGGGCTCGAATGCTGCAGCAAACACATTAAGTAAGTACACTAATTTGGCTATAAAGGATTTAGCTAGAGTCACGGCAGTGCTCCGCAAATCAAAAGCAAGGCACCGTTACTAGGTTGTTGAATTTGGCATTTTCATAAGAGTCCTGCAGGGTTATTTTAGATAATTCGGAATCGACATCGGAAACGGATTTGACACTATCCGATGTTGATGTCGCTCCCGACGAGCTTTCCGACGGAAACTTTTTGAAAAACGATTTGTTATTGTCATCAAGATACATCGAAGATAATCAAATTCGGAAATTTTAATAGCGATTGCGGTAATCCAGCTCGGAAGTTTTCGATTGCGTTTCCGATATCGATTTCGAACGGTTTAAAATAACCCTGCTGTGCTGCCAGAAAGACAACGAAGCAGTTATGATCAAATCATTATGATTTAGGTCAATAAATGGCGCTATTGAAAAAGATCGATAATCAATTTGCGTGCGTAGACACAAACAGACACCAGAACTTCTGATTATGAACCGGTTATAAAGATACGAAAAAAAAAATGCAATAATATACCTTCTAATTTTTCTGTTTACATTTACATTAATTATGTAAACTCGTTCGTGCTATCAAATGTATACCTACTTAAATAGCGTGAACTATACATTTAGTATAAGTATTATGGCTATATAAAAAGAGATAATTAAGAAACCAGAAATGAAAATTAACATAATTTGGCTAATAAATTACTAATTTTAAGGATTTTATCACATTTATTTTGTTTTTACGTTCCCGACGTTTCGGCTGCTTTACAGCAACCATGGTCACGGGATGACTGAGGTGTTTGACGTCCTAGTGTCATAGTTTGAAGTGGGGTACTCTCATATTTAGTTGTTTTTTTACGGTCCGATCTACGCAGAAAGTGCTCACAGTGTCATGAGGTCTGAGACACTGTGAGCACGTTCTGAAACGTCGGGAACGTGAAAAACATAAAATAAACGCGATAAAATCCGTAAAATCAGTTTTGTTTCAATGTGTAGTATTCGCGGAAATATAAGAAATGTATATAGTAACATATTATTAACATATACGTTTTATACTATGGAAAAAAATATGAGTAAAAAGGTACCTTTAATTTTCCTTATACAGTTTCTATCCCTTTACCAACTGGCCGTCATATAAATGATCATTAACCGAGAGTCCTTTAAGTATTATAAACAACCTTCGGCGCTGTTACGAATATTTCACAGAACGCCGTCAACACGGTCGCGGGCTGCGGCTTTACACGGATCTTTTTAACATAAAACACGTTTGCTCAGACCGCGGTGGTCTGGTACACTGATCGTAGTAAGCAAACAACAATTAACCAGTAATGTAGTGACGTTGGCGCCAATTTATTTAGATAGGTAGCGACGCGAAATAACGAGTCCGTATCCGCGCAAGCGATTACATTTCATTGAATGAAGTAACAAAATAAATGGACTCCTTACAAACATTTTGAATTTAATCAATATAATTATGTTTTTATTCATATGTAGTTCAAAAAAGCATTGACGATAGTCGGAGCCTACCCTTACTGGTACGAAGCGTGGCTTCCACTGAGAGGAGCCGGGAAGAAATTCAATGGTTGGTCTTTTAAATTGGAGGTACAAAGATGGATTGAAGGGAATAATTTTAAAAAATAAATTGAAATTTAATCGTTCTATGTTCTATGATGACCATTATATACCGAACCAATTAGAAATTTATACATTGTAAAAACCATAATTACAAAGTGTTGCCCTGCATTACTCTTGACACAACCACAATGAACTCTATATAAAATATCGCCAGACGGACACACCAACTATACGGTCCCACACTAAGTAACGCTTCTATTATGGGTACAGACTGGGGGCGAACCTAGCACATAAAACTTATATAGATATTAAACATCCATGACTCGAGTACAAACATTGATACTCATCACATGAAGTTAGTCCTTACCAGGATTAGAACCCAGGACTCTCGGCGCAGAAGGCAAGGTCACTACCATATTGTGTCAATACAAACAAATGTTAGATTCGCTTCGTTTCGCGGAGAATTTCATTTTGATTGGGTCCCGTCCTTCGTGATAGATAGTTTCTCGACTAACATCTTAGAGGAGTTCAGTGTTGCTGGCGTCTTTAATTATCGATCAACTTGTTTGGTTTATAATTGGAAAAGTTGACAAGCCGAGGGGTTCCTCTTCCCCCATTTGTTCAAACAAACATTGTTTGGTACATTATCTGCGTGTGACATCAGCAGCCCTAAGTGTCAATTACATACATATGTTCGTGAGAAACGAATCATGTTCACACAAAACCTGCTTAACTTCAACATGACAGAGATAATACTACCGTACCAGTAATTCTTCTGACATTTATAATTTAGTACTTAGACGCGCAAAAATCTTAATTTATTATGTTATTTTTATAACATGTTTACGACTTGATTAGCTCTGTGGGTAGTGACCCTGCTTTCTGTGCTGCGGGTCCCGGGTTAGAATCCTGGTAGGGACAAACTTTGTGTGATTAGCACGAATGTTTGTACCCGAGTCATGGATGATTACTATATATATAAGTATAATATACCGAGCTCGCCCTCAGTCTATTGTACGGTACTCATAATACAAGCATTGCTTAATGTGGGACCGTATAGTTGTTGTGTCCGTCTGGCGACATTTATATGAAAAAAAATAGAGAACAGTAAATTTTGAAAAGCACGATCACAACTATCACAAGAATTCGTTACTAGAAGTGCGTGTCAAACATCTAATTTATATTAATCTCGTCTTCTATGTTTAGGGTTAGACCCTGTCGGTGTCGCTGATGAAGCCCTAACTTTCGATGACTGCTGTTTATTACAGCATATACATTATACTACGGTAAATTCTACTACATAGTAAATTTTTATCTCAGAGAAATATCCGCGGAAAACTCAGCAGATATTATTACTATTACTGAGTCTACGACTTTATAGCATTTTTATATTTCAAACAACATCTACGATGAACTGAGTGATCGATCCTATTACGCACAGACGCTGCTGGGATTGGATATGTCTGTTTGCAAAATGTGAGGGAAACACAAAATTACGGAAACATAAAATTTTTAATCGGCTTTCGACGCTCGTGTATCGCACGCATCCTCTGATATTCATAATTTATTTTACGAGCGCTGGATAAGTTTAATTAAGAAATGACTTCACTGCCCCGAAGTCATCAGGCCAACATTAAAGTCCTGTGACATTCATCACCAATGTCAACTGGTGACATCGATTGGGGACCAACGGTTTGACCTTTCAAGAGGTCTTAAATTACCAAAACTTAAATTACTTTTAAAGGTTTAAATCATTACATAAAAATAAGATCAAAAGTACCAGTTTTTTTTTCAATTCCCAAAATAAAACGAAGATATTGCCTAAGAAAACTCGAGTGCTGTTATTCATAACATTTTCAATTATATCCAGAATCTATTCTTAGGCCGAGCCTGAAAGATTAGAGAGAAATATCGTTGGCAAATCCGCATAAAAGCCAAGTGAAACTAAAAGGTTTGTCAGGGCAATTTAACTAGTATTAACACCACCAAAGGGTTATAAGTAATTAATTTAATTACAAAGTTCGGCAGCCGCAGGCGCGCGCGCCGTTCAGGCGGAGCTTTTAATAACTCACAATGATTTAAATTGAGATCAGGATTAAGTGAGACGATGCAGAATAATCGAGCCATATTGATTTCTTATATATACGCGAATACTACACATTGAAATAAAACTAAACTTACGGATTTTATCGCATTTATTTTATGTTTTTACGTTCCCGACGACGGTTCGGCTGCTTTACAGCAACCATCGTCACGGGACGACTGAGGAGTTTGACGTCCTAGTGACACCTAGGGGCACGTAAAAAACATACAATAAACGCGATAAAATCCGTAAGATCAATTTTATTCCAATAATAGAGGCATTCTAGCTGTTTATAGACCTCTAGAATCAATAATGAAATTATATATACTTAATTACTGAACTAATTCGCCTTGAAGTGGCAAAGCCGTAAACAATATCGATATATAATGTATGTACCTACCTATGTTAGCTGCCTATGTATCGTCCTTGTACTTTCATACGCCACGCTAATTATATAATTCACACATACACATCATTTGCTGCAAGCAAGCACATGTATTGATTCTTCTAGTATTTTCGATACACGTCATGATCCTCGGTGTGTATCGATTATTAATACAGAAATAGTATTTATGTATGAAGCCCTTACATTTTCCAGATGTAGGAGCACTTCTGCTACTATTATCCTTACAAGATAACAGATTTTTTAAAGACGTTATAGCCGTGGACTGTGCTTTTCAAAATATACTGTGGTTCACCCAAGCGCGTATTTTCGGGTGCCTCGTCCGAGAAACTGGACATCATACTTTGAAAGAAGTTATTTATTATTATAAGTCTGGCATATTTCCTAAATTTCCAAGTGTCCACATCCAAGTGCGTTAGTTCGATATACACCTATAATTGAGGTTTCCTCTAGTAAACGTTTGACAAACATGATTTGTACACATTGAGTCGCAGAAAAACTTACTTCCTAGTAGACCGATGTAATATAATTACAGTAGGTACTGCGACAACGCACGTTTACGACTGCAAAAACTATGAATACTGTACTAATTTTAAACTATACATAACTCACTGACGTTGAAAAAGTGG
This sequence comes from Pheosia gnoma, assembly GCA_905404115.1. Lineage (NCBI taxonomy): Eukaryota > Metazoa > Arthropoda > Insecta > Lepidoptera > Notodontidae > Pheosia > Pheosia gnoma. The sequence continues at coordinate 1,406,114 of FR989905.1, forward strand.
AAGTGTGCTGCAATGGCTATGCGCCAATAATAACTGCATAAGAATATGCGACAGTTTATAAGATGCCACTTGTGAGCTCTTGTGTCGTAAAAAAATTAAAAAAGGATCTTTTATTTTTACCAGTACGCGATAGACCTATTGGTACTTTTCTAGTAACCATAGAGCAAGATAAATGCCTGAAGAAAATAGTTTGCGACTAGTATGTGCCGCCAGTGATGACCGGGCACTGGTTATGCTGGTGGGTTTTCTACGCGATAAAAAAAATAGCAAATCCGTCCACGAACGAGGGTGGTAAATTTGTAGCTTAGAATTTTGTAAGTATTTCGATGATTCATAAGTACTGTACTTAATGGTTGACATGAATAAAAAGTATTCTGATTCTGATACTGCGAAGTTAAAGTGGGACAGAAAGCAGAAGTCGTTGGGGCAGGTTTTAGTACGGTACACGAGTCGAAAGACGTAGTGTAGGGCGGCTCCCCAAAAGGTCTCTCGCGTCGCAAGAAGCCGGTGGATGCAATTAGTAGGGGACCGTGACATGTGGAAGACATTGAGGGAGGCATATGACAACATCAACAGCCGACGTCTAATGATTGATTAGAGATAGTGAAATATGTTGTTTATGGCTAGGAGAATAATCCTTTGAGAGAAAACCCTTTATAAGTGTGCTACGGTTTAGACCAGGGATCCCCTTGGGGTCGATATCCGTTCCCGACGAGGTCTACAAATCAACCCCTATTAATTAACACAAGTTCTTATTTCCAACTTTCAAGATACTGTATAACTTGTGTTACGTGTACCAACTTGTTATAAGAATGACTAATATTTTAGTAGCAAGTATCATTGTTGTACTTTTAAAAAACTCAACAAGTCGATAAGCGTGCACAAGTTCGTACAAGATTAAATTATTACTTTGTAATTATTTTGTATCAATAGGAAAAAAAATAGAGATAGAATTTTTAAAGTAATTTGGCTATAGAAATAGTTTAAGAATCCCTGGTTTAGACTGACTAGTCAAGCATAAAATCTTAGTCTTCTATCATTTCCTTAAGAAATGTCGCTATCATCGGATCATTCTTCACCTACCTACTTTGTGACTTTTTTAAAACTTCAATCACGCACGAGATAAACACAATCCATCCAAACAATCCTTATCAGTCAATAATCAAGCTATATTTGATTGCCTAATTTTATCAGTGTAGGAGTTCTATTGATTTTTACTTAAACAAAGATACATTTAGATAACCAACGCACCTGACTTTAAATAGTATGTAGGTATTATTCATGTTTGAAGCTCGAACAACTACGAAGTTTGTAGTACAGATGAAATCGTCACTTACCATCAGGTGAGATCGAGATCAAATACTTGCCTATACTGCAATAAAAAATAAAAAAAATAGAAAGCGTGTGCAAACGCTAGTTAAAAACAGACAGTTCTTTCAGCAACCAAACCAAATAAAGTAACCAAACAAACAAATCCGAATGATAGTAAGCAGTGTTTAGTTAACATTCACTTTAACTAGTCCAGTTCTAAACATAGTAGCGAAGCAATAAAACTCTTTCTGCGGCGAATTTTTTTCAACAAAAACCGCAATGAGATGTTGCACATGGCCGCGCACTCGCCAACGTTCACTATCGGCTTCACAGACGCGTAAAATTAAAACCGTTTAGCTTTTCACTACATTCGCTGCGCAGTGTATCAATAAATTAAGTTCTGTTCGCGACTTCTTACGAGTGAACTTTAATTTTATTACTCTCCCGAGTGAACTATCCATGTCGAGGGATAAGAAGTATATTATACTAGCTGCGCCCCACGGCGTTAACCGCGATTAAAAAGTGTACATTTTACCGGGATAAAAAGTAGCCTATGTGCTATTCTAGACTATAATATATCTCTGTGCCAAATTTCATCCAGATCCGTTCAGCCGTTCTGGCGTGATTGAGTAACAAACATTCATCCATCCAAACTTTAGTTGGGATAATGTATATGTGTACCATGACAAGTTAAGATTTAAACCGACCAAAAGATTTACCATGTTGCGCAAACGGACAGAGAGATTGACGCAAATACCTAATTATATGTATATATATTGTCACATTCGACCTCTGTATCGAAAATAATGTACCCAAGATTATTATTTTTTTAATATAATCTACCCACACCACCCATGTCAGTGTCGGAGTACATACATCTACTCCGTATGTACTCCGAAACTGACATGGCCGAATTACAGCTATATTATATGAATAGATCCGAATGGTTCGATGCTTGGATCGTAACTATTGCGCGGAGCAATTATGGTTTTTAAATGGATTTATGTGTTCAGTATTTTAAGGAATGAATCACTCTACATAAATGTAGGCCTTTGATATTTATAAAACACCTAAAAATAAGACCAAAAGTAGGACTCGGAGTAAGATGAAGAGTTTGGGCAGATAAAATAGAAAACATAAAACTTAGCTCTGGATTTACTCATTGCTAATTTTGTTTTAAAGTTAAGAACACCAAAAACTTGATTTAATTCCAATAATAAGGAAAAAACTACCATTACGCAAATTAAACTGAATTGCATGCTAAATCACTTGCATAAGGTATAATTTTATGAGGAAAAACAAACTTAAGAGTAAAAATGTCAATGTCAATATTCAACCTGGAGCTTGATTCAGCAAGGGCACAGGATATTTAAGGTCCCATAGTCAAACTAGATAAAATCTTAGGTTCTCGTTTCGCCATGAATCTGTCTGTCCATATGTGATGCACTCGCAGCTAATTTATTTGCCCTACCATTTGGAGAAAAGAGCCACTGTAGGCACCAGGTCCCAGAGGGCACTTCAGTGAGCCAAATCATATAGGGACTTAAGTTGTCGTAGAGTTCTTGCAATAAGTTCCATTCGCACACACACCTGGTATATTAGGGGCAAGCTAGAGGGTGCTATACACGGATCTCACTCCATCCTAAAACTTGGCTCGGCCCAAACCTGTACGAGGATCAAATTTGGCACATTTATCACTGCTACAATGAAAATATACAATTTTTTTAATAAATATATTTTATGTTGCATCTGCTACATGGAAATCCACCAAATAAATGACCACCACAAACATGGCCTCGCTGAATAGGTATTTTATAATCATCATGAGTTTTCTTTTCAACATTAAGTTCCAGTAACAAAATATTTAGCTGTAGAATGCACAAAGCACAAAATAACAAAAAAATATTATGATTCTAAGGGTCAACTAGACTACACTATGCCAAACTAGTTTATTCAAAGTGAATCCTGCATCATGATTGAGCAAACTTAATAGACCGAGCCAGATATAAAAAAAAGAAATGGTACAAACAAGATCCATAACTACCGACCGTAAGTAATGTATATTCATGAATCTAGTGAAATTTCATCTTAGCATTGTAATAAGTTTAGACTAGAATCAGAGAGTTACCATATTACAGACCTGCCTTGTTTAATGCCACAAGCGCATCTATGGTTTGGTGGATCTGTGTGGCTCTGTAGAGCAGGTAACTCTTATGCATGGGTGATGAGAGTGATGGCTACATTTCAAGTCATGCTCACCCATTTTTCACATTTCTTTTCATCACCTCTGCATTAAAGGCATCTCATCAAAGCATGAACTCTCCTAATCTAATATGTATTTTTTTATAATATCCTACAGTAAATGGGAGTAAGGCATACTTACCTAATAGTCTGTCTTCCTAGTAAATGAATATTTCCAAGTTTTAATTTAATTAAATGGGTTAGGCCAATTATTATTATCTAGTATTCTATGTTGGTGTTGCATGCTCAAATAGTGTTGATGTTGCTAGCAGTGTGTTAATACAGACCTCCCACATATTTCTTAAAAAAGAGTAGTAATACATATATCATAATTATGCTAGTGAAAGTGAAGGTATAAAGTTAAATAAACCAACCAGTAACTGGAACGTCAAGTAAGCCATTGAGCAAGAATTAAGAAGTACTGACCGTAATTCAAAATAAGATCTTTGTATGTATATGGTTAAATGGTTGGGTCCAACCATATTTTCGTGAACAGTAATTTCAAATTATCTAGGTCGAATCGGTAGAATAAAGTAAAAAGTAGCAGTTATCGATACAGACACGAATTTTAGCCACTTTCTGTGATATGTACGTACCTAGAGCATATAGGAACATACGCTATGACTAATCTAAGCACCTGAGCGACAAATCAATAACGTCTTATAATAGTGCATAAACAAAAATCAATAATTTTAACAGCAGACTCACAACACTGGCGGTGTCTTGGCTGTCTAGGGAATACTTGTCCGCATCCTTCCCGTGGTAATCGTTGGAGAAATTCTCATATTTGCGCGTGGGGCTACTTTTCATTGTTCACACGATGCCTCCTAGCTTAGGCTTCGATAGACATTTTCACACCCGAAAATACGACAAGAACGAACAACGTATGTAAAATTACTGACGAACAAGAGAAAATAAAAAAGGTACAGCGCAGCGCAGACAAAGCAAGCAACAGCGTAATTATGACAGGGACAGAGCTAATTGACATGGACAATTTGTCAATGTCAAATAACTGACAGTAGAGGTGCGATGGTGTGGTTTTTATGTATAGAGAAAGCATTTGTTTTTTAGTTTATTTTCTTGAATTGTATCTATATTTTTATTTATAATGTGTATTAAATTAAATTTATTGTATTAAATATTTGATATTGTGCAAAATACACACTAATTTCTTGGTGACAAAATTATGGCAACCGCGTAAGAAAATAAAAAGTAAACTAAAATTGGAGTGTCTGTTTGTAATATTAAAATAACCGCTTTTTACTAAGTGCATTTGGATGTATACACGGTACCTACACCGAAAAAACATTTTTTTCAATTTTTGTCTGTCTGTCTGTCTGTTTGTTCCGGCTAATCTCTGAAATGGCTGGACCGATTTTGACGGGACTTTCACTGGCAGATAGCTGATGTAACAAGGAGTAACTTAGGCTACTTTTATTTTAGAAAAAAATAGGATCTCATGAAAAAAAATTAAAACCAATGTTGCAGCGCTGCGCCTGATTAAGTTTGATAGCAACAACCTGCAATGCGTCCCGCGGGCTCAGAACGTGCGAGGGGGCTGTTGCCAACGGTTGTGTCTTTGTTAAATATCACGTGGACGAAGTCGCGGGTAACATCTATTATTAGATAATAAGATCATGATGTTAGACATAATGTTGATGGAAGAGTTTTAATTAATTATAAAACACAAACCTTATCAAGATCCCAAGGCACATCTTCCCATAGTTGTATTTGCGTATAATCATGAATTCCATCATTTTTAAGATTTCTACGGAACATCTGAAATCCAACACCATTTTGACACTGAAATTATATTTATTTTTAATTGACTGTAGAGGTTTCTTTATAAATATATCACTGGTTAACTTACTTATGCTCAAAGCTTACAGACCTTTTTTGTTTTTTTTATTTTTCTTTCAAACTCAAATACTACCTATGTCCCTAATAACGAAAACATACTAGTAAAAAGCCTGCGTGCCATTATAATGACCAAAATATTACGACTGAGCCAACATTGGCACATCGCAGACCTTATCAAGTAAGCTTATAAAGTATTACTATCGTGCCACGATGCGTGATAACTCGTACGTTAAACGCTTATCTCCATTTCCTAACGTGCTTTTCAATGAATTGGATATCGAAACAACGGTAAGATTGATTAAAACAAATATTCCATGTAGGTACCTTGAATCGCATTTTTTTAGGACTGTTTGGCGAGAATTTGAATAGTGAGGAGTTGTCAATTTTGTTTTATTTATCACTAGCTGTTGCCCGCGACTTCGTCCGCGTGGTATTTAACAAAGACAACCGTTGACAACAGCCTGCTCGCCCATTCTGAGCCCGCGGGACGCATTGCAGGTTGTTGCTATCAAACTTAATCAGGCGCTGCGCTGCAACATTGGTTTTATTTTATTTTCGTGAGATCCTATTTTTTTTTCTAAAATAAAAGTAGCCTAAGTTACTCCTTGTTACATCAGCTATCTGCCAGTGAAAGTCCTGTCAAAATCGGTCCAGCTATTTCAGAGATTAGCCGGAACAAACAGACAGACAGACAGACAAAAATTGTAAAAAATGTTGTTTCGGTATAGGTAACGTGTATACATCCAAATGCACTTAGTAAAAAGCGGTTATTTTAATATTACAAACAGACACTCCAATTTTATTTATATGTATAGATGTATAGATAAAAAAAATCTTTCGATAGATAATGTTGTATTCATAAACGTTCACGAGTGAACAAAATTAAAATAATGTTACTTGACTTATCAAGTTCTCCCAAGAATTCCGCAATTTTTTCAGTATAGTATCTATAGCTTTATTGATAGGGGTATGGGATTCATTTCATCATCATCATTCAGTTATTTTGTTGTGTCATCATAGCTACTTTAACAGCGATGAGTGAATTAATATCTCGACACTGGCAAAAATGGCACTAACTTGTAGCCGATTGCAAACTTTAAAAAAGAAAAAAGTTTTTTAGAGGCGCTGTAAACATTACTTTGTGGCTCTGATACCTACAATGTTTACATGCATTATACAAAGACAATAAACAGTAGTAGTCAAAAACAAAGTAACCGCAACATGGTCTAACATGATTTATTTAAATATTCCCTATAGTATAATTTACAAAAACAGCAGATATCCAATCTAGGACTTGAGACCGTCTTGTAAGCCGTAGCCTGGGCCTTTGGGTTCTTCGGTCAGGGAAGTGAGCCCGCCGAGCGGCTCAGAAGCATACCTTCCACTCCTGGGATAAAAAAAATAATTATTATGACGTGTCCACACGTTTAATCAACCTACATAACAAATTCGTGCCGATTAAGATAGTCAAGACGAAGAAAGCGTCAAAACGTTGGCTGCTGGCCTGTGTTTGACCAAACTAAGCAACATGTAGATGACATTATGATGTCAAATTTGTTTTGATCACTGCGGTATTTTTTTTAAACCGAACAAATAATATTGTGATTAAATCCATAATTAAATAGGTGAACCGAAAACAAATGTTACCTAGGTCCAGCTTTTGGCTTCTCATCTTTCTTTAGCTTTTCTATTATTTCTTTTGTATCCTCTACAGTGAGATCCTCCTGAAAAAAAAACAAGAATAATTTGAAGATACTGTCGTACTGTGATCACTCATATATTAATTATACTCTATGGGTAGTTACTTACAAAATAATCATCGTTTACTTGAACCATGGGCGCGTTAACGCAAGCTCCGAGGCATTCGACCTGAAACAATGATTTGCTAAGTTAAAAAACTGATTTTGATTTGCTAAGTTGATTTATGCGCTCTATGTCAGGCCACTCTCGCAGCACCTGAAGACCACCCATGCGCAGTTTGTTAATCCAATGCACATGGACCGGGCGACAATTTCCCTCACATTGAGGGAAATGTGACCAGTATAATGGCAATAGGCACCCTTAGGAATGGCACTGCATTGCAACTCTGCCTATGCATTGCCAAATTTTGAAATAATGAATGTCCTGTGTGTACACACCTCAGAGACAGAGAACTTTCCACAAGGGCTGTTTCCTCCAACTTCGCAGTTGGTGGCTTCTTTAATGGCCTTGAGAACAGCATCAGAGCCGCGCAGCCAGCATGGGGTTGTTGTGCATACCTGCACATGGTATTTGCCAATTGGTCGTCTGGAAAATTGTACCATGGAAATTAGACTATAAATATGTTATAATGATAAAAGATTAGAATTTAGCAAGCATAGTAGGATAAATGGACTACATTGCATATTAATACTGCTTACTGTAAACCCTTTTAACTATTTTGCCAGGGTCAAGTGTGTGGCTTTTTCAAATTAATGCAGTGCTATTGAGCATCTAAGTTCGACTATTTGAATTTAACCAATTAGGAGGACTAGAAATGTCACTGCATGTTGTTTTACAAAAAGAAATGTGTTCCTTTGAATTTAAAACTGAAAAATATATAATTTGATATCTGCACCAACCTAATAAACATAGTGTAGAACGTAGCAACCTCATACACCCTCATACGAGGTAGGTCCAAGACCTCAGCTACTTTGTGCATGGCGGAGATGGGTAGCCAACCACCACTCTGGCGTTGGGCTAGGTCGAGCAGTGGAATCATGGCACCTCGTTTGTGACCTTCTGGATATATTTCTAGGAGGGCGTCAACTCTCTGAAATAAGGTTTAAACATACACATTTTTAATTGTGACTGGTTTATGTTGACTTCCTAAATACTAAATACACTAAGCCTAATATTTCATAAGATGTTGACGTATAGATTTTTATTTACATTCCATTATGTTAGCTCACTTATTAAAAACACTAACTAATTCATTTTGCCCTAATTTATAGGTAGGTAACCAACAAAAAGTCTCGTGATGCAGGTAGAGTATCATAAATCCAAAGGTGTAAGTTGCATTGCAGTTTAGTATTTTTATCTTTTTCAATTAATAGCTAGTATAAATCCCAAAAATAAAGTGCCAGTATAATAACACTAATGCTTTTATTTTTCTGTCAAAATATTACGGCAGAGCTTATTAAGAAGAAACTTTTAACCACAACAAAAGACAGTCTGCTACCTTTTGATTAGAGGGTGAGAACTCGAAGGGAATGCTAGGATTGTCCTCAGGAGTGTCTCGATGAACGAACAGGCTATCATGTTGAAGAACCGAGCTGGTTTGAAGACTTCTCGACGAAACACGCCACTGAAAATCACCACACAAAATCACTATGGACGTAACATGGAAACGTCAAAACGTTATTATATAATACAACTGTTTTCTTTGCTATAGATATTTTTATAGTATATTGGTGAACCTACCAAGCCCTGAACTCCAGTCCTAAGGCTGGACAGCATGGTTATATCTATTTAATGATTATGTTTATCGAAAAGTATTGCAAGACACTGCTCGCGAACAGATCGTTTAGTTGTTAACTTCAGCGCTATCATCAGATGTTCGACGAGTTACGATCCGAAATGAAACCGAATAGTGGTAGATTGAAAACGAACTTTGAAATTTTTCTAAGAGAGATTTACGTACAGATTTAATGCCTACATATTTTATTCAAATGATAGGTGATAAAAAATGAGAAAACTTTCATAGTTATATTTTTATGTATTTGCATACATACTAATGTTTTTCATAAGTTACTTTGTGAACGCACCGCATTGACGACAATTGGCTAACTTCACATAACTAGCTAAGTAGGGCAATTTTGTTCAAACGAATTTAGCTTCTAACACACATTTATTAGAGCTATAATTCATTGCATCATGATGATAATGTGTATGTTATTGAATTAATTTTGTTGTAAGTATATAATGTATCGTATTTATTTTTAATTGGTGTAACAGGTTAACCCGTGCTAATTAATGATAAATAAAGAATAATACAATTAAATTAAGTATTTTTTGCCAGGTTTAAGTAATAGATACAAAACCACATAAGCTATTACTTTCAAAGTATTGATTAACTATACCTTTGTCAGAGGTGTACGAACCTAGTTATTGTAAGGTTTTTAAATGTACAGCAGACCCTACAGTTTTTATTATAGCAAAGCTTACTGTACCTGACAATGCTGTATTTGTTTACATAAAGGTATAATTAAGTACTCAGTTAATCCTAGATGGGTAGTAGTACTAGGCAGGTCAATGATGTGATTATATTATATAAAATAAGGCAAGTAGGTACCTACCTAGCTAGTATTGAGTGTGTTCCTTTAGTTTTAAACAACATTTTTTAAAAATTGTCAAGGCGTAGATACCTTGTATAGTACCTAGAAAAAGTTTTTCTAGGTACTTTTATTATTATATTTAAAGGTTAAATCAAATTCCATCACATGTATAGAGGTATGTACCAAAATTTTACATGGAGCTTTTAAAAGGCATTGTCTGTTTGCCTATGCCTATATTTCCGTACAAAAAAAGCGAAAAGAAAAAAGTGAATAGTAAAGCGCGATCGGCATCGGCAAAACAACGACATGGTCGCCATAGCAACTGCCGCACCGTCCCGCCACGCCATGCACCAAAATTCTGTCTACGTCTACCTATATAACTAAGCTTTAAATATTTACAAACGGGTTAAAACGAGACTGGCGAAAATGTTTCACAATTCACATCAAGATTTCATAGGATCGGTAGGTGTTGAAAAAAAAGGTACTAACTTATGTTCGGTTTACACGAGGACCGGTGTAAACAACACATAAAAAACTGAAATGCAAAAGAAGTTGTCTTTAAAAAGGTGTTGCACCATTGCACCTAATGCGGTTACTTACACGTACGTTCGATAAAAAAAAACTTGTACACCAAAGTGTAGCATTAGTCATGCTTGGCGGCAAAATAGCCGTCTTCATCCGTTCAGAAATTAGATAACGGGACGCCCGGTGGCACCATTGATAAGGAATTAAATACAGACCGCGCCAGTCCACTTCAATACGACAATGTAAAGAAAATTGGAATTTTAGAAAGCATATCGTTGCGTGCGATAACAGATTGTCGATCGGCCGATATGAAATTAGATGTACAGATGAACGCGTCTGTAACGTTCGCGCCTAAACCTTAACAGATTTAAAATGTTGTTATTACATTAACTTTTGTGGGTGTTGTGATGACTCATCGATTTTTTACGACGATTATAAACTGGACTTCGATTCATTTCTTGATTGCTAAATGCAATTTAATTATACCTAGCTAATTGGTATAGTTCTTTGGTTATAACTATCTGTATCTTTCCTTGGGGTCTTCCTAATGCTGTCCATAGACGAAGAAGTTCTGTTATAGTGTATTTTCGCTTCAGATTTTCTATTTTAATATTCTATGTTGTACTTACTTAATTTCAGCACACTACCAAATGATACAAGCGTTGCTTAGAATGGGACCGTACATATATTTGGAAGAATTTTCGATAACTATGTTATTGGCGGTTTAGGTTTGTTGATAAAACCCCTTGTCCATAGTTATATGAAATATATCGCATTAAACTTTTCACAGAGAAATTGTATCGTTTATTGTAGTAACCTGTCCTCGAATTTGTCAAAAATAAGTATTTATGTAAAAAATAATTATCTTCACTCTATAGCTAGAGCTTCAGTCGTACCAACATCCCGAACTGTTGGTAAATTTCGACTATTCATAAAAATTTTTTGCACAACATGAATAAAAAAAAATATTATTTGGTTTTTGATTTTGACCGGAGTGTGTGGGCCAATTACCTGCCTTTAAAATGAAGCAAATAACTTATTCCTAAAGAAAGGGTGGGCAGCGGATGTAATTCTTCTGCAATATTATCCGTTAGAATTTCAGGATTTCACAATTTTTAACCGACTTCAAAAAGTTCTCAATTCAGTTGTATTTTTTTTTATATTTGTTAACTCAGATCTCCTTCATTTATTAACCGATTTGGATTTTATTTTTTTTATATAAATGGATATTCTTACAGATTGGTCCCATTTTTTTTCAAAAAATTGTTCTGATCATGGGATCCATGAGGAATTGAGCTGCACAATGCTGCACTGCACAAATTTTTGTATTTATACAATCACGAAAACTAATTTTAAAGAAACCTTCATCACCTTGGTGTGACGCCATATAGCTGAGTTTAGGGTCGTCATGACCTCTAGCTTTTTATGGACTTCTAGAAATAATGTTGAGCATTCGTTCGTCCTACAGACGTTCTCGGAACGGGTTCGGTGGGACGGGTTTTGTACGATATTTAATTATCGCTATAAAAATACGTGATACTATTTATGTTTTTGCGGTTTGCATTATATGGGGCGGAACACAAGTATATAATAGCCTTTATACCTGCTAGGTTAAGTTATGTATATAGTCTTATAATAATCTATACAATATTAAAATACTGTATCTCGATCGTGTCTGCATAAAATGGAATATTTTTGCTGCCATTTTTTGAATTTTCGTGTATGTTCGCGCATCATGGGATATTTACCGGACATTGTTAGATTATAACTCTTATTAAATACGTTTTCATTCACACGTTCTTGGAATTCAAGAATGATAAGTAGCTAATGCGTTTGTTAGGTAGGTACTAAACGAATTGATAAGTACTATTTAAATATTCTAGATACCGTAATAAAATGCTTCATTCTGTAAATGTTTTCATTGTCTTTCTGTGCTTCGAAAAGTACCTAATGCTTTTCTTGCAGCCATTCTGAAATTCAAAACATTTCAGGAGATCATAGTTCATATTGTAGGTAATATAAATATTGAAGGTAGGTACTTAACTGATGATGATTCCACCAGCTATCGTTGACGAAGGTACTCCACTCCTGAAGAGAGTGAGATCCTAAGAGAGAGCTTTTTAAATGTAAATTAGTGTTGAATAATGCTATCCAATCATTTCCCTGTTACAGTTATATACCATACAGGATGTAGTAACTATGTTACACATAAATTACTATATTTAAACCTCACTTCGAGCACTCACTGTTTTTTTTTCATTGAACGAGTATCTTGATGCATTTCTCAGAGTAAACAAGCTTGCACGCGATAACCACATTAAGACAGATGGTCATACGACTCTCGGTGTAAGCACACCCAAATTATGGGCCACACGCTTAAGAGTAATTGATTTTTTCTTGCTCACATTATTACGCACATGGAAATTATCATGTACAAGTACCTATGTGCAGTATTTACCGACCTACCAGCCGCCATGACAGTTTAGTTCTCAATAGTAAACATAGATGGCGCTGAACGACCAATATATTATATTATTAATATTTTACGTCGCGGTGTGTTCCGATTAATGACTAGTGCGGAGAGTCCCGGATTCGAATTCCGGTAGGAGTAATCTTGGTGTGATGATGACGTCGAAGCATGAGCAGGAATGTTTGTGCGAATCATAGCTGTTTATTATCATAGACAGGGTTATTCAAAATGGTTCTACTAACCTTGGAGCCCAGGCGTCTCAGGCCCATTTGTAATTATGTATTGTGTGAGTCAGAATTACGACATGTCAATATTAAAACCTAAATTTTGTTCCTAATGGTGAGCAAATAAAAAAACATAGGTATCGAAGTTGTGACATCACATGATTACAAATGCGTTAAAGAAGTGTGGGTTTTAACTCGTTACAATCCATATTGTGGATTGTAAAACTGTAAGCAATTATCTATACATCTATACATACAAATAAAATTGGAGTGTCTGTTTGTAATATTAAAATAACCGCTTTTTACTAAGTGCATTTGGATGTATACACGTTACCTATACCGAAACAACATTTTTTACAATTTTTGTCTGTCTGTCCCTCTGTCCGTCTGTCTGTCTGTCTGTCTGTCTGTCTGTCTGTCTGTTTGTTCCAGCTAATGTCTGAAATGGCTGAACCGATTTTTACGGGACTTTCACTGGCAGATAGCTGATGTAACAAGGAGTAACTTAGGCTACTTTTATTTTAGAAAAAAAAATAGGATCTCACGAAAAAAAATTAAAACCAATGTTGCAGCGCAGTGCCTGATTAAGTTTGATAGCAACAACCTGCAATGCGTCCCGCGGGCTCAGAATGGGCGAGCAGGCTGTTGTCAACGGTTGTCTTTGTTAAATACCACGCGGACGAAGTCGCGGGCAACAGCTAGTTCTAAATAATTTCTTACTTTTACCTTATGTTTAGCACTTGTACACGGACTACCCAACCCTTAATGTACTGTGCGTGTCAGTAATTCTATCTCATTTATTTATGGTATGAAAAAAATTAAACATTTCACACCATTTATGTTTCCCTCCGTTTTGACTAGATGGCGTTGCTGTTACGCTTCTAATTTTAAAATGTCTAACCGTGGCGCAAAGGTAAACGCAAAGGTTTCTTTGTTCATATTATAATATAATAATAAATTAATGTAAGAAACATATTGATTTCTTATATTTACGCGAATACTACACATTGAAATAAAAGTAATTGAACGAAACGTACAAACATAAAATAAACGCGATAAAATCCGTCAAATTTGTTTTATTTCAATGTTAAAGTAAAGAAATTTAAAATGTTATTAGATGTTAGCTAAGTATTTATAATAAATAAAAGTGTTATTTATGCTTAGATATTTTCCTTCAACTATCAATAAAATCTAAGTGCGAATTCTCCGCAAAGTATACGGCATTTAAAATTTTCTTTAGAGACAGCGATTCCCATTTATTTTTCTTTTTTAAATATTTTTTTTATGCCTTTATCTACGTGTCTATTTTTTTCAGTAGATACACGTTCGTGGTTCCCGCGAACAACAATCAAAAGACGTCATCAAAATCAATTATACCAACAACAAATCACGTAAATTCATTAACCCGAAATGACATTTTTGATTTTAAATCGCGAACAGTGGGCAACTGTAAATTTTATTTTTATTATAATAGCTCACGTATTATCGCGATCTTTTTGCACCAGCCGGGAGTCGAACGGACAATAGGGGATCGCGGCCGATCGGAGCGCTAACGGTCGCGAACGAATCAGATCGTCATTACACGGGCTACTTTTTACAGACATTCTTGGAAGCAAAAAGTTTTGATTTGACCGCACTGCAGTAGTGACGCCGAGAATTGGCCATTAGTGAAATAATGTAGGTATATTTTCATTTAATGTTGAATTTTAAATTTTATTCAAAATCGACATTAAATGAATATAACCATTTGGATATTTAATACATAGTTATTTATAAATACTTAATTTGTAAATAGTTACATAAAATACAACTAAAAACACCCGCTTAAGATTCAAATAAACTTTGAAATAACATAATACTAGAATTGTAGACTGGAAACACTTGGGTATGCGCTGAAATTGAATAGCGTGTTCGCACGTCATTCTATAGGTCCCAAATAGCAGCTTTTTACCACATATGATCACAATAATGTCGTAAAAAAGAATGACATTCCGGTTTAAAAAAAACTTCAGCAGATTATAATAAAATAAGTATATTTTTAAATAACGATAGAAATGAAGGTTGATATAACAAACTATGACCTAATAATATCACTAAAAACGAATATATAATACTAAAAAGCAAACATTTCAACGGCAAGTGGGCAATTCTCAGCAGCATTACACCACGAAGGCGCCACACGAACGAACGACAAGTGTTAAATTGGACTCGGAGCGAAACAAGAAAGCAAAAAGCCCGAGTGAAAAACAACGTTTTGTTGCTTGTTGCCAGCGTCGGCCACTTTCTCGCTGTGGTCGGAGTGACCGCGACGTACTAAGGGTTAGGCTACAAGGGCCCGGAAAATTGGTACTGCCAGTCCATCCATCCATCCATCTACAAGTAACCGGCAAAAATAATAATTATCGTAAGGCGACTTGCCTTACGATAATTATTATTTTTGCCGGTGTCGGTCGGTACTTAATTGCTAAGAAAAAGAAAAAAAAAACTTAAAAAAACAAGTGACAAAAAATAAAGAGAACAGCCTTAGGTTGTATTGAAACAAGGTGGTACGATCATTAGAAGTGAGCTCAAATCGACTTACAAGACTTTGTTACACACTTTGGTGCACCTTATAAAAGCGTATATTCACCTAAAAGTCAAATAAACTGTGTTGATTTCTTATATTCACGCGAATACTACACATTGAGTTCAAACTTTGACCCTAGGACGTCAAGCACCTCAGTCCTCCCGTGACCATGGTTGGTGTAAAGCAGCCGAAACGTCGGCAAAGTAAAAAATATACAATAAACGGGATAAAATTCATAAGATTAGTTTTATTTCAATGTGTAGTATTCGCGTAAATATAAGACGAATTATTATTTACTAACAGGATCTCGATTATATATACGTTAGAGAAATAGGCCCCGGCTATTTCCACATATCTAATAACGGTTGAAAAAATGGCTGTTACCTACCAAGTCATAAGATTGTAACGTCACTGTATGTCGCGTTTTTGGCCATTGTAGTGGAGAGATAAACATAAAAGATACACTTATTAATGGTTCGAAATCTCATCCGAATCAGGATCTTATTTATAAGGATTTTCCTGCAGTTGGCAGTGACCCTTGCGCCGTGGGTCGCGTTTTCGAGACTTGGTACGGACAAAGGTTTGTGAGATGACCGTAAGTGTTTGTATCCAAGTCATGGATGTTTAGTATCTATATACGTATTATATACTTAGTTCACCGTCAGTCCATTGTACGGTACCCATAGTACAAGCGTTGCTTAGTGTGACACCGTATAGTTGGTGTGTTCGTCTGGCGATTTTATTATTCAAAAGGTCGTAAGAAAGTATTGAAGTTATAGCGTAAGTATACACCGAAGGGATAGGCAGAAGTGTATTGCAGTTCACCTAAATTTGACTTCTAACATAAGAGCCGTGTGGGACGCGAAAATAAGCTATTACTATTGGTCGTAATTTTGGAAGTGATCGATTCTGTAGATTTCTTAATGACTCATGGCATGGTAGAATTCAATCATCAACATAAATCTGCTGTACCTTCGAATTTGTTATGTTTACGTATCGTATTAAATGATGTTGAAGTTTACAAATTAGTTGAGCGAAATTCTAAAATTGCCAGCTCGAAATAAGAATGTTGGAAGAGAAATGAAAAACAAAACTAAGGTCTGAGTTAATAAAGCAATCACATCGCACTCATCGCGATCTCAACGTGGCTCTTCATTACATAACAAAAAACATAAACAGCGAGCATACCGCCCGCCGCCCGACAAATCTTACGACCGGTTGTAAATCGTAATTGTTTCAAACCAACAAAAACTCCGACCAACCCGACCTCATGAATGGGACGAAACGCACCCGTCGCCGTCGACGCGACGCGCGGGAAAATAAAACCGTTCCATATTCGTGAAATGATTGAAAAAAGAAAGAATCGGAAAATAAAAGAAAAGGCCGAGGCCGAGGCACGTACCGTCCCCTTTTTAAAAAGAGAACTATTCCACCGGAGCGTGAATGAAAAGCGCGCCCACTACGCGCGTAACCGTAATCTTGTGATTATTATTTTTGTTTTTATTTATTTTATTTACATCGCCCGCTTCCTTTTTTATTATTATTTAGTCTTATTATTGTGTTATTTTATACGTTTTTATCGCGTGTGTCGGTTGTATGTAGGTCAGGGTGGTGGCCGGGTGATTTTTTTGGATTTCCTTCGCAAGGTCGGCGCGTTTGCTTGTTTTTGAGATGCGACCGCCCGCGCCGCGGTCTCTGTACCGGTAATTGCGGTGCGTTGAACCGAACATGGTTCTTTTGCTGAATTCTTATAGCACACGTGTTATTTCATTATTGTTACATGCATCTCGGTTAGTAAAACAATAAACGTAAGTGTCTGAACTGTGAGACAACAGTCTTAATTTTTCATTAATTAATAATTTGTGGTGCTATGTTGTATGATGCAAAATGAAGCGACCTCCACCTATTGTTTGTTGGTATCTAACTATATCGGATAAGGTTTCTGTCCCCATGGTTTCTAGGATCATGTAGTCAGCTGAAAATAACTATGTACCGACTACGAACTAGGTACCGACCTGAAAATGTCAGAAAAATAGGTGTGACTGAAAAAAAAATGCCTATGTATAATGGCTCTTCTTAGAGGCATATCTTCATAAAGGCTTTTGCCTTATGGCTCGTTCTCGAAGATACTTTGGTTTTGCCCAAACCTGAAGCATATCATGTTTGAGGGTTTTTTGTTTGTTTCACAATTTGGCGCGAATTAGATGCTCTTTTGCAAGTAGAGTTAATCAAGGCAAAAATGTAAATTGAGTATTTGTAAGAGCACTCGTAAGTCTATACAGAATAAATTACTCTTTTTGACAGAGTTTTCCAATTTGGATAATTTATAATACCACTGTAATGATTATTTAACTATTGAAATATACATGATCAAATAAATACTACATACATTTAAAATATTATTTAAATTGGTGACTGGCTTACAACTTATGATCAAGGCGGTGCCTACAGGTGTGTTTTAAACAACAAAACTGTTTCAAAAACTAGTCGCGGTAAGACTTACCTTTTTGTCAAGTAAATACTTTTCAATTTATATGTTTTATTATGGGGCAATCAACTAAGAAATTTCAAAAACTACGTTGAGTTTTATAGAAGTTTGTTCATGAATCATTTTGTCTATTTGCTCAATTGAATTAAAGTCTAGTTCATTACAAAAAAAAAATTGAAAATGTTTTTGAATTTTTAAAGCAGTGATAGTCAAGTTGGTAGAATGCTTGCCTCGGTCACGAGGATTGCAGGTTCAAAACCCGACTCGCACCTCTGGGATTTCTGGATTTCATGTAGATACGAATTTAATTTACAACCATGATTATCACTTGCTAAACGGTGAAGGAAAACATCGCGAGTAAACCTGCATGTCTGAGAGAACCCCTCGAAAGACATGTGAAGTCCGCCAACCCGCACTGGGCCAGCGTGGTGGACTATGGCCTAATCCCCCTCGCATTGAAGGGAGGCCTTGCTCAACATTGGGGCATTACTGGGCTGGTATTATTTATTTTTATTCTGTTAAAAATACAATAACATAAAATGAATTAAGCAAAGATGGCAGCTCTAGGCTTGCTTAGTTGTTGCCTCATTGTATGAATTCAGCATGCGCAGAGTCGCCATCTTAGCTCATTTTATTAGATGCGACTGTATCTTATGCACTTTTATTTTAATGAAAATGAATGTAAAGGTTTAAGCTATTAAATACTAATTTTATTTTGTTATAGCATGTACAAAGATTTATTGGACAACTTGTCATCAAGTATTAATGTGTATAAGATAAAAAATTTAAATCAAATCAACGACTGTTTTAAGAATAATCTCTGATTGGATGAATCTAATTTGCATGTATATTTTAGAATATAATTACTAACTTATGTATGTTTACAATCGTTAATCTATATTTATTATATTATAAAACCGTGTGTCTGTAAATTGAAGATATTATTGTCAATTTCGACGTCAATATATACAAAACAAGGGCTATAAGAATTATTGTCTATGTGTCTATTTGTTGGAGCATTACGGAAAAAGTGCATAGCTATTTTCAACTCAGTTTTCATCAATTAATTGTCTATGGTTGGAGGCAAAAGATAAGGCACATCATATCATTAAGCTTTCAGCTTTGGGTTTCGAGTTGCAGAGTATATTCATTGGTTGCGCGGGCGGACCCAGGAGATATCGCTTCATATAGAATGGTTCTAGTTTTATGGAGATATTATCATCAATGCCCAGCAGTGGGATAGCAAAAACTATGTATAATCTCATGGATCCTAGACAAAATACTTCGACGAGACTGACACCAATATATAACCCTAAAATATTTACAAACGTAACATTCCAAAATGGCTACCAACGGTCAACAGCAATACAGATAATAATAATTGTGCTCAGATACACACACCTACAAAAAACACACACCATAAAACAAGCGGACGACTTGCCACTAGCTTCTTAAAGCATTTAGTCATCGTTCCAAGTAAAAAGTAAAAATAACTTTGACCAGACTCTGCATCTCAGTCTCAAGGCCAAATCCTGACTCCTGACGAACGAGACACACATACACCGCTCCTTGAGCCAAACAAGGACACTAAATATTGGTGTCTTCGTCCTTTGAAAAGGGAAAGTGGTAGTTACACCGGTGGTGAGAGTGAGATAAAAAAACGACCGAAGGGCAAAGCGAGACAAGGATACTTTATAGAGTGCAGTGTGACAAGAACGCGAGATAGGAACCGGTTAATTTTGAAGGGCTCGCGGCCGCGGTCCAAGTTGAAGCTGCGATCAGATTATAAGGGTTTTTATTTATGGTTATGTATTGATTTAAGATTTTTATGGGGTAAATCGAATATTGAAATGCCCATAGACTTGATAGCAAATACAATGACATTTACGGAAGTAGGTTTGTATAGTATAGGTAGGGATAATCTATCAGTTCTAGAATTGCGATATATATCGATCCGATATCAAAGCGAGGATACCTTGGTATATATCTTGTTACAGTGTTATCTTAATTAAATAAATTAGATATTAAATTTCCTTGCGAAACTAGTATATTAACATTTTGCATTACGTTGTAAATTTTAGTAAATAATCTTACTTACGTAGGAAATTGTAGTTATTAAGTTGGACAACAAATTAAGTAGCATTCACACTAGTAACCATATCACTTAAATAACCCCTTATTGTTGTTCTAGGTAATATTTTTATTTTAAGTCTTAAGTCTTAATGAATATACGCGGTGATTCAGAAAGGTTATACTATAACCTCCGAATTTATAGACGTTATATAACTTTATCAGACTTCATATAGTACTGCGCACAAGATTATTGCTTTGCGGAATACTATATGACGTTTGATCAAGTTATAAAACGACTATAAATTCAGGGGTAAGTATTTGAAGTCACAATTTTGACACTTATAAATAAAAAAAAAATCTCACCAAAATCAAAATATTGGTGAAAAAAAATAATTAAAATCGATATACTTATCGAAATTCATAGGACGAGGAGGAGGAGGCTAAAGAAGCGCTGGTTCAAATAGTGGTATCGCATCTCTGGATTACATTGTATAAGTAGCGAAAACAAAATTGTTATTAATTAAATACTTAAAGCACTTATCGTTTCGACTATAATTAAGAGATACCAAAGTTAAATGCCATATTCCAGTTTTCCTTTAACTACCCGCGGTAACTGGAAGTTAATAAGTTTATTGAAATAATATTGTTTGTCGTCGCAGTTAGTGCTTTTAAGCAGTCGTTATTTGAGTTTAGTTAGTGGGCGGTTATAACTGATTGTGTATTGAACTCATTATTTAGACAACAAGGTGAAGATCAAAGACAAATAGAACTCCTTATGCAGATTTTTAGGGCTCTTAAAGCATACTCAAAGATGAGGCATAGACATCTCGTTGATACTGGGAAAGAAATTTATTTACAATAGCTGTTGCCAGCAAGTTCGTCTGCGTATATTAGTTGATAAAACTTTTTTATTTATGAATTCATTGAAATATACAAACACAAAATGTATGTGAAGCTTACCACAGTACATTAGTGAAAATCGCACTCAAATCGGTTAAGCCGTTTCTGACATAAGCGCGCACAAACGCACAGACAAACGGTCACACATACAAACATTCTAACAGTCATTGTTTTGGATTCTATTGCGTTGATAAAGATCCCCCATAATAGTTTTTCTCATATATCTTCCATGTTTGCTTGTACTTTACTTTGCTCAGCTGCTGCTCAACCCGCAATGGTCACCGAGAGACGATACTACCTTAGAATATTATGTCAAACAATAAGCTATTCAATACTGAAAATGATCCAATCGTTTTTCATTTGAATTATGTAGGGTCTAGATGAAGATGTTCCACTAAGCTTTCTCGATAAGGTATCTTAAACACCCATGACTAAGGTAAAACATTCGTGCTTATCACACAAAGTTTTCCCCCACCGCTAGATGAACCCAGGACCCTCGGTACAAAAAGCAAAGTCACTACCAACAGAGCCAATATAGTCGTCAAAGATAATTCACGTTCACAGGAAAGAGATACAGATTAGATTGAAGTAGGTAACCATTCAATTAACTGAAACACGTGAAGGTTCAGTGATTCGTAAGCCTTACTTGGAACTACCAGCTCCCCTCTATCCCCATTTGGAAGCTGCGCCGAGGACCGCGGGGCGGCTGATTCGCGGGAACAGGTCAACCGGATTCAAGGTCAGGGGGAAACGAACAAAAGATGCATGGAGACGACATTGAATGTAAATCTTTTTTTTTGTGTAGAGTATGAAAAGTGCGATTTCAACTAGAGTAGGCTCAATTTCAATTCTCAATGTTATGTTATGGTTGTCAGCGGATGCTGGATGTTTTTTCGGAAGCAATATCAATACTATAATCATCTGGAGTTATTATTAGAGACGTTCCAAGCAGATTAAAATATTTCAAACTTTTGTTTTTTTGTTAACCAAAATTAGATATACCTAACTACGTAGGAGAATGGAGCATAACGTTTGTAAAAGGCGAAAAATCCGTTGGATAATCCACGGATAATTCAAATAATTCGGCCTTTCGGAACATTTAGGAAAAAACTAGGAATAATAACACTCTTTACCTCAAGGAGTTTTTAGTTGGGATTCGTTTCCTTACTGACGTTTTACTCATAACCTCTTCTAAATAATGATCATATCTGCTAAGTACGGTGATCAGAATTATTATACTAAGTTTACTGTTAATAAAATTATTCTTAAAGAATACCTTTGAAAAATATATTTATCATCAATGGAGTCTCCATAGTGAATCTCATTCTCTGTTCCCAAGTCAACATTTACCAATAAGTATTCTTGTATACAAACGCACACGGACTCAGTCCATCTCGGCTGCGTATGTGCGCGTGCGCCGTACTCGCTGCACAAGAATGCAACGCGTTGTTGACACAGCCAACTTCGATATTCCTTTATTTATTGCTATAAAAACCCTTTGCCACCACTACACGGTACCCTCAACTCTAACCAGATAACATAGAGTTAGATTTTTAATGTCGCCCCCAAATCTTACAACGTTTTGTAATTTTTGTACATCTAACTCGCGGTAACAGAGTTTGAATTGTAATTTTTGGTAGCTAAGATAGGTTTTCTATTGTATCATCGAAGGTGATTACGTCTTAATGAGTTTGTGCATCAAAAGGGGTATATTTAAATAAGGATTTATGCGTTACGTCTGGCGTTTTGGCGAGAACCGCGGATAAGGTATCGGTTTTAGAGAAAAAAAGTTGCAGAGATACGATTGTCGATGGCCATTTTCGGGTGCCCCGCAGACACTCCGGTGAGGTATCGCCTCTCAGTTGCATTTTTTTTTTGGTTAAAAACGTGATCATTAACTGTTCAAAGAAAAAATGTTTTGTTAAAAAAAACAATAAAATATATTGGCAAAGTATTGGCTTGTTGTCATTTTGGGAATGCAGGAGTATCTGGCAATCTGGAGTAGTTTTATAAAATGCAGCACCACTCAGAAAAAAAATCACCTGCATTTACCCGCGGGCCAGGCCGTGAGGGCTTAAAAATTACCAGAAAATAATTGTCAGTGCTATTCCCGATTATAATCTATCCTTATACCAAATATCATTGAAAAATCCTTTCATCCGTAGTATTTGCTAGATTTACACACTTTTTGAGTTACAATGGATATGATATGAATATGGCCTCACCCACAAATTAGCGGGTATTTTGCCAATGTCAAGTAATTAATATAGCAATAACACATTCAATAAATACACATTATAAATAAAATAATGGATGTGACATGATGATATGAAAATGGCGTGTCCATAAGTATTCTTAGTAATGTGTATTCGCGCAGTTTTAATTAATGTGAAATCAGAATCTCGAGTAAGTTTAAAAAAATGCTCACAAAAATCACAATGTCATTTTGTTGTTTTTTTTTATTAATTGACCCTTAAGAAGTGATGTATTAACAGGTAGTAGGCATAACCTTTCTGAATCATTGTTAGCGGACTATTGCAACACTTTAAGACACTGTGAGCACTTTCTACGTAGATCAGACCGCAAACAACAACTAAATATGAGGGTACCCCAGTTTTCACTATGACACTAGGACGTCAAATACCTCAGTCCTCCCGTGACCATGGATGCTGTAAAGCAGCCGAAATGTCGGGAACGTAAAAACCATAAAATAAACGCGATAAAATCCGTAAAATTAGTTTCATTTCAACAATTAGCAACTTTTTTCAGCTTCGAGTGGCTTTTTTCTAACTCTATCTCCTCTTATACTCCATCTGCATTCTGCTAGGTTAAGACATTGCGCAGACGGTGACGGAGATATGCATTGTGTCTCTATAGTATTATTTTGTATTTACTTATTCCTTGGTGTCTTTCCTATTTCTAAAACTGCTATCATCCTTTATTTATCCGCAGGTCGGTTTGTCAAACGTAGCCGAGAGGAACCACGCAAATATTTCTCTCATACAATTTATAACAGGTAACGGTATACGGTTAAGCATCGTTTTGCGCAGTTTTAATACTCGTAGGTATATGTAAAAGGTAAAAATAAACCAGGACCAGCTTGTCTACATACTTGGAAACCTGTCCGCTGTCCGTCCTACACGTCCTAGTAATTAGTACTGGACAGATGCCGAGTGCATATTTTTTTTTTTACATATAATAATGATATTACGGATTTTATTTATTATTATGGAGTGGACTTTTGTAAGGTCGGTTAAGTAGGTAAAGAATAACATTATTGATATTACGTATGGGATCACCACTATGCGCTGCGTGTTTTTTTTTATTAGTTACTACGTTTTTTTTATTATTCTTTTATTAGAACTACTATTTCGTAGTTCGTTCTAGGGCTATCCCACGAAAAACCATTCATTTCCCGGGATAATAAGTATCCTTTATTTCACTCATATACGTAAGTAGGTTCGTAACGAAAATTGATACCATGGATGGAGTTGGAATTTTCCGTCGATCTTGTCATGAATAATACGAATTCATTTCACTATTATAAAATTGATTTTAGCATGACATCATAATAAAAGTTTATCTCATCGTGATTTTCAATAAAAAAACATGATTACTAATTTAGACCTAAAACTTAAAAGTAAATTAAAAAGTCAATACGATCGAGTGCACTGGTGACTTGCGCGAGTCGGGTATCGCGCGAAGCGTTGTGTTGTGATAGCGTAGTATACAATACATTGCGCGCTCCATAATTACAACATTTGTAACCAATGACTTTCGACATAATTATTTTTATAATTTTATTACAGGCATTAAGTGTAACATTTACCCAAAGTTTTCGTAACCAATTCATAACAGCCTGTATATTATAATCTATCGTTATGCCAAGTTTCATTAAATCTGATCTGCCCTCTGATCTCCTTAATTAGACAGGTTGTATTTACCAGGAAACCCTTGAGTTCAGTTGATAAGAAAGCAAATACTTCAACTAGAGTTACATTAGCCGATGGCAAAGCAAAGTCTTATTATCGCCCTAACTTGTATACCCACTTAACTCATTGCCATATCACACGACACACGCATAACTATCTTAAACGAAATCGAAAGTATCTAACTATAGTGAATCCAACAAACACTTTCATTAAACATTTCCCACACCGAGGGTCGAGCACCGAAACCTGTTCTGATACGATCACCACCAAAAAAACATTATATTAATTTGGGATCCCCACAAAAAATGAAGACGGCCGCACGACAAAAAAAAGCTAATGGCCAAAAAAAGAAAAAAAGCGTTCGATCTTCGAAAAAAGGACAAAAAGAAAAAAAAAGTTACCGGCCAGAGAAAGGGTTAGGCAGCTACAGGTTGTTCCATTGTTATTGGTGACCGGTCAAAATATTTTTTTTAGGTAACATTACCGATAATCTCGGTCACTGCCAATAATTCTTTAGGCGGTATATTAATAACATAACAATTTGATAAGAATATGATCAAACCTATTCAAAGTCTCAAATCTGAGTATGATTGTAATAAAAAAAAGTTACTTTTTCTTTAAGCCCGGGTAGACGAAGACGACCTCGTGGCACTGACACACAAATATCAAGAACTCATTCAAATTGCAATTGCAATTTAAGCACGAAACTAATTACATTAATCAGTACATAAAAGTACTGAATTAAATCACATTGTTCAACAAAAGATGTTTTTTATTCCCATTGCAAGGTGGTATGTGTATCGCGAGATGGAAAGTTGTGGAGCTTGCGAAGTTATTTATAGGTAACCAGAATAGTACCGTTGACGGCGCGGTGCGTCTTGTTGAACGTTTTTGTTGTAACACGTGATAAAATGTAACTTTATTTATGTTTCCTGATTACCTATAAACCCAATGGGTCAGTGGCATTTGTGTGGAGATTGTAAAATCGTTTAAATTAAAAGAAAAACAACGATCGTTTATGCAAGTACCTGCCTACGTAGTCTCTCCAATTATACGAAGCATAATAGGGATACTGGTGGTATTACCTCAAAAAAAACCTGGTCTTTCTGCTTCAAGTAATTCCCGATATTTCTAGTATTTTCCTATATAAGATGGATAGCGAGGCTAAGGAAGGAGGTATACCTACAGCATCGGTCTCCAACAAGTTTTTAATTATTGATTCCCTATATTCACGCGAATAGTACACATTTTTTTTTTAATAAAAGTTTTAAGTACTCCGTTACAAATACGAGGGTACCCCAGTTCAAACTATGACACTAGGACGTCAAACACCTCAGTCCTCCCGTGACTATGGTTGCTGTAAAGCAGCCCAAACGTTGGGATCGTAAAACATGAAATAAACGCGATAATATCGGATAAAATAGTTTTTTTTTAATTTTTTTAATTAGATACTCTTTGTAGATCTTCACCTTATTTTTAAGACTTAATATGCACTTGTAGGTAATACCTACGCAGGGAAGTACGCATTTATTTATATGACGTCAAGAAGTGATTGTATTCAGTTTAACTGGGCGATAATAAAACAATAATGGGCCAAGGTAAGCAATGGAACAGTGAAATAATATTATTTATATCAATTTATATACCTGCCACATGCTCATATACATAATACATCAAGACACTACTGGTTGATGGTGTAGTTTGATTTTAAATATATTTTTCTTTTATGTGTAAAATATCTATAAAAGTACATTGTTCTTGTCTAATCATATTTATGTTTAAAAAACACGTTAGAACATAGTTTCTAGGGTTCCTATTATAATAAAAAAAAACAATTTTGTCTACACCATGTATTGTGTAACTGGGGTTGACACATTTTATAAGTATATTCCGTCAATATTGTTGAGGTCTAAAATTCCTTGTAACCCCACTCTGTTTATTTAAACCGTGGTTAAGAATAGCCTCAATAGGAACAGCTTTAAGGTTAATTAAACCCCAAAAATACTTAAACTTTCATCCATACCGAGATAGCATTGAAAGGTTATCGCTATATAGGTCAGAAGAGGCACTGGACCGAGAGGTGTAGAGAAGCTGAGGAGAGGACTTTGAGACGTCTCTATTCACTTTAAAAAAATACAAGTACACAAAGTATGTACCTACTTATAGCAAGAATATAAACTATATCTATTTACCTGCCGTAATTATTATATAAACATATTAAAAAACAAAAAAAAACAATACTTACACAAAAATATATGAAAAAAATCATATCATTATTTCCCTACAATTTTCCCACGAACCTACCCTTTAGGTCACAGGAATAATTAAAACAATAAAATATAAATTCTACTTTAAAACGTGACGTTTAAGATTTAAATTGCAATAAAGATTTCAATCGTAGGGGTTGCGACGAAGTTATCCGAAGATTACCGACAACCGCCGATCGCCTGCAGCAGCAAACAGGTGCTCTATACATCTTGATGGCCGGACGCGAAAGATGAAACGGTTTTGATACTTGATTATAATAATAATAATAATACCAGCCCTTTTTTTAATGTCCCACTGTTGGGCACGGGCCTCCCCTCAATGCGAGGGGGGATTAGGCCATAGTCCACCACGCTGGCCTAGTGCGGGTTGGCGGACTTCACACGTCTTTCGAGGGTTTCTCTCAGACATGCAGGTTTCCTCGCGATGTTTTCCTTCACCGTTTAGCAAGTGATAATCATGGTTGAAAATGAGATACGCACATGAAATCCAGAAATCCCAGACGTGCAAGCCGAGGTTTGAACCTGCGATCCTCGTTACCGAGGCAAGCGTTCTAGCAACTTGGCTATCACTGCTCCCTACTACTTGATTATTTTGGTGGTATTTTAATTATGTATCTCAATTATAATTTCAGACGGAACACAGCTAGGCAATTACATTGACCGAATGTGAAACAGATATTATAAAGATGGCTGTATTTCAGATATTTTCTAGTACAACCTCGTTATTCCTGAGACGAGAAGAGCCAGAGGAAGTAGAGGTACGAGAGTTCAGCGCAACCCATCATCTTTTGCGGCACACTCAACCAAAACTACTTATAAAGGGTAACAAAAGTACCAAAATACTTAAATTTGTTGGTACATTGGATTTCCTTCTTAGCATCCATCGGTCCGAGATCAACCGATGTCACTAGAATCGATCCCAAAACATGATTAGCAAGTTGCTACAGCAGCCTATAGAGCAAAGAGACAGTAACTTCTTTCAAGATTAATAAGAAATAATAATACTTTTTATAAAGTATCAAGATAATCCGACAACGCTATACATCTCACGTGGGTGAGATAAAGAAAGGTTATAAAGAATGTCGGTTTATATGTATGTAGATACTTACATAGTATTGTTTATATTGTGCATATAATTTATTAAGCATTCAGCTGTTTCCCTAAAACTTTATATACAACCCAGGACTCTATTTTTACTACCTAATCAGGCCTTAACGTAACGCGAATAGGTACTTTGTGTGAGAACTACGAGCGGTACATAGTATGCTTGTCTTGAGCTATCGAGTGTCGGTCGGTTGGTACGCGAACACAAAGAGGTTTGGAGCTTTGGACAAAGTCAAAGTCAAAGTCAAATAATTTATTGAAATAAAACTAATTATACAGATTTGATCACGTTTATTTTATGTTTTTTACGTACAGGAGGACTGAGGTGGATGACGTCCTAGTGTCATAGTTTAAACCGGGGTACCCTCATATTTAATTGTTGCTTGCGGTCCGATCTACGCAGAAAGTGCTCACAGTGTCTTGAGGTGCGTTTGCACCGTTGCAAGACCTCAAGACACTGTGAGCAATTATACATATTTTATCGCGTGTCGGCTGCTTACAGCAACCATGGTCACGGTAGGACTGTGGTGTAAGACGTCCTAATGTCATATTTAGAACATAAAATAAATACGATACAATCCGTACAATAAGGTTTTATTTCAATAAGTATTATTCGGGTAAATATAAGAAATCAGATCATTTAGTTCGTGTAGGCCTACGGGGGCACGTGCCAATTGCTATTTTAAACTGTTGCTTCACTCTCCAACCAGCATATTTGCATTGCATTACAATATAACACATGTCTGAACTTACCTTTAGGGCCGTTTTACGTTTACCTAGTGGTTTATCGAGCATCCACAGACAATCATAGATGACTTTTTTTTATTTAGAATTAATTATTTTTAATTATTCGTGATTTGTAATTGGTACCTTTGCAGTGTTTAAACAATTCGTTTTCAACTTGCCAATCTGGACTACCCTTGCCAAAGCACTTTTTGTCTTAGATGCATGTTTAAATTTAGTCAAAGGTTCATTCTTAGTTAATTAAGTACCTATTGTGATAACCCAGAGTTGTCTTCAATGTTATCTGTATCGCCAGCCATCCAACCCGTTCGGCGACACAGACAATGGCGCTGCGATCAGCGTGACGTCACGGGCGGCCGGCTGCGCCCGCGCATTCGACGCGCCCAGCCCGGACACAGGTGATTAATGATGGATTTATACTTTTGGAGATTTAAAATTGGTTTAAAGAAGGCTGGGAACCGTGAAATAAAAGTTGGAGGGATTATGGTAATGAGTAAGGGCTGATTCCTTATGTTTGTGCCTGAGTCTATTTATATTTACACCATAGTAATTATGCCTCTAAATATGACTTGGATTCAGAACGATTAACTTGTCCATACAATTTGAAATACTGAATCAAATAGTACTTACCTGATGATGTATAAACCAATACCATACGAATTATATTTATAACATGAAAACTGTAAGCTTATTACACGTGAAATTTAAAACATAAGTGCCTTCAGCGACGTAGGGCTGAAATGGTAAAAAATATACATTTGATGGAGTGTAGTTTATATTACAACTGGGAAAACACGCTGAAAAAATATCGTGCGCCAAGGAAAATATTCGTAAATGAAAAAACAGCAGTCGCCCGCTACGTAGCGGTAGGGCTGGCACAGAATATATACTGAACTATACAGACCAACCTGTCCTAACTAAAAACAATTGTTTTACTATCTAAAGCGCAGATATTGGAAGGTACTGCCTGGATATTTAGTTTCTCATGCCAACCCTCAGAAAAAATAATTGAGCTTGGCTTACCAAGGCGTTCCTTTCTGCCAAAACTTTATAGGCATTAGCTATAAGCGTTAGGTATATAAAACTAGTGTTAATCTGTATATTTTTATATTGTCTGAGTGTATAGACATGTTTTATTTTGTTAGAGTGCATATTCAAATGTAGTAGCGCGGTGTACTTGTTTACCAAGACTTGGCAGAAAAATATCAGTACAGGAACTAGCTCTTACAGCTCTATTCACAAAGTACCAGATAAAATGCGGCAATGTATCAAAACCAGACAAACTCTATCTAAGTATAAGTAATTGTAGGAATAGTTAAATAAATACTAAGCATTGATAAGAAAAACTGGGAGCTAATATAATATATGATTAACAAAGTGTCAACCCTAACGAGTTTACATTATGGTCTCTGTCTAAACGCTGCTCTTCGTAGAGGCGGGCGCGACACTCGGTAGTCAAATGGGAGTAGGCAAGATCCTCCCTACACGTGGGTATTGAAAATTGGAAGCTAATATAATATATATAGTCGAATATATAGTCGATAAAATCCTTAAAATTAGTTTTATTTCAATGTGTAGTATTCGCGTAAATATAAGAAATCAATATATCTATACTACCTGGGAAGTCCGATATTTATAAAAGAAATGTGTACTTAGATGTAGTACCTAGTTGATTAAGGTAAATGAACACACCAACAACTAGTTTATCTACATCAATGTAGAGTTCAGTCAATTGTGTGATGGACACGTCTTCACATAGAGCAAGGTCTTGTAGGCACTCAAGTGTGCAGTGTGCTTTCTCTATTGCTATATCCATACAAAACTCTAACTGCTCTATATAACCACAATTAAAAAAAAATGCAATAGACAATAAAGACGTCTCTGAAAAAAAATAACACACCAAGAAAGGTGATACTGAAACGCTAACGCGGTTTCTCTGGCGGTACTACGTCACCCCAAAAACCTACACGAGTAACACACACGGTAGCCAATTTTCCATTACCAATAAAAAATAGGGGGTACAGTCCCGCGGTGGGGGCAGGCGGGGGCGCTACCGTTGCGCACGCGCCGGCTTGTTATTCTTCGCTTACGGAGCCCAATATTTTTCGAGGGCCTAAAACAACACAGACCAGAGGGAGATTTTAACCAGTGTTTTTATTTCGGGACGATGTCGCTTCATTTGGCGAAGCTATTATCTCGGTAATTTCGTACCTACGTGCGTTGCTAGGTCGGGGGAAAAGAAAACATTTAGGTTTTCAATGTTGATATGGAAATTGTACGAACTAGTTGTTTTTTTTTTATTATTGGGTGTCCTACTTACAAGTTTGTACCAAACACACATGTCCAGTTATTAACGTGTGATATGTACGTCAAGTTCGAGATTATTAGTACAGTAATTGCATGGTTTATAGACACATTGTATGGCAAATTAATCTGCGCCTCTAGCGGACAGCATTCAGAACTTTACATTCTCCATAAAATGTATCTAAATACGTAGAGAATGAAGTACACGGTTCGCTTACGAATAATCTTGCATTTGACGACCCTTTTTTATCGTGGGAAATTCTCATGTCATTCGGTGTACCCACAAGCCTCGGGGGAGGCAAGCGGGTTATGTCGGACTCCTACCGACTATAAGCCCACGGTGGTTCTTCTTGCGCCTTGTGGTGAGGGGGCCACGGGAACGCTTTCGCACTCGTCCGCGACCTCAACAGCGGCCGTCCACTTGAGCAGATGCCTCCTCCTCACGGCCGCGTGGACCACACCACACCGCCGTACTCCTCAGCATAATACAACACCTGAGGATACGATTACCTACCATAAAAACTTTTTAACAGCCCACGTTAAGCGTATTCTGAACCAATATGTTATGAGTGTCAGAAAAAGCAAATTGGCAATCTCATCAACATAATCATCCCATCCTCATTTGAAAATCGATTAATAATATTAATGAGCGTTGAATCTAGACTTTCGAATCGATTCAAAATCGATTTTTGCATAGTATAGTCGGCCACGCGCCGCGAGGATCGATTCATCGCACGCGCCCTGTCACGCACGTCCCGCCGGGCACGATGACCACTCGATTCGATATCGAATCACAATTTTTTATCGATTTTTTTTTCTATTGTGTGAGGTGCTCCGTTTTTTGGCGCGCTTCGCGGTTGTCTCGGAGCAATCTCTTTGGTAGGTAATTTTCTTTTTTTTCTGGTTTCCTATTGTGGGCCACGGTGGACAGACGGACAGCTTGTTTTCGAGTGTAATGTAGACCGTTGATTCTTAATGGTTGAATTAAATGTCTGTCTATGACCGTTAGCGCGTCTTTTTGTTGGAAAAGTAAAGTTTTTTAACGCCATTCTTTCCAATTGTTTTCACGCAGATATAGATGTAAGAAATTTGCAAGAACGGTTTTGGAGTTTAGATAGACATAGATACTATTTGGCTTTTTGCCTATAGTGAATTTTGTGAAAAAAAAATACAAAAATCTTTTAGTGAAAACCCAGCTTTTTTCATTAGCTTCTATTTCTGTGTTCTGCTAAGTTCAGCTTCCAGAAAAAAGTTAAATGCCATTACAGATAGAATATAATAAAATTTTGTTATATTGATTGATACACTGCGTACGTTAAGAAATTACAAGTAGTTAAGGCTTTTCAAACCAAGTAAAATAAAAAGCCATCTCGCTTATAATTCCCAAAGGGGTAGGCAGATATACATTACAGTGCACCTAAAATTTGCCGATGATGTTTCGTCCCAATCAATAACTCAACATTATTCAAATAAAAACATTTAATCATTAAACGACATCTTAAGCCATCATGTTTTTATTACTAGTTACTACCTAATACTAATTTATAACATTTGTTGCGTACACTTTGCTAAAAAGTAAAGGCGTGGCTCCAGTGCTGGCGGGTCGCTCGCGTGCCGGTAACCACAGGGGCGGGGCGACAGGTGCGTACCCTCAGGCTGAATGCGTCGACACTCGCCATTAGCGATTTCTTACACAATTAGTGTCAGATTAGTGTATCATGTCAGAAGTATGTACTTAATACTCAAACGCTACTCAAATAATAATAATATCGCCAGTCGCACACACCAACTGTACGGTCCCAAACTAAGCAACGCTTGTATTATGGGACAATAGACTGAGGATGATAATTCTAAAGATATTAATCATGTACCAAAGTCATGGTTGTTCGTGATCATCGCACAAAGATTAGTTCCTACCAAAATTCAAACCCGGGATCCTTAGTACAGAATGTTCACTATTAACTGTGCAATCAGGTCGTCAATATAAGTATAGAAATGTGATTATAAGCTTGCGATAATATTAGATCACAAACTGGACCCTATGGCATCGTAATAAAGGCTGAAATGGCACTGTCTTCCATTTCTGTCGCAGACTCTGCCAACGTCACAATACCTGCGTATATTGTATAAGTAATAACAATTATCAAGAATTACACGACACTGGCATAAATACCACTATTTTTTAGCTGATTTCAAACCCATAAAAAAGAAGAAGATATAGGTTCCTCTTAGTATGTCAGTTCTTGTTTTTATTTTAGGTTGGCAATCGGCTACAACATAGAGCCATTTTTGCCATTTGTAGAGCAAAATTTCTTGTTCACTTCGTACGTAAGTATAAGTACATCTTATAATGATGATGATTTCGATGACGATGATGATGTTAAACTGAATCCCCTACCTATCCCTATCAGTATAGCTGTGGATGCTTTACTGAAAATTTGTCGGACATCTTGGGAGAACTTAAAAAGTCATGTTATATTATTTCATTTTGATTCCCTTCACTTGTGCTCGTCTATGATCACATAGTTTTTAATATCCAACTAATATTACACATCATTCATCAAAGAAGCACATCAACATTTTTTGATAAATAAAATATAATTGACAATTACACTGTTCATCTTCCCGCCAAAAAGACTACCTTTACTCCGTCGGTTAATTCTTAATCGCGTTGGTTATTAAGGACTTTAATTTTCACACCCATACCCACATTAAAATGTGAAAGTATGTACAGAATGATTGAGTATACAAACCACAGATTCGTTCAATTAAAAAGTTGCATGTCATTGCGTCAATTTGCTATTTCTGTCTCGTATTGTGCAAAAATTGATAGTGCAAAAATAAGCGTATACACTGTTGCCGTAATTTAAAACGCCATCAACGATGAGTGAACTTGTCATTGCTTAATTAAAAAGTAAAATTAAAAAAGCACTCGGTAATTAGGGTCTAGCTTTCGTTAAAACATAACTAATATTGACTATAGCGACTGTTACTGGCGATTTCGCGCGCGCTTATTTTTCAATCCCATTTCCACCCTGATGTTCGAAATTCGAATAAAAAAAAAACTTAGCAACAGAAAAATATGAACGTTATAAAGAGTATTATTAAGTATTAATACTGGATTATAATAGTGGATTATTCTAGATCTATAGAAGTCAATAGACTATTTGATCTAGAATAATCCACTCAACCAGCCTTATAATTGGTTAAATATTGCACTTTTACTAGTACTGGAACCGAAAAGTCAAGTTCAACCAAAACAAAAATACATTTCTCGGAGATAAACCGCAGTCATTTTAAAAGATCCACGGAAAATTGTGTCAACCAGCCGCCGTGAAGAATTAGCTGTTTAGAGTCTTTATTACAAAAAAGATAAGAGTCGATTTTCTTTTGCATATGTTTCTTTAATTTTGATACAGTTTTGGCAGAGTGTGATGCAGTAACTACTAACTGTTTTACGGTTGGTCTAATGCCATAATTACATATGTGTGTAACTGGCGGGCAATTCGGCCGCCAGTGTTAACTGCTCACTGCATGGTACTTGTGTGACGCCGCGCCCGTCGACAGACGTATTATGGAAAACATCCCCGAATTTTGTAAATTATTATTTTCCTTAAGAACTTTCGTTGAAACAACTAAACATGAGGGTATCCCAGTTCAAACACCTCAGTCCTCCCGTGACCATGGTTGCTGTAAAGCAGCCGAAACGTCGGGAACGTAAAAAACAAAAACTAAACATAAATCAAACGCGATAAAATCCGTAAAATTAGTTTTATATCGACGTGTAGTATTCGCGTAAATATAAGAACTCAGTAGGTACTCGGCTAGGTAATAGATATCTCCTACGTATCCCTCATACTTTCAGCACGAAATGGCATCCAACTTGCCCCAGTTTTGAGTAAAACAACAAACTGAAAAGAATAGTCTCTATTTCAGGAATCTACTCTACAGTCTTCTTACATTAAGGTTTATTAACATTTTCTTTCAAAAATATTCCTTTAAGAATTTGGATTTGGAATTCCGAAAATGTATGCGTTATGTGCATTTGCGTTCGCCCAAATTTCACTTGACAGTTGTGTTAAATTCGATTACATTACTGTTACAAATATCGTACAAGCATTTCCAGAATAAGTCTCCCGTCGTGTGTAAAATGATGAGGCTACCGCGGATCATTAGAAAGGCTGTCATTAATTCATTATTTCGGATTGATTGGAGGCTTTTAGTGGGCTGCCGCAAATAGCTCGCTGATAGAGATGTTGTGCTAACTTTTTGTTATTATAAGTGTTAGTAGAATCGTTACTAAATTGTATTCATGGCTCTACAAAAAAATATGAACCATAAAGTTTTTTAAATGCGTAATTATTATAAAGCTGGACCGTGCCAAACTAGTCTTAAAGTTATATATTTCAGTCGCCATGTTTAATACAACTCTACCAAACTCTACCAATTTAAAATGTAACGAAACTTGTGTTTTTTATGTGAGATTATGAGTAATATTGCACGGATTTCCCTGTTTCGAGAGTATAGTCTGACGCCACCGTACCGTGACATTAATGTTCTTTACTGGGTCGCGTAACGATGGCATAGAGATAAAAATAGAGTTTAAAAAGGTATCGAATGGTATTATAACTATGGACTTCTGACTTTGTATGAGGTTCTTCTAGCGAATTTCGGTACAAATCTTCACAATTCATACTACCTAAGCAACGCTTGTGTTATGGGTACCGTACAGCGAACTGAGGGTGAACCCAGTATATAATACTTATATAGATTCGTGCAAACATTCGTGCTCATCACACTAAGTTTGTCCCTAACAGGATTCGAATCCTGGACACCAGTGTAGAAGGCAGGGTTACTACTAATTGATCTAATCGGGTCTTTGATGTAATGAAAAATATTGTAGATACCTTCTGTATTATTGTAGATACCTTCTGTAATATTGTAGTCCTCTGAGGACTTAACAGACAAAATAGCCATTTAGGTAGTCAGCAATTGAAAATAATATAGGTATCTATTTCAATATATATTAACCCCAAACTTATAGACGTTTTATAACTTTATCAAACGTCACATAGTACTACGCACAAGAGTTTTGCTTTGCGCAATGTAGCTATATGACGTTTGGTAAAGTTATAAAAAGTCTATAAATTTAGAGGTTAGACTGTAACTTGTTTTTATGTGTACTTCGAATAAATTCGGGGAAAAAAATGGGGATGACATTATTTTCCAAAATTTGTGTTCCAAAAAACTAAACAATGTTGGGATATCCAAGGAAGTTATGTATTTATTCATTTTACATTCCTAAATCATTTAACAATAGTTACTTCCCACGATCTAATTTCATTAACTCGTTGAACTTACCATTTGATCTTCAATCATTGTGATTTTCATACGCTGTGCTATCTCGCCGTCCGTAGATGCGATGCACCGATTAGACATCTCAGATGTATAATATTAGATGCTGCGATCATGGACCGAATGAAGATTGTACGAAATGCTCTCAGGTATTTACCGGTAGCTTTTGTTTTTGGGTATGTTGTGTAGCTCGAGCTATGCGAATGCTCTGAATCGTAGTATATACTGTATAGCTGTCCAATCACTTTCAATAGTATCAACTTGCGCGATTGGTGGTGTAATAATATTAAGTAATATAATATCCGTGCAGATGAAGAATGGGATTATAATTAGCATCACTTCTATTCGGTAACGTCCTATGAAATTTCACTCATTAGACTGCTTCTTTAATATGTCAGTTTTTTTTTTTTTTTTAATATCTTGAAAACTAAAAAAAATCGCTCCTATACACTTATCCCCGAATTTATAGACGTTTTATAACTTAATCAAACGTCATATAGTACTGCGCAAAAGATTTCAGCTTTGCGTAGTACAATATGACGTTTGATAAAGTTATAAAACATCTATAAATTTGGGCGTTAGAGTTTGTAGCCTGTATATCTTTATAGCACAGCTATAACTAGACACCATACCTTAACCAAGTCACGCTCCGTCGATCGGAAGCTAGCGTTCACCGAATCTGTCTGTTACGTATAAATGTTAAGTGCCTTCAATCATTAGTCGGTAGCTGTACCTACCAGTGGAATTTACCCTCCATCGGGTACTCGTTGCGAAGGTAGTAAAAGTTATAGTAACCAGAGACGGCCCTTCGCTTGTCAGTTTACGCTCTGATTGGCTCGTTATTTGGCCGATGGTGATAATATATTTTTTATACAATTAATGTGTAACAATGTATTTGTAAAAAGAAAAATGTTTGACGGGCTCAAGCTTATATATAAAAGTATAAAAAAGATCCGAAAGAGTGCCGCGTTAATCAGAGGTCAAGGCACGAAATTATAAATTTCGAATAATTAAAAAAAAAATGAGAATTATTTTTTTTGTTTGCGACTACGGCATATCCCACCCTGTATACCGATATTTAAGCAAGATAGGCATTGGCTTAGTTTTGGAATCAATATTCTTTTAGTTTACGATTCCCGTACCTTATAAGCCGTTATGGAGACAATCTAGGCAAAAACTATCTTCATCAAAACTATAAAAAAATTAAAATCTAATAAAAAAAAATCGATATCAAATGGAGGTGTTTATAAAAATTAATAAGTACCATAAAACCCAACGTAATTTTTGCGATTTCTGAATGTCGAGAGAATCGTTCTAAATTCAAATTTCCCGCGTATTCAACTGTCACTAAACTCTTTTCGCGCGGAAAAGCGCGCGTGTCTCTGTAATCTGTGGCGGATAATCGCAATGTCGCGCGTGCGCGCGGCAAACGACAACCCGTTACGCGCGGCGACGGTTCCGCCGCTGGGGGTAATTAAGGCCACGATTACACCACACCTGACCGAAGACTAGCCATTAACAGGGTTGTCGAAAAGACTGGATATGACACGATTGAATGAAAAGAAGGTGTACAAATAATAGTGTAAAATATTTTAACAAGGCCAACAGTAAGTTATAAAGATAACATTCCCAAAGAAATAAATTAAATTATTAGACATTAAAAAAATTAAACCTGTACGCTACTGGTTCGCCTTGTTTTAAAACATCAAACATCACTCACACAATTATTTTATACATCAACGTGATCCATATACCTTACTGATTCGTCTGTAAAAATATTTTACACCATTTTTGTTACACCTTATATAGTACAGAAGTGATACTTATCGTCAGTTTATAAATGTCATTCCAATGAACAACCGTGCACTATCTAAGTCGTTACTGCTTGGAAACATTTAAGGTCATTTTCGCATGGCATTACTTAGGCCTAGCGCTACAGTTGGCTAAGGCCCTGTACATGTTCCGTTCAAACGAAATATTTGTTTGGTGAGCAGGGAGTATTTAATGTCTTTGATAGAACCTTCTCACGACTTTTATTCTTATGAGTCAGCCCTGGCCATGCGGCCAGGTACGTGCTAGACATCTAATTGCACCTGTCAGGCTGACAGATAGTAGAGATGCTGTACAAGTACCATAGACGAGATAAGCACAGATTGATTCTCTCTAACTGATTACTATTATAAGCCTATATATCATAATTATTTTATGACCCAATTTGTAGAGCTGAGAGACCCAGGCTCCAATCCCGGTAGGACAGGACCAAGTTGTAGTCGTACTCTGTATACAAGGTGATTCAAAACGGATGTGCTAAGTATTGAACCTGCGCTTCTGTGGCGAATTTATAATCATTATATGAAGATATCATATCGAAATTCTGTTTTCATATAATGATTATAAATACGTTTAAGAAGCACAGGTTCAAGGATTAGTTCAGCACTTTCTGAATCACACGATATATAATGAAAAATAAATCAGAAATTGTTTTGTTCTATTTTCATATCTACCCTTTTCCCCATGTCAATATTTTCCTATATTAACATGCAGCTTTCAGAATACCGTGTTCTGTGTATAACCTCAAATGTTTAACGGTGCTAAATAAATCGAGTTAATATTTTAAATGTCAGTGTTAACACTAATGCGCAAGAGTTCACCACAAAAAACTGTTCAGCATTTGTAACTACATCATAATTAAGACATTTTTGCTTAATACGAGAACTCTGTTGTAGATATTTAAAATATGAACAGGTATATTACCTGCTTACAAAAGCACAGATAGCCAAGTTGGTAGAATGCTTGCCTCGGTAACGAAGATCGCAGGTTCAAACCCCGGCTCGCGCCTTTAGGATTTCTGGATTTCATGTGCGAATCTCATTTTCGACCACGATTATCACTTGCTAAACGGTGAAGGAAAACATAGCGAGGAAACCTGCATGTCTGAGAGAACCCCTCGAAAGATGTGTGATGTCCGCCAACCCGCACTGGGCAAACGTGGTGGACTGTGGCCTTATCCCCCTCGCATTGAGGAAAGCCCGTGCTCAGCAGTGGCACATTAAAAATTGCTGGAATTATTATTTTAATTACCTGCTTATATACGGTCAGTTTTATTTCAATGTAAATATAAGAAATCAATACGATATCGGTACCTCTTTGAGGTCGTAGTAGGTACCTATGTAAAATAGAGTTGTTGCACGTCGCTGGGCGCTCGTTCGTCTCGGCCGCTCTAGCGCCGTATCGCCCGCATCTATAACAGTACCTCCAGTAATTATTATCTTCTCTTTGATGAAATAGATTCGGCAAATATAAATGCCCGCTCACACTAGAGTATGGTTCGTAAAAGAAATAAGTATTGGTTTATACTTTTGCATATATCGATTTATTGATTTCTTATATTTACGCAAATAGTTACACATTGAAATAAAACGAATTTTAAGGATTTTATCGTGTTATTTTAAGTTTCTATGTTTCCATATTTTGGCGGCTTTACAGCAACGAGACGTTGACGTGAGACGTTCTAGTGTCCTGGTTAAATCTGGGGTACCCTCATATTTAGTTGTTATTTGCGGTCCTATCTACGCAGAAAGTGTCTTGAGGTCTTGCAATGGTGCGCTTGGATTTGAATTTAATTATATTAATTACTGGATCCCAAGTCAATGGTAGCACCCAGCCATCTTCTATTGAGATTAGGATGTGTTTTTTTTAATTTCAATGGCCTCACGTATCGTCCTTGGCCGGAATCGGTTCTTTTGTGAGGATCTGTGGTTGATCAAATCTAATATACCGGCAGGTGCGATCCTGCACATGTTCACAGATTGCGGACTTCGTGGAGTGCCGGAGATATAATCCTTAAAATTAGCTTTATTTCCATGTGTAGTATTCGCGTAAATATAAGAAATAAATTGTACTCTATTTTATTTGCGATCAGTACCAACTGCCCATAGGCCGCATGCGCGTCAGAGCACGTAAGGAGATGGGCATGACATGCACAACCTCCGGCTCCGCACTGACATTACTTCATTAAAATTCTATTAACGGAAGCATTCTCTATACCTATCCAACCGAAAACCCGTCACATCACCACCACAACGACTCGAAAATCAACTTTAAAAAGTCCACCAATATGGTTGAAATTACATTGAAAATTGTTTGGTCCTTACGTTAAATGGTTGTGAAATTAATGTGCAGGGTGGTTTGGACTCTATTTATAGCGGCTCAAGGTGTGTTATCAGTCGCTTTCCGACCTGTCAATCATGAAAATCTCCAAGAGATGGACAGGTAGTTTCCACGCAATCGCAAATCGAGGATCGGAAGTCAATTGGTTAAAATGAACTAAAAAACGCGCGGGGAAAGGTTTTGGAGATTGCTTGTTGTTCACAGCTGTTGCTTATGAATAGTAAAAGGTTCTGATAAGTAATCATAATGTAAAGTGAACAGGCGGCGTGGAAAGTGAGCTTTATAATTTGCTGTTGTACAGCGTGTAGCTGTAGTGCAAGCAATATTATGAGATAATATCGAGATTTAAAAAGTTATTTACTTCTTCTTCTTTTTTTTTCTAAGGTGGGCAATCGGCATAAAATAGAGTCATTTTCTCGTTTCGACGACGACGATCAGTCATTCTTCATCAGAGTCATTCTTCATTACCGAATCGAAGATTCGATACGACTACGCGACCGAACGGTTCGATTAGACCATTCGCTTTCATAAAGCAAGTCCAAATAACCGAATCGGTTGATACAAGACTTGTCGCAAGATTGTGAATACTGAACACTTTTTAAATAATTAGAACGAATCTTAGGCATAGAACAATAGTTTGCAACAGAAAATAAACATGTGCCAAATATCTAAACTCACCATCAAAAATTCCATGAAATGTAAAGCTCCTTCCATGGGTGGTGCATGGGGTTTATTGAAGAAATCACCATAAATCTTCACGGTGCGTCGGTGGGGGCTTGGCACGAGGCAGCCCGCGGCTCGCTGCCAACGACGCGGACGCCGCTCACTGAGGATATACATAATATGTATATTATATACATAGGTATATATGATGTGTATAAACAGGGTATATTAAATTTCCCACGGGAAAATAAAAACATTAAATTATAAGTTTCGAAGTGTCAGTACCAACATTATAATTCTTTAAATCATAATACTATCATGTAGAGGTCAGTAACCAACAACATGGCCGCATCCAAAGCCAAGGTCATATGTAAAAAGATTGAATTCTACAATTTATATTATGTACATAAACTTAACATATTAACAGGACTGTGCTACTAAAAAATCAAAGGAATTTATGTTTGCAACAGATAACCAATTTTATATTTTGAATTGTTTGAAAATTATAAATTTGAATATTAAATCCAAACCAAAAAGAATAAATTACTTTATTTATTTTTTTCTATTAACAATATACATTGCTCAAATAATGGCTCATTCAACAGATAATAAATATTGTGGAAGCTTTCTTTGATTCCCATACTATAGCTCGAATGAAAATGTACCCAACAACTTATTATCTACAGGTGAGTAAACTTTTGACAGAATCAACGTCAGAGCTTTTAAACAAATGGGGAAAAAGGAACACGCCACTGACCCTCGCCTTGTCAACTTTTCCAATTATAAGCCAACCAATTTGATCGATAATTAAAAAAGCCAAGTATCGCCTAGTTCTAGCAATTATGTCAGATCTTTTGTGATTGAGCTGGGCGATTTATCTATTTGTTAACAATTACAGTCTTGTGTAACAGAGTGTAGGGTCCAGTTTTAAATGAAACTCTACCTACATCGTTATATGTGTACCTATTTACAGATAATACTTATTATTGTTTTTTTTAATACCACGATCGCGATAGTTAAAAAACGAGTTGTTTATGATACATAATGAGATGGTATGAAAACATGAATATGAAGTGATAGTAATATTGTAGGGGTATCCATTAAATAACCAACCAACAAAGATTTTCACTCTTAAACGCATTTTAAGTACTTCAGAGGAATATTTACGTAGAAGGACTATTCCGAAAGTAGCACACATATTAAGACTTCAAATACCGACTTTGCGTCTATTATCTTAAGAGAGTCATCTCGGAAAACCCCGGTCATGTTACATTAAGTTTGTAATGATGCCTTATTTGCATACACCACTAATTTATCTCAGGCTATGTGCATACTGGCGAAGGAAATAACAGCCACATTATAATAACTCTACAATGTACTTAGAATGTAGAGAAGTGCATTGTACTTCTCTACATTAGAAATAGAATATGTATGTTCATTCTTTATAATGCAAAGACGATAGAACTCATCGAGACCAATGAAATGACCCGGGTGATGATCATTCAAAAACCAAAAATTCTATTCTTATCTTTCCACTACTGAATACTTAAATGCAACTCAAATTTGAGAGTAACATATTTAACTTTTATACCTTACGTATAAGTAACTACTATAAAAA
Source organism: Pheosia gnoma (assembly GCA_905404115.1). Taxonomy (NCBI): domain Eukaryota; kingdom Metazoa; phylum Arthropoda; class Insecta; order Lepidoptera; family Notodontidae; genus Pheosia; species Pheosia gnoma. Next base: position 1,449,224 of record FR989905.1, read on the forward strand.
CTATTTCACTTACACATAGAAAATAAATATTTCAGTTAAATTTCGAAGGACGGTTATTCTCGGCGAAAATCTTATTTTTTTTTAAATAAATCATACCAGAGATAAAATAATTCTAATCTAGATTAGTGAAAACTTTATGAGACCGTTATCGCTCACACGATCAATAAGGTTCCATTGCTTAACATTTAATGAAATACCTTCTTAGAGTCCGAACTATTTATTATGTTGTATTCTTTATTGATCTTCGAAAACCTAGTTTGCGGAAGTGCAATTCCTCTAATAACATAAGCGGTTGACCTACTTAAGTTAATTAATTTAAAAAAAATCAGATTAGACCATTGAACTCTAAAACAAAGCCCGCAATTTCATACTTAAAACATCGTTTTACCTGCAAATTTGAACTTATTGATCAACCTCCAACGATCGACATCCATCGATGACAATCATACAATTTCAATATATTGCAGAGAAACATAACCGTCAGTGGACACCTGCACATATCTTTGAAGCGTCAGATGAAAAATGAAGGTAATAAAGTAGTAGGTGGTTTGTTGTAGCGATTTTTTTTCATCGTCTGGCGTCGGCCATTAATTCGCGATTACGTCTGCCCTGATGCGAGTACAGTTACTCGCCTATATGTCACGTTACACGGTTTTGAGCAAGCTGAAAGCATATCACTACTTATTTCACAGGTTTTTTGTGCGTCTGTGTCCTAGTAAAGTTCTTAGAGTAGGTCAAGTTTGATTGGGGCTCGAGATGGTTTAGCTCGTCTTTTTTTTTCTTCTCGTTTTAAGTATGATATAATAAGATACAGTGGTGTGTTATTAATATTGTTAAGTAGGTTGGACTGGATGTAAAAAAATAAAGACAATATTATTAGGGTGTGCTTGTTTAATATATTTTATCATATTAATTAAATAGAATCTGATAATCTAATCAATCAAAAAGACACAGAGAGAGAGAATACAACAAAAGACAATGTAACCACTGAATTCTGCCGAACCTATGACAAGTTTTAAGTTTTCGATCCCAGCTTCAACATTATATTGTTTAATTTGACGAAATATTTCATAACAAGACTGGAGAAATTTCAGCCAAATAATACTTAGTAACTCATCAAATTAAATTATTGTACCATATCTCACATTTTCCGAAAAATTTACCATTGAATTACTGTTCTCACTGCACTATAACAAAACCTTATTAAGCCACGTTAAATGACCTAGGCGTTTCGACGGTGGCTCATTGTGGCTGCTCCGAATCGGACCACTTCAGTAGAGTGTTGCCAAACGTCTTGGCCCAATCAGGACATCTAGACTTGAGGATCAGTGGGCTATGAAGCTCCCGTCACCAGATGAAAAGTCAAGTTAGTAGAACGCTTGCCTCGGTAACGAGGATCGCAGGTTCAAACCCCGGCTCGCACCTCTGGGATTCCTGGATTTCATATGCGAATCTCATTTTCAACCACGATCATCACTTGCTAAACGGTGAAGGAAAACATCGTGAGGAAACCTGCATGTCTGAGAGAACCCCTCGAAAGATGTGTGAAGTACGCCAACCCGCACTGGGCCAGCGTGGTGGACTATGGCCTAATCCCCCTCGCATAGAGGAGAGGCCCGTGCCAAAGATGTGTGAAGTCCGCCAACGGGCACTGGGCCAGCGTGGTGGACTATGGCCTAATCCCCCTCGCATTGAGGGGAGGATTATAACTAGGGTAAGACATGCTAAAGGTGACCACACAAGACTGGGTATCTTTTAAAATATTTCGCACCGTGAAAGTTCGCCGGTCATAATATACATGTCTATGGTCTCCGATATTGGGCTTGTCTCAGTTTTTGTTTCCACATGGCAACACTAGTGAGGTAGCTCGTATTCAATACGTGATGATTGCATGCAGCTTTATAGAACCCAATTAGTTTTACTAAACAGAAATTTGGAGTTATTTTTTTAGTCTATCTAGAGCGTTCTAATTTGGTTTGACTAGATTACAGATATTTCTCAGTGGGAAGCTGGTTTGTAAGTAAACTATGCCATCAGAATACCATTTCCCATGACATTGAAGAAATGTTATTTATACTATTACTATTAAATACTTGTTACTGATCGGCTGTACATTGCATGGTGCGATAGACAATATAGACGGATCTGAATCCAAAACAAGGTTTTTTTAAAATTATTGATTCTCTGTATATATTGATTTCTTATATGTATTTACGCGAATACTAGGTACACATTGAAATAAAACTTTTTTTTCGGATTTTATCGCGTTTATTTTATATTTTTACGTTCCCGATATTTTGGCTACTTTACAGCAACCATGGTCACCCATGATCATCCCGTGACCATGGTTGCTGTAAAACAGCCGAAACGTCGCGAACGTAAAAACATAAAATAAACGCTATAAAATCCGAAAAAGTTGTTTTATTTCAGTATTTTTTGTACATCAGTTTGTCGGCCCGTTCTAGCATCACTTAAAAATAATGGACCGATTTGATTAGGATTTATAAATGTTGAACAGCTTAAAGTTAGACCTAGATAATAGAGTGCGACCATCTGGGATTAAGTAACACAGTAATAATGACGTTTATGAAAGCTAGTAAATATAATAATGCGTTTTATAACACTCCTAGTCGGTAGGTACCTACAGAATCGAACAAAATCAAACAGCTGCACATCTGCGTTCGTCGGCGCGGGCGCAGATTTATGTGCGTTTTCCGCCACTACACCGATCGGAGATACGAATTAAACACTCCTATTGGCGGACGATTTCCGCACCTCGCACACGCCACTTCTCGCGGCTCGCGCACGTTCTGAAAATAAATTCACAATTATATTCCTAGCTCTCTATTAGTGTGCAAACTAATATTTATGATTGGTTATCAAATGATGGGCTTTTATAGCCACTGCGAGTAACTGATGTCTGATTCGACCGTGTCTCGTAGAAGTATGAACCTATCTAGAATAGTTCCTGATATTTGTACATATAGTACTTAACCAACATTTATTAATAACATGATAATAATAATTAGCCCTTTCATGACCCACAAAAATATGTTTTAATTTATAAACTTTGGTTTGGAGGTTATTTGTTTACTGACAGCTGTCTGTTATTACCTGCTGAATCTATATTATAGATTTGGTCCAATTACAATTAAAATTACTTCTGAGAAATTATCTTAGTCATTGTAATTTTTTCTATTTTTTTTTCTTTTTTTTTCAATTTTACTGTTTATTATACTATAGAATTAATCTAGATTTAACAAACCAAAGTTAAACCTACCTAACCTAAATTACCTACCTGGCTATCAGCAAAAACCGTTACTCACCAAACGATTCTTTGAACGTTCCTTATTTGAAAATTTGTTCCGGTACAACACCCAAGAAAAAACGTTCGCGCGCTTTCTTTTAATGCGTTCTTATTTCAAATACTTTGACGTCTATTTTAAACGTTTTTTTCTTTTGAAGCTTTATTCGCCAATCGCGTTAATTTGGCTGTTTGATTGACCTTAACCTCATGTTTTGAATATGAGTGACAGGTTTATTAGGCGCTAAGTTGGGCCGATTTTTTTTTACCTAGGCAACGGTAATTAACCTGCAGAGTAAATTAACCAAGGATTATTTAACCTTTAATTTTAGTTTTTTTTTGTGCATTAGGCGTAAACCACATTTGTTGTATATTTTCTTGAAGGTTTCCTGCTCGCACATCAGGAGCAAACTACTTGAAATATATTTGTGAAACTTAGTACGTTGATAGGTTATAGCCCGAGTCAACATATTATAGCAACATTTTTATAGAGGGGAAATCAATGGTTTCCCGCGGTAAATCCAAACATGGAAATAATTGGAATGGCAATAGATATAGTTTTGGGAAATGGAAGGGTTCCCTGGGATAGCCGAAAAAACGTACAATCTCGCAGGCATTGCTAGTAGATAATACATAAATCTTACCATGGGACACAAATAGTAGTGCCTATATTTTAAGAGCTAAACTGGTAAGGTCTTTATTGGCACGTTACTGGGTCGGCCATTGGCTTGCCGCCAGGGTCTGCCTGACGAATTTATGTGCGTGCCCCGCACCACGGCAGAGTGCGAGGAGGGGGGTGGATCTATGCGTTTCTGCTTATGGTAATACTAAAAGCTTTTACACTATGGAGCGCCAAAGAGTTTTTCTCGTTTCTAAATCTCTTAATCTATATCTTGGTACTTACCTGTGTGAGCTTAGACCTTTAATAACTGGACCCGTGCAACTTGTACTCATAATGACGAAACTTGATAATATTAAAAATGTAAAAAAATCCACGTCTTCTTTTTTTTAGTTGGAGTTGCCAACTACAAAATAGTGCCATATTTGCCAGTATCGAGTATTTCTTGATAATTTTTATAAAATTATAAGTACCCATGATGATAATGATGACGTTGATTACGATGGTGATGAAATGAATCTCCTACCCCTATCAGTAAAGCTGTGTATACTTTACTGAAAGTTTACCGGACATCTTGGGAGAACTTGAAAAGTCAAGTTATACTGTTTTATTTCAATTTCCTTTACTCGTGCACGTTTACGAACACACTACAAACAATGGTTAATATTCCACTAATATTACACATTATTTATTGACACGCATTTTTTGGAATATAAAACACAATTGAAAACTTCAAGTATTTGCTAAAAAAAGCTCACAGAAGGAATACAAAAATCAACCGCAATAATTTTGTTTTTTTTATTTATAATTTGGTTTACCGAGGTAACTGTTACAGAATTTTGTTGTTGATATCGCTACGGAACCTTATACTATGCATGGCTGACTCGACATGTAATTGGCCGCTATTTTTCCTAATGGCTTTTTTCGATTGAGTCGACCAATGTCGTCGTAGTGGCGAAGTAACGTTGGAGATTGATTGATAGGTTATGGTACATTCAAAATTATTTTTTGTTGATATTGGCCGATTAGTTTATCTTAAACGTATATAATATATACATACGGTATATATACGTCACAAGTAAGTATATCACAAACTACACAGATGTTAAACTCCCCTTTTTTTCTTAATAAGAAGTTTTTTTTAACAGCCACACCAACCTTAGAGCAATTATTTTGCCAACTTCAAGTAAGAATACCTTTTGAATATGAGATTATGTATGCAGGCCTAATCCCCATGGATTAGGCCTGCATAGGCCCATGCCTAATAACGACCTGTGTATAGTGACCCTGCTTTCTGTGCTGGGGGTGCCGGGTTCGAATCCTGGTAGGGACAAACATTTTGTGACGCGCACGAATGTTTGTACCCGAGTTATGGATGTATAAGTATACTGGAGTCGCCCCCAGTCCTTTGCACGGTACCCATAATATAATCGTTGCTTAGTGTGAGACCTTAAATTTGTGGTAACTTTTGACGATTCATAAGTACTGTACTCAATGGTCTACGTGAATAAAAAATATTCTGATTCTGGTGTGTTCGTCTGGCAATTGACATACTAGCCGATAATAGACGCATATAAGTATCGGCGCACACTATAAATCCGTCACCGGCTGTTGGCCGGCCGCCAGTGTGCGGCGCACTTAACGCCCCACTCTTGATACATTTGCCAGCGATACCATATTGCCAGACGTTGGCGCAGCCTGGCCGAATACAGCCGACGCCAACATATGCCAACCTTTGGGAGAAAAATAATAACAGGTTTTACCTAGAATTATTTTTCTAAATTGACACATTGAATTCTAAGGTAGTAAGTGTAACTTCTAAGAAGGACTTACACGACCTGAGTAGCATAGTAGGTAGTGACCGTGCTTGTCGTGCGCAGGGTCCCAGGATCGAATTCTGGCAGGGACAAAACTTAGGAATACTCCTTTGGTACTATGACTACTGATAAAAACAAGTACTGTAAGTTAATATAAAAAAACAGCAGTTTATTTTACACTTCTAGAAGTATGATCCTTGTTTTTATGACTAGCTACCGCCCACGTCTTCTCCCGCGGTACCTACCTCGATCGAACATAGCCTATATCAGTCAGGAATAACGTGTTTTTTTTTTAATCGTATCAGTGCACCGGAGAATACCCCCTACATCTAAACTCACAAACTAACAAACTTTACATACTTATGCAACACACCAACTATGCGGTCCCACACTAAGCAACACTTGTATTGTGGGTACCGTACAATGTATTATTCATGTTAATAACACAAAGATTGTCCCTACCAGGATTCGAACCCGGGACCCCCCCCCCCCCGGCGCAGAAGGCAGGGTCACTATCAACTGAGCTAATCAGGTCGTCATAGATAGGTAGGTGTAGATATTAACAATATATAATCCATCACTCAATTAAAGGCAAATAGTCTGGCACCAACCATCTTCTCTGCCAGACCGCGGTATGGGCACATACACGACGCGCTACGATATATCTTAATAGCGGTATCCAGGCGCTAACTGCGGCAAGCGCTGGCGCACTGCCAGTGACGAATTTATGGACAAGTAGCTACAGACACCATATGTTGGTACAAGCATGGACATTTATCATTACCTATAATATATATATATCCCACTATCCCACTAATATTATAAATGTGAAAGTTTGGATGGATGGATGGATGTTTGTTACTCAATCACGCCAAAACGGCTGAACGGATCTGGATGAAATTTGGCACAGAGATAGATTATAGTCTGGAATAGTCTGGGATAGCATACAGGAACCGTGCATTTGCAAAAGGATTTAGAGGAAAAGGACATACTTCACAATCGCGTTTATTTTATGTTTTTACGTTCCTGACTTTTAGTCCTCCCGTGACCATGGTTGCTATAAAGCAGCCGAAACGTCGGTCGTGAACGTAAAACATAAAATAAACGCAATAAAATTCGATAAAATAGTTTTATTTCAATCTGTAATATTCGCGTAAATATAAGAAATCATTACATACATGTTTTGTCCCATTATGTTACCGGATAGCTTGTCACCCTACACTACCAAATAAAAGGAAACAGAACGTATTGTCTGTACAAATGTTTTGAATTGTGGACACCGTGTACGCACGGCGCGTGGCCGCCGCGAATGAAATAGATCACGTTTTCAGCACTGAAGGAGCCAGTAAGTTTTCAGCACTGAAGGAGCCAGTACATTTGAACACGAGGAGCTAGTTGCTAACATTACTTACTACCAAAGGTTTATTCAGTCAACATATGTAGGTATGTAGCTTATGTTCATATACAGTCTTCAAATTAAAGTTTTCTATTATCAAGTAGGTAAATAGATATTGAAAAATAAATAATTCATTGACAAGGCGGATCTATGACAAAGTATAACTTTAAATGTATGAAAAAAAATCTACGTGACTCTTGAATTATGATCTTCTTACACACAATCGGACTTCAATCCACATAATTACATACATGCACAAACAAATCAAATTGGTAATGGGATCTGAGGCGCATCAATTAGGGCTGCACGGGCGGCGCGTCCGAAACGCGTCAAAGTTGAGCCGCCCGCCCCCACCGCCGCCCGCCCCACCCGCCGCCCGCCGCCCAGCGGTGCAATTTTTTTAAGGGGGCATCCCCCCTTGTCAGACTGTTTGGTGACCGTTGCACCTCTATAGTGCAGACGACTCGAATTGGCGGTTGGCAAATATAAATACTTATGCCATGATTAAAATCGTAATCGGGTGTAAAGTTTCCGGATAATTTCGGCTCGAAACAATTTCTATGGTGAAATTGTTATTTCCCTTTGAAGACTCAAGAGATTACTGTACTTGTTTATAAAATAAGCATAATGCATGGTATAAAAATATGCTACACCAGTAGCGGAGTTCATTCTATAGAAAATGTCAATTAATGGCAACACAGATCGTGACATAGTCTTAGGCCATTGTCGAAGAGAATACCTTGCGAAGCATATTTTTATACCATGCTCTGAGGTATATTTTAATCTTCTATTCATGTAAATATGACATTTATCTACCCATCTATTGACATAATGTTGTTGCCTATAAGTACATAGTGGTTAGTATTGAATGAAACATTCTTGATCTTATAATATTCGTGCAATAAATATAATAAAATACCACCAACGGCCAACTCTCACCGCACCTACTACACTCGTGTCCATTTTGACGCGCCGATTTTTTTCCCAGCGGCCGCGTGTTTTCGTTTATTTCGCTGCACACTGCGCCGATCGGGAGAGCTCCATCGATCTGGGGCCAGCCTGTGTCACACACACACACACACACACACCCCCAACAATGCATACGAACAATAATATTAGCTTGTGTTAGCACCAACGAGCTACAATTTGATAACTTTCATGGGTAGTGGATACAGGTCAGCGGCCTTTCACATACTTACTAAGTTCGCTTTTCAAGTAGATAAGTAAATAATTCCCACCAACCTAGGACTTCTAGAATGTATTAAGTAGGTAAGTAACTTAACCGTCAACTACGGAGACGTTTGTAAAAACATTTCTAAACTAATAAATCTTTTAAAACTCTTATAAAACTCTTATAGCGCGTTACAGGTTCGTATGGAGAATCGTCATTTGTTCTGAATGTCGTCTGCAGCGCCATCTATGTATCCTGTGGCGAGATCGAAGAGGTCGCTACACTATAAAGAGGTGAAGTTTGAGAGTTTAGATGTAGGGTGTAATCTCCGGAACTATTCATCCGATTACGAAAATTCTTTTATTAATAGAGAGCTACATTATCCCGGAATGCATTAGACTTTGTATTATAGACTTACCGCGGGCTATACTATTTACGATACTATATGTACTATCGATTATTAGTCTGTAAGTTTTTCTCGAAACATAAATAAATACAAGATTCGCTATCGTAACAGAGCTATGTAACCTGCCATGGTCAGGACACTTCTCTATAAATACTTACTGAATAATATGCTGTTTCTTTTTTTAAAAGACTTCTCGCATTATATCGGAGACCACATACATGTAAAAGATTCCATAGTTATGTTTTCTGTTTTACCTTATTCAAGCTATCATTGTCTTGCGTCATTCGTAATATAAGTTATTAAATATAATATTTTTTTTATTTGACATACGGATCGAAATATCTTTTGATGACGTCAACATATAAAAAAATATTCGTGGGGTAACAAACCTTTTCTGAATGTGTTGAAAATTAAATAATATGTTCTCGTATCTCCCGTGTGTATAAAGAATGGGATTATATATTGCGGCTCATCGAACTGCATATTGAGGTTAAATTGTACTGACAGAAGACTACAGTATACTTTTCAACCAGCGCTCCTTAGTGCATTTGTAAGCTTTATGTCAAATCCGAATTCTGATGTCAATTTTAATATAACGCCACCCACGAAATTCCTGTTATTATGTTGTTGGGAATAAAATTGATTTTAAAATCGACATATCGAAATTCTGACTTCACATGACTTCAAATTCGCTAAAGAAGCGCTGGTTAGAATCTTCGTATACCCTTTCCGAATTACGTTGTATACTAGTTCATAATCCCATTCTTTATTCAAACGGATAGTAATCGATCTGACCTAAATCAAATGTAGGTTAAGGACACAAAAAAAAGCTATGATTGATATACTGCAATAATGGACTGATAATATGGCAAAAATATTGTCTATTATGTACGTATGCCAAAGGTTTGCAAGCCCTGATATATTTGGTAGTACTACATATACCTTTTTAAATAACTACTTGTAAAATAAGTAGGCAGTACCTACTAGCAATTTAATTGGCGACATTCGGCTTACGCATGTGACACAGATCGCAGATTGATAAATAATATGGAAATGTTACTGGCCTGTATAAAAAAACAAGACGATTTTTTTTTTAATAATGATGTATGCCTGGTGCCATGTCGTATAGGGAGGTGAAAGAAGCTGCTCTAGATAGAGACAGAAAGAGCTTCATCAGCTACACTGACAAGGGTCTAACCCTTAAATTAGATGATGATGATGATGTATGCCTACTTAGGGTGAAATTTTAGTCAAATCTAGTATAGACAATCTGACAAATACTGTAGGAATTTGACCGTAGTTAAATTTATCCATAGATAGTGCACTCAAGCCTTACCCTCAAATTTATAGACGTTTTAAAACTTTATCAAACGTCATAGAGTACTGCGCACAAGAGTTTTGCTTTGCGCAGTACTATATGACGTTTGATAAAGTTATACAACGTCTATAAATTCGGGAGTTAGTATTTTTCAGATGAAAATCCAAATCTTAGTTCAGTGCGGGTTGGTTGAATTCACATGTCGTTTGAAACTAGCAGAGTTTTGGAAGACATGTACCTAGGTTTGCCGTGCGATAATCAACGTTGACAGAGATTGTCACTTGAAATTTGAAGATTCTGCGTGAGTGACGTTTCGACGTGCGGTTGCTATTACTAAGGCGTTCATGTGACCATATTAGGTAACACTGATTTTGAACAGTGATGCCCTTTTCCGCTAAAGTAGTATGAAAACCATTTCGTCGCAATGTATTCGGCCGCGATCTGCAAATTAGCAATTAATGAATGCAGCAGGGCAGGAAGGGTCCCACCCGCGCCCCCTCGCGACGAGGGATTTTTTACTATAGGAAGCCCGCTGGACCGACTGAATACAAGCAAGAGAGCACTGGAAGATGCGTCCGGGGATATCGCAGACATGAAAAACACTTATCAATGAACAAACAAGTTAAGTTATAAGGTATAGGTATTTTGTGTATCATGATAAAATTTTACAGAATCAGAATCAGAATATTTTTTATTCACGTAGACCATTATGTACAGTAAGTACTTATGAATCGTACATTATTATATAACGTGTGACCGACGCATCAGTAAGTTATAAATTATGTTTGATTTGTTTAAACAAGGCCCACCAGTAGCGTTTGCGCGTGCGCTCAGTACAGTGTCATTTTTAAAATGTCTAATAATTTGATTTATTTCTTTGGGAATTTTATCTTTATAACCCACTGTTACTGCTACCCCTGTTCAAATATTTACACTATTATAAATCTATACATCTATACATATAAATAAAATTGGAGTGTCTGTTTGTAATATTAAAATAACCGCTTTTTACTAAGTGCATTTGGATGTATACACGTTACCTATACCGAAACAACCTTTTTTAAAATTTTTGTCTGTCTGTCTGTCTGTCCGTCTGTCTGTTTGTTCCGGGTAATCTCTGAAATAGCTGGACCGATTTTGACGGGACTTTCACTGGCAGATAGCTGATGTAACAAGGAGTAACTTAGGCTACTTTTATTTTAGAAAAAAAAAATAGGATCTCACGAAAAAAAATAAAAACCAATGTTGCAGCGCAGCGCCTGATTAAGTTTGATAGCAACAACCTGCAATGCGTCCCGCGGGCTCAGAACGCGCGAGCCTGCTGTTGTCAACGGTTGTCTTTGTTAAATACCACGCGGAAGAAGTCGCGGGCAACAGCTAGTAAATAAATAAATATCGCCATACGAACACACCAACTATACTGTCCCACTTTAAGCAACGCTTGTGTTATGGGTACCGTACAATGGACTGAGGGCGAACTCAGTATATAATACTTATATACATATTAAACATCCATGACTCGGGTACAAACATTCGTGCTCATCACACAAAGCTTGTGTCCCTACCAGAATTCGAACCCGGGACCCTCGGCGCAGAAAGCAGAGTCACTACCACTGCGCTAATCAGGCCGTCATAATTATTGTTATATAATAGATATTTAAAATTCACATTTTTGTTACTTTTGATTTGTTTTAAAATTGGCATATTAGCATAAAACTTTAAAGGGTTTACATAATAAGTAAGATATTGCAACAGTTTGTAGTACTTATGCCAGGATATATCTCCAGATAAGTTCTCCAGTATGTCCGCGCTCTTCGTTTTTAGCGTTTTTTCGCAGCAAGCCCGCAGCATTCGTTTTTCTCGTGCCCCCGTCGAACGGGGGCCCACCCCGGGCCCCGGGAGCCACGGGGCCCACCACCCCGATACCACCGTGCGCGGAATTTGATTAATGCAATGTTCACGATAATTATTCCTGTTACTATTTTTTGACAGGATAAAGTTTTTTCGTTCGGCTTCCATTTTTATTTTCTTTTTTTTTCCAATGCGCAAACGTGATCCGAGATAGTTGGACGTGAGGGAAGATTTTATTGTGCATTTTTTAAATTTATTTATGATTCGTTTAAGTATGCAAATATGGCATAGACATCATATTATTACACTAGACTTGATTTACAATACAAAATGATAACTATGTTTTCTGCCGATTTGAAGCGCCTCCTCGAGCGTCTCCGGAACTAATTCTGACATTAATTGCAAATGGCCGTCGTGTTCTTAGGAACACTGGAAAAAATGGCACTATTATGTAGACCGACCAAACTAAATAATAATAGCAAGAAGATCAATGTTGCCATCATAATATACATAACTACATACTGTTATGTCGTTATTCTCAAATAACCTATTTCATTAGTATAAAATGTATCACATAATATGTAAATTTTATTGCAATTCTGTCGAAAATAATATCAAGATTCGCAAAATGATGATATCAGATGCATGATAATAAATTAGATGTTTATCTTAAAGAATAACTACCTACATAAAATATGTTTTTGATTTACATACAGTCTAGCGAGTAGAAGTTCTATAGCCCTAAACAAATGATATGTTAAAAAATAAGCTAACCTTTTTCCGACTTGAGAAGAATTTGAAAACACTAAATACAGCGTGGTTCAGAAAGTACATACATATATAAGGTTGACAAAAATTGTGTAAAACATTTGAACAGATGAATGAGTAAGTTATAAGGATCACGTTGATGTGTAAAATATTTGTGTAGGTAAATGATGTTTGATTGACTTTTTGGTGGTTGTTTCGATGATGTTTGTTGGTGATGGTTGATTTTTTTTGGTCAATGCGAACCAGTAACGTTTGGCTGTGCGCTCATTATTAAGTCAGAATTTCGATAGGTCTATGTAAAAAGAAAATATTCCCAATCAAATTACAAATATTTTTTTATTTTTTTTTATTTTGACATTACAAATTCTCTCTCTCTCTCTCTCTCTCTCTCTCACTGAATCACGCTGTATAGACAATCATTATGGAAGAGCTAACAACGAATTAAATGAACTCGAACGATAGTGAACGTGGAAATAGAATAGAGAGTCCGCAGTACGAGTGCTATCTAAAACAATCTCCGCTGACAATATCCGGGCTGCCTCACTCCCGCATACAATGGTCCAGACGTTATGAACACTGCTTTTTGAAACTGCATATATAAAACAAAGACGTGTTAGTTACACCATTTATAACTCAAGAACGGGCGGGCAGATTTTTATGAACTTTTTGAAATTGTCTCCGCCCCGAATAGCATAATAACTAAATAAAACATGGGAATCATTTACAAAAAAAAAATTATAAAGATAATTCATTTTCTCATACTTTTGATTCTGAGGTGGACCGAAGTTCCTCGGACGGTTCGTTTAGTATGTAGAAAAAAAATTTTCTTTAAAATGAGCTCTATATATACGGCTTTACATAGCGTGATTGTTATTAAGAAAGGGTAATATATACCTAGATATACGAACTTTCGACCCTGCGCATGTATACCTAATCCATATGTAAATTCAGAATTTTGATACCCATTTCGAACATAAGAAAAACTTGCTTTTAAAAAAATGATATTGGACAAGCCGCTAAGTTTCTTGCCGGAACTTCTCAGCTGAGGTCGCGTTCCGGTCCGGTTGTAGAATTAAGAAAAACAAATTTACGAATTTGTCAGTGCTCCCGTAGGCTTATACGAAATTAATGATTCGACTTTGAGTAGTCATTTTATTGTTAACAAAATGACAAGTATTTATTAAATCGACATATTAAATCCAAGGATAAATTATCTCATATCATCCTAAAATACAATGCCACAATTACGAAACACTACAATAATTAAAGAAGTACCCAAAAAAGAGTAAGAAATTCTTCAAATTTTAACTCCGCTATGCAATCTCTTAAATGATCCTCGCTTTCAAAACCAAAAAGTGACCTGAATGAGAAACAAAACAGGTTATTAACAGTGGCGCAGTAATGGACAGCGGACAATGCAGCAGCAGACGCCTCCGAACAATGCTCACGTTTTAACAAAATCTGTACCCCAAGCACAATCCTTTTTACGTAGGGTTTCGGTGTGTGTAGTCTTCCATCCCTCTAACACCACAGATGTAATACATAAGTATGAGAATGACGGCAAGTTTTCTCGATGACGTTACGATGTCATTAGAAGTTCTTGCGTGCTCTACTGGAGGCTGAACTTTAACGCGAGGGCAACTTTGGCCACAGACTTATTAGAATATTCAGACAACACACGGCATGAACTATAAAAGAAGCCTAATATAACTGGTCTAGCATGTAAAAACAAGTACTCACGTACAAATACAAAAAAATATGACCAGAAGTTTTCATTGAAATAAAACTTATTTTACAGATTTTATCGCGTTTATTTTATGTTTTTACGTTTAGACGCGATAAAATCTGTTACAAGTTTTATTTCAACACTAAAAATAAATTGAAAAGTGGCTTCGCTTTGCTAGTGGCAACGTTACGTCTGAATACCTAAATAAGTCTGTGGTTATCGAAGACAAATAGCGAAAACGCGTAATCAAACGCAAATCTAGACAGAAGTAGGTAAATACCTAGTGGTAAGATAGATTTTTGTGAAGACTAGTTGTAGATCATTCTTGATCCTGGGAAAGATATATTATTTTATTTATTTATTCTGTATACAGGGTGATTCAGAAAGGGTATGCTAACTTTAGAACCTGTACTCCTTTAGCGTTCGCATTTGTTATCAGTATTCAATTTAAAAAAAATGTTCGCAGAAAATCAATATTGTCATTTTGCTGGGCACAAAGGTTATGATTAAAATCAACACATGGGATAAAGAAGGCAATAGCTTGATTTCTTAAGTACTCCTCTCGGCAATAGATATTCCATTAAAATCAACCATGCATCCAACAAAGAATACCAACAAATTATGGATCAAGGTACCAGGATGGCATGAACGCGCAGGCTGCATCGCTAGATTGATGGGAGCGGGGGTGGGGGGACGCGCGGGACAGGGCGGTTGATGGATGGCTCGAGTACCAGGAGACTAGAGATGCATCGGGGATCAGGATAATGCTTTGCAGTACAGGGTTTCTGAGAAATGAAACATAATTAACCCCATGTGGTGTTAGGCTTATACCAAACATAGCCGACACTCAAATGGAATTCTAATTTGAGAGCTATAGGTTATAGTTACTTATTTTTTTTTGGAAGACCGGGACGCTGCAATAGGCTAGCGATAGCAAATTAATAGCAAAAACTGCGGAATATTTTCTAACAAATAGCAAATTCGTATTGCATCGCAACCCTACGTGGTACGAATTTGCGATTCGTAAGCAAGCATTGCAAGATGATTGCGTATCGTACGTATCTATATAAAGCTTAACAATAGTGTAAAATATTTTAAGTGGTCCATTGGTAGGCATATAAAGGTCAAATTCTCAATGAAAAAAAATTAAATTTTCGAAATAACACTACGTACTAAGTGCGTAGTGAAACTGTACTGTCTCGCTTTCTCACAGAAGAATATAACAGTGTAAACACATACATTTTATACATAAACGTGATCGTTATCACCTACTTTTTAACCCCTTAAAATATTGAATTAAAATTTTTTTTTCGAATTTTATCGCTTTTATTTTATGTATTTATATTCCCGACGTTTAGGCTGCTTTACAGCAACAATGGTCACGGGAGGACTGAGGTGGTTGACGTCCTAGTGTCATAGTTTGATCTGGGTACCCTCATATTTAGTTGTTGCTAGCGCAAATACACGCGAAAATAAACGCGATAAAATTCGAAAAAATAGTTTTATTTCAATGTGTAGTACTCGCGTAAATATAAGAAATGAATTTATATCTATCTATCTATCAGCCAATAGACGTCCACTGCTGATGAATTTATATCTATCTATCAGCCAATAGACGTCCACTGCTGGACATAGGCCTCCCCCAACGACTTCCACACATCACGGTCCTCCGCCACTCGCATCACGGTCCTCCTCCATACTTCGTCGCCGTTCACAAATGAATTTGTGAACCATTAAAATATTTTACACTTTTTTTGTTACACCTTGTATATCTTTAGATGGTATCTGTCTACCCTTCGGGGACTACCTTCTAGCTGTATCTACTTACCCCATTACCCCAATCTATCATTTGCCAACTGTTTTCACACATGCTACGTTACAACACAACCATTAACTGGGGTTAATGATCACGTAAGTACCTACCCGCTGCTGTCAACGACACCATCTTGGGAACCCCATGCTTAGTGACGTCATATGGTGTCAGTTTTTATGGCAATTATTTTCATATTAATCATGGGAATATGACTTTAAAGGTGTTATTTATGAAATATATAATAATATTAAATCATTTTTTAAGTCCGAATACGAGGGGAATTTGGTCATAGTGGACCACGCTGGCCCAATGCGGGTTGGCAGACTTCGCACGTCCTTCGAGGGGTTCTCTCAGACATGCAGATTTTCTCGCGATGTTTTCCATCATCGGTCAGCAAGTGAGTGTGTGTGTTAGTGAGTGAGTGAAGTGAACATGAAATCCAAAAATCCCAGAGGTGCGAGCCAGGATTTGAACCTGCGCCCTCGTTACCTCGTTACTTTAATTAAACAATTTTTTTTTCATAAAATTAAAAAAAAACACAATCACCCCTGTAATCCTCGCGGAGGTAGGCAGTGGTGCGCTGTAGCTCTGTAGTTAACTCGGGCTGCTATAAACTGATCTTCTTTTTGTAGACTCGCACCGCTTACAATACATACGATGTGACAGACAGACTGTAAACTAATAATACCCCTTTAATTAATATTGCCAGCGAACACACCACTGTACGGTCCCATACTAAGCAACGCTTGTGTTATGGGTACCGTACTGGCTGGCGGCGTTTCCAGTATCATTACTTTATATCTAGACATTAAACATCCGTGAGTCGTGTACCAACATTCGTGCTCATCACACAAAGTTTGTCCCTACCGAGAATCGAACCTGGGACCCTCAGCACAGAAATCAGGGACACTACCAACTGAGCTAATCGGGACGTCGTTACATCGAGAAAAACTTTTATACACACACAGACTTGTTAGAACATTCACAACACACGGCGTACGCTAAAAGTGAAGCCTAAAAACTCTGGTTTACCATTTAACCAACAGACCAGTTTTTTTAGGCCTCTGCTAGCGAACGTCGTGTGTTGTCTGAATGTTGTTATATGTCTGTGTACACACAAACTATAATTTGTTAATAACAATACCTAAGAAATCTTATCACCGGCGCGTCATAATCACGCCGAACAGCTATTCAATCGCCATCAGAACATTCTCAGGACATTCAACATGATGGGTCAAACGACGATAAAAATCAAAGGAGATACATCCTGCCCGCAACAAGCAAAAACATATCCTAATTCCAGGTCACAAGCTACAAAATTAAACAAAAAATCACCACATCCTTACCTTTATCCTTGCTGCTAGGTCGTGACTGTCAAATGCTAATTCTGCTGATCAATTTTCAATTCTGTTGTAGGTTAAGTTACGGTGTGTTATCGTGTAATGGGTTGTAGGACCTCAAGAGGCAGCCAGGTCGACGGATGAGGGTGGAATCCGACAAAAAGCCGTCGGACTGGTCGATCCGAAGTCATTCGATTCGAAACGAATCAAATGCTCCTATAATGTGTTCATATATTTTTTTTAAGATCGATTAGGTACCTTGAGATATTTATAAGCATTTGGCATTACGTCATAGGCTGAATGGAAACCAGAAACATGACAGGTCTTTGCTTTCGTTCCCTGAAAATAACATTTACTCTATGGAATAGATCCTGACATTGACAAATTCACATAATCTTTAGGTTTTTTTATTGCAAATAAATTCCGTCAGGCAAGGTGTTGTCCCAGTAATAATCTTTTTACGAATACATGGTAAATATACATTAGTATTTTGGCAAGAACAATGAGTTCATCTGAAATCATGCTCTTACCTATTTTAGATTATACAATATCCTATAAGATGTAGAGTAAAAAATACATTTATGTTATTCAGTAGCCTTATGGTCTGGAACGAATATGAGCTCATTACATCGTAGTCTGTACACCTTGTTAAACAACGGGTTGAAGACTGTAGCCCATTGGACCGAAGGTCGACTTTTAAACAACAAGGTTGAAACGTTTATCACATCAGAGGGTACCCCCGTCAAACTATGACACTAGGACGTCAACCACTTCAGTCCTCCCGTGACCATGGTTGCTGTAAAGCAGCCGAAACGTCGGGAACGTAAAAATAAAAAATAAACGCGATAGAATCCTTAAAAATAGTTTTATTTCAACGTTTATTAGTTTACTTTCGGAAAAGTATCTGACAACCTTTGAAATTGAATGAAAGTTTACCTAATGTATTTTTAGTCAGTAGTAACATTTATTAGTTCCACAAGTGACACATATATTTCATACATAAACGTGATCAGTATGAACTCTTAAAATATTTATTTTAACACTATTTTTGTTTTATCTTTAATGGAAAATCCCAACAATCCAAGCCTAGGATCAAACCTGAACCCCTCTTAGTCACAAACCAGTTCACCAAGTAATCCCAACCACGTATGTAAGAAGTAGCTATCAATAAGTTTGTTGTATGATTCACCATGGGTTTGTAATTTCTTTGAAATGTTTTTTGTATGATACATCACCATCATTATAACTCAAGAATGGGGGGGGGGGGCGATTTTTATGATCTTTGATTTTTTCAATTTGTCTCCGCCCCGAATAGCAGAATAACTTTTAAAACATAAGTAAAAAGTCACTAAAAATAATAATATAGAGAATTAATTTTATCATAAATCTGATTCTGAGGCAGGACGAAGTTCGCCGGAACAGCTAGCTAAAAATAAAGATTTTGGATACATACATTGTTTTAGTTTAATTTTGTTTTTTTTTTTAAGTATAATGTAAAAAAGTATATAGTATAATAGTAAAATTGTACGTTTTTATTATTTTAAACAATTAAATACAATGTTTATGTATTCTTAAGGCCTGTTTTACAATGATGCCGACAATATTTGTTTTATTAATCAGGCATATCATAATTATTATTGTTTCAATAACATTGTCAATTAAAACTTTAACAAGGACTTAATCCACATTCATATGTAAAGTTAGCGCGCTGAAGTGACTGCCTCGCTCGTACAGGCGTAAGTACAACGCGATTGTTTGGCCTTCAAGCCGTTCATTACCAAGGCGGCAGTCCAGTGCACTTGCGAGCCAGTTGACTCATGAACCTTGGACTTGCCGTGTACGTTGAAAGCTGTAATTTGAGTATACGTAACGTAATATGGTAAATATTGTTACGTCAAGTGCGAGATTATTTGTAAACTAACCGTATACTTTATAGTCTAACTATCGGATTTATAGACGTTTTATAACTATTTACGTTGACGGCCTGATTAGCGCAGTTGGTAGTGACCCTGCTTACTGTGCCGAGGGTCCCGGGTTCGAATCCTTGTAGAGACAATCTTTGTGTGACGTGACGAGCACGAATGTTTGTACCCGACTCACGGATGTTTTCAAGCTTGGAAGCTATCCAAACATCTGTTTGAAGTTGTTCTGTTCTGTTCGAAGTTTGAAAGTGTTTCACACCAAACGGCTGAACAGATTGTGATTGTATTATGCTCAGAGACAATTTATACCCTGAAATTACATGTAAGCTACTCTTTATCTCCAGTTACCTAATGGAAAAAGGTAGAGCAAATGATGATATAAGAGACTCTATCTTGGTTAAATAGGTATATTCTAACATAGATTAGTATTTAATGCAAAAACAGGTTTATAATTAGACACCTAGATCCAATTTAAATAAAAAAAAATGTCGCACAATAAAAACAAATGATTAAAAAAGTCACAAACACCATTATCCTACAAATTTGATCGCAAAACAAGTATTGAACAACAAGTTTGTTGCGGTAGGTCGAGAGCAAGGTGAGCGGCGCGACGGCGCGGGCGCCGAGACGAGCGGCGAGTAGCCAGTCCATTAGTGTTTGCTATGCCAGTATTATTACTAGATCATTTAGTCGGTGACAAGAATTTGTTACGTGATCGCACGAAGATACTAAGTAGGTATGTGCGAATACAATTTTCAATAATGATTATCAATTGCCGTAAAGAGAAAGCAAACATCGTGAGGAAGGCTGCACGTCGGTCGAAAGTCGTGTGAAGTTGGTGTACTGGGCCAGGAGAAGGCGCTATGCGCACCTTCTTCCCCCGCCGTAGGAGGAGGGACGTCGATGGGGACTTGGGCAGGGGATCGGGGGACCACCTACCCACGCAAAGTCTCTCGACGGAGGGTGCCTGCAAATAGGCACCCCTCCTAATGTCTGCGGCCTGGGGACCAACCTGAGCCGGCGGCCGGGGCGCCACAGTAGTATGCCATGTGCGATCCTGTGGCGCCCCACTCAAAGGCGGTGAAGGCGGACCGTGGGGTTTTAGTGGGTATACCGGCACTCTGCCGGGGAGTCCCACATACCCCTCTCGTCCCCCCAGGCGGGAGGGGATGCGTAATAGCATATCCCCACGTTAAAAAAAAAAAAACTGGGCCAGCGTGGCGGATTATGGCGTAAATCCTCCTCATATTGAATGTGCCTGATATAATGGCAATAGCCTCGATCGACGCCTATAAAATTGGGACTAAATACCAAAGCAGCCTGGGACTGATCGCTCAGATATCTAACGTCAATTAAGATTTTAAGATGTGAAATTGTAGCGTGTGCGCACATACGCGAATGGTGGTGCTGAAATGGTGTGGTTCCGGAGCCTCACTTTAGATTAGGGACACAGTGATTATATTCAATCTAGTACGTAGTGCATTGATATCGTTGGCGCCTTATTAAAGCACGTTTGCTCCACCTTCGCCGCGGGTCTTTGACCACTCTCTGCGTCAGTTCCTGATACAGTCGACTTCATTCTAGACAAGTCTGCGACCTTGAAGGGACGAAGGGGTATTCACATGGTTTCCTAGCTGCAGTCTACACACCATTTAACACTCTATTGCACAAAAGAATACAATTGAATTTTGATAAAATGTGGTCGTATGTTTTTTTTTAAATTCTATAATATGTTGACGCGGTACGTCCTAGGATAGGGCGACGATCTTCAAGCATATGTTAATAGTGTATCTCTGAAGTATGATCGAATTTTCCGTGTGCATAAAAAGTAGTGAGAAGAGTACCGATGCAGACGACGACATTTAGCGCAGTTGGTAGTGACCCTGCTTTCCGCGCCGAGGGTCCCGGGTTCGAATCCTGGTAGGGACAAACTTTGTGTGATAAACACGAATGTTTGTACCCGAGTCATGGATGTTTAGTATCTATAAAAGTATTAAATAATATGTCAATGGGAAGTACTATATTTTCTCGTGGCCAGCATCACAGCGATCTGTCAGTAAGTTTACCCATGCACCGCTGGGAGACGAATGGGCGAAGTTAGCGGGAACACGCAAGAGCCCGGCCGAACACCGCGAACCACGCCACATAACAATTTCTGATTTCAACTTGGAATTTATCGTTCTACTATCAAGATTTTTGCATTAAACTTTGCTCAATTCACATTAATAATATTAGCCCTTTTAACGTCCCACTGTTGGGTACGGACCTCCCCTCAATGCAAGGGGGATTTGACCATAGCTCACCACGCTGACCCAGTGTGGTGTGGGGACTTCACATGTCTGTCGAAGGTTTCTCTCAGACATGCAGCTTTTCTCTCGATGTATTCCTTCACTGTTTACAAAGTGATAATCATGATTGAAAATGAGAGTTGGCAGAACGCTTGCCTCGGTAACGAGGATCAAAGGTTCACACCCCGGCTCGCACCTCTGGGATTTCTGGATTTTCATGTGCGAATCTCATTTTCAACCACGATCATCATTTGCTAAACGGTGAAGGAAAACATCGCGAGTAAACTTGCATGTCTGAGAGAACCCCTCGAGAGACGTGTGAAGTCTGCCAACTCGCCTTGGGCCGGCGTGGTGGAAAATGGCCTAATCCCCCTCGTATTGAGGGGAGGCCCATGCCCAACAGTGGGACATAAAAAAGGGCTGGTATTATTAATAGATACATACGTATTGAAATAAAATAAACCATGCTTCGCTAATTACAGTGTTTAACAATCAAGCAATAATAAGTGCATATGCACCGAACATTATTCTAGCATTCCCGAACAGTGAATAAATTGGTGAAAGCCCATCGCAAATTCAACAGGACTTCGTTTGCTTTATTTGCCTGAGCCAATCAATTGCCAAAAAAATGGTCAAGCCATGTACGCACGTAAAGTTAAGAGTTAGGGTTCTGTAGATTTTTTTTTTTGTGGCTTGATTGAAATAATGAGTCACTCATGCTAGGTGTAGACGCGTTACCAGTTTGTGATTTTAAGAGGTGTTTTTTTTAAATTAATTTTGGTTTTTCTACATGCTTTTAGTAATAACAATGAATAATTTAAGAAAACAACCTGCATACCACCCGTCTGGCTGGAGGACCTTCCCTTTTCCGCTAAAAACGTTTTTGTTTTTTAAATTTGTTTATTTACGACAGACACAACTGTCCATACAGAATAACCAAATACGACAGTGTGGCCCATAATTATGCGTAATGTAACACAACAAGTATAATTTTATTATCTCGAATGCACTCAAAGAACAACTAAATCGGTCGATTCTATCGGCCACATTATTGAGTCGTAGAATATAATCAAAGTATATTTACACGAGGAAACCTGCACGTCTGAGAGAACCCCTCGAAAGATGTGTGAAGACCGCCAACCCGCACTGGGCCAGCGTGGTGGACTATGGCCTGGCACCCTCAATTCGAGGGGAGGCCCGTGCCCAGCAGTGGAACATTAATAAGGGCTGGTATTATTATATTCACACGGGACCCTATGGTCCAAATAGCCAGACGACTCGCATTGCGCTCCATCGGAAAAAAGTAACAGAGACACACACTCGCGCAATGAGAATGGAGTGTACGTAATGTAGTTAAGTATCTACATACATATGTATGTACATTTATATCTACACTAGCTGCGCCCCACGGTGTCACCCGCGATTAAAAAGTATGTCCTTTTCCCCTATGTCCTTTTGCAAATGCACGGTTCCTGTTTGCTATCCCATAGAATCCGTGCATTTTTCCGGGATAAAAATTAGCCTATGTCATTTTCTGACCCCTAAACTACCACCACCTACGCAAAAAATCATCACGATCATTTTGCTCTATGAAAAATTTGAACAAATCTATGCCACAAGAACCATACATTTTACCGGGATAAAAAGTAGCCTATGTGCTTTTCCAGACTATAATCCATCTCTGTGCTAAGTTTCATCCAGATCCGTTCAGCCGTTCTGGCGTGATTAATTAACAAACATCCATCCATCCAAACATTCACATTTATAATATTAGTGGGATACATATGTACGAGTATTAATATCCCTATCATATCCTATCCATAATTAAGTATTAATATCCCAACGAGTGTCGTAAGATACCTATGTACGACTAGCAAAAAACCTGCCATGAAGTAGTAAGTCTTTGGCCAAAGAAATTTTAACCCTGTGTCCAGTATACAAACGTTTAAACTTAATTTGAATAAGAAGCAGACCCATGAACGATAACTAGAGTAGGTACTCCCACCACAATTTCCATACGCAAATAAGCATGCTTAAAAATAAATTTGCGCTTCAATGGAAGTTCAATACCAGCTGAATATTTTGTTAAGCCAATCGGAACAACGAGCTAATGAAAATTATAATTAAAATTTATTTATTTAAATACAAGATTCTGATTCAGGGAAACCCCATACAACTGAAACAATTACGGGTTGGCTAAGCTGTTCCCATGGGTACCTATCATTACAAGAAGAATGGATTCGTACATCATCCCAAGAAGATTGAAGACAAAAAATCCGTAAAAGGTAAAAGACGTCTTAGAATATGTTAAAGAACATGTTGTCGATTACAAAATGTTAATTGTTTTCAAGTTTTATTAAACTGTTGTTATTTATTATACCGATTAATAAAAACGGTCCAAGTGGCTACTGTGATTTAAAAATGCAGGATCACATATCAAATATTGTGCAACATTTTAGGTAATGCAATTTAGATGTAGGTAGGTTTTCAAACAGACTATTTTTCATAATAAAGGCTAGATGCCATAAACCAGTTGGGTGCATTAAACTTTTAAATTTCAAAGGTGAGGAGACGAAATAATGTCAAAGGAAACTTATGTAAAGGTAATATTTTTATTGCTGTAAATATAATAGTGCGATAGGAAGACCGAGTAGGCAAACATTGAAGGGAATAGTGTTGAAATAAAACTAATTTTACGGATTTTATCGCGTTTATTTTTTGTCGTTTACGTTCCCGACGTTTCGGCTGCTTTACAGCAACCATGGTCACGGGAGCACTGAGGTGTTTGACGTCCTGGTGTCATAGTTTGAAACGGGGTACCCTCATATTTAATTGTTGCTTGTGGTCCGATCTAAGCAGAAAGTGCTCACAGTGTCTTGAGGTCTTGCAATGATACGCTTGGTTTTGGATTTAATAATATTAATTACTGGATCCCAAGCTGGTGGTAGCACCCAGCCATCTTCCCTATTAAAATTAAGATGTTTTTTAATTTCAATGGCCTCGCTTCTTGGTCGTAATCGGTGTTCTTTTGCGAGGATCTGTGGCTTATCAAATCTGATATAATGGCGGGTGCGATCTTGTACATGTTCACAGATTGCAGACTTCGTGGAGCGCCGGTGTTTCACATCAGCTATGTGTTTTATTGATCTTTTAGTAGTAAAAGGTTCCCAAGGAAAGTTTACTCTTACAAAGTCGCAGCTATTGCTAGTATTTTCCAAAAGCGAATGTAAACATCGCAGATTCAAAATCTGCATTCTAATACCTACGTTGTTTTCCGAATCTATAAATAGTTGGACGCGAATGAGAATAATATGACACAGGTATAGTTTCATATATAAAAGTCTTCATTAGATCATCGATCGGCAACGATTTATCAATTTTGGAGCACCACTAAAACTGAGGACTTGATCGCAAAAATAATACCTACATTATCGTCATAACATATGGCAAAATATTACAAAAATAAAAATATATATATACCTGTTGAATTCAGCAGTTCCTCCATATATTTTTCATCGGCTAAAAATCATGACTGGTGGCTCAAGTACAATATTTATACGCAGCGTTTCGGTAACATAGGCGTCTTCCATCCTTCTCACACTACAGACTTCATAAATAAGTATGACTGCGACAGCATCAAGCACAAGACGTCGTTCCATCTAGCAGAGGGTTGTCGTAGCATTTTCCCTCATAAAGAAGAGGTAAAGAAGGTCGATTTTCGCGAATATGAAGCCGTAACAGGCGTGACAGGCGTAATTCAGAGCTTATAAGACCAGCTTCACATTCATTGGCAATGAGGTGTCTTAGAATTCCGTACATTAATCAGCATGATATTAGGTATACTCAGCGGGCCGTGGCAGCCCAAGCCCGCCTTGCGAGGTTTCGCGGCAATTTATTACAAATAAGTCCTATATTCGCAGTTTACAAAGTTGTTATTAGCAATCGTTAAATATAATGAATTCGCCACCAAAAGATCAGAGGATGTCGCGAGGACGGCGCAAGGTCGCCGGAGTGCAGCGCAGCCGCATAATACTCACTGACACGAGCACAACGGGGCGTAGATATTATGACCTGTTTGTTCTGAGCGAGCTTATTACAAACTGGCTTCTGCCCGCGGATCCACCCGTACCTCAATAACACATACCCCGAATTTAAAGACGTTTTATAACTTTATTAAACGTCACAGAGTACTGCGCAAAACAAAACTCTTATGCGCAGTACTATATGACGTTTGCCGTTCCTACATTTTTCTCACATACCCATAACATTTAGTAGTATTCAAAATGAATAAGATCTTTTCAAAAATATCAACCATAGAGTTTGCTGTCCCTTTTTCTCCATCTTCTTCTTCTTTCTTTACGAAATGAAATGCGATGAAATAAAATGGATATGAATATGGCCTCACCCGCAATTTAGCGGGTATTTTGCCAGTGTCAAGTAATTAATAGCAATATTAAATTCAATAAATACACATTATAAATAAAATAATGGATGTGACATGAAGAAATGAAAATGGCGTGTCCTTTTTCTCCATAGAAACGGTATTGCGAATGGTTACCAGTCATACCTTAATTAGCATTTTGTGACTATTTGACGATTCATAAGCACTGTACTTAATAGTGTACATGAATAAAAAAATATTCTGATTCTGATTGCGATTCACAGATATGTGATAACGCCCGGAATAAGATACCCAGTTCCCTAGCAGTGAGCTCGAACAACTTCGCTTTATCAAATGGAAATTGAAGCCATAAATGTATAATATGCGTCTGGAAAAGTCCACATGTTATGTTAAACATGGTAAGTAGGCACCTATTTACGTATCGTATCGATCACGTGTAGGCATCGCTATAAATCAATTACAACACATTTTTTACACATCATGTAAGTACAATACCTGGCAATAAACATGGCACCTTTTATGGACTTAAAACAGAAGAATATGTAGTTTTTACAAAAATAGTTCGGTCTTTATAAAAATATAATGTGGAGCAGCTTCCCTAACTACTTTCTGCTCCCTTCTCTGTCATAAATTAGGATTTATGAAATGATATCAATGTATGGCCTTCATTGATTTCTAGTAATGTCTGCCAAATAGTGTAAATGATTTACGGGATCCCTTTTTCTTGTTAATATGTAGTTTTACTTATCCATTAGGATATTTCCAATCAAACATGTAGGTATACTTACTTCCTTTGATTATTATTGATTAACCTAACCTAACCTAACACATAAGGGAAAATATCAATAGTACATCAGTGATTGAAGATGTGCCACATTATGTACCAGATAGTGTATAGAAGTTTTCTAGTGTCCTTTAAGATAATTTAGTCCAAAAAGTTCACGACTCCTGCGTCTGAGTGCGATGCTAATGTCGTTTAGGACGTGTTACATTCAACTTTGTTATAATTGAATATATTTTTAGATACCTTTATCAATTTGACTTTTAATAATGACTATCATTTGATCTACGGTGAAGGCAAACATCGTGAGGAAGCCAGTGAAATTTGCCAACCAAATTCCTAGACTATGTCAAAGTCAATGTCCCAAATCTCTCTGGCATTGAAGGTGAGCAAAGCAGTGATAGCCAAGTTGGTAAAACGCTTGCCTCGGTAAAAAATAACGCAGGTTCAAACCCCGGCTCGCACCTCTGGGATTTCTGGATTTCATGTGCGAATCTTATTTTCAACCATGATTATCACTTGCTAAACGGTGAAGGAAAACATCGCAAGGAAACCTGTATGTCTGAGAGAGCCCCTCGAACGACGTGTGCAGTCCGCCAACCCGCACTGGGCCAGCGTGGAGGACTATGGCCTAATCCCCCTCGCATTGAGGGGAGGCCCGTACCCAACAGTGGGACATTAAAAGGGCTGGTATTATTATTGAAGGTGAGTTTTGCTGTTATAATGGCAACAGGCTCGCCCACCATTACATTGGGATCAAATACTATTAGCGAAATATGGGCTTACTGCTGTGCATCTCTGCCTACCTCTTCGGTGTTACGACATCAATCATTCTGGTGTTTGTCCCATTAATTGGTGGTATATTATTGGTTATAAAGATCTGCAAGCGGATCCATCGAGACCGGTCCGGACCAGCGATCATATATTAAGGACCCTGCCCCGGGGAGCAAGGATTAATGCATCATGCAGGACAGCCTGTGGTCTTAATGCAAGAGGTAGCGATTTTATCACGCCCCAAACACCCACTTACATTGTTTTCGTCTCGCTTCTCACTAAGCAACCGACCGATATGCTTACTAATCTAGGCCCCAATACTGAAAGCACAATTGACACGCAATGAAATAACAATGGCAGGAACGGCATTCCGAACGGGTGGTAAAGTAGTAGCATACCATTTTTGTAACTTTTGACGATTCATAAGTACTGTACATAATGATATATTTATTATATTTAGAGAACCGTCTCGGCTTAGATAACTGAGACAACAGTCGAAGTGTGTAAATATTAGTAATTAGCCAAATTAAGTTAATAATCCTGCGTCTGAACGCAGCAAGCGAGTAGGGGTCTTCGGCTACGAATCGTAAGGGCGACTTTGGAAGTCCTATGTTCAGCAGTAGAGGACTTCTGTTGATGGATGGAAGGAAAGAATACTTTCCATCCAGTAGAGAATCCAACTCCAATACAATTGAGAAAACGGCCTAAAAGGATATGCATAAGATATAAAAATGTATGCAAATTACTAAAACTTATATGTCAAAATATCAGGTTTCCAAGATACAAGCTCAGGCTTAGTTTGGGACCATGGCACAAATTATAATGTTTTAATGCGTATGCTCAATAAACAATTCTTAATAAATATCGCTTCCGCCTATGCCTTGGTCCAAACGTATTCCCCTCGCACCCCCCTAAGCCATCGGTACGTGAAGTAGATGGATTACAGGGCACAACGCTCGTTGTAGCCTTTACTATAACTTATAGGAGCCAACGTCGCGGCTAGTTGAAAATTTTCCACAGAATGGATGAGTACGAGCCAAGGGTTCCAGGGTAGGGATGGGTGTTAACTATCGATGCATTTTTTCATTTACAAAAGTAATTTGTAAATTTGGGAACCATGTAGCCATTAACTTGCAATTATATACTTAGAGTTAGTACTTTTTTACTGACCATCTGTCGGCTGTTGTGGTTCAACATCGGTAGCAAGATGCTTTTAACACCGATTTCCTTTTAACTTCTCGGAAGATGTCAAGAAAAACTCGACAAAATTCGATCGGCAGAATCGAACAATTTACTTAAAAAAGATACAACATTATCCGAGTAACTAACGAGAACCTCATCACAACTTTTTAGGCAGTCACATCTTACAAAAAGCCAATAAACCTACCAAAAGCGACAATAAACGGAGTGAGCACACAAAAAAGTAACCAAAACACCTACACAACTACAAAAAGCTAAGAAAACGGGGCGTAAAACACGACATAACCACTTAATAAGTCTATCGGAGCGCGTCGCGAAATGAATAACACCATCCAATTTCAAGCATTGCAAGTACCGTCCGAGGAAAAGATTCCTGCACTCAACATTAACACTTGCTTCGGAAATTTAATTCGACTGCATCCTCTCAAACAACTACAAACCCTACAACGCTCAAACAAAGTTGTAACTCCAAAAGCAAACCCCAAACATACATTCTTTCCAAATTTAAAAACTGCTGAATCACTGTGCTGGTGGAAAAAGATGGGAACACACAATAGCGGTATTCATTTTCGGATGGATAGAAAGAGACGAGAACATTTTTGTGGTGGTGGCTGTTAATGTCTGGCTAATGCAGTGCGTCTGGCCGCTGACGAAGATGGATGGCTCTTCTGGTTAGCAGTTGAATGAGTGCATACCATGGATGTAAAAAGAACACTTAAGGAGCCTTGTATAATACCATTATGAGTATTAAATGAGAGTGAATTGAGGAGATTTCGGAGGTAGTTTGAAGGCGAGATATTGCGTGTTGCACCAATTTGGAGTATTTTTTAATGTTATCATTAAACTAGGCAATAAAAATAATCCAAAAACTAACCAACTGATTCTGATTCATGTGTACGTAATAACGACCCTTGAAAATAAAATTATATACACAATTGAGTAGTTTTAGGTATTTTTGTTTGTCAAAGTCAAAGTCAAATAGTTTATTTCGTATAGGCACTTACAAATTGTCGTTACATTTTTTTTTCTTAAATTTATCAAACATGCCACTGTAAAGGCATCTCACACACACACGTTATTAGACCTGCTGATTATATTTAAAATTAATATAAAAATAAAGGAAAACAAATGATGGTATTACCTACATGAAAATAAATTATTAAAAAAACCATCTTAGTCTGCACTAACTCATTGAGTTTATTAGGATTTTTTATCGCAATTAACTCAAATTGCATAAAGCCATTTTCGGCATGTGTTGAAATATTTAAGTATTGATGACTTCAAAGCACGCATAGGTGTGTAATGCAGACCTAATAGTGAAGACACAGCAAAAAACACCCTTTATAAATCCAACAAATCTGTACCGGCCTCCAATGGCCCAAGTTATAAGCAGAGCGTAGTAGTGATTTAATACTTTTTGAACCTAACTCTCGCTTAAAATGTTGGATGTATTTTGGACCCCAAAGAAGTCATTTGTTGGGAAATACTGTCAAACCAATACATTATTGGTATAAGAAAATGAAATAATTGGCCACGGCACCTTGTGATATACGACTGGTATATCACAAGGTACCGCGGCCATCTTACCGTAAATCGATGTCGATCGATTATCTATTGATATCAATACCGTAATTGAATTGATTGAGCTTTAATAAAGCTTATAAATAGAGCATGGCTTTATTATTTGACTAGGCCTGAACTATATCATCACGCTATTCCCATAAGGAACTGTGATAGAATTGATATAAAACGAATTTTAATTTGTCGCGTTTATTTTATATTCTATGACACTAGGACATCTAACACCTCAGTCTTCCCGTGACCATGGCTGCTGTAAAAAAAATGCGATAAAATCCGTAAAAATAGTTTTATTTCAATGTGTAGTATTCGCGTAAATATAATAAATCAATAACTGATATATAAGTTTGAGAATAAAAACTTATTTGAAAATGGAATAATAGTGTTACCGTTTATCGCTCGTGTCAAACGCTTCACCAAGTCCAAAGGTGAGGGTGCGTCCGGGGCGGGGCGGGCGCGCTGCGGCGGGCGCGCTGCGGCGACCGGGCGTCCTTGCAGCGGCCACTTTCCGTTTCTCCCGGCCGTGGCCTATCGATAGCCTAGTCCAGCTCTAGTGCCAATGTAACACGGATATACGTAGGGAATGTCACACAGTAGCTTTTCTATGGAGCGCACATTTGGCTCGGTAGTCGACTCGGACCGCTGTCAAGAACCGCGGTCCCAGTAGACAATATCTTGTAGTGGTCGACCGTTTGTATAGTCGAAAAAACATTTTCAATCAGGAGTAATTTTAAAAAGTCATCAAAGCATCCCAAAACATTCACATTTCAGAAGCGGTAATTTCAAGAAGTGAACTTTCCAGAAGTACAGGCTGCAATAATATATTTTCCCACTCGGCCCCTCAGTCCTCCCGTATAGTTTGTGTAAAGCAGCCGAAACGTCGGGAACGTAAAAACATAAAATGAACGCGATAAAATCTATAACAAAGTATAGGTTTTAGGAAACTACAGTCAAGAATAATCTATGGAGGCTTGATAGTGTGCAAGAGCATAAGCAGTGAGGCAGGCCACAAGCAACAGGTGAGCAGACCAGCTTATTGAAGACACCGCAGAGTAATTGCACTTTTTGGGAACGTGCGCCGCGACTAGGTAATTACAAGCTTGCTCGGTTTTATGCGACAGAATATAGTGGATACGACGTTATTATTTAAGAGCTTGTAATGAGACGTAAACAATTTTAATGGATTTAAGTACATCATATTAACTAATTTGTACAATATAAGTGTTTTTCCTCTCTTTAGTTGATTGCGATCGACAGGTTCAATGATGATATCATTTTACACTTACCACCAAAGTAACTGCGTATTGTGGAAATTAGTTAGTTATTCACAGAATAATAAAAGCTACGCTCATGATATTAGGGTAGTAAATTTGTTGAACCTACGTGACATTTTTCTTACGATGTAACGTTCACACATTCCTAGGCACTGAATTGAACACTTAGTCAATGGAAATCGATACAAAGCTTCATAAAACAGAGTGAGGAAAGATATAAACATTGTGTACGTATAAAAAAACTCAACTCTCATAGACTACTAGCTGTTGCCCGCGACTTCGTCCGCGTGGTATTTAACAAAGACTCAACCGTTGGCAACAGCCTGCTCGCGTTCTGAGCCCGCGGGACGCATTGCAGATTGTTGCTATCAAACTTAATCAGGCGCAGCGCTGCAACATTGGTTTTAATTTTTTTTTCGAGAGATCCTATTTTTTTTCTAAAATAAAAGTAGCCAAGTTACTCCTTGTTACATCAGCTATCTGCCAGTGAAAGTCCCGTCAAAATCGGTCCAGCCATTTCAGAGATTAGCCGGAACAAACAGACAGACAGACAGACAGACGGACAGACAGACAGACAGACAGACAGACAGACAGACAGACAGACAGACAGACGGACAGACATACAGACAGACAAAAATTGTAAAAAATGTTGTTTCCGAATAGGTAACGTGTATACATCCAAATGCACTTAGTAAAAAGTGGTTATTTTAATATTACAAACAGACACTCCAATTTTATTTATATGTATAGATGTATAGATTATACGACGACCTGATTAGCGCAGTTGTTAGTGACCCCGCTTTCTGCGCCGAGGGTCTCGGGCTCGAATCCTGGAAGGGTCAATCTTTATAGTCCGGTCAATTTAGACATTCGAGGTTACATAAAGTCCCAACAAGCTGAATTTCTGTGAAATTGTTCAAAACATAATTATAAACAATGTCTAGAAGTTCCCCATCATTCCCCTGTAAGGAAAATTTTTTATTCAAGGTCAAAGGTCAAAAAAATGAGTTTTTCGCGATTTTCAGCAAAACGGTAAGTTTTATCATAAAGTACCTCAGACAAAAACTTGTAGCTCATAAAATTATCTATAAAAAATGCATCAATACTTTTTTCTTACGAGCCACCGTTTCTGAGATATAACGATTCAAAAAGTTATAAAAGTTGTTATCGTCATAATATGCACACGTTTCCGCGTGGAAACGTGTGCATAAACGTGTGCACCTATGAGGTAGTGTACTTAGCGCGTTTTTTTAACATGGTTTCCCCAGTAGGCCTACTCCACGGGTCAGTTGTGATTCTGTTTAATGTAAAACTATTGCATAATAACGGAAATTTTCAAAGATTGGGAAAGATAAAAGCGATGTAAATTAAAAAAAGTGATGAAGTTTATTCGTCTTATTCGTAAGTTTCAAATTCTTGTTCTTCTTCTTGATCTTCTTCTTGTTCTTCTTCTCCTGCTTCTTCTTCATCTTCATTTTGGATGCAAGTAAATTGCGTCAATAGCGATGTATCGCATGATACTTCGTCGGAGTCAAACAAATCCTCCATTGTTTGTGATTCAATATTAGAGCACGACCGGCCTTGACAATTTGTGCATGCCAAAGAACAAGACAGTCCGACTTTTTTGCAACCACATTTAGCACTGCATCCCTTTTTGCAGTTGCAAAAAATAGTGTTCAGCAGTTTTTCCGGCGCAGGTGGAAGTAAAGTTTGAACTGGCTCTAATATATTGTTGACCAACTTCCAACCCCAGTCTGTAGGGTCTAGCTGATAACCAAGCCACACTTAAACTTGGTAATATACTCGAAAAAGATGTTGGTGAGCAGCAACTGAGGTTGGAGGAAGACAAGCTAATTGAACTTGTTTTTTTATTTTTAGTATTTTTAACGAAACATGCATATCGATGCTTATCTAAACAGGTAGTTTTTTTGTAAGTATAAGTTACAATGACCGATAGAAAAATATTTAAACATTTAATATATAATATATATATATAACAACATCACATCATCATCATCATCATCATCATATATATATATATAACATATAACAACTCTAGGTGTATATACGTGGCGTACTCATGCATATTATGACGATAACAACTTTTATAACTTTTTGAATCGTTATATCTCAGAAACGGTGGCTCGTAAGAAAAAAGTATTGATACATTTTTTATAGATAATTTTATGATCTACAATTTTTGTCTGAGGTACTTTATGATAAAACTTACCGTTTTGCTGAAAATCGCGAAAAACTCATTTTTTTGACCTTTGACCTTGAATAAATTTTTTTCCTTACAGGGGAATGATGGGGAACTTCTAGACATTGTTTATAATTATATTTTGAACAATTTCACTGAAATTCAGCTTGTTGGGACTTTATGTAACCTTACTCTCATTTTTTGATCTAAATTGACCGGACTATTATGTGATGAGCATGAATGTTTGTACCCGAGTCATTGAAGCTTAGTATCTATATAAGTATTGTATACTGAGTTCGCCCTCAGTCCATTGTACGGTACCCATAACACAAGCGTTGCTTAGTATGGGATCGTATAGTGTGTGTTCTTCTAGCAATATATTTATATATATCTAATTTGTAGTAGCGAAGGCAGCTTACATCAATATTCAGAATAATAAAATCATAATTGCCGAACACTAGAATGACTTTTTTTAATTTTTTTATTACAATATAGGCAAGTATTTGATCTCGATCTCACCTGATGGTAAGTGACGATGAGATCTACGATGTAGCATACTTGCCTAGAAGGTACCTGTTCCCTCTCGACTTGAAAACACCCAGATTATAGTCAACGGGGAACAAAGACGCCGGTAGCGTGTTATTAACAGAATGATGTTGTCATATCCACTATAATCCGTCGTGCGGCATTGTCCACGTCTTGATCGCGAAGTGTTTACATATGTGGAGTACATCGAGTGTATACGCGCTGGAACTACTGACGCGAGATCACATATACAGTATTTTTTTTAAATTGCCTCATTTAATTTAAAAAAAATACGGAACCCTGTTAGATCCCTCGTACTCGTGTTTAATTATTTGAAAAAGGAAGGAATGCGTTCCTGAACATATTTTTAGTTTCCTTAGCCGAATTATTTCAGACAATACATTTCATATTGTTTTCTTTATAGAGGAAGTTTCAGGCTGTAGTTCACCCGCCTGGCTATGACTTTAATTCTTCAATTGTTTCCAGCCTTCGGGGTTTCCTCACAATGTTTGATTTCACCGTTAAACTAGCGACTACTATAGGTACTTTAAATAATGTATAGCATTTTAATTGCTTTCAATGTTAAGTATCGACATTATTTAGAATATTCTTCTGATGTAGAGTAACATGTTTTTTTTTTTGTTTAAATTCGAAAACTTTAATCGACTACAACTCGACACTTTGGCGGGAAGTTGAACCGTGAACTTGACAATTTTGTTTAATTTTCCGAAACATATATTTCTGGGATACGTAATGTGTAATATTAGTGGGATATTAACCATTGTGTGATCATAAACGTGCACGAGTGAAGGAAATTGAAATGAAATAGTATAACTTGACTTTTTAAGTTCTCCCAAGTTTTTTTTTTTTTTTTTATACATTTTTAGGCAAGTATTTGATCTCGATCTCACCTGATGGTAAGTGACGATTTTTTTTTTTTATACATTATAGGCAAGTATTTGATCTCGATCTCACCTGATGGTAAGTGACGATGAGATCTACGATGGAGCATACTTGCCTAGGCAACACCGAACATCATGCCGGAACACGGCTAGGCCGCTTGGCGACATGGCTTTGTTCAGTGGGTGGTGACTAGACACGGCCGAAGCCTACCACCAGTAGAGTTGTCACCTAGTTGGCACCACCCAGGGTCACGTGTAGGGTATCTCGAGGGTACCTAATTCTCGTACGGACGAAGGTGACTTGACCCCAAAGCCCAAGTAAAGTTAAATTTTCAGTAAAATATCCACAGATACTGATAGCGGTATTCATTTCATCATCATCATCGTCACAAACATCATCATTACTATCATGGATATTTATAATTTTATAACATTTTAAATAAAACTAATTTTTAGGATTTATATTTTGATTTTACGTTCCCGACAATTTATAACAATTCTCAAGAAATTCTCGACACTGGCAAAATGGTTCTGTTTTGTAGCCGATTGCCAAACTAATAAAACAAGTAATAAACTAATAAACCAACTAATAAACTACGATCCACAACACCGTGCGCCGTTGCAAGTACTCGACAGCTACCGTACATTCGAGCCAGTTACTGACCTCTTTTTTTCTCTCGTTGTTTTTTTACATACTTTCCGTCTCGCTCTCGCCTAATAGCTTGCTTTCGGGAGATTAATATGCTGCCGTCTAATGCATATCATTATGTTGAGTGGCTTCTCTTAGAATATTGCTTTGATTTGTGGCCGTAGTGATGGTGATGGGTCGGCAATGAGGACTTGCTTGATGATCACGAATCATTGCCATCAACGACATGGCTACGGCTACCACATCTTTTGGACTAATCATGTCAATAAGTATTACTACTTGAGTAGGTATTATTCTGTCTAGTAACATGATACTGGTGTTGCGATTTTCTCATCGGCACATTGGTCAATTGTGAAGTACGTTATGTTGTTAACAGCCGTTTTGAAATGTTAATTTGTGAATTCAAAGCCGTGTGAAGTTCACCAAACGACACTGGGCCAGCGTGGTGAACGACGCCCTAAGACCTCCTCATGTAAAGAAGGAAAGTGCTCGGCATAATGCTAATGGCAATAGGCCCGCCTGGGCAAGATGTGGGAGCACTGTAGTGCACCCCCTCGGGGACAGGCGTGATGGTGAATTCACTTGTGAATCACCTCAGTCCTCCCGTGACCATGGTTGCTGTAAAGCAGCCGAAACGTCGGGAACGTAAAAACATAAAATAAACGCGATAAAATTCGAAAAAAATGTATTATTTCAATGTGTAGTATTCGCAAAAATATAAAAAATCAATAGCTCTGTATTCTTAAAATATGTGAGTTCTACACTAGCGCCAACGGATGTTAGATGAAATTACCTCAACCGAGTATTTTGACGTTTTTCATTACGATTTGATAGTCAGTACCTCAAGTGCGAGATTATTCGTAAGCTAACCGTATACTTTATAGTTTACATTTTTATACATTTTCTATGGAGTGTTGAAAGTTTTAAATACTATCCGCTAGAGGCACTGTTCATTTCTCCGTAGAAAATGTGTAAATACGAAGACTATAAAGTATACGGTTAGCTTACGAATAATCTTGCACTTGACGTACTGAAACAAATGATGTTATGTGACTTCCAAGATGACTTTTGAGATGATCCCCTTTAAGAATAGCATTGCTGATATAAGAGAGAGAGAGACAGAGCACTTTTGATACCACTTTTTTTTAATCACTGTTATAATAACTCTTATGTACTACCTCACTGTACTTAAATGAGATTCAAATAATATTTTTTTTATATTCTCGGCGGTCCCAATCAAGCACAGTCAAGAAATAATAATATTGGGACTAAAAGTTGTTGCAGAACCAGCAGAAGAAACTTAAAACATGGCTGCGATAATGTACCTTATAAACAACAAAACGTTGCATCAACAAAGCAATATTGTATCCAAGATCACAACCAAAACTTAGAACTAACAATTTTGTTGTATCTCCAATCATATGTTGACTCAAAGAATTGAGGTTTGGCCAAAGTGTCACATCAAATTGGTCAACAAAACAGAAACAGTAATAAGCGTGTGAAATGTAGAGCCGCTATATTGTTTAGTAGGCTCTATTTTGCGGTTGTAGCATTCCGGTTGCATAGAGCATAGAGCTTTAGGCCAGTAGGCGATTTAGAAAAAAAAGACTTATGTATACTTGGAGAAATTTTAGTTGGGATGATTTTTAAAATTATGTAATCTCAAGTCATAAAATATAAATCAATGTGTCATAGCAAAAATCTATAAATACTAGTAAAAACGCGTTGATGTCTTTTGAATAAATAATTAAACTATATAACTTGATAACCCAGCGTAGGCGTAGCGTACATATCTCTCAATCCAGAACTCATTACGTTCCAATATTCAAAGAGCAATGATGAAAAGTGTCGGATCTAGTGAAAAAAAGGATTATATATTCGCAAATCCTACATCAGATTTTCAGGCCGACGTGCAGCATGCAGGCCGAGTACATGCTCGTATCTATCATTCATTAGCGCTGCTAGAATCCAATACGACATTTTTTACAATCCCTGGCACAAAGAACGGGCGTCCACCCCCACACAAGCAAACAACCCAATACAAACAAACGCTACATGCGTGTGCGTAATAAAAACTTGAAAAAAAATCACTATGCCCGCGCACACACGCGCACCGCCGCGGAAAAAATCACTGACACAAAGAAAGTCGACCGAAAACTTCTATAGGGACTGTTGTACGCACACGAAGTCAGCTCACTAACACACGGACACGCACAAGGAAGTCGCGTTCGTGTGGGTGAGTGCAGCGTGCACGTATTAGGGCTAAACTTAGCTTAGTCTGCATGTGGACGGGTCTCACAGCTGCAACAGGCCAAAACTTCAACGGTGTGAGATTTTAACGAAAATCACATTTTTTAAACATTTGAAATTAAACTTTATGGTTCACGATATAAAATTGAAGTTAGATTAGTCGAGATAGGAGTTAATACGTTCCGCTTTGTCCCAGAAGGTGCGCGCCGCGGGTAGTTTTCGTATGAACTTGGTGGCGCGAGATGCAATGACCGAAACAGGAATACAAGAGTCTATATCTATCTCCGTCGCACGACACCCGCCGCCCGGGGCGCAGGGGAGGCGGGGGGCGGTGAGGGCAGCGGGAGGGTGTCGTGTCGCGTTGATGAACATTTTTCTCATTTTTTCTTTATTTTAACGCGAATCGTTTTTAAAAAGGGTTTCGTCATAATTGCGACGCCGCTGCCGATTATGTTAGCGAACGATAAGCCGATATGTTGACGTAGCAACAGACTAAGTACTTTTACTAATTACTCACCTTTGCCACTCACTTTGTCATTACAAAAAAAAAACAAACAAATCACCAACGTTTTATTTGATAAGTTGCATACAATCAATATTCCATTCGTATCTAATTTATTTATCTTACAAATTTATCTAAACCTACAAAAATTTACTCGTTTATAGTTCATAAACAAAAAAAAGGATTTAAGTATCCGACGATTCCTTTATGAACACAAACATGGCCGTAATATGACAGTTATGAAAAGGAAAAAGAGAGTAAAAAGTTGAGGAGTCGAGTAAAAAAACGCATGTAAACATTGCGTTACCGTACGCATGTCTTGAGCGGATCGTCTCGGCGGGAAACTCTCATTTTCCCGCGTTTTCTCACCCGCGCGCCATAACAAGCTGCTGTAATTCTTAATTCGAATCCAATTAGAATTGCTACCCAATTATCTTTGAAGAATCGTATTGCATTCTTATAATATTCTGATTTGGTGAGATTTTTTTTTGTTCTTATTTTAGTTTTTTTTCCGTACCGTATGTATTGTTGTTAGTTTGTTTAATTAACAATAATATTATTTTATATCAATAATCATGTAGAAATAATCGGATAATCTGAACTTATTTCAGTCGCATCCTCCGCGTAGGAGGCAAACAAAAAAACCCGCTCTCCGAGCCAGTCTCGCAGCAATCGCGGCGCGGACCGCCCGCATCCAAAACGTTTCTTTCATTTTTACATTACGTGTTTCATTTCGCGTAGAGTTGGACGGCGGTAGTATGCGGCGCGGCATGTGAACCAAATTGTGACTTCGGACATTAAAAAAAAAAACAATGGAACACCGTGGCTTTTTGGCGAAACAACACATTTGAAAAACTCAAAAAATAAACATTTTCGGTAACCGCAACTTAACGCAGTTCAAACTAGATTATTTTTAATAGTTTATTTTTATTTTTTTCGTTTGCTCCACTTATATCTATCAAACAAACTCATCAGTTAATCGGTTTTAGTTTGCGTACGTTATGTATTGTTTGAAACTGTAACATAGGGAACAAACTGTATAGCGACAACCGGAAGAGTCGGTAGGAGAAAAAAGAGAAAAAAGAGAAGATGGCGCTAGCGTCTTCTGTCAGCCTCTATTACTCGATAGTGCAGCGGGCTGCGAGGCACTACTTGGAAGATTATTGCCACACGGGTAAGAATAAAGTTAATTTTAATTTTCATAGTAAAATTTCACTAAAGTGCTTTCAAATATGTTTCATAATTATTCAGTACGTTATTCTGTTTATATAAAAAATATACCGAACCAGAAATATATTTTTTTATGAATGGACCAAATGAAAAGATCAATTGAGAATAAATCTAAAGGAACAATTTTTAATTCTTAAGTTAAGTTAAATACCAAACATAAACTATCAAAACACTGACATAATTTTGTATTGACACGTAACTTTAAAAACTTACTGGAATATTATAAGATTTTCATATCAAATATTAATTTCAAAGTCAAATTCAAATCATTTATTTCGTATAGGCCTACGGGGGAACTTACAAATAGTCATTACATTTTTTTTCTTAAGTCTACAACCGGATCGGAACGCGACCTCAACTGAGAAGATTAATATTAGTATCTCAATTTACCTTTCAATAGATTAATAAAAGTTCATATAATGAAGTCATCGTTTCGTATTCCTATATAGTACATCTCTTATAAAGGCTTCAAAAACGGAGCTTTTTTCTTTAACTTCCTATTCCTACATTATAATATTATATTAATTGAGTCATGTGAGAAAATTCTGATCTACATCCGCGTATTTTTCCTCATATTACAATTTTCATTGAAAAATATTTCTTAAGTCTTTTCTCTCTCACCGCGCGCGGCGCGTGGCGGGCTGCAGCCACCGCTTGTATGCTTGCCATTTGTAACATTACCTAATAATAAGTTTCATTAAATAATTATACAGCTTCTAAATATTTTTTTATATATGTAGGTAGACATGGAAATGTATTAGAACTTTACATTTAATGAGAGGTATCTAAGCACTCTCTACCCATATTTGTAATAGATTTCCCGAAAAAATAAGGTATAAAAATAGTTTAAAAAAAAAAGTAACATGTTTACAATCTATACTTCTATACTAATATTATAAATGTGAGAGTTTGGATGGATGGATGGATGTTTGTTACACAATCACGCCAGAACGGCTGAACGGATCTGGATGAAATTTGGCACAGATATAGATTATAGTCTGGAATAGCACATAGGCTACTTTTTATCCCGGTAAAATGTATTGATCCCGTGGGATAGATTTGTTTCAATTTTTCACCGCGCAAAGGATCGACATGATTTTTTGCGCGGGTAACACCGCAGGGCGCAGCTAGTTATGTCATACATATCACGGTTATGTATAAAATAATTGCGTAAATAATGTTTTTTTTGTTAATGAAAGCGAACTAGTAGCGTTTCAACGTGCTCTTAGTACCTACGTGGTGTCATTTTTAAATATCTAATCATCAATGATTTAGTTCTTTAGGTATGTGGTATTTAAATATTAAAGATTCCGGGGTCATCTGAAAATCGGACTAAATTAACTTTTTCTAATTCTTAAGTTAACGGTTATTCAACTGGAGTTTTAGGCAGAAAACTTTGCCGATTGTTATCCATGAGGCGTATCGGTGGATGCGCGGATAGGGGAAGATAGAGACGACTTAACGACTGGCTTAAAGGCTACTCAAATTTTAAGTCCTCCTTAATAGTTTGAAACGTCATTATAATTTTCAAAATTAAACAGTCCTTAAATATGAGTTGTGTCTCAATTTTTGGTGGTAAATCTATTTCATATTTTAAATATCGCCAGACGAATACACAAACTATACGGTCCCACACTAAGCAACGCTTGTATTATGGGTACCGTACAATGGACTGGGGGCGAACCCAGTATATATAACTTATATACTCGTAGATATTAAACATCCATGACTTACACGGGTACAAACATTCGTACTCATCACACAAAGTTTGCCCCTACCAGGATTCGAACCCGGGACCCTCGGCACAGAAAGCATGGTCACTACCTACTGCGCTTATCAGGCCGTTTAGTAATTTACTTTGTTTTTACTAGCTAATTTATGAACACTATCATGCCTTTAAACGCCAAAGAGGTAGGCAGAGGTGGAATGCACCCAGATTTCGACGATGCTATTTGGTCCCAATGTGTATATATATAGAGGCGAGTATTGCTTTTATACTGGACACACCTCCCCCTTAATGCGAGGGGGATTTAGTGCTAAATTACAAACTTAATATGGCTACACAACGGAACAAGAATAACATATGCAGCTGAATAAGTAGTTAATTACCATAATTAAAATTAATTGTTACGTTAAAATTTAAACTCAAGTTCAATCATACGTACGAGTATACTCACGAGTAGATTGGTTATTATTTATTTATTATGAAATCTGTTAATTATTTTGTTAAATGCCCAACGTCCATTCCGTAGTTTCCTACTAAGACACTTTATTTCTTAACCACTATAAAGGAAGGGACACAGCCAATATATATATTTAATAAGCCCTTTTTATTTCCCACTGCCAGGCACAGGCCTCCCCTCAATGAGAGAGGGATGTAGGCCATAGTCCAATCCAGTGGCCTAATGCGGGTAGGCGGACTTTGCACGTCTTTCGAGAACTGGTTTCTCTCAGACATGCAGGTTTCGTTACGTTGTTTCACACTAACTAACTTTTAATAGTTACTTACACAATTCTTATAATTAAAATTATTGTGTCCTGCTATAAGTATTATATAAGTTAACTTTTTAAAATCAGGACTCTACACACACATTTATGTGTCAATATTTATATTCCCAAAACGTTGAGTGTTGATTTTATAAAATACCAATTTAACGTTATTTTCAATTTCAAAATGACCATAGAAAAATGCTAATGAACAACTAGTCGAGATCAAAATATAAGTACTATAGTCTAGACGGTAGTAATTATAAACAATTAAATACTAATATAATGTAAGTGTATGCATCAAACCGTCGGCAGATGGTATCTGACGTTTTAAATAATAAGATTCATTTACATTGTGTATATTATGCTTCTTTGAGCTTACGCATGGAGATCCAGCACTAATTTTGGCATTAACATACATCATAATTATTATTTTTCTCATCCTTGTGTACACCATTGACGGCGCAGTTGGTGGTGACCCTGCTGTCTGTACCGATGGTCACAGGTTCGAATTCCGGTGTATTCAAACTACTTGTACTCAAGCTATGGACGTTTAAGACAGCAAACACTCAGTCCTCCCGTGACCACAGTTGCTGTAAAGCAGCCGAAACGGTGGGAACGTAAAAACCATAAAACAAACGCGATAAAATCCTTAAAATTAGTTTTATTTCAATGTGTAGTATTCGCGTAATTGTAAGAAATCAATATAATAAGAAGTGATTTTGAAAACATTTCACTGTTAGTAATGGTATAACACATTTCATCGATCGATTCAATTTATTGCATAAAAACTAAAACAAAATGGACAATAGCATAATTTCAATTATGCCATTCGAATAACCTTCCTTCACGTCAGCAACGAATTGTTGGCATACAATCATTATATATTACCATTTTCTCATACCTACAATGATTTTCTCATTGAATAACTGAAAAATTATTTCATTTATATTAAGAATGCATGAATTTAATTAAGTGTTTTAAATTGCATTGCATAGTGCATAATTAATCTAGACTTCAATTAACCAATTGCGAAAACGGCAATCTATTTAGTAAAAATTAAATGATGTTCGTTCGTAAGCGCATCACTGAGAACGGCTGAACCGATATGTCTTTTTGAAATGTTCGTAATAGTCCGAATAAAGTTTGAAAAATATGTCAGGAACATTTTAAAATTTCCCTACTAAACTGCACTCTTAGATATCCCAAATCGCCAAAAAGTCTTCTAGTTCGTCGTCATTATTAGGTATATTATTTTGCTTTTAGCAAGAAATTACAAGTGATGGTGCTCTTAATCCCGACCACATAACGTACTAAGCCAATTGACTTTGATTCGCTAGGTATTTGACTAAAACACCAACGCTACAATCCATCAAACGATCGTTACATACAAACGTCAATTTCTACAGTTATTTATTCAGATGATTGAATTGAATTGAATAGTCAGGTATTAAGTTATGCTTAAGTGTATACTTGGTCAGGTTTAACTTCAAGCACCTAGACATATTGGTCAAGTGAGCTCGTGCTTAAGCACCTTTTGTTGAGCTTGGGCCATTACAATCACTTTTGAATCGTATTAGATACTAGCTGCGCCCGGCGGTTACCCGCGATAAAAAGTATGAAAAATTAAAACATCTATCCCACGGAAACCATACATTTTACCGGGATAAAAAGTAGCCTATGTGTTATTCCAGACTATAATCTATCTCTGTGCCAAATTTCATCCAGATCCGTTCAGCCGTTCAGGCGTGAAAGAGTAACAAACATCCATCCATCCATCCATCCAAACTTTCACATTTATAATATTAGTATAGATTTAAATAATATTTGTATGATCTGAAACTGTAATGAAATCAACTAATATACCGACGGCCTGATAAGCGCAGTAGGTAGTGACCATGCTTATGACATGCATAGTTGGTGTGTTCTTCTGGCGATATTATTATTATCAATATTTATTTTCGCTTTGATCTTAAAATTCGAGTGTTTTATTAATTTTAACGACATTCTTCTATTTCCATATCAATTACAAGATGTTGTAATTGATATGGAAATAGAAGTTATATTTAATTATAGTTTTTCGTCTATTATAATTGTTATATATGAACTTAACCACGGAGATCACATTTTTTTATAATATTAATCAACAGCATAAATAATATGCTCAAATTGTATAGTAACCTAATATATAATCCAAACTTTATTTTTAAATAAATCGCTTAGTTCATCATCATTCGACAGCGATTCTAGTGGAATTGATTTAAAACTCGCATATCACAAAAGCTCGGCACTAAATATATCTACTAGGTAGTATACCTCAGATGAACAATGAATAAATTATAACACCAATATAATATTATTTAGGCGTATAGATCAGATTTTATGTACGGACGC
Organism: Pheosia gnoma; assembly: GCA_905404115.1. NCBI lineage: Eukaryota > Metazoa > Arthropoda > Insecta > Lepidoptera > Notodontidae > Pheosia > Pheosia gnoma. The sequence continues at coordinate 1,494,111 of FR989905.1, forward strand.
CCTTTCAGACGCGTACAATCACACAAAAAGGGCTTTCGATTAGCAATGAAATAATACAGGCATTCAATCAATTGTGATAATATTTTTTTTTATAGATATATAGATGCGATTTTTCGTCTGCTATGTAATTTATTTATTTATTTAGGATTGCCAACAGAGTTTATAATGTTACATGTGATACAATCAATAAAATATGAGTTATATTAGGAAATTAGTAATTATACACCCCTATCCAGGATGGCAATATTTACATGATGGAATAAATAAATTTCTCTAGACGGGCACACTAACTGTAGTATCCCAAAGTAAAAACTTGTATTAATCCAATCCAATCTAAACTATTTTTACTATTTATGTTAAAAAAACAATATTATTACATTTTCACGTTATTAACGCATCTCGTCACTAAGTATACTTTTATTATTCTTCTTCGATTGTTTATTTGGCACCGGCTTTTATTCGTTACATATTTGATTTAGTTAGATACAATCGAATTGCTAACCTCCTTCTTTTGTTGAAGTCTGTTAAAAGCAAGAAAAATCTTATTCCATAGGCCACAGTGAAGTGAAAACAATCACAAAACAGCGAACACTTCACCGCATCACTGTACTCTCAAACCAGTCGCGTTCCGTCGCCGTCCGCTGTTTTATAGAAACCAGTTTCCGCCGATAATCGCATCGCGGTCCAAGAGAGCGCGTTTATATGCAAATGCGTTGCATCTCAGTCGCAAAGTTCAAGGTCGGTGCGTCTAACACTTGCGCGCTCGTTTGTACATGTAATTTGATGTAGCCTAACATGTTGGTCGACAATGTTTGTTTTGTATACGGTAATAGAGCTTAAAATAGTGCCTGTTTTGTTGACAGCTATTGAAATGATGTTTCAATTATCACATTGTCAGTACCTAAAAAAACAAAAAAAATACACTCGAATTAAGAACCACCTCCTTTTTGAAGTGGGTTCAAAAGAGAGTTTTTATTTTGACTGAATAATAAAAAATTACAATCAATTTGAGAATCTCCGCCTTTTTTGAAGTCGGTTGAAAATAGAACCGTAATTATATTTATAATACGTAATCTCGCATTGTCCAATAACTTTACTACTCTGTTAATAATCTTTAATGCATGTGTGCATCCCTAAGCATATTTCCATCTCAGAAATCATTAGTCAATGAACTCTCTACAAACAAAAAGGTATATTTTCCTCGTTCGGGTGGCGGGTCCTGTTGTCGGCCGCCGCACGCCCAATTTCTGGCAGCAAAAAGCGCTGAGTCACTGGCGCGCGCGCACACTGACTCACTTTGCGTGAACGCCATCTACTGTGTTCATCTTGTTCTATAAATGCATTTGGTGTTGAGGACTTGTAGATACATTAACACAAAATAGGTGAACTATCGCTGTTGGATATGATTGTCCCTGCTCCGAATTTGTTTTATTTATTTAGTTTTAAGAGAAGGCTTGTAAGATTTTTTTAAATACCCGAAAAAAAGGGAAGCATTAGGCTTGATTGAAACCGCATAGCTCCGCACCGTGGGTTTTGTTTCATCTTTTAAAAAAAAAAACATAGTTGCAACTATGTTTTTTTAAGCACAATATCAAAAATCTCCCAAAATCTTAAGATTCTCCAAAGTCAAATTCAAATAATTTATTTCGTCAAATCCTTAGGGTCACTTATAATTTGTCATTTTAATATTTTTTTTCTTAACTCTACAACCGAAGCTAAACGCGGCTACAACTGAGAAGATCCGACAAGAAACTCAGCAGGCTTGTTTTATTCTTATTTTACAAAACTTTTTTATAATCACCATGTTGATTACAAAAGTTATCTTTAGCTCCAGTGTGTTGCCGTACGAGGCGCACCCTCTACACTTGACATGTTATTTGACTCTAGATATTTCAGCGATCGGTCCCAGCACATTACATATACATCACTACAATCTCGAACAAAACAACTAAAATATTGAAATAAAAATTATTTTATTGCGTTTATCTTATGTTTTTACGTTCCCGACGTTTCGGCTGCTTTACGGCAACCATGGCACGGGAGGACTGAGGTGTTTGACGTCCTAGTAGCATAGTTTGAACTGGGGTACCCTCATATTTAGTTGTTGCTCGCGATCCGATCTACGCAGAAAGTGCTCAGTGTCTTGAGGTCTTGCAATGGTCCGCTTGGTTTTGGATTATATTAATTACTGGATCCCAAATCGGTACTAGCACTCAGCCATCTTCCCTATTGAAATTAAGATTTTTTTAAATTTCAATGGCGTCACGTATCATCCTTGGTTGCAATCGGTGTTCTTTTGCGAGGATCTACGGTTGGTCAAATCTGATCTGTATAATTAGTTTTATTTCAATGTTTAATATTCGCGTAAATATAAGAAATCAATATGAGAACAACTAAAATACTTAGTGAACACCAAGAAAACTGTTCCAATTACCATAAAGGGCCACAAACGGACCTATGGTAATTGGCGTCACCGCAGCGGCCAGTCTCGTCTTGTCTTGCGCGGCTTTCCGCTTCACGGTACGGCGGTAATCAGTTGTTAATATTTCCACGCTTACCCGTCGCCGATTACAGGCGCAGTTACCCTAATTTTTATTTTACGCCAATTACGCATTTCGTATATACTTTTTTTGAATTACTTTTGTTATTTGCAACTGTTATTGTTGCTTGCAGCTTCTTTTTTTGAATATTCTAAAAACTGTTTTGGATTAAAAAAAATGAATAAAGACACTTATTACGTGTACATTTCTATGTAGTTACTGTACATAGATAGCCCTTCATAGTTGGTCAAATATTCCATACATTTCATCAGTTTTTTTACTTGTCAGAATTTCGATATTAAGTCATTTAAAAAAAAGATATTTTGGTAACAAAAATTATTAAAAAAAAAAATCACATACTTATTGAAACTCTGACTTCACGTAATAGTTATATATGCGCCAAAGAATTGCAGGTTTCAGTTCCACACTGTATATCATTTATGTAACTTTATTAACGCGGATATAAACACCAATAAAAGTGCAATAAAAGTGTTGATAAACAAATCATTGAGAACCGATAGCGACAAAGCGGAAGGCGTCGCGTGGCCGGACGTGTGCTAATCACGCCGGCGTGTTTGTAAACTTCAGTAGCGTGATGCAGCACGTGACGTGACGAAGTACACTTACCACAAATATGGTCAATACTATTGCTACTTAGTCTGTTAGGATGTGACTTAAAGTAAGCTTTTTAAAAAAAAAAATCACAAGTGCCATAAACAATCAATCAAATCTTCAATCTGAGTGTTTTCAAGTCGAGAGTGAACAGGTACCTTCTAGGCAATTATGGTCCATCGTAGATCTCATCGTCCCTTACCATCAGGTGAGATCGAGATCAAATACTTGCCTATAAAGTAATAAAAAAAACTATTACTAGTAGCTTCTCAAACTAAGCTTGTGCTAGGAGCAGGCTCAAGTTAGTTTAAAAGCCAGACAAGGTGGAGATAGAACCTGGAACCTTCAGTTACGAGGTAGGCACCTTTACCCCACAAGTTGTAGGCACAACGAGGTTTTGACGAAGCAGAAATTTTCACTCTGTGACAGAGTAGGACGGACACACTGGACGATCTTATAAAAGTTTATCGCAGGAAATACGGAACCCTAATAAAAACGAACACGCGAGAGTTTGTGCTCTCTCATTCTCTATATTATATAAATCAGTGGTGAAAAAATCTGATTTCAACATAAAATGTCATCTTTAACGTCTACTAAGTTACATAACATAAAGACCAGTTCACACCGCACGAAACGCGAGGTGAGCACGTGTGTGAGCGGCTTGCTCGCGACCGCCGCCCATTTTAACGAGCAATTGAGCGCTTATCGCGACTAAAGGCGCGTTATCGCGAGCTCGTGTCGGCCGAGTCGGCGATGTTTGTAAACACAAGTGGAAACGGGCCGTTACATTCACCTCAGTGTTTGATTATACTAACTACTTATTACATATTTAGATAAGGCGTGAAAATCTTGAATGGAATTTGGACTTTAAGTTGAGTTTAATAGGTCACAAATCATGTTATTGCACCGGTTATAAGCAATTGCAAGCATGGTTAAACTCTTATAATTATGTAGGGCAGAAAACTTTGTAATCTAAATGTAACCCTAAAAAGTTTATTCATGAATTTAGTTAGCAAACATTTGGTACAACAAAAATGATTACATATTTCTAATTATAATAAAGGCATATAGTAGGTAATCATTGAAATAAATGTTAAACTAGAATAGCAAATCAGGACAGCGATCAGCGCTCGCGGTGTCCCCGCGCACACCGCGACGGGCAAGACGGGCGAGCAAGAAGACATTATATAGATACTGTCTTGTTTACTATCATTGCCCATACGCTGAAACAATATTTATCATATTTAATTGAACTTTTTGTATTAATGTTTTAATTTAACCCTCTTCCGAAGTTTAAAAAAAAATTGCGAATTGCAATATGATTCTGAACAAGTTGTGGTTCCGGAGCCTCAGTTCACTGGGACACGTTGATTATTTCCAGCACTCAATCTAGTACATAGTAAATTGATATCGTTGTAAGTGATGAAGGGAAAATTATGTCTATCATTATATAGAGAGTCACCGAGATTGTACAAATAAGAAAGGCATATCCAACACATTAACTAAAAATCATCTTAGCATCCACCTGTGGAGGGAAAAAAGTTGCGTAAGGGGTCGCTCCCCTGTCCTTGAACTTGCCGACCTTGAGCCCAGAGGCGCGGGTCAATACAACTGCGTTCAAGTGTATATTGCCCTTTATTTAGGGGTGCCAGAATTAGATTAATCTTAACTGTTTGTTGATATAGATACAAGTATTATCCTGTATTTTTTTCTCGCTCTGATAATCTGTGTATTTGTAAAAAATATTTAAATATTTATTATTATCACACTAATATTATAAATGTGAAAGTTTGGATGGATGTTTGTTACTCAATCACGCCAGAACGGCTGAACGGATCTGGATGAAATTTGGCACAGAGATAGATTATAGTCTGGAATAGCACATAGGCTACTTTTTATCCCGGTAAAATGTATGGTCCCCTTGGGTACTTTTTAATCGCGGGTCACACCGCGGAGCGCAGCTAGTAAGTAATAAGTTAGATATTAACCCCCCAATTAATAGACGTTTTATAACTTTATCAATACGTCATAAAGTACTGCGCAAAGCAAAACTCTTGTGCGCAGTACTATATGACGTTTAATAAAGTTATAAAACGCCTATCATTTGGGGGGTTAGTCTTTATTGTATGCTACTATTCTGCCTCAGTCCTACGAGCGAGAGCCGGCAAATGGAACTAGAGCCTCCTAAACTGTTGTCAGAATATTCCAGATTATTCCAACCTCTGACTAAGGTACCCGCAACAACTACTGACAACCGACGGCTTAAAAACAAATTGAATTATCTCATAACAATTAATATCAAACCAATAAGCCGCACGGCTAATCAAATTACTATTCGAGTCCAATCCGCCGTGCCTCATCCAACACTGACCATCCAACATATGTTGACCATAGACAACCCTCATAGATAACCCTCTATTTATTCGGAACTTGTCCAAGCTGTTAGCGGAATAGATTGTTATCATTCCTAGTTAGGGTTCTCAGAACAGTGAACCGCGCGAATTTATTTCCTCCTTATTCTTTATTATCGATACCTTTTATTCAAGGGGTGTATTTTTTATCACCAGACCAACTGTACGGTCCCAAACTAAACCAAGCTTTTATTATCAGTACCGTACATTAGACAAGGGGCGATTCTAGTATATAAATACTTACATTGATATAAGAATTTCAGACGCAAATATTTGTGCTCATCTCGAAGTTTGCGCTCACTGGTAATCAAACCCTGGACTCTCAGCACAAAACACAGGGTCTCTACCAACTGTGCCATTCGGGTCATATCAGATGTGTGATCCTTGCAACGTAACGTAACTTTCAGCTCGTAAGCGACTAAACCCCATAAAAAACAGACAGACATATTTTAGTCGCACTATAAGTGTTCCGTTCTTACCATTGCGGTACGGAACCCTAAAACTACCCCTTGTACGTGCTACAGGGGTGGTAATCTAGCCCTATGATAGATCGTAGCACCCTTTATTTGCCATGGTTTGTTGTGAAGCATGTTTTAAACACGCCCTACCAGCTTACAAGTCAATTGACCCCAATTTGTTCAATGAAGATAGTGTTGTTCTGAGAGCTCAGCGCATAGAGCTTTGTTGCTGTTTTTTTAAAATAATGTTTACGATAATAACGATTACGATTATCGAAACAAGATATCGGATTTTAAACTCAAATTCTGATAATGGCTTTTAGAGTAACTTCCATATTCAAAGGAAGCTTTGGCTTACGCTCTGATCTGTAATGGTATCTCAAGAAAACTTTTGAAAATTTTGTGCTATTCCTTAAATGTTGTGGTGTTATTTAAATTTGATTGATATCCAAAGATCACTCACAACTTATAAGACACAAGAAATATATACAAGTATATTCAAATAGAGCAATAAAAGGTACACAATGAAGCCATAAAGTATATTATAGATGGAAGCTTCTGTGGTATTATTTATCTATGGCTTAGCACGGAATGTCGCGTGGTAGACTGATGAGGGTATGGTCCCCGTACCAGCGGGGGAATATACCTGTCTTATACAGGCGATATAGTCGAGAGACTCGCGAGGATCGGAATGCCACCATAAGACTCTATTTCTCGTTTGCATTGCACATTTCTGCATATTTTTAAGCTGAAGAAAGATTATCGAAATACCTGCTAGCTAGGAGCTTGCACGGAATATCGCGTGAAGTTTGCCTTGGATGCGTTCTAGTTTCAACAAGATTTTTTTATTTCATTGTCTCCCGATACGGAGCTCAAGAACCTATTTAAAACTTACAGTCCATTACGCAATTATTAGCGCAATTGGTAGTGACCTTGCTTTCTGTGCCGACGGTCCCAGGCTCGAATCCTGGTAGGGACAAACTTTGTTTGATGAGCCCGAATGTTTGTACCCAAGTTCGTTACAATTCTGCAAATATTCAGTGCAAACAAATAACATTTTGTAAGGGTTTAAAGGCGACAATAAACTTAGAACCAACTCGCTCTCAATGGAGCCCCGCAACAAATTTTACAGTGCTGAAGTTTGTTCCAATAGTTCAGCGGTTCAGTCGAGAGCCTCGCGTTTATTAGTGTCGTTAGACACTTTATGGTGTGTCGGCTGCTTCTAGACACGGCTGGGATCCAATGATTCCCGTTTTGGCCCACGTCTCTCGGACGGTGTGACTTATAATGAAGTCAAAGCCAAGCCAAGTCAGCCAAGCAAAAACTCCCCCCCCCCCCCCCAAATTTATAGACGTTTTATAATATAGTACTGCGCAATGCAAAACTCTAGTGCGCAGTAACTATATGACAATTGATAAAGTTATATAACGTCTACAAATTTGGGGGTTAGTAGGGTTACTAAGTAGCACTTAAAAGATAAGTCATGTTATGAGCAATCTATCGGTATACCCTAAAATATTTAAATTTCGATATCAAAACAATAAAGTAAATGTTTTCCCATCAAGCCAGCTCTTGATATATATCATATGTTAAGTTGCCAAAGCGTGGCCGTATCACACAACAGCAATCGCGATACATTGAACTTGTCCGGCCGTCTGTCGCGAATTGATGTCAAGTGGCAATTGGTTGCGCAACCGGCGGCGGTCAATGTCGCTGCACCCGTCTCAATGCAATCCAACCGCGATCGCATAACAATTTGTAGGTACTATACCTACATATTGAATTTAAAATTGACCCACAAGAAGTCGAGGTATGTTCATATTATTATTCATTTCTTCTGTCAGTTAACCTTTTATTTTGAATAGGTAGTCCTTTTTTATTTAGTAAAAATATCTTTAGTTTGCTGGCGCCTTCGATATGTACAGTCATCTTCAACTCTTATGTTCGCTGCATTAATTATCAGGACAGGGGGGGGGGGGGGGAGTTTTCGATACCTTTTGTACTCAAGTGTATCCATACCGCCCTTAAAATCATAGTAAATGTAAATAGATATATCTAAGCTATTAACGGGACATACACACACATTTAAGTTATAACTTAATAGCTTAATAGGTAATAGCTGAATAGCTTCAGTACGTCAAGTGCGAGATTATTCGTAAGCTAACTGTATACTTTAAAGTCTACCCTATTTAGACATTTTGTATGGAGAATTGAAAGTTTTTAATACCGTCCGCTAGAGACGCTATTCAATTCTCCATACGAAATGTCTAAATACGGTAAACTATAAAGTATACAGTTAGCTCACACTTGACGTGCTGATCTGTAATAGTAATCCTAAAGACCTGTAATAAAGCTATGAAAACAATAGATTATTGTTTTTTTGTTCAGTCGTTTTGTAGCTTCGTTTTGATCACGACAATGGAACACAAAGGCTTTTTTTCAAAGCTCGTGATTTTTTTTGGTGCTTTCCAAGTGTTTGGCCACAGGCCAACGCCTAATCATTAACAGATGGTATTTAATTTCGCATTTAAACAAAGAGTTAGCAAATTCTCTTAATAATAAATGTAATGGTTTTTATTTGTATGTTGTCATGAATAACATAGCAGGACTGTTTTTTACGATATTTTCTAGTTAATTGAACAATACACTTGTCTCTTAAGTAATCTCGGTTTAGCAAGCCGGGTCAGTATATGAGTTACCGAATAATTCTAGCGCTTCGAAGAGCCGACGAGCATTCGTTGGTCCATCTTAATACCTGGACTCTGACTAAACAAAACCCAGTTTTTGTGTAACGGGCATATCTCCCCCTCTCTCCAGTAGCCCCCCGGGATTTAGGTCATAGTCAACCTATATATTTTGTATTATTATACTAAGTATAGGTATCGTGATCTTGGATACCAATACTAAGTATATACTCAGTATGGCTAGTATGCAATACTTAGTAGGTAGGTTAGTGTTCTATATAAAAGCTTGCAATTTTAATAGCCATTTTTAATTACGTCTCACAAAATATACCCTGACCTTAGCGTGTTGCAAGTGGCTCAATTGATCGCGCGGACGTGACGTCACACACGCACTTCCGGTCGCTAATTACATGCGTCTGTCTGTCCGTCTCGACGGGACATCCGCGGTGGGGTGCGACCGATCACTAATAACAATATCGCCAGACGAACACACCAACTGTACGGTCCCATACTAAGTAAATGTTGGTGTTATGCGTAGCGTACCGTACAATGGACTCGGACCGATCTCAGTATACAATTACTTATATATGGGTTTTAAAACGCCGTGAATCAGGTAGGTACATACATTCGTGCTCATCAAACCAAGTATGTACCGAGATCCGAACCCAGGACCATAAGCAGGGTAGTCACCAACTGAGCCAATTGAGTCGTCAATAATATACTTAACTACGTAATTTCAAATTGCTTTCAAATCAGAGAAAATAAAAGTAATTCATTTGATTATGAACATTTCTTTCGGAAGTACCTATAAAGCCTCCTTCCAAATTATTTGGCAGGAACTAAGTATGAACCCTGCGTCACATTTTGAACTTCAGCGAAACCCTTGAAAGCCCACCGCGAGCACTCAAACCCGTCGCATGGTAACACTGAAAAATGCATTCGCGAGACAAAAGCAGGCTATTACGGCCCCGGGATTAGCCCTATTGACACTACGTTACCAATTAAAATGGGAGGGGTGCCTTTTCGTCTCGGTTTTTTTCAGCAGACGGTTTTTCAGGCCGCAGGCGTCCACCCCCCCACGTTCCACCCCAACCCCCCCGTGGCTGTACAGAAAAATCAATAACGCAGCACTTTTTTCCGCGCGTAAAGCATGCACCGACACAAGCCGCGCGGATGTGTGTGTGCCGCGACGCACACACGCTCACCTTGCTGCACTGGGTTGCCAGCTTCTTTTTTTCGTTCGCATTAAAATTTGCACACAACGATGTCCTCAGGCCGTGGCTGTTCCGCCTGTCTTTGATAGAATGATGCATCTGAAGTGCTTACCCAATGTCAACGGTCCACGCAAATCTAAACTCACATTTTGCGATTACATTTTTCTAGTCACGTATTGACTTTTTTTATCCATGTTCGAAAACTCAAACAATTCGACTCGAAAACATCAAAAATCCGCTCAAACGGAACGTGAAGCTACAGCGGAAAACAATTTTAAAACATTCTATTATCAGCCTTTTGTTCGAATTCTCCACAAGAAATCGCCATAACTCGTGCTTTTAAAAGGATTGCGGCGAAACGACGAAAGGAATCGACAAGAGAGCGAGTGCGAGGACGGTCTTATTATAAACCTAGACGTATTGTGAGGGTCTGTTTAATTCTATAAAAGCTCGAACAACGACCTTGTGCGATGAATGGCGTCGCTTCCGTGATCTCTATAAAGCTCATCCGATAAAACCTATCGTTGATTGAGGTCCCTAGGAATTCCTTTCATAATCGTCTCAAAATAAATTTCCATAGATTCCCAACTCTCCCGGCAGCGGCACAACACTAATTGCTAACGCAGACCAAGATAAAAAAGCATCCACATTTAAAAAAGGAACTCTGCACATTTTTATTTTGCAATCGCAATGACAGAATGCGTTCGTCCCGCTTGCGCGGTATTGTTGCGCCGGGCCAGTCATCACTCCATCTTTGTCTGCCACGCGGGTTTTTTTAAACGTGCAAAAATATAAAAACGCCGAACGGTGGTGGGGCGTATTTGTCCGCTGCAGTTGTGTGAGTCGCGGCGATAATGCTTGTTTTAGGGCTTTGCCCCGATCATAAGTCAATACAACCCGAGTTTGAGTGCGAATACTGAAGAGCTTGAAAACCAGCAGAGCGAAAACTCTGCACATAAACAAGAGGAACAATTTAAAACCATAAACATTACAAACAATCTGCTTGAAAGCGTTGAGCCTTTTATATCTACGATGCAGTTTACCAACTTCCATGCATTCCTTCGTCCTATTCTTGAGTAAAGAAAAACAAATGAAAGCCTTCGGCCGAGGAAAATTAATGCTTCCACAGAACTTACTGTAGGTGTAGTGCTGCATATCTTCAAAGACATACACTTAGTACTAGCTCGAAGATAACCCCAATAGAATATGAAGAACGGCTCGCAAGATTTGTTTAGTCAGACATCACCAGTAGTGTCTGGCGAGCTATAACTGTAATGCCAAATTAATTTAATTCAGATCGTTATCGCTTCAATTTTCCATTGAACGAAAGTGTCTGGCCGCGACACTGTCTAAAACTATTTTCGTTGGTTGAAAAAAAATAGCCTCGGTGCACCTTTCTCCACACCTTTCACCCGCTTACAATTAGCGGTCTGTTAATCATGAGATAACAAGTCCAGACGGCTTTTTTCTTGTTGGTCTAAGTCGATCAATTGGACGGCAGTGGACCGGCATTACTGGCAATTTGGCGGTGGGTAGGGATGTCAATAGTTTTGTCTGGTTCTTTGTATGGTTTGGTAGCCGTAATTGGTTGCACAGCTCGAGAGATTGCCGCTGATGATAGTGAAATATGCAATGTTTTGATTTTCAGCAATGTTAATTTAAAACGGAATACGAAAAAGACTCAAGAGTTGACTTTCCGAAAAATCTTCAAACTCACAATCAAATACATAAATTTAATTAAATACTCAATTTTATTAATAAGCTAGCTGTCTATTAATAACTGGCTGGTGTATTAATAACTGGCTGTCTGTCTTTTTCTCATATTTTAATAGTTATTCTGCTATTCAGGGCGGAGACAAATTAAAAAAATCAAAGATCATTAAAATCAGCCCACCCGCTTTTGAGTTTTAATAGTGTAACTAACACAACTTTGATATATATACGAGCATTCCAACCGTTCAGTCCGAAACTAAAGCATCGCTTGCATTATTGGTCCCGTAGGATGGACTAGGGGCGATCCCAGTGCCTACATATATAATACTAGGTGGGCCCCGCGGTCTTACCCGCGATTAAAAATTATGTCCTTTTTACCGGCATAAAAAGTAGCCTACGTGTTATTCCAGACTATAATCTATGTCTGTGCCAAATTTCATCCAGATCCGTTCAGCCGTTCTGGCGTGATTGAGTAACAAACATCCATCCATCCAAACTTTCACATTTATAATATTAGTGGGATTTAAACAGATATGAAACATCTTTGACTCGGATACAGATTCATGCAGGATACTTGGTATACTTAAGGATCCTTGATCCACGATTATCACTTGCTAAACGGTGAAGGAAAACATCGTGAGGAAACCTACATATCTGAGAGAACGCCTCGAAAGATATATGAAGTCCGCCAAACCGCACTAGGCCAGCGTGGTGGACTATGGCCTAATCCCCCTCGCATTGAGGGGAAGCCAGTGCCTAGCAGTGGGACATTAAAAAAAGGGCTGGTATTATTATATTATTATTAAGGATCCTTGATTTTGACAACATTTCCAGTGATATAATATTACTGACAGCCCTAGCCGTCCGGCCACTGCCGTGCACATAATAGTTGAAAATCCATTGATTATTTTGATGCATTAGTCGGCTACGGTCGAAAACCGCAGACGTTGCCTCCATTCCGCAATTGTGCCTGAATTTGACCGTGAACACAACGGTTCGTGTCTATGGACGATGCACATAGACAAGAAATGTACCAAAAATGAAATACCGTTGGGTTAGTATAATTTTGGTATGAAATGATAAAGAAGCAAATAAATAACTATTTCAGTTACTTCAGGTGCTTAACAAAAAACGTTCCTCAACAACGTAAGTTTACATTGTACCGTTGGTATCACATTTCCATACAACGGAGCCGTTGAACTAGAAAATCATTTAATAAAACCCGACGGCTGCATATCCTAGAGAATTTCCATCTCTGTTGCGCGATCTGTGGGGAAAAAAAGGTAAAAAGTCGCCGTCTCTGGCGCCGACCTTACGCAGCATCGTTTTATTGCGATCGTGCCCGTGGCCTCACTCCTTCTTACCTCATAACACAGTTTCTCTGCCTTTTTCCTTTTCCCCCTCCATTCAACCCCCCTCAGCCGACGAGTGTGTAGAAAAAACTTCGCGGCCTCGAAGTCCACTTCGGCACAAACTTGCGATGTTTTGAATTCAGAACTTTTGTTGTCAGTGTTGCCAATTTTTTATTCAATGTCTCAAATGGTAGAAAATTAACGCCGCTTTCAATGTTAATAAACATTGATGTGTTTTTAATACTTATGCATATTTGCAAACGATTCTTCAAAATCTGAAATGATTAATGGTTAACAAAGTTGAAAGCGAATGCCAAACAAAACGTTGCGTTTTGCACGTATAATTGCTCGGTTTATTAAAATGGTCGTGTAGGTGGAAGTCTTTCATCAAACTTTAATGAAAGGTATTTCATTAGTTCTTTTGAGAATTATAATTACGGCTTCGTTAACCTCTGCTTGGTGAATATTCAAGATAAAAAACTTTAATAAAAACGGATCTTTGGGACAATTCTATTTGACTATGAATTGAAAACCGCTTGAAAAACATTTGTGGGCTTTCGCAATTTACCATCTTGCGGTTCTTTTTTTAAATCACGCAAGGTAGGTATGTAAAACACCATTACACATACACACTTCATTTTGAAAACACACTTGTTTACGTTAATACTTTTTAATGTTCTAGTAATCTTATATGTTAATGCAGCGGCGTGATTAGTAACACACATTAATGATTGACCCTTTCGGCCAGTGTCATAAAAATAAAGATTTAACCGCTTCCATTTATGGTTCGGGAAGATGATATTCCAAAAATATTTAAATGTAGTTTAATATATTTAAATAAAACAGACGGATATATAATCGCATCATAAGGTTCCGTTTCTACCATTTTGGTACGGGACCCTAAAACGTCAAATAAATAAAGTAACAACAAAGCTCGGGGACATACAAATTGCCTATAATATATCTATTTTAAACACTTTCCCTCTATGTAGCATCGCGATGAGATGCCCTATACGTGTTATTAAAAATAATTTATTAATCATTACTGTTTAAGTTTAGCTATGGATTCATGCAGTTTTAAAATATGATACCAACCTAGGTAATAAAAACGCATAAAAAAATAAACGTGGTAGATATTTTGAAGTGGATTTTAAATTAAGAACGAGTTGTTTAACGTATAACAAGAAATCTCTGGGTCAAACCATCAAACGTATGGTTGGTGTTACAAATAAATACTTAAATCGGATCACAGTCACCATTATCTCCTAATTAAAACCATAAGAACCCATCTGCTCCAATTTTAAACTAAATCCAAACGAATTGCACATCGAATTTTAGAAAAGTGGATACGTGATACATGACAATGGTGGGACCGAGTGCGTTATCTGACTACCCCTCGGACCCCGACCAATATAAAAAGACCTACAGCACATATCCAATCGTCCCTTGGTCCTGTCGTTTTGTTTTACAAGTGGGAGGGGCGGGAGGTCAAAAGTGTTTGGTGTGTATTGCACATTTTTGCATGGAGCTTCACGATCGGGCTCAGCCGGGCTCAGCTTTGCAAACGCTCACACACACACACACGTTGTAGGTATTTTTTTTCTGATTACACACACGTGCGAGCCATAGATTATGTTTTTCTTTTTTTGATCAGCCAGTTTTTACGGCATCAATAGCACTTTTAATACTTTTAGTTTTTTTATGTTTGTGTGGAGTTTATAAAGCTTATATTTAATCAATCATGATAAGATGATTAATATTTACAATCACTAAATGGTAATTGCAAATTTACTAACACATTAGGTACAGTGGTTTTTTTTATAAGAATCTAAAATCATATTATAAAGCTTGTTATGGTAACACTAAAAACATTAATAAATTCAAATAATGATTAATAATAAGTAATTTTTGTAAATAAAATTAATTACTGTTCGGTGGTAAGCGCATTACTTGAGAACGGCTAGACTGATTTGGCAATTTTTTTAAATGTTTTTCATTTTTAACTTAAAGGTTATTATTATTATTTTTAAAAGATTGTCCGGAAAATTCGGAAAAATCCGAAAGTGTTTTTTTCTGCAGGTAATTGGACAACGCAACGTCTATCGGGTCGTAGTTAATAATAATGGATAACTACAAAATAGTTCATAATTTATCTTCCGCAATATACTACGTAGGTAAAGGTAATAATACCTATAAAAACAACTCTGTACTAATAGAGAGTGACGCTCTAAAAATCACATCCCTGGGTACAGACAAGGGGGGAAGGGGAAGGGGGCGAGCGAGGTGCAGGTGGGGTTGCCAGTGTTTTTATTTTTCATGATTGGTGGATTGCACCGGAAGTAGGTAATGATCAATAGAATTATTGTGCGCGCCACTGGCCACCTACGAGGGCTCGTTTTAAATATCGAATCGTCTGAGTAGTTTTTTTAAATTTCGAATCTGCCAGTGACATAATGTGGATATTATTGTTTATTATTCACAATAACGTTTTAATTTTGATTTTAAAGGCTAAGGAACGATCATTCGGTTATAGTTCGAATATTTATCCGTCCGTTAGAAAACTAAAAAGATCAGATTTGATGCTGGTATTTACGATAGTGCCCCGTATCCATAATACGGTATACCTTTGCAAAACTACATTACACTGTCAAAATCAGGGGCACAGACTCAAATATCTCAAATATGATAAGTCACAGACGTGACAATAAAAATACACGATATCGACAGAATTGAATGGCAGCCTCGCGATTGCGATGCCATAAACCGAACCGGGGCGTCGCCTCCCACATAAAAATATCCTACCGCATAAAACCTCTTCAACATTGCACTTGAAATTACTTTTGCTGGACACAGCCGTACCCAAAAATTTGCTTACTGGCAAAATGGCTCTATTATGGAGCCGCCTTCAACCTAAAAAAATAAGTGGAACGATACACAAATTTTAATGTAAATCTTTACGTATTCCTGAAGATGTACGCAAGCTTGCACTATTTTTCAGCCATATTTCAGTGGAATTACTAGCCCTTTTACTCGGTCGTATCAATCGGCATACAGAGAGGGACGGAGGTATAAGATATAACGTGACGTACGGCTCCTGTCTGTATATTTCATAGTTGTCTTTTTGTTGAGAAAAATGTCATTGTGTTTCCATCACAAGTCAATTGTGCTAGTAGATTTTGGACCCAGGTAGCATGCTGATTAGCTTCATACGGAGGGCGCAGTCCTCATAACATTCTACTTCCATGGCGTTGCATTTTTTAAATTTATTTCTCTCAACATCCCCGCACCAGTATTCGATATATTCCGATTTTACAAATTAAACACACCCTGTTTACATTCATCCCCCTACCCACCTCCTGTACATAGCCATACATTACCATACAATATGATTTATACGCCATACACATTTGGCATAATTGAAAAATGGCCGGCCCGTAATGGCGGACAGTGGACGCGGGAAAATAATAATTTAAAGCTTGACGCTGCGGTAATTTATAACAACAATTAAGCAATTATTTGTACGAGATAAGCTTTTATTATTATAATTAGGATGTTGAAGTTTTAAGCTCAATGGAGTATTAGATATGTTGTACAGACATGTAATACAAAAATATAATGTTTTTATTCAGATGAAGGAATGTAATGTTACCACGTTTGGTCACGCCACATTCGAAATACATTTTTATAAAATAAAAACAAGGTAGGTTGAAGTAGGTTAATTAATGACAAAAATCAAACAACAACACTAAAATTATTTAGTTAAATATGCGTGGTGTATGTACTAGAGCTGAAAGATATGCCACGAGAAAATCGATTTGAATCGATTCGAGTACTTATCGATACTTTTCTGAAAAAGAGTAGGTAACTGAGTTTCTTGCCGGCTCTTCTCAGTGGAACTAACATTCCAAACCGGTGATAATTTCTGACTATTCATATTATGTAAGTACTTTTTTTGGCGTACATAAATACATGCCGTACTTGCTCTACAGTGAAGTCAAACATCGTGAGGAAATCTGTTGAAAAGTCGTGTGAACTTCACCTAACTGCACTGAGCCAACGAGACGGCCTCAATCCTCACATTTAGGAGGAATGTGGCCGCTATAATGACAATACACTTGCCCGCTATTAAATTAGGACCAAATGCCATCGGCGAATTGTAGGCGCACTGCAGTGTACCTCTGCCTACTCCTTTAGCGATTACATGCGTGTTGGTGATAGTGATTGTCCCGTTCGTTGCAAACTTCACACAAGTCGGAATCGTCCTTGAACAACATAATATAAACACAGCGAAACAGGTAATGAAGTTCGCTATGCGGGATACATTGTAAAGTTGAGGCGCCCTGAAAGGGAAAGTTCCTTTCAGTCGCAGCGGTGGCGACATCTGTGGGCAAACTCTAAAAGTTCCTTGTGGAGAACCAACGACTTCATAATTTACTAGCATGCCGCCCCGACTTCATATAGGAAGCCTTAACAACAGATTAAGGAGAGTAGGGGACCTACCTATGCCTAAAAAGACTAGGTTACTGATAGTCTTTTATATATTAAAAGACGAGAGATAGAGAGAGAGGTTAAATCAAACCAGCAATAAAATCGTTATCAGTCTTCGAGCCTCTGAAGTGTGCCCATCCTCCATGAAATAATATATGTAATCAAAACATGGCACTTTTGAACCAAACACAACGACATTCTAACACTTAAAGCTACAGGAAGCGATGCCGTGTCAAACTTCTGAAATGTACAGCTTTCAGAGGTCGTTAACCCCGCCGCGTCACACCTGCATCGACCTTATTCTTGCACAGCTAAAGTCCATTTCAACTGAACGTACTCGCCAAATGAGGTTCTTTTAATGATCGTCTTTATGCAACGCTGTAGAGTCTTAAGTATGCGAGCTTTAGGTTTATTTTCGCTCGTCCTGAATGCAAGCTCGCTTTGTGAGCGTGAAAAGTGCTTAGTTTTTCTTTTGATGAAAGAAATTCGGGTCTTAAGGAACTAGAAAAGATGGACGTTTTTTGGACGTCTTAGGTTTTGCATGTTTCATTCTGTTGCATAATTAAAATTGGCTTGGACGAATATGTTCCGTAATCGAAATTGCTGGGAAGTTTGTTTCATGGCGGGAAACTGCAGTTTTGTTGTATTTTTTTTCTATATACAGTCAAACCTGGGTAAGTGAGAACTGGATAAGTGAGAAAACTCTATAAGTGAGAGTAATAGCCAGGACCCGTCATTTTAAGCTCCCAAAACCTCTATTAGCGAGAAACAGAAACCTTTGTAAGAGAGAGTCGTTTTTCCCTCATGGACCTCCGTAAGTGAGACTGCTACTTATCTATACCTCTATAAGCGACAGTCAAGCTTTATTTATTTATGTATGTATATTATTTTTATATTTATATTATTGTAATAGACAATCGGATCGCATACGTCCCCAAACCCAAACGAAACCCAAACGAAATTGACGATTTTTTTAAGTGTAAATAAGTTCTAAATAAAATAAAATTACATAGTGCATGAATATATGTCTTGTTATTGCTGCGTACCTCTATAAGAGAGAAACGCTACCCATGTACCTGCATTAGCGAGAAACTCGGGTTAGTGAGAAACCTCTATAAGCGAGAATGAGATTGTGCTCCCTTGAACTCTCGCTTATCCAGGTTTGACTGTATTTGTAATTATTAATTTGTATTTCATGAACAATGATATGAGTTTACCTATAATAGTGCGTACGTCTTAAGTTTGTTACAAAAATCCTCAAAACATTCTTTTTTTAAACCAAACCAAAGATACTTGCCACAGTTGCAGAATGCACAGTAGCTCGCGTGTCAAATTACAAAAAAGGTTCATTGGCTGAGCTCTTATTTATTGCTTTTACTTTTTAATTTAACGACGCCATGTTAACACGCGACTGTAGGTAGGTATTAAGCCAAATGCCTTCCACTTTGTTTTATTTAAGATTTCAAGTTAAAAATAATATCGTATCGTTAAATTATATTCAGATATCGATCTGTTGATAATTTGAGATTGAGTTAATTTGGATTCTTTTTTATTTATTATTATGGTATCAAATGAGTAGGTGCCCAACAAAAAAAAAATTGGACCTTAAAAATTATGGAAATGCCTCATTGCAGTTTGAGCAGTAGGTACGGCTGTTTTTTGCCCCGTTGGGATAGCTCCACTTTACTTTTTAAAACTTTATGGCTGCCATCGCGTTTAGTCTGGGAATGAATCTTGCCGGTACAATATAACAGCTTATAAAAAAAGCGATGGCAACAACATAAAATGCATTATACATGCATTCACATAACAATAAATAAAATATAAAGGCAATTCAGTAAGAAATACAAAAAAGGGGCTTGTTGGCGGGAAGCTGAACCGTGAAGTTGCCAATTTTGCTTTATTTACCAAAAAATTTGTATCTTTTAATAAATAATGTGTAATATTTGTGGGATATAACCATTGCGATAATTCAATAACAATTATCGATTATTACTCGACACTGGCAAAAATGGCACTATTTCGTAGCTGATTGCCAACCTAAAAAAAGAAGAGAAAAAATAAACCACAGACTAAAATAGGGCGCGGCAAATAGCAATCGACCACTGGGACCTTATACCGCCAACGGAATATGGCTGTACAGTGCCCCTTCAGGAAATACAGACAAGGTGGTATTTTTTTTATGAAGTCATTAAGAAGTTAGGTGTGCCTATGCATGCACAAGCTAAGTGTCCACTCAGTACAGGGTGTATAATAAAGTTCAGTGGTTGGTCGAGCGAGGTTTCAGCACGCGCGCCGCTCGGATCGTTGGCGATGCATAATCTGACAAAAATAGACTCTCACCTACCATAGAGTACCGTCTATGGCTCGCGAGAAGTTGCGGAGCTTTGAACGGAACAATGTTAGGTAGGTGTGTAATAATGTTTTTTTTTTGTTGGCAATGTGCTACAAAATTGAAACACTGGCACGTTAAGTAAAATTTCTTGATTGTTTTGTTTGAAGGTTTTTAGTACCCCTGTGATATTGAAGATCTTAATGGTAATGATAAGGAAGGAATTTATTATCTAGCTTACGTACCGTACCCCTATTAATAGGCCCCTATTTCTAGGGGTAAGTAACGTACGTAATAAATTGTACCGTACGTTATATTACGTACGCGTACGTTTTATTAATGAAGCGGTGTATATATATTAAAAAAATACCGCACATCTTGGGAGAGCTTGAAAATATTTTTTTCAGTATTTTATTAATAACTAGCTACGTCCCGCGGTGTTACCCGCGTTTACATTTTACCGGGATAAAAAGTAGCCTATGTGCTATTCCAGACTATAATCTATCTCTGTGGCAAATTTCATCCAGATCCGTTCAGCCGTTCTGGCGTGATTGAGTAACAAACATCCATCTATCCAAACTTTCACATTTATAATATTAGTGGGATTTCACCTCGTCGTGCACGCCTCAAATGCATTACTGTTAATGTTTAGCCAAAGTTTGTGTGATGTGATGTTTAGCCAAAAATAGGCATTATAATTCGAAGACTCTTAATCCTAAAATTTGTTAGTCAATCCGCTGATTACCAACTGAAACGCCATTCATATGTTTTGGAGATCCTTAACTTTATCACGCCATACAAGAATTGCAAGATAACGACTCAAACCGTTAAGTGTTATTTAAGTACGTGATTAGAGTTTGAGTATTCGCCGTCCGCTTAGATATCTACCAACTACTAACGAGTGACGTATATTAATTCTCCATATCTACCAACTACAGATATTCCGGTATACTGCTAGGCAATTACAAGTTACGTTATCAGGGCCAGATTCGCCAAATATCCGAGGATCTTATCCGCGAATCGCTCGTAACGAAATACCAAAATCCATATCCAATCAAAATACCGTAACCACAGACACTCAAACAAACCACACGCACAAACAGTATCTTATTAGTGTAAGAGAGCTATAAATCTAATGGAGACACAGATAGAGGCACGTCCGCTTCGTCCTACCGATAATTAGCTAGAAATAGACCATCTCTCAAAGCGGCTTCGAGCGTACATACTCGATATTATTCGAGTGAGTATGTTCAGTATTTGAAAGATGTCTTCGTTGGTATTATGAGAGGAAAATATTTGCATCGATGCCTGCTCATGTCGACGAAGTGTGATAGGTAATAGAAAACCCGTAATGAAAGGGCAAAAATGCTTAAAATGTATATAGAACTTACAAAAGAAGATAGATATAGTCATGTCTCTGATTTAAAATAGGTTATTTCAATTTCTGATTATTTGTACACTAATCCTAAGGCAAAGTTACCATTAATTTTACACTAAACTGTGTAAAATTATGTGTTAAAAATTAATTTTACGTAAAATATTTTAACCGATTTTTAAACAATGCAAGTTAGTAACGTTTATGTGTCTAATAATTTGATTTATTTCTTTGGGAATGTTATCTTTATAACCTACTATTAGCCTTTTAAAAATATTTTACACTATTATTGTTTAACCTTATTATATTGATCTGAAATTGATATTTTTTGTTGTATTAGGAATATACACAGTTTAACTTTCAAGGTTTAATTAATGGCAACAATGCGGTAATTGTTGATTTGAAATGAATAGCATTATAGAGTTATAAGTTTACTTCTATTTATATCGTGTTTAATACATTTTATAATGTACTAGCACCTGCCCCTAGCTCAGCCAACGGTATCTGATGAAATATAGCATGTAGCACTCAGCGATAATGAAGCTTTCATTTAGTGAAAGAATTTTTGAAATCGGCTCCGCAGCTCCGAAGACCCTCTACATCCAAACTTACGAACTAACTAACTTCAACTTTTGATAATATTTATTTGCCGTTTATTTCCCATTCTATAGTAATGGCATATAAACGTTCCTACGTACATATTATATTTCTTTTCTGTGATCTACCCGTGCTCTACTATCAAAACAATCAGTTATATGCGGTCCTCAGATTTTTAATCTATGACTAAAATTTACAAAATCATGACACACATAAAATAAAAAGTAAAACGCGTAGGTGTTCAATTGAAGTGGACTGCAGAATTAATCGAACAATTTTAACTCTACCTATTATGTTATTACAAGTTAGCAGTTACCGACAAAAAATAACTTTCATTTAAAAGTTCTACGCTTATAATGAGTTCCAACTTCAAATATTTTATACTTATAACAATTTTGTGAATACAGTACGGTTGTATGTACGATATAGGTAATAAAGTACCTATTTACTAATTTAAAAAAAATACCTCTGTTTTTAATTATCTAAGGACTCGCAGATTAGGATTTCAACAATGGAATCTTGATATTCCTTTTTTTTATTACAAATTTGATAGTAAGATAAAACTTTTTTAACTGACTTCAAAAGGAGGAGGTTCTCAATTCGGTTATATATTTTCTTTATATAGGAGATGGTGTATTCAGAAACAGAATATACAGTTCTAGATTTGTGCCAATTTAGAAAGTAGGTATATGATTAATGATTATAGGAACCTTTTAAGTTTAGTTTGCTTAAAAGTAATATTTTTAATGTAATGCTTAAACATGGCAAAGACCTCCCACAAGATTTTCCAATCTTTAGATGTTATAGTGGACCACGTCGGTCCAGAATTTAAACTCATGACAATTATATTCTGATTATGGAAAAAGAGAGTCACCTTTAAACTGAACCGAATAGGCAAAATTCCGATGTGTTCTGCGGATACTAAGCGAATCGGCATGTTGTTTTGCTTCAAAATGTTCTTAGCGAGATTCTATCCATATTATTCTCTTTAGGTCTACACTACAACAAATTTCAAGTCTAGAAATCAAAACCCCACGCGACCGGAACCGCGAACAAAAAGCTAGCAAGTATCAAATTAATAACAAAACCTACTTCCTACCTCAGTGACCAAAACGTAACAATTTAATGTACAAATTATCCTTCCAAGAACTCTGTCCGTGTCTGCGACGCGTGATTCATTATAGAGCTAGTCACACTCGTGCGCAGGTAGGTATTACGGACGTAGAAGGCAGCCGATTATTATTTATGATGATTTTTACTCGGATTTAGCGAGCTGCCAAATTGCACGCGATTAAATGTCTCACACAACACTACAACTCAGATATCACTTTACTGAGTGTGTAAAAGTCAAAGTCAAATAGTTTTTTCGTATAGGCCTACGGGGGCACTTACAAATTGTCATTAAAAAAAAATTTTAACTCTACAACCGGATCGGACCGCGACCTCAACGGAGAAGATCCGGCGAGAAACTCAGCGGGCTTGTATTTTTTTTTTTGAAAGCCATTATTTTTACAAAAAAAATAGAACAGTAAGCTCCAGTGTGTTGCCATGCGAGGCGCACACACGCTACACTTTGACATCAAAAATCTAGACATAGATTCTGTAACTGAGCAATACTAAATTATTGTTTTTTTTGTAGTAACGTTATTTTCTGTAAAACTAGGTACTGACCTAAAATGTGGCTGATAGCTGGCTGGACTGTTTAAAGCTCCGTTAATCCTTTAATTGCTGTTAAATGTTGAAGGATTAAAACGCGTAAAGCCGCGCGTCGAGCTTATATATAGTTATCAATTGACACATCTTAAAATCTCATACTTAAAACGTTTTATATATCCGCATTATCAATATTTGTGTCGCCATTAAAATAATCTGTTGAACACATAGGTAATCTTTGTCATCGAATGAATAGCCAAACATTATTCATAATTATTACCTACCAAAAATCTGACAACGCTAGCTGGTAAGCTAGATCCGCAAACTCCTGCGCAATGCACCTACACTACAAATATAGCCAGACAGTGTTACGCCCACAAAGAACCCGCCACAACCGCGTCGGCTCACAGCTTGTGTCCGAATGTTATAAAACTACGTACAGACGCTCATAACCCAAGTGTAGTATAAATCGAATAACTCTATTTACTAAGAGTTAGCATAACTAGGTTTCAATTGAGACTTGGTCACAATAGTCTACATTTGATTGTAGTCTATGCTCTACCTACTTGAACAAAAAAAACTCAAAATCATTAATCGCACTCCTTCACTGGGATCCACATTTTGATTATTTTCAAACAAACATTGACAAATATATTTAGTCCCTACTCTACACTATTCCAATTAGAATGTCGGGTTTGGCTAAATTCAACTCTGAAGTCGTGGTTCAACTTTTTATAAGGCTTAAAAATAATCTGAATAATGTACCTATATCTGAACGACCATGTGTTTCTAGCTTTATGCTATCTTATAATAGACAACCGGAAATCATTGTCGTGTGAGTAATCGTAGCTTTATCTCGAGATGTAAAATTAAAGGTATTTATCTATCTACTTGAAATTACTTTTGGTTCGATTTCAGGTATTAAGTAGAGTGATTTTTAAAAATGTATTATATTTATATGAAGGTTTTATGTGGCTGCCGGCCGATGTTGGTGGGGATTTACTGAGTGCATTTTGAAACCTGCCTAATTTTAATTTTAATCATAATGTATTACCTTTTTGAACATTATTTAAATATATACCTAGGTATTATTAGTTCAGGTATAATTTAGCCCATTACAATGGTACAAACAGCCTTAGGAACTCTACCGTTCGGATATTATCTTATGGCGAATTAAGTTAAGAAACGCCATAGTTACGCATATAAGAAAATAATTTTAGAGTATGATGAGACATTAATTATATTTCAGGTTTGACTATAAGTAGGGAAATTAAGATTTTCTGATGTGGAGAAGGGAAATAAGTACGACCTAATACATCTAGAACAAAGATCCTCAGTGGTCAATAAACGAGCTCTCAAAGGTATATATACCTATCCCTAAAGGGTAATACTTAAATGTACCTACATCATAGATACGTAAAACAACTTTTTTATTCTGCAGGTAAATGTCAACAAGCAATGTCAACTCAAGAATATTTAAATGCCAGCAAATTATTTAAAATCTCGGAAAGTCCCAACGCAGCGGTTTAATTCTAAATCGATATATCCTTATTTAATAACAATAAACTTAAATTGTTAATTATAAATCTGAAACATGCTGTCCTATCTATATATAGATTTTCTATCAAAAATCTTACCGTCTTCATCTTGCAAAATTTAATCACAAGGAGACAATTCAGAGTTGATATTATGAATGATATTTTCTATGTCTTAAAAAGATAGATTTAAGTTATATAACAAACTGTATTTTTTTTATTTTTAGTATACGTATGAAAAGCTTAAAATATTTTGTCAAAATTAGGTCTATGACTACTTAGTTGTGCATGAATAATTAATTAATGGTCAAAGTATTTTAGGTTATTTTTAGTTTTTTCCCAAGTTGATATATACGAACTGACCATAGTGCAGTACGTAGTGACATTGCTTTCTGTGCCGAGGGTCCCGAGTTTGAATCCTGGTAGAGACGACATTTTTGAACACGAAACGCTTGTAACCGAGTCATGGATACTTAATGTCTATATAAGCATTATATACTGAGTTCGCCCCCAGTCTATTGCACGGTACCCATAATACAAGCGTTGCTTAGTGTGGGACCGTATAGTTGGTATGTTAGTCTGGCAATATTTTTTTTGTTTTATAAGTAATTATTGATGAGTTTAGGATAGTAAAACTTGAGACATTTAATTTTGGCGGTAATTGTAATATAAATACCGTACGTACAAGTATAATTATTTATAACTAGCTGCGCCCCGCAGTGTTACCCGCAATTAAAAAGTATGTCCTTTTTACCGGGATAAAAAGTAGCGGACGTACTATTCCAGACTATAATCTATCTCTGTGCCAAATTTCATCCAGATCCGTTAAGCCGTTCTGGCGTGATTGAGTAACAAACATCCATCCATCCAAACTTTCACATTTATAATATTGGTGTGATAACATGCCAGAGGCAATAACCTAGTCACTGTAGTAAAATAGCTATGTACTCCCGCACTTAACATTCAGATTAATAAACAAATCGTAATGGCATCGGCGTTCAGAAGTCCCGCTGCTGGAGTGTCCTAGAGGACGTTAGCATTTGTTGAGGGGTGAATCGCACTGAAAATAGCGCGGGCGGCGCGGAGCGTCATCAGCGCGCTTCGTTTGCTTTATGGGCAGTTATTCTTCTTCTTTCTTTACGAAATGAAATGGGATGAAATAAAATGGATATGAATATGGCCTCACCCGCAACTTAGCGGGTATTTTGCCAGTGTCAAGTAATTAATAGCAATATTAAATTCAATAAATACACATTATAAATAAAATAATGGATGTGACATGAAGAAATGAAAATGGCGTGCTTATGGGCAGTTATTGCGCGCGTTTAATTACCGCCGCACGCCATTTTGAAGATTTGTGAAACGTCACTTTTGGCGCAAAACGTGCATTTGACAAATTAGCATGACGTTGGCACAGGCAGCAACTGCATAGAGACGCCGAACCATAGATTTTTTTAATTACGCGTTGCCAAACGGGTTGGGGTATAAAAATACACATTTAAATTAAAGTTGTTTTTAATTAGTATACATCGGATTGCAGTTTCGTGCTCGCGATACGATTGGGGCGAGTGAAGTCCGGTTGTTTCTGAAATAACAAAGTGCACTGTGTATGTATTAAACTTTTATTGCCATTCTTTGGTCGATGCGTGTGCGAGCGAACACTCCATCAATTACACCAGAAACCATTTAAGAGATTTATTGTATTTATTTTGAAAATTTAAAACGGCAGCAAATTTCCGTATATATCTTGTGAAATTCCAAACTTGTACTTAGGTATGACTTAGATAATAAATACTGACGAATCTTATTAATTAGGGCAGCAATGTATCTTAGTTATTTGTTGAGTATCGAAATCTTTTGAAGATTTGTGTAACTGGCCGAATGAATACCTACAACTAGGTATTTATATCAGCTGTCACTTCTGTCTGTCTCTCTATGCTATGCGTTCCAGCTTTTGTCATTGACACTTGAATTCATAATGCCAGTCGTACAAGTGTTTATTAGGACGCAATTTTCATATATTCATGTCACATTCATTATTAAATTTATAATGTGTTATTGCTATTAATTTCTTGACATTGGCAAAATACCCACTAATTTGTGGGTGAGGCCCTATCCATATTCATTTTATTTCATCGCATTTCATTTCGTAAAGAAAGAAGAAGAAGTGTTTATTAGACTTCGGTTTCCAACAAAGATTTGTGGTGTTGCATAGGTATTTTTTCCCTTAGTTAGACGATTACTCTCGTTTATTCAACGCGCAGATCTCAGGGCTGCGTGCGACAAGTGCATTGCCCCGAACCGAAATAAATTGTCGCGAGACGCGGCCCGCGTGGTGCGTACAACTGGTACCGATGTCGTGTGGATATTATTAAGAGCCCAATGCCAGACATGGCGGCCGGCGGGCGGGCGGTGTCCCGCCAAAAAGACCTGTCACTTTCGCGACGTTACGCCGTTGATTCTGTTCGTACGGTGCACTTGACTGAACTGATGCGTGTGCAGTCAGTAATGACGCGTCGATGAATAGTGTTCACTTGGAAATTTGGCGGTGTAATTCTTCAATGTTCAACATGCAGTTTTTATTTGGTCTTACGAGGATTTTTTGGTGCAACATCGTCATTCACTTGTCTTTTCAGTTTGCGTTCGTCATGTGTTTAATTTGTTGATTTTTATTTTTTTTAAACTTAACTTTCTTGAAAGAATTATGATGATTATCATACTTTCTCTTCATTTAAGAATCAACCCTTTCGTACCTACACAGATGTATTACCTCTCATAGTCAATATTATGTCTGTATCATTCGCATTAGCAACACATTTAAGACCGCCATTCAGCGCTGAATTAATGTTATATATTTTCATATGATATGGAACTTCTTTAAAACCATGGATCAGACATTCAACCTGACATTATCGAGGTTAAATCATTGGAAATTTGTAACCAGTCTTTGAAATATTTTTGCGGGAGCTTCTAAAGTTCGAAGGGAAGTCACAAAGGTTCGTGTGACTAAGCGGCGGGCGCCCAAGCATCCTGTTTTCATTGTCGATACAACACTGTTAGAGCATGATTCATGATGCTAAAATATCTGTCAAGTTAACAAACTGCCTGAGACTAAACATTAGTTCAAGTTTTAATGTTGAAGCTTAATTTCACGCTGCATCACCAGAGCAGTCTCTCCCTACAACTTTTTTTAACAAGTAGAGTCTGCAGTCATAATATCTGACAGTATGTACAGTTTAGTTTCATATCTAAACCAAACTATAACATCGTTAAGATTTGACTAAAATATAGTAACAATGATATCTCTCAAAACGGCTCTATTTTATTCCCAAAAACTCCTATAAAAGGCTTGAAATATATTACAGGACGAACGTCCAGATTGAATCCTTCACAGAATCTCACGGGGTACCATCACATACTTATTATCTAGGTACTAACGCCCATAATATCGGTGCAATCAAACTTGATTGTCCGAAAACCTCGTACGAAACCACAAAAAAACATGTAGATTATGCTTCATGGGTTCGATTCTCTTACGGTGTTATATTCACAAGTGCTTACCGTCGTATTAATACACTTTGATCCTTATGAGTATAATAAAAGGGTTAGTAGTGCATTGGTTGATAGTAATGACAGATTTGTTAGAGTTTTAATCCGTTGGGCCGTTGCTGCCGGGAGACGGCTCCGACCATCCGTGAAGTTTGTACGGTGCGCAAGCGCATCTTATTCACATTTATTTTAATTATGGTGCCGAGTACCTTATTTATGTTATTTTAGGTTAGGTTTCCAGTCGACATAGTATAATATAATAAAAATATCGCCAGGTGAACATAACAAATATACAGTCCCACACTAAGCAACGCTTCTATTATGGGTACCGTAGAATGGACCGAGGGCGAACACAGTATATAATACATATAGAACTTATCTTTTCTCTAATACTTACTCCTATAATTTTACAAATGCCTGGTTTACAACAAACCAAAATAGAACTAAAAGTAAGAGGAGTTACCGGTTTTCTGCAATCAAACCATTATGTTGAGATCTTTTAATATCGTCCACATTTGCTGTCACTACGACCGGCGCGGGCGCAGGAAGGGGCGGCCTCGCTGGACCAGTTTCGCTGCGCAGGCTCAGGCACTTGATCGTGCACACATCGCCTACTGCCACATATTCGATCCACATTGTTTCTCGATACCAGACAGCCTGTTTAACTGGCTAAATGGCTAGAGAAGTTAGTTTTTAATAATAGAATGCCAACTTGACATAACCCTTAGTATACAGGACATCGAAATCGTTGGCAACATTTGAAACTATAACACTCAAATTTATAGACGTTCTATAACTTTATCAATCGTCGTATAGCACTGCGCAAAGCGATACTCTTATGCGCAGTACTACATGACGTTTGATAAAGTTATAGACCATCTATAAATTCAGGGCTAACTCTATACATGATCTAGATTATTTTAGGACCATTAATAAACAAAACGATTTATTAAAAATAAATTGAAATAAACTGAGTATTTTTAATGATAGTAGAATATATACATTATTAATATCTATATGAGTATAATATACTAAGTTCGCCCCCAGTCCATATTACGGTACCCATAATTCAAGCTATGCTTAGTGTGGTCGTATAGTTAGTGTGTTCGCCTGGCGATATTATTATTAATTTAAAATAATAGGCGACCTTGTTTGTACCTTGTACCTATCCATTATTATTTCTGAATCACCTGTATAGACAATTCTAATCAGTAGCTCAAGCATAAGCTTTTTACGTAGCGTGTCGATAACATACGCGTTCCATCCCTCTCATTCCACAGATTTCATAAATAAGTATGACACTGACAGCATGTTTTTTCATGACGTCACGATTACATTAGGAGTTGCTGCTTACCATAATGGCGACCCTCTCTTTTCTGGCCTACCCACAACCGCCTTGCTTCCCACGAAACATGAATCCCATACATTAACAGCCCAGGAAGCATTACCCCTTTCATTACTCTTTCCCATAGCGCCACATGTTAGTGAAGAAAGACATTACTGGCGACCACGTGATCTTCATGTTAAGCTTTACGTCACAAAATGAAATGATTAGGCTTGAGAATGATGTGACGTCATAGGTTATTGATTACATGAGTTTAGTGGTAGTGTTTTTTTCTTAATCGTAACGTCAATGTTGGCGAGCTTATTAGTAGGCTTAAATAGTGATGCGCAATAAAAGTCGATTATCGAATGAAACATGTATGACGGTTGTACTTCTAACTTAGTAGCTTGTTTAACTATAGACAAAGCAGACTGTCGCAGCTTTAAAGCTAAGGAATGTAGAGCTACTAGAAATATTCAACAAGGCTCAGATGTAGATCCTGGCGTACAGAGGAAATATTGGTGGCAGCGTGTGGTGGGCCAAGTTCCTAAAAAAAAGTCAGGTTGCGGATTTTTAATTACTATATCTTGGGTTTTAACACTGTATAAACACGTACTAATGCAATTGTGGTTCGTGATAGCTGTCACATACCTATACCTAAGTGGCTACCATTAGTTTAGGTACCCACTGATGTGATGTGAAATGTTTTACATTCAATTTCGTTTACATAAATACCCAAATCATTTAATTAGAAGTGACCACCTAAATAACCACCTCCATAGGTGGTTGACCTTATTCGAACAGCGTAAAGCTTAAATCAAATCCTGTGCTCACAACTTAAATCAAAAAATAATTACGACTCAACATCAGACAGGTCTTTGAACGAGGTAATGCATTCCCATACGATGCGTACGTCATCCGAACGCTATAATTTAAAAAAGAAAAGGGTTTGAAAAAAAAAGTTAATTCGAAATGACACCCCACATGTGTAGGCATCCGGCAGAAGACACAGGACCAGCTACGCATCATTAAAACTTGGCTGTCAAGTGAAGAAATCATTTGGACGGACTTATTTCCTCTCGTATTATTTTATATGGCGCGATTATAAACAGATGTTATTCGGCGATAAATCTTAGTCTTTGTGCTGTGCATGAAAGGAAATCTTTAATGTCGTTTAATGGAACACATTTGCGTACTGCCACTGCGAATATGCTCAAACAGAAATAAGCACAAGTTTTAAAGAATTGGACTTGGGTGGCACCTGTAAAGTTGTTGGCGAAGCGTCTTTTTTTCTGTACAAAACTTGGATCTTTTTTCGCATCTATGTTTTTGGTGGGATAATTGTCAACTTCATAACAGCTAATAAAATGCGATATATCTGAAATGTTTGTTGAGATAACAAGAATTCGTTAAGATTGTATAATATGCATTTATAAATTAATTATGCCTACCTATCTATGTGTCCGAAAATATATGTATAACATTATTAATTTATATTTTTCATAAATTTATATTAATCAATATCAAATGTTATTTCGTTTCCACGCAAGTAGTCACTTATGTATCATTTCTAATAAAAATGAACAACTAAAATCAGCTTTTATTACTAAACAATCGTTAGCATTAAATGTCAAAAGCGCGTTTAAAATAATCGCTCGTTTTTATTGAAGTTCGGTCACGTTCTGGAATCGAGATATCGACAAATCGATTGTGGCATCGATAAGGTTACTTGCTTATAGTAGCGTGATTTTATCAGCGGTTAGTCGATCTGTGGGAGTTATTAACGATGCCCACCTGACCAAGATAGATGGCGCTCGTTTTTTTTTAAAGTTGTATGCGTCTGTACTGATGACGAATTATGTCGCGGTGAGGTTTAAAAAAACATCCTTTGTTTAACTTCTTAATCGATAATGAGGTTCTAACGACTAAACATGATTGATTTGGCAGGAAATGTAACGAAGTCGCTATGATATCTACCATCAAACATGTAGGTTAATAATTAAATAAAACAAAAAAGCTTAGCCCTTACCTGTACCTGCGAGGTGGTGCAGTCAAGTAGCTAGTTATTACAGCCAGTCACATCAAGAATATATCAGTTTTTTTTTTTATACATTATAGGCAAGTATTTGATCTCGATCTCACCTGATGGTAAGTGACGATGAGATCTACGATGGAGCATACTTGCCTAGGTAGGAAGGCGGCAGTAGATCGAGACGCTACATTCACTAGGCATATGCAGCGCAACTGATCTGACCCGCCATCCATGAATGGCAACACCGAACATAATGCCGGAACACGGCTAGGCCGCTTGGCGACATGGCTTTGTTCAGTGGGTGGTGACTAACCACGGCCGAAGCCTACCACCAGTAGAGTTGTCACCTGGTTGGCACCACCCAGGGTCACGTGTAGGGTATCTCGAGGGTACTTAATTCTCCTACGGACGAAGGTGACTCGACCCCAAAAGACCGACCGACCCAGAATTCCTGACGACAGACCTAGTCTTCTTACTGGTACAGCCCCACACACCTCCATTCTGGTTCCTTCTTATAGCTCGTTCAGCTACTCCAAGGTTGCTTCAGGACCAACAGAACCGCCATCAACAATATTGACTGACGTCAGTACCCAGCTTCCAGGTTAGGCTTCTCAAAGCGAGGACAGTCCTTCATCTTCAAGGGTCAAAATGGCATACTACTTGTAATGACGAAATTAAGCAGGTTTGTAGTACAGCGTCCGTATGAGCGACAGAAATAGTTTCCACAAATATAAAGAACACTCTTTAATTCATAGAGAATAGATAGCAATACTTGTACAACTAAAAAACTGTGTGTATATCGAGAATTGGTATGATGAAATATGTATGGGAATGCGACTGATCGCTTCCACCTTAAGAGAGTAGATGATAAATAACAGAAGAAGCGAAAGTAGCGCCATCATCGTCACCGACCACCAACTTATCTATGCGGATGACAATGGCGCTAGTGTCTTAAGAAAACTGTCAAAAGCAAGGATGATTTCTTATGTTACAATTCGTTCAAATTTTGGCCACCGGAACTAAGATGATAGTTTTTAAGTATATATACTTATTCAATCATTATCAGATTTAAATATTAAAATGTTGTCGTAACTACTGTCTCCTTTCAATTAATTTACAATCTAACTCGACTGTCATAAACCGTTCAATTAAAAAGTAAACTCGGATTATTTAGTACAGACAGCAATAAAATAGTTAGGTAAGTACGTTAATAATTTTAAATTGGGTGAACGATTTCATAATTCCCCGCGTCCTAGAATTTTGCTTTCAGCTAAAGACGTTGTATTTATACTTAACTAAAAGTCTACTAAAGTACTCCATCAGTAGGTATTCCTACATGGTTTTCTGTGTGGTTTCGGTCAGCGCTAACTTAGAAAAACAATACTTACTAATTCTTAAGCATTATTAAGCCCTTCCTTGGTGCCCGCGACTTTATATGGACATTAGGTTTTTGGCTTTCCGGGAGAAATCCTTCCATTGCCCAGAATATATATTGGACTCCAGCTATAAGCTACCACAATATGCCAAGTTTCATACAAATACGTCCAGAGCATTCCCGTGATGCGCGAACAAACGAAAAGACAGACAGACAAAGAACTTAGTCAGTCCGTCTGTTTTTTTGCAGCATAAATGGCTGATGCGGCCTCTGTATCATGAATCTCCTCCGATATTTTTTTCTTGAAAATATTTAATTTTAATATGCAGACATTACCAAGGTACAGTTTTATTATGTCTGTGTACCTAGCTATAAGTTGATATTTG
Source organism: Pheosia gnoma (assembly GCA_905404115.1). Classification (NCBI taxonomy): domain Eukaryota; kingdom Metazoa; phylum Arthropoda; class Insecta; order Lepidoptera; family Notodontidae; genus Pheosia; species Pheosia gnoma. The sequence goes on from FR989905.1 coordinate 1,527,741, forward strand.
AACAATCTTCTGATTTGTAACAGACTTGATTTTGGTATCGACTTATACTAAAAATAAGTCGTTATGACGTCAACAAGTACTTATGAACTCAAGAAAGCGATTACCAACCGATAGTACCGAAAGAGGTGAGCACCTGAAATTTGATCTTCTTGCTGCGATGGCTGTCAAAATGTCGACCGCAGCCAGCCGTCAGTGTAGGGGAACGACACGTGTTCTGTCGAGTTGTGCGGTGGCCAAGCCAATAGAAAGTACATTGTACCAATACTATAGTTAATTAAGCTTATTTTAGTCTACAACAACTACCCGTAACATTCAGAGCTTGGTCAACTAAATCCGTAAATTCAAAATTGCTTGTTAATTGAAAGCGATTAAAATTCAAACGCTTAACTTATTTGTCCATAACATTTCATCTAGTTACACGTCTTTAGTGCATTAGGTACATAGGCGTCGTGACGATGTCCATTCCCTGCCGCGAAAGAGACTTAAGAACTGGTTACTTTCGTAAGAGGCAATGGATAAAAAAAATGGTTACGACAAAAATTACAAGTGTGATTTGAGAGCAAAATTTATTTTTTATTGACGTGAAGAAGTTCTGACTTCATCTAATGATTACAAATTCGCTAAAGAAGCGCAAGTTCAAGGCTGTACCCTTAATTACACTTTTAATTACTGAATCAGCCTGTACATATAGCCTCGTTCACACAGAGCGACATATACCTAATCATCGTACACTTATCTATGTAGTAGGTACGTATCTGTTCACCATTTGCATTTATATTTGAACGGAAAAGAAATGATCGCATTTTGTGGCGCCCGACTCAATACGTCGAGGGAGGGAATCATTAGAAACGTTCATTTTATGAGAGCCTTTGAAGTTTATCTGAGATGTTTTCAATAAATGATCATGTTATCTAATAGGTACTTATCTGATATCGATCGATAGTTATAAGTGCAATCGCACTGTGCCAGTCTAATCAAAATAAGATCTGGATTTACTTTGAAATAAAGCAAATTTTTCTGATTTTTTATTTTATGTTTTTACGCTCCCGACGTTTCGGTTGCTTTACAGCAACCATGGTCACGGGAGGACTAAGGTGGATGACATCCTCGTGTCATAGTTAGAATTGGGGTACCCTCTACCCCACCGTAACTACAACGTCTACCACAGGTTCAAACTGTGACATTTTATTAAATTCCCGTTCGTTCGGTGCAGGCAGCGGGTGTTATGAATCGCGAGCGACACGCGACGTCGCGAGCTTTTGGTCGGAGATAGCACGACAGTGTCTTGGAGACTTATAACCCTCCATTTATAGTACTGCAAGCCTATATTTCCACGAATAACAAGAATTGTGGTGAAGGGTTAATATAGCACCTCAATGAGTCTTGTTTGGATGTCGTAAAAGGCGACCAAATGCGTCACGAGACTGGCTCGATTACCCGCTGTCTCGTATTCGGTGTTCCCATTTGTAATTCTGCTTAGAATTCATTGTTTCAAATATGCTCAACTGTTTGTAATGTGTCTATATCTACCACCTTGTTGGGGGATGACGATCACATGATCTGCATACGAAAAAACCCTCACGAGTTTTGGTTGCATTACTTATGAGTTGAAACATAATCGGCCTCAATTGTTTCAAACTTCGATCTTTGAATTCTTTTTTTATTTCTTTCCAGATACGACCACTCCGTACGTCCTCTACAAAGATGGCGTGGAAAGAGCCCCGCCTGGCACTCAGTGGGGCGGAGTTCTCGATGGCGGTTACCAGCCAATGCAGCACCAAAGTCCTGGCGGACCTTCACCGCAGCCTGAACCTCAGCTCGCCTCGCCCGCCCCCTCACCGTACCCGCCCGCACCGCCTCCCCCTGACCCTACAGGGGCCGCAGAGGATGCTGCTCAGCATCTCGCGCAACAACAGGCCCAGCAGCAAGCCCAACAACAACAGCAACAGCAGCAGCAACAACAACAGCAACAACAACAAACGTCTCCCGAGCACATGCAAGTGGAGCAACAACTGCAAGCACAATCTCAGCCGCAGCCCACCCAGGACCATCTCGATAGAACACCCTGTTTTGTGCCGCAACCTGACTTGCAACAACAGTACACGCCATATTTTAAGGAGGCGAGGCCAGCGAGCCATATGCTGGGCGGTGGCGGATTTCCATTGCACTATCTAAAACAGAACGGAGGCGTCCTGTCTCTCGAGGGCCCATTAGACCAGTACGCGGCGCCTGATCTGCGCCACTTGCCAGACATAGTCCAGCCCGAGCCACCCAAGCCGCGGAAACACAACCCCAACTCTGAGCTCCGCCTTTTCAAGTGCCTCACGTGCGGCAAAGATTTCAAACAGAAGTCGACGCTGCTGCAACACGAGCGGATCCACACCGACTCGCGGCCGTACGGGTGCCCCGAGTGCGGCAAGCGGTTCCGGCAGCAGTCGCACCTGACGCAGCACCTGCGCATCCACGCGAACGAGAAGCCGTACGCGTGCGTGTACTGCCCGCGCTCCTTCCGCCAGCGCGCCATCCTCAACCAGCATCTACGCATCCATTCCGGTGAGAAGCCCTATTCGTGCGGCGAGTGCGGCAAACATTTCCGCCAGAAGGCCATCCTGAACCAGCACGTCCGCACACACCAAGGCGAGCGCTATTCACACATATATGCCCCCTCCCCGGCTCCGCGCGCGCCGCCCGCACTGACCGCGCCCGCGCCGGTCACTGCCGCCGGCGCCCGCGCTCCCCGCCGCCCCTCGCACCGTCGATTCGGTCTCGCATCCATTGGCCTTCCTATCAGTCAAATTCTCGGTCCCCTCGTCGCCCGCATAGCGGCGGGCGCGCGCGAGACGCGGATCCGACCGCTGGACGTTCCCGTAACCGTCCCCAGTTCGATTAACCCACTCGTCGGTCGCCCCAATTCGGACGATTCAAACGCGTTACTGACTAGCCTGTTCGATTTTTGCAGACGTGTCACCGCATCTCATCTTCAAGAACGGGACGACGCCGACCCTGTGGCCGCAGGACGTGCCCTACCCTGACGAGAACAAAGAGGAGATCCAGTCCACGTTCGGCGACGCCGACGGCCAGAACGGGGAGCAGCGCGGCTCCTGCTTCTCTCCCGGCGACACGGCGCAATACCCCGCGTACTTCAAGGATACGAAGGGCCTCAACCACACCGTCTTCAGCTCAGGCCTATCGCTGCAATATTTGAAAGGCAGCAAGCTGCCCGACGTGCTCGGCGGCCGAGCCATGCCGCTATACGTCCGCTGCCCGATCTGCCAAAAAGAATTCAAGCAGAAGTCAACTCTACTCCAGCACGGATGCATTCACATAGAGTCGCGCCCGTACCCGTGCCCCGAGTGTGGTAAACGGTTCCGGCAACAGTCGCATCTAACGCAGCATCTGCGCATCCACACCAACGAAAAGCCATACGGCTGCGTGTACTGCCCGCGCTTCTTCCGCCAACGGACGATCCTCAACCAGCATCTGCGCATCCACACCGGCGAAAAGCCGTACAAGTGTACGCAGTGCGGCAAAGACTTCAGGCAGAAGGCGATTCTTGACCAGCACACGCGGACGCACCAGGGCGACCGGCCCTTCTGCTGCCCCATGCCCAACTGCCGGCGACGGTTCGCCACCGAGCCGGAGGTGAAAAAGCACATCGACAACCACATGAACCCGCACGCGGCGAAGGCGCGACGTGCTGATGCGTCCAAGACCCCGCGGCCGCTGCCGCCCGCGTCCGCGGTCGTCAAGCCCGAGCTGTACTTCCCGCAATGCTACGCGCCGCCCTTCCAGCAGTTCCCGGGCGCGGGCGTGCCCGAGTTCAAGCCCACGGTAGGACCGACGCCGGTGGCGTGCTTGCCGGCGCAGTGACCCGCGCCCCCGCCGCGCTGGCACCCGCCGCCGCCGCACGCGCACCACGACCTGTACGCCACTGACCGCCTCTACAACTGAGCGGACGGTGGGCGGCGGGCGAGTGCACTCGCGGCCGGCGTCACACAGTATACGACTCGCGATCGCGAGCTTACAATACGAGTAGTCAACGATGTACCGGATCGCTGTAAATCGAGCTTCGATCTGTAAATAAAAGTCCCCTACGCTCTATCCGGAGGTCTGTCGTGTGCGGCGCCGGAGTTCGTCACGACCAGTGTTACCGTCAAGGAAGCGAATACAGTTTTTGCCCCGTAATCGTTAAGTTACCACGTAAGAGTTAGTTTTCTCGGTAATTCTCGATGCTGTCATTAGACAGTACGAGCGGACCGTGCCAGAGGTTAGGTCTAAAACACTTCGTTGAAATATAAAAAATAAGAAATTGAACTTTTACCACATAACAATATTTCGCGATGAATGTTACCGGCGCGACACATGCGTTGTGCCTCCTTGTAATAAATATACATAATTTGTAGAGTTGTTAAGTTAATTTTATTTTACGAGTATTGAGGGATGAGATCTGGCAAATATTATGGGGTTTATAAAATGAATTCGATGTTGCTCAAATACGTTTAAAGGTAAAGATAAGTAATGAAAGAATAGAAATTACGCGTTAGCATTAGGCCAGAGTTTGAAGGTATAAGATGGGTGGGTGAGGTAATTGAACGACCTAGAAAACAGAATCGCGAATGCAAACCAAAAACATAGGTTACCTGTTGTCATCATGTTATACATCGTTAGTACATACAAAAGGTTCTGTTAATACGTTAACATATAAAACGGCGTCCGATCGCTCCGATGTCTTCGTATCACTGTAGGTGCCAAATAGTATAGTGATTTTTTAAATTTTTTGCTACCAGCTTTTATAATAGTTGGCCTAGTTTAGGTTGTTACCAGTTTTTTTCAACGATGTGACAAAATGAGATGCATTTATATGGAAAGGGTCAGACTGAGAGGGACTGTGATAGCTAGGTAGGTTAGGTGTCTATTTCGCTCATTTAGCGTTAAATGTTCGTGTGTCGAGACGTGTTCGAGTATACTTTGGGGTCGAGTGAATGTTTGAAAGTGAATCTTTTTCGTTCTCACGTAGAACTTAATTTTATTATTGGATAGGTATGCCACTGGCTCGCCAAACTTACTGAAATTCTTTTATGTTCCTAGATCGTCTAGAGCTTTCGTTTCGCGGTTAGTACCGGCCGTGCCGTCGACTGGCCGCCTGTTTCTCGACTGATTTGATATTGTAATGAGTGAGATTAGTAAATTTTACCGATAAGGTAACGTGTGATTACACGGTGCTTCGTCGTAGTTTGATCCAGGAACGAAGGGTACGCCAGAGTAATCTTATTTCTAATTTAAGCTTAGACTGTCGACTATTTACCAAGCAATTCGACCATTCATCGCGAAATAACTTAGCATAGGAGGATAAATAAATTAAGTATATGAATCTGTAACAGTGATGGAGTATTCTGATATTGAAATATGTACTTGTTTTTTTTTTTAGATCCAATCGTCCATGTTACCGCTGCGATGATTCACCTTAATATAAGAATAATAATGATATCGCCAGACGAACACACCAAGTATACAGTCCCATACTAAGCGACGCTTGTATTATGGATACCGTGCAATGGATTGGGGGCGAACCCAGTATTCTATAATACATTTTTATTGATATTAAACATCCATGACTCAGGTACAAACAATCGCGCTCATCACACAGACTTACACACATATGGCTTAATCGATTAGAGCTTTTAAAACCGTAATCTTGTCATGAATATCTCATTGATTTAGTTTTCTTATCTAATATTCGTACACGGAGAAAATAGTAGAAATAGACCTCTTTTTTGAAGTGCTTCGTGCTATCTGAAATACTTTATATATATATTTTGACGTATACGTGTCGAACACATTGTTGAGGCAGCTAGATAATGAAACTGGATATACAGGCTGTTTCAGAGAGGGTATACTAATTGGAACCTTGGCTTTTTTAGCGCATTTGCAAACATTATGCGAAGTCAGAAGTTTCATAGATATGTCGAATAAAAAAAAAATGTTTCCAGCAAAATTACAATGTTTACGAACTTTTTTTTTTTAATTGACATCTCCATATTTTGCCTTAACATAGTGTTTATAAATGCGCAATGCCAGGCTTAGTATACCATTTCTGAATCAGCCTGTATAATACAGTACACATAGTAAATGTACACGGTGCGATCATAGTCAATATATATGATATATCGACTTTTTTTAATTCCATTCAGAGTCCAACGAATGCGAGGAGTCTCACAGACTATAAACTGATGAAAAAAAAACTAGATATCAGGATATTCCAGCGGCTTTTTAAACGTTTTAATATATCTGTTTGTATGTATAGACAACATTATATAGCTTATTTTACTATAGTATCGTGATGGTTTCGTTTTCCTACCGCATGATATGAAATGTTAATTGAATAATACATAGCTGTAAAGGTGTCGTTGATTCGCGGGAGTCACATTACATTATTACTTACCATTTTTATTTGTCACAACGATGTGACGATGCAATATTATTATTTAGTTCGTTGATTGTGTGTTGGTTTTACAAAGAATTTATCGCATTGGATAGTTATGGAAATTTAACGGCCGTTAGTTTTGAACGTAGCCAGCGCGAACGCATTTGATATACATTAATTACTAAATAAATAATCGATAATTGATCTGCGATTGAAATGTAAACATCGATTGTCCCAATCGAGATTAAATATCGATTGCGATTCCAGTCAATGTCAAGTGTATAAAGCTGCGTTCACAATTGACGCGCCGACCGTTGCCTTTGATTTTCCAATTTAATTTTCCTATCAAACTTTCGGAGGTTTGCAAACGAAAAAAAAACCATCGTTATCGAAGAAAATTAGATTATCTTCCGTGACTAAAGTTTTCCACAGTATTTACGTGTGATCCTCCTGAGGTAGCGAGCGCCGTCACCGTCCCCACAGACTACAATAGAATAGGATTCAGTTCGTATAATATTTTATATCATACAACACATGCAGCCTTAAATAACATAGTTAATAAGTATTTTTATAAATAAAACGATAATTCTTTTGTATACCGGGCGGTATCGGCGCGACGCACCCTAGTACAAAGTTTGAATACATACATACAACCATGGTACAACAATATGCTACAACAGGTATTCTCTTCTCGTGACAGCTAGGTTTCGTCATCGGCCATCTTTGAATAATGAGCGTTGTTTCTATTGAGGATGACATTTAATGGCAACACTGATGGGACGTAGTCTTGGACCATCGTCAGAAGAGAATACCTGGCATAGCATATGATTATACCATGCATACAATATAGTGCCATAGCCGAGAAATAACCTCAGATTTATACTTACTAGATTTTTATACCGATACAAATGGATTTAATTTTTAAATATAAAACAAGAAGTGATTAAGTATACAGAGATTACAAATGATATTTTATACATTTATTACATACATACAATATTATTAAAGATGGTAAATGTGAAATAGTCTTAATGATAGTGTTGTATTTGCAACGTGCTAAGTGCGTAAGTAATACCGGTTCAGTTACACATTAGAGTTATGAAGAGTCGATTGATCGATTTGATTAGTTTAATCTTGTACAACTCTATCTCTGTCTTCGAATGCACGTTGTTTATTTCACTTTAAAAAATAATTTCAGTGTGGTTATTGTAAATACATATCATTGAAACTTTTAAAGCAATGCGCATGTTAAAAGTACACTAAGATATTTTTTTTTTCTTAAAATTCCCTGCTTTATTACTTGTGAGCGAGTGTATCTGAATCGCAGCCAAATTAGCGTTAAATGCATTTTTACAACAAAATAAATGCTCTTTTTTCCCGCGACTTGGTCGTACTCGCACTTGAGTAATAACTCCATGGGACAGTCATCAACGCAAGTCGTATCTTAAATCGGAGTGATTTAATTTAACGTAATATAAAATATTTGCAGGCTTGCACAATCCCGGGCTGTTCTGTTTGTATTGCTCACTGTTTTGTTAAGTTTTGCTCAATTACACGTATTTGTATAACTATACCTAAAGTTAATCTTATTAGTTTTATTATGCACGCATCGATTATTTGTAAAATATTTTTTAGAGAGCACGGTTTTGCTTTCGCTTATAAAACTATAATTAAGTGCTGAAAATTATGACTGCTAACACCAGTCGAGATTTTAATCAATTAGCAATTCCATTCTATGAATAATATTTGAACAGTATAATGCCGTATTTAAACGTGCCGTCCAATTCCGATCGGAGATCCATTAAATTCATTTATTCTTGTATCGTTTCTGAGGTTTGATTTAAGATGTAAAATTAGTTTTGAAACATGTTCCTAACTTTTATCATGCTAAAAGTAATATTTATTTATCTGATACAATGATATTTTACCTAACTATCTTATAGTAGGATATGGAGTCTGTATTCTTTTGCAAATTTCAAATTTGTGTCTATCAAACTTTGCCTATGGCTATTGGAATTAAATTCCAGTGCAATATTAATTCACATCGTATAGGATATCGATTTAAATTGCTTATTAATGCAAAATATAATGTAAACCTTATAAAAATAAACTTTTAAATATTTAATGGTAAATACCCTGTCAATGTTCTTGCCGGATGTCTATAATTTTAAGTTGTTAAACATATTAAGAGGAGAGAATAAGATTGCATCGTAATTCTATACTTTGCATGTAAACATATAAATGTCAATTGTATAAAATACAAATGTTCTGGAGCAGATTGGAAATTGTACCATTGCGAAGCTTGGTAAAAATAAAATAGTTAATTATTTAGATACTCGATTCGAATATGATCGTATTTACTTTTTACTAAGTAATTCCATTTTAATTGTGCATTTATTCGTGATCTCATGGTGAAATTAACATTTTTATATTGGCGAATGTCGACTATTAATGTCATTCGAGAACAGCATAAATTACTTTTGTACTCGACATTACCATTTTTAATTTTCCTACTAATACGGCCAAGTTCAAACCGTTCGTGAGTATACCTAATATAACATTGTCTTGGCCACAAAATATTCGAATAATTACCAACATAACTACGTAATACGTATAACAGGATTGTTTATGTCAATGCATGTCAAACTGAGCTTAGTGTTAGAACTTTAGTTTCATAGGAAAGTTGGCTACGAATTATTTCAACGTCTTCCATTCTGTAATGTAGTACACAGACTACACATTGACGTTTTATTATTTGTATCTACCGATTTTTTTATTCATATAAAACCGAATGCAAACATTGGGACCAAAATGTAAATAATAAGTACGGTACTCAGTTTAATACATTGGTGCCAATATTTGTATTGGGCTTGGGTGTTATTTGCATTATTTGTATAGTATAAAACACATAAAAAGATGTATAACTGCGTCTATAGACCAGCCCCAGTGCAATACACTTGAAGTTTTGGCGATATTGTTTGTATAATTTATTTTGTAATTACGTTTTTTTTTTATATAATCAAATAATTGGTAGCCAACATAAAAATGGCCTATCATTATTTTTGTATACGTTAGTGTACCCATCATTGTATACACTGCCACTCGCCAACCGCTGTCAGAAATAAATAAAATAGCTACAAATGATTTTTTATCACAATAGAGACTTGTTGAAACGGTTCCACAGTAAAATAAGTGTTGTTGAATTTTTAATTAAAAAAAAAATGGACATATTTAGATTTATGATCTTGTAGTCTGGATTGAGTTTTATTTTTACAGATTTTATTGAATGCCATGTTTTTGTGTAACTATGACGGAGTTACGTCGCCTACTAAGCTTATTTTTGCTACAATACTTATTTCGAGCCATACAATGACAATTTAAAAATAATAAATGGTACGATACACTATATACACTATATACAATAGGTTTATACAATGAAGCAGTGATATTATACACACATTATTTAAGAAGCGCTGTAGGCGACGTATCTTTAGGCGTACATTGATTTCATTAATGGGTGCTGTTATATACTTAATTAATTGTACATATTTATTGTAATATACAATAGACTGGTAATTTTACAATGTTGTTAGGTTACTACAGAGTTATCTACCTGGGGCCGGCCTGGCGCTGATCTTAACCCATTATTGTTTACCAGCTCCATCAGGCATGGAAGCTCCCTCACTAAGTCCATTTAACTTGCCAGATAAAAATAATTCGACTCGTTTTAACTTTCATAGACTGTTGATGAGTTTGTTTTCATAATTTCTAATAGTAATAAAGTACCTACGCGTGGACTTCAGTTTTTGGCAAGTCTGAAACATTAAATTTTCCTATTAAATTTCCTATAAAAAATTATATTTCACTATGTTTCATCAAAATCCATCCAGCAGTTTTCCCGTGATGCTGCGAACAAACAAATAGACAGTTCCAATAAAAGTGGATTTGGCTTTTGTAGCGGAGATGGCCAAGTCTTATTCCCATTACATGTGCGCACAGATAAATTGATTTAATAAATCAGTAGGCAAGTCCCAGGTCCACCTGTTACATAGAGTATATTTTCCTACATAACTACAGAGAATCCGAATAGGCTATATTATAAAATTTATTTTAGACAATCCCAGAATACAAGATCGAACTTTTTACACACAACAGTGAAGTTGAACGGAGTTCAGTTCGTTTCCATAGCATTATAATATAATATGTTCCGTTTATAAAGAGCAGTTGTTTGCGACACGGTCACAGAGGTCCCGGCGAAAAATTATAACGTTGGCAAATAATTAATTATTAAAAAATAAAAAAATACCTATTAAGGAAAAAGCATGAATTGTAAATATATTTTCTAGTTCTTCCAAAATGATGATATCAGTATTAAATACTTGCGAAATTCAAATTTGGTTAGGTCAAAAATGTACGTGTGATCTATAGAGAATTTTTCATTAGGCTTCCTTGATAATGTAACTTTAAGTAAGTTTTTTTTTCTAATTTACTTTATTTTCTTTTTATTAGATTATATTCTACTTGAATTGTAATGATCTTGCCTAGACTTGCATTTATGTTAGTACCATATGTTTGAAGTTGATACCAACGTATTTATGTATATTATTATTGTATTAAGGGTTTTGTTTGTTTTTTTTTGTCATTTAATAGAAGTAAAATGTTGTAAAAAGTAAGCTCGTTGTATTTTATCAAATAAACACTTTTTAGTCCAACTGAAGCAATACAAAGCAGTTTTATTTAAACAACACTATTTTATCTTATCTTTTAGGGTTCCCCAAGGTTCAAGCGGAGCCCCTTTGTTGTGGTGACGTCAGTCCGTCCGTCGTCGCATCGGTCTATCAGAGGCTTCCAAACGAAATTACACCGGGACATAAGTAATATCTCTGAATTAGAATAGTAAAATAAAAACAACAGAAAAGGCGCCCATCAACGAAAAATTTTGAGCAATAATGATTTTTATTAATACCATATTCCCCAATAGTTACAAAAAAAAAACAGGTAAGCTGTTCGTTTTTAGTGAAATCAAAACTGGATAAGACGTTTGTCCGTTCTATAAAAAAAACAAAGCCAAGCGAAAAAATATTGTAGGAAGAATCCGTCATATGACCGACTCTATGTTTATTTTAGTATCATAATTTAATTTTTTTTTATTTATTTTAGGTTGCTTTTTAACAACTAAGGTCATTAGCGACCACAACAAACATGGTTATTCAAGATTACAGGACGGAGAAAAAGAAAAAAATGAAACAGTGAAGCTCTCGATAACATTCAAATTTATTCTACTAATTCCTATACACATGTACAGCATCATCACGCCTGTAGGCAGCAAGTAGAGCACAGTAGAGCTCCCAAATCTCCCGATAGTATTTTAACAACTGCCTACCTTCACATCAGCTTGCCGCCACTTTTAACAACTTCGCTATCCGCTCCTGGTCCTTGTATATACAGAGGTCCATGAACGTGAGGCTGAGCAGCAAACAGTGCCCCAGCATATCCTTCTGAAGATCCGGCTGGGTTCTGAACATCGTTTTCAACGACTCGGGAACAAACACATATTTTACAGCAGATTTCTCGTTTAGTTCACGCAACAACATCTCCACAGTTTGGTCTGTGGACACCTTCTCGTTACCAACTAACGTTCCGTATAATCTGGAAAATATATTTATTAATGTTTTATTTGTGACAAGGCACACGGTTTTGTAGTCCTTCTAGCCATTTTTTTTAAATTAATATGACTACTTATAACGATGCTGAGTATATGTAAAGCCTCAATAGACGATTGCACCTTCTGGCGGAATGGAATGACAATGACATCCTAATTTAATTATGAAACGATTTTGTTATTATGGGGCTATGCGATAAGAATGTAAGCCTGTCAGCTGCCTGTTTTTTCGCATAGTTTTGTAGCGACTTCTTCAACCTCGCTACAAGGCACACAGATGGCGCTGATTGATTCTCCATACGATTCTGAAACGCGCTATGAGAGTTTTCGGAGAATGTAAAATATAAAACAAGAACCCGACAACAGCCGTTGCGGCATGGCTGGAAGATCTACTCGTATTGCTAATTCCTCGTCCCTCCCTGTTAGTAAGATAGTCCGATCGTCTATTACGAATATAAGAAACCTATAATTTATTTTTTTAAATATTTTTAAAACGTTGCTAGTAGCATAATTTCCCCCTCCAACTTAGCTAAAACTTGTGTTAGGAGTGGATTTACCAGACTTATGAGTGGCCAGGGCATGGATTAAATCTGGAACCTCTCGGTTACGGCCCATTTAACCGCAGGGTTATTGGCGCTTTTATATCTACAATCGCATCCTCCCTCCATGACATTGCAGATCAAAAAAAAAGTTGATAAATACCAACCTATATGGCAGACTAGGCCTGAGAAAATAAATTCTGTGTTTTAAATTATCTTCATTATCATTATTCTCTTCATTAGTCGTGCTGAAACAATAAAATGAAATGACAATACGCTTGCATTGGGCCCTTATACTATGTGCCGTGTTCAAACCGGCCGTGCAACCTCGCAATGCAGGCTCAGACCGCGCGCGGACTGACAGCGAGGCAAATAATAATATCACTAGATGAACACACAAACTACGTGGTCCCACGACAAGCAACGCTGTATGGGCACCGTATTAGATATTCATATAGATGTTAATGTCCATGACTCGGGTACAATCATTCGTGCTCATCACACAAAGTTTGCCCCTACCGGGATTCGAACCCGGGACTCTGTACCTAAGAAGAGTCCCTGTCACGGTTCAAGTCTTATATTATATGGTAACATTTTAATCAATTTACGTAGCTATTATTAAGTATTTCTCTTCCGTAAAATGCACGAAAGAGGTGTAGGGGAGGTTGCAATACCACGTTCCTACAACGCGATGCGTGACACTGCGCAGTGTGACGGGCACGTTAGGCTCCGCCCACTCCTATATTTTCCATCTAGCGGTGAATATAAAAACTAAACGCGTCGATTATGTCGATGAGGTTACTACGTGGTTTGCCTATATGATACAAGATGTCTCTAGCGTCACTAGTGTAGGAACCGCATACAATGTGGCCCCATCTTTTGTGGAGCATTAAAACTAGAGAGAATAAAAACTGGGATGCAATTGCGAGCGTGCTGGGCCCCAAGTCTGCTAACATAATCGATTCATAATCGAACAGCAACCGCATAGTAACTGCCACTTTTGACAGATATTGTATGGGATATCTGTCAAAAGTGACAGTTACTGTGCGGTTGCTGTTCGATTATGAATCGATTGTGTTAGCAGATTTGGGGCCCTGTTGAAAGAACAACCGCGACGCCACACCCACCGTGATCACGTACCTCTCCCCATAATAGCTCCTAGAATTAATCAAAGCCACAATCATAGCAACCATTTGTGCTTTCTGGAGGTTGATGGCCATGACTTTGGGGTTGTTGGGGTCGCTGCCGGCCGCACGCAGGGTCGTCGCCTCGGCCTTCATGACGTAGATGTCCGCGGTGGGCAGCTGTTGCGTGATGCGCCATGCCTGACGATGGACAGACGATAACAGTGAATCAGAAAATTTTGTATTCATTTAAACCAATAAGTACAGTACTTATGAGTCATCATAAAATGTCACAAAATGATAAGCTACAACTTTATCACTCGTTCGGAATGCCGAAACCTGTTCAAGCAAAGAGGATTGCTATTGATTCTAGTTTTAGTTTGTAAAGTCATCGCTGGCACATAATAATAGGTTTTTGATATTTCATTTTATTAAGCAGAGAATGTCTAAGAAAATCTGTCTTTACTTTTGTGTTGGTCGTGACCCTGCTTTCAGTGCCGAGGGTCCCTGGTGCGAATCCTGGTTGGGACAAACTTTGTGTGATGAGCACAAATGTTTGTACCCAAGTTATGGAGTTTAATATTTATATAAGTAATATATACTGGGTTCGTCCCTAGTCCATTGTATGGTGTGCATAATACAAGTGTTGCTTAGTGTGAGAATGTATAGTTGGTGTGTTCGGTGTGTTCAACAACAATGATATGAACACTCACAATGTCCAGTACATCTGTGATCTGGAACCGCTTTCCCTCAGGATAGTTGATACCATAGTAGCGCCATTCAATAAGCTCATAGTTGTCCCTTTGTATTTGTGTCCAACATACGGAGTTGACTGATATGTAAACGGTTAATACTGTTTTGCATTTCTGAAACATGAGAATTGTGCTGTTGGCCCAGTGGTTGTGAAGGTGGCGTTCCGATTACTCGCAGTTTATTTCTATGTTAATCTTTAAAATAATCACTTATTAGTATTTGGATTTTATATTAAAGTTGTTTCTGGAATTAAGCTTTTTTTTTCTTTTTATACACAGACCATCTATGTATGTCAGTCAAAAATTATTGTACAATAAAAAAATGTTTTGATAATATCATTTATATCTTTTTTTTTTTAAGAGACTATAGTTGCTAGCCTAAGCAACACAGTGTTACCACTTTATAAACTAAAAATATTGCTCCATGGATTCCAATATTAATTTATTCAAGTATTATTATAATATACTTATTAAAGTATTTGAAGATTATTAATTACTCTTATTTAAGAATAATGAATAATTTTTTTAAGTTCAGTGTATTGGACGATTGTAATTAATCAAGCATAAAATAAAATACCTTCACAACACTTTCATTTAAATGTGGATGCAATATCTGTCCTTTGATTTTTCCAGATATTTTCTGTTTATCTTTAGGTTTTCCATCCAATATGCTGTTAAATAATTTGACAGCATTTTTTTTTGAGAAATCATCAATATATTCAATATCTGATATAGTTTTTATTAGACCATTGCTCTCCTTCCACTGTGCAATTTTTTTTACCCTTGCTTTACTGATGTCATAACTAAAAAAAATCAAATAAATTGGAACACAGATATACATTGAATCAGTAATTTCTATGTGTCTATTCTGTTTCACGTCTTAGTGTGATGGCATAGATAATGGATATTTTAGAATATTAGAGTACCACAACCTAACTACCAAAGGTGACTTCCTGGACCGTTTATGAGATACTGCCAATTTTCAGCGATAGTCAGTCCACCATATACATGTGAATTCTGGTAAAGAGTTTCAAATCTTCACCACTATTTGGAATAACTCTGATCAACTCTATGTGGGTGATGATCATATGTTACTGATGTATGTACATATTACATTAAATGCTCTATTTACACAATAATAGTGCGTTAGTCGCAAGTTTCCCCTTGGAAAAAGGTTGTCAAAGTCAAATCATTTATTTCGTATAGGCCTACAGGGGCACTTACAAATTGTCATATACATTTTTTTTTCTTAATTCTAAAACGGTATCGGAACGCGACCTCAACTGAAAATATCACTATTACTCGTTGGCACTAGATGGCAACAAGGAAGTTCATGGTTTGCTGAATACCTATATTTCGAAGTTGTCTGCATATTACTTCAGTACTTGTTACTTGCCATCTACATGTAAGCATTGTTTTGAGCATTTGTTGTTAAACGTTATTTACCTTGAGAGAATATTAACATCCGAGTTGTTCATAACCTCCAAAATTTTCTCTTTTTGTTCAATTGTGTATTTTTGCTCAAAATTATCACTAGAGTAATATTTAGGCACGACAGGTATACGGCAAATTAGACATGAGGTGTTCTAAAAATATTTTAAATCAGTTACGATTATAATTAATAAAAAGATGGTAAACACACAAAAAAATAACTTACTAGTAACCTTTTTGATGGAAATAGAAAACATTGCAACATTATAACGATACCGTAATTTACAACGAAATACAGATATCAAACAAGAAAATATTCTACACAGCCGGAATATTTTTTGATAAAATAATGTGTAAATAACTGTTTGTTTACATTTTACATGCAAAAATTGTAATGTCAACCAAGCATGAACCAACTGTCAAATGTAAAACGTTTCGTTTTCTCAGAAGACAATTACATAGGTGTTTAAATAAATGGATTATAATAAATTAAGCTTGGAATAATAATTTTATAGAATGGTTTAGAATAATAATTAACAAGAACTAAGAAGATTACAACTCGTATAAACGAACCACAAACTACCACCTATGTTGTCTTTCATAGCTCATGCGCCATCTTTGAATGGTTGTGTAAATTAAGTAAATCAGTTACTTGTGAAACAACGCGCACAAGACGATAGGCTAGATAGGATTAGCCAGTTCACCAACAGATGTGAGCACTTACATCTTCCGTCTTTCATATTGAAAATAGGTTGTCGTGTAGTGTATTTGTCGATATTTTTATGACGATAATTTTGTAAGGTACCATTAATAATAATATATATGCTATATATCACCAACGCGCAGTCAATCTTCTTTCCAGTAATAATAATAAAATTATTATTCTTTCAACCTACGGACCACGAAGTTATAGGTAAGTAGGTAAGTTCCCACCTATAAGGAGCGTCGTCCTAGATTGTTTCATTTATAATAAAACCAATGTCTAATTCACCAATGATCCTATCCACCAACTAATCTTTAGCGACAAAAATACGACGAAGTAAAGATGTCATCAATATATTTTTTAATTCGAATAATTTGTTAGGTAAGATTAGGTACTACTTCCCTATGAACAAATACCGATCATATCAAGCAAAAGGTAAACGAATTAATGACATTGTCAATTTTGATGACTCCTGTCAATTTGGATAGGTACTTACGTGCTAATACACTTGTTTACAGTACATTTTTAATTTGAATTAATAAATATCAGACGGACAACAAGTTAGTACGTAACCAGATCCCACCTACCAATCTTCCTAAATCTACTTAGCCTTAGAAGATAGTAACAGTACAGCAACCAGCGGCGAATCTAACCTAACAAATCCTTTGAGTTGAAGCCAAAGCGAGCACAAAATATAGTTATTCTCGCTCCAACTCGCGAAGCGAACTAAACAAAATGGCGGCTGTCTTCCGATTCGTCGGCGCGTCATTCTCGCTCAAGCGTTGATGTGCGTAGGTCCGTTCACTTTGTTGTGCATTTTGTATCTTCTTTCCTTAAAGAAAGTACGCTGCTAGCGGTCAGCGCTCCAAGTCCTACTTAATCTCCGGCTTTCAATCGACTGGTCGCACTTCTGGAGAGGTAAGTTGTTTAGAGAGTTTAGTAGTTGCCGTATTTATTTATTTCTTTAAGAAGGTAGGCACTAACTCTTTTCAATGATGTATCTTTAAAAATGAGTTTACTACCTCCTAGATTAAGTTTGTAAAATAAAAAATATTTATTTTCATAAATTTATGTGTTAGTAGGTCAGTACCATAGACAAGTACGTCAGTGATAGATACTTCACAAAAACTACCATCAGTAGGAAACTCCTTCCAAGTAGAGTGAAGTAAGCAATGTCTTTTTATCAGCCATTCAAGACGAAGTGGCAACATCGCGGGGCGCGACGGCACATCACGCACAACTTACCTACCGCGATTGAGCCACAAGTAGGGATGCCATTGTTGGTTTGGCAACGCCACATTTTATAATATCAGTCAAATTTGTGTGCGTGAATTACGATGAAGTTGTCAAGCTGAAGCTTGGCAAGCAACTTCAAAATTGCGTGCGCAACAAAATTGACAGCACAAACGGGCTAAAACTGGTATTAGCGCGCATGACATTGAGTACAAATTGATATGCTGGCAAGCCGTCACGAACTCGCTCGCTCGGCCGCGCCGCGTTGCCAAACCGCTGCCATTCCGCCATATCTACGTAGGTACATTTATAACAGCTAGCTGGGTACCTACCGTTAGTCTGCTCTTTCCTACTGGTTTACTTCATGCTTTATCGATTCTCTTCATCTTCTGAGGTATTAGACTTAAAAGTGTCCGTACCTTATTGAAACGCTGTTTTTCTCGTATTCCGCTTCAATAACCAACTTCGAATATTCTCTTGCTAATCAATCTGCTGCATAAAGTTGTTTGTCTTTATCACTAGGCACTTACCATTGTAATCAAATGTACTAGGTTGATATTTACCAGTAGTACGTAAGTACTCCAGCATGAGGTATCCTTTTTTATGAGTAGGTACAGGTACCTACTTAGGTATTTCCTATTAGCAAATTCAACTCCTTTTAGATGATTCGGATATTGTTATTTCCTTTCGTTATGTTAAGAACGGCTGACAGTCTGACGTAATTTTCTTTCTTATGCTCCTTTCACTCCGCTGCTCAGCTTACCTCGTTTCAATGATGTTACTTGTTCATAAAACTGATTAATTCTATTTACTAAAATATCCTTTTCAGGCACGGATATATAAATTTATAAGTAGTTATTCTACATCAATGAATTCTGGCAGTTTCTGGCGTGTTTTTTTTTTGTTGTTTTTTTTTAATTCTTACAAAAGATGCATATATTGATGACTTACCTATCTGTATTGTTGCAGCCTGAAGAGTAACTCGAATACTATTATTCAAATTATATTTTTATCATCGCGTAGTCGTAGTCCTAGATAGAAAAAAAAGCACCTAACCATGCATATCCCCTGTATACTCGTAGCTCTAGCACTGAATAAATTGAGTGAAACCATGGTGCTCACTTTTTGATGGAGACCGTACCAAACAGAAAATAGCTGCCGTGAATATTACATAGTTTCTTTCAAAGGAGCTTTCTAGGAAATAGTTTTCAATGCACATTTTATCAGACTGCAGCCGGCATTTTGGTTAAAACGTTACCTAGGTAGGTCGGTCCGCTTATCTGTCGCTAACCATCATAAAGACCCTACTAACCTATCGTCATTGCCCTCTATTCTATTCTTTAAATTGGTAAATAGGTACTTCTAATTTCTATCTTTCTGATGAATGAACTGGTAAAATTATGTATGAGAAGCAAGCTCAATGCTTCAGTCATGAGCAGCTGTAGAAAATTGCTTTAAAATAATTTTGTTCAGGTAATCTATTTTTATAATGACGTAGTATTAGCCATGTTACTGACGTATTTTGATTCGTGGTCTTTCGGCTTCCTTTCGGTTGAACTCGGCAACGAGTCAAACGACCCACTCGACTCGAACGGTTTCATGTAAGAGCGGCAACGTTGCACGTCTACATTGACTCCACAACTTTGTGATTTGTACACCAGTTTTACATTAGGTTTCTATGATCGGAATTATGTCTTTGATATTATGAAAATTCAGCTTTTATCTACTATAGGTCCCGCTATGAAATCAAATAATCCAAAGTTAATAAACACCGCTCGTTAAAATCAAGGCCGTTTTGCTTCACTCAAATCAAAAGAAAAATGGTCCTATTCGTTCGCTAAAATACTCCGAATAGCTATCTACTTCTAGAGTAGTTATCTACTCAAATAAAAACTTACCCTAGGTAAATACATTTAGGAAAAGTTAGTAAGTAGGTACCTAAGTAGAAAACTATCTATTTACTTACAAGAAGCAGTTACTTATGTGTCAAATTTTAATAATAAATTTATTTGTGGTTATCGACATCGTTGTTCCCATTACAAAATCTCTAGAGAGACACGAGAGTCTCTAGTCTCCGTAACCAACAGAAGCAGAACGCAAGAGAACGAATAGCTATTATCGTATCGTGACCTCGCTTAGTACCTACTTGTGCACAGTGTAATGAACTAAACGAGAACCGACGCTTACCGTTGCGGGCTTGTGTATCGCTTCCTCGGTCACTCGCGTCCGCGTTACTTAGTACTATCTCGTTCACTCATCGCTACCTACATATTTTAAAGCGAAACTCGACTCTCTGTTGTAGGAATAATCTGTGTTTGTTAGTTCATGTTCCGTCTGCGATCTCTGTCGACCGCCATATTGAGGCGGCCATTTTGTTCTCTCTCTGTCTGCTGCTGTCAGTGCCGCTTCGTACGCGAAAGCGAACGCTTGTGTTGTGATAATTTATATTCTTCTAGATAATTCTCTTACTTCTAAAATCTCTTCTTACTCATTGAGGTGAGTCATTGTAAACATTTAGAACCTTTCTAATTTAGGTTTTCTTACAACGGAGTTGAATATGACTTCTACTTTTCCCTTTGATATTTGATTTGACATTTGTCACTTTTATTATAATTTTCTCATTGTTCTCCCCTCTTTTTGGTCAATTTGTGTTGTGTTTACTACTTTTAGTGTACCTTATATTGTTACGAGCTGTCAAAATAGTGCATGCGATTATGTTCCTTATTTACTCGTGTAATAATGTCTATAATGTTGTAAACATATCGTTAATGAGTTTGACATTCGCTATGTTTTCAATGTTTTTCGGATGTTCCAATTTTTTTACTGTTGTCCTTTATTTATCATGTAGTTATTTTTACAAGAGGCATTTTATTTCCTACTTATTTTGCACAAATTTGATGTTATTTGTCAAAGTCAGTCTACTAGTTCAATTTGTACTAGGTAGGTAGGTACAATAATAATCTTATGGATGTCAAAAACTGGGTCGAAACGTCCAAAATGAATTATGTCAAATAGCGTAAAATGCCTACACAGAGCCATCTCTTGGAATACGAAATAAAGTAAAATTAAATAACTTTCTTAATAATAATATTATTATTCTGACGGTCGTGGTTTGTTCAATAGCCCGTTCTGCTTTCCACCATCACATGAGAAATTTTATTTTTAGCAGTTGTTGATAAATATGTCGGTCTCTTTCTTGCAAACGCTGGCCTTACCTACTTAGAGTGAGTGGAATAGCAGTTTCACTTGTTCGCTTTACTGCCGTTAGCGGTTTGGCGATCAGCGTGCGGCTCTATACCAAGTGACTGGGGAATTTATTCCGGTATTTCATGAGACGACTGCCGCACGGCTGCCATTTTGGCCTGATATTTTACTGTTTAATGTTTATTTTACTGATTTTACTAGAATTTTTCGTGCTAATTTGCTTCCTTAATTCGTTGTCAAATTCCCTACTCCGCCATGCATATACAAGTATAGGACATGATCATAGTTTAGTTGGTACCAATCGTAAGATCAGTGTGGCCGAGCCGCCTTTTATTGAACCCTGAGGAGGTCAGATCTACTCGATTCGTCGTATGTTCGTTCCCCATAATGCCAGTAGCCATCCATCTTTATGGTTTTGTTGTTCGTATTTAGTTCTTGTTTTTATTTAGTTGATATACTTTATTATGTAGGTAATAAGTATCTACTTACTTAGGTATATTTGTTTCCTTTTGTTGAGACTAGAGCATCTCTAAATATTGAAGTTCAATGGTTTGGGATTCAACTTCCGCAGAGATCAAGGTCGTTTTAATAATGAATAGGCATTATGCATCTTATGGATAGAATTTGTTATATTATGAACCAGCAAGAGTCACTTTAATCATTTACGTAAGTAGTCAGTAATATCTCCTCTCAATGCACTCAAGTGGACCAGGATTTCCAATATATATTGATCATCATCAATTCGGTCAAGTATGATAAATATTGTTGGCTGGTATACCTTAGCTTCGACACCAGTCACCTTGTAGATTACACCATGCCTAATGCTCGTGTTAAGCAAAATGTCGGCTTCTATACCTACCATATCTGCTGATTTTTAGATATCAAATTTAGATCAATGTGGAATTGCGCAGGCCATCCTACGCCCGACCCATTCCACTGGCGCGCACCCGCCATCTTGAAAATCAATGGCCACTTTATGTCATATACCTGGTATATACAGAAGCTGTACCATAGCATATAGAATTGAGTGACTTTTTCCCAGCACTAGCCATTGTCCGCTACTTGATCTACTTGAATGACCAAAAAACCTTTTAGCACATATTCATTTAAACAAACAATTTTCTATTATGTTTCTCTTTGAATAAAGAATAGAGATAATAAGAGCCTAAGTGTGACAAGTCCGTAAGATAAATCTTGTCGCGGCTGGCAAGTCCACAGCTAGAGCAACGTGATTGATAAACAGACTCGCACCGCTATTGCGAAAACAGACCACGCTCAGGGCCTTGAGCGTCTTTATGGTACACTGTATAACGGCATACTTGTACCAATGTTTATTGCCGAGAGCGCTTTCTGCTAGCAACATCAACATCTTCATCACGTAGAAGTTGAGTCTTTCATTCTAAGTTGTTGCTACGTGGCTTATTTTCATGATCTTAGAGTTCATGACTATCGTATATGCGGGATCTGAGACCTCAACAAACTAATTTGCATTATTTATTATGATGACCTTATCCCGGCTCGGTATCTACTTGGAAAACATCATCTCCAACATCAAATGTTTGTTCGATGTTGATTTTGTCAACACATTTAGCTCTGTTGAAATAAGTTTTTAAGTTGTATATACCTACTTTATTGAGTTATAATCGTATTTTGATGTGAAATGGACTGTTCTTGTCTCAACTTGCGATGGTAGGTTTTCATGGCAAAAGCCCGTACTTTTCCGCCCGCGTGTTTCGCAATTTGCTCTGTTGCGAATTCTTTGTATTCTTTTTGGATGGCCTCTCTGATTTTTTATTTAGTCGATGATTTCATTAAAATTCTTACACTTCCGCTTCTTCTTTAATCTATCACGAGTATTATCGAAACTGTATCTTGCAGTTGCTTTTACCCTATCATTACGGGCAAATCAATATGTTTTAAATAACGAGTCTGATTAATTACTAATGATGTTTTGTTTTATATTTACTCTGAGTGCATGGACATCCTTATTTATGCTTACTTGACATTTCAGTAGAGATATGAGCACCCATTTAATTTTGACAGCAACACAAACTTATCGTGTCATGTGGCGATAACTTAAACTAATGTTGTTATTATGAAAATATTTTGTGTTAAGCATAGACTCAGAATTAAATGGCAATTGCATCGCAATTGTCACTATACATAAAAAAACTGTCAACAGCAACATTTGTGTCAGCAAACTTATCTATATTACGACTAGCAAACCCGGCGAACTCCGTTTCGCCACCAGATGGCTTCGTTTTATGTAACATTTCGTTTGGTGATTAAAAGATGAAGATAAATTTTATTTTTGTTTTATATTTGAAAAGGAAACATTTTATTTCATTTCACAACAGTAATGAATTCATTTCGATTACAAAAATGAAGTGTTATTTAGTTGAACTTCTCTAAGTAAATGAAAGTGAATCCAAAGTAAATACGTTATTCCATAAAGGTGATGCCTTCAGGCAAGCATTCAATTCATCTGCAGGCGTTCCACGGGGAATTACTGGCAACGTCTGCCTGAAATCGCCTGCCAACAATATCATCAAGTATTCGTGCATGTGGCGTGGGCTTCCGATATAAGATGATGGGAGAATCGTCAGACGTCCAATATTCTGAACATCACCATCTGAATGAATAGCATCACGCAAGTGTATATAGTCCTCAGATCGTAGCTTTGCCTGATTGAATCGGATGAACGCTAAACGTTCGGTCTCGACTTTGACATACATGTCGACAGCGAATTGCTGGAATAGCCGACGGCACTTCAGAATGATATTCTTCTCATGTGTACGAATCATCATACGATACGCATAGTAATTCATTGCGCTTAGATTTTTATTCGTTGATATGCCGGAAAATGCAAAATTAAATGAATTGTTAATGGAAACCAATAATAGCAATAATTAGTGTGTGAATATTGTACCTGTAATTGGATCGACCATCTTCAACGTGATGTCGTATCCGTCTTGCCCTTGCCAATAAATTATTGGATATTGTAACGCATCGTACAAACGATGTGTCTCGTTTACACGATGCATGATATTGCTTCTTCGCTGAACGACAATGTCTCGCGATTTAGTTGGATCGCCAACAATAATTGCAGCAACATCATTAACGGTGGGTGCATTGAATCTTCGCACATGTTCACCTGTTGGGGTACAATCAGCTCTTATGACAAATTTGTGCGTATCCGATGGCATTCGTTCCAATGCTGTTTTGAACATATTAACCACAGCATTATTAGCGTGAAAAAATGCTTGCAACTGTTCAATAATTCGTCTCTTTAACTGTTGTGTCCCCTGTATATTGCACCGCACATTCAGCTGATCCACCATCGACGAAATGAAATATATTTGCAGAAATTGATGCGGTTCATCTGGTGTTGGCACCATTGAACCATGCAAATGATATATTTGTCCTTGTATCTGTAATTGCAAACAATCATTTGTTGAAGAATACGGTGTAACTTCTGATCGTGTGATGGTGTAGTGTGTGGTGTATATGTAGTTGTTATGTGTTGCAATTCATTGTGTTGGTGTGAGTGATTGGTTATGTGTGTATCTTTACCTTGCAAGTCGGCATGAAGCCGCCTTCTCGAATGATATTAGCTCCAAAGGAAGTCATGCGAAAGCAGTTATTGTATTCAAAAATGTGTTGAAGAAAATGGCTGGAATCGGGATCACTTCCATTGAACAATGGTTTCAGTGGCTGTGGTGGTGTAAGTAATGGATCCAGTTTGACTTTTCCACTTGCGCAGCACAATCCAGCCGTTTCTCTTTTGAACTTTAACGCATTGCAATATCGGCATATAGTCGTCATTGGTCCAATATCTAAATTTTCATCATCACTGTAGTTCGCAGTGGGATCATATTGGAATGCCAAGCGATTGTATGATGCCAATGATCTTCGTGTGCTCACGCGTTGTCTCAATCGGGCATTTTCTCTTATTATATTTTGTCTTTCTTCGCTTAAGTTCTGTGAATACACTTGTTGCTGGCTTGCATGTCTTGTGCGGCGGCCGATATTCGCACGTCGTCCTCTAGGCATTTTGGACTATGGACAGAGTGGTGAATTTAACCTCAAATGCACGATCCACATAATTTACACAGTTCAACTTACCACCTTAAAGACAAATAAATGCCTGCTGTTGAAATTGAATAAAAAATTGCACAATACACGTGATTGATTTGATGGTAAATGTTAGGAAACGAATAACTATTTTTTTTTACTTTTTTTCACAATTTCACAGTGAACACAATACCGGTTTGTCACATGAAATTAACTGAGCAGAGAACAATGAGTAGCTGGATAACCCGCCATTTTCATTTCATCATGTCACATCCATTATTGTATTTATAATATGTATTTATTGAATGTTTAATTGCTATTAATTACTTGACACTGGCAAAATACCCGCTAAGTTGCGGGTGAGGCCATATTCATATCCATTTTATTTCATCGCATCTCATTTCGTAAAGAAAGAAGAATGAGTAGCTGTCAAACAATGTATCACGCACCGGCGCCATCTACTTAAAATATTGGTTTGTAGTACATGCTATGTATCAGAGATGGCGCTGTATGTGAAAAAAGATTTTCCCGCTTTTTGTTGAAATTTTCCTGAATTTTCTTTGCTATAAACCTCACGGAGCCCGAGACCTTTCCAACGAATGCAAAACCGTGGAAATCGGTTCGTGCGTTCTGGAGTTATAGCGTCAGGAAGGAAAACCCGACTTATTTTTATATAGTAGATTGCAATCAGCCGCTCACGAAAAAAAACATGAATTAAAGTAATTCAATGTTCAGTTAAAAATATATAAATTTTCATTAACTAGCTTTTTAATATATAGCTATAACACCTCTACTCTCGAATGTACATACCTATAATATATACAATGAAGGTGTCAGGTTGACTTTTTATTGGCCCCAACCCCAATATTGTTTAATATGTATATAGGTTATGAATAAGACATAAATTAAAAAGTTTTTTATTATTAATCATTTATTGAATATTGTATCCTATATAAGAATATTATTTTTTCTGTTTCAGGACGGCGTTTTTTCCAGAAAAAATAAGGCAATGAAAAACAATGCAATTAATTCTTGAAACGGAATCTACGTTAGACATTCAGCGAGACATGTCGACTATTGAGGAACCTTTAAATGAAAAGGTCATAGTCAATGGTGATGCAGAGGATCTCATTGCTACGAAGTGTAATGGAAGTAAGGAGAATTTAGTCGATGGTGACATAATTACGGCCGGTAAAGAGAGCAGGAAAGTTCAAATAATTGATAACCATTTAACGAAAACACTTGCAAAGGTTGATGATATACTTTTAAATAGGAATGATGAAGGCTTAGAGAAAAGTGAATGTGAACCTGTGATTAATGTGAACCTCGATGAAGATCTCGCACAAAATTCTGAAAGTGATGCACCGATACGTGAATCATGCGATAATAGTCCAAACGAAGATGTAAACATTAACAATTCTGATATAAACCATGTCTCTGAAGAGGTAAACGAAGAAATGATAGAAGATGATATCATTAGTATAAAAGATACAAACATAGCTGGACCTAATATCTTGGATAATACACAAAGTAAAACAGAAAACAACATTAAAGAAAGTCTTGTCGGTAAAGAAGATAATATTAATAGTATATCGCAGGAAATAGCTTCTGTAAGTAATGACGACATCATAAACATTGATGATAAATTAAAATCAGTACACAAAGATGGAGATTTCAATAATTTAAACGAAACTCAAGCTTGCGATGCGTTAACTAAAGACACTGACGAAGCAACTAAGGAACAGAACAAAATTGATGCAGATGGAGCTAAAATTATGGATAACAGGACAACAAATGAAAATAGTGAAATTCCTGACTTAAGTGATGATGTAGAAAAAATGGAGCCGATTGAGCTTAATGACGTTATGAATGTAGAAGAAGTTCCTGTCAAGCCAAACAATAGAACTTGTGTTGTTGTTGATCTTGATAAAGACCAAGGTAAGTCCGAGCCTGTTTCATCAGAAGATAAAACAAATACCGTAGAATTAACTGATGGTGTCAATGAGAAAACATGTGATGTACCTAATGAAGTAATATCAGTACCGCTTGTATCACACGTCAAAGTAGAAGTTGAAGGGTTAAACGAGGCTGCAGAAGAAAAAAAAAGTGAAATAAGTAACAGCATACAAAATACACAAACAAACAAAGTCACAGAACAGTCAGCACCGAATAACGTATGCGACAAAACAGATGAAGATGCTGTAGAATGTGTTTCGGAAGAGATAAAAAATAATAATTGCTGTAAGTTTAAATTTCCTACGTTAGATGAAAATGCGGAGGAGTCCGCGATTGAAGTGCAAGACGAAATGGATGTAGAGGAAATAAAGGTCATTCAGGAAGGTAAAGGTGAAATAAAAGACGTGACAACTTCTCAAGCAATTACTACAAGCTCTGTTACGAACATTTCAGAAAAACCTGTCTTATGTAAACTATCGAACACGTTAGATATCCTGTCTGATGATGATGAAGAACCTCCCAGAAAAGAATGTCAAGTTAAAGAAGTGGCACCACAAATAAAGGTCAAAGAAACAGCATGTATCCAGCAACAATCCATTAATATTGAAGACGATGATGATATAATGTTGATTGATGAGGACCTCCCAACTGAGACTGTCGTTAAATATGTAGAAAAAGAGAATAATAATAAGATCCAGGCTCCAATGACGTTAGATTCTAAGATAGACATGGAATCCGGTGAAGATTGTCATAAGCAAAGCGATAGTTTGTTTTCCAATATTAATGAAAAAGGTCAGTTTTTTTCCTTTTCTTTATACCAATCTGCTGCAAAATTAAGCCTGCAGCCAGCAAATTAAGCCTGTAAATTGCTGCAGGTTTTAAGTAAAAATTCTGGATCGTTACTGAACCTTATCCTCGCAGATAATGAATTTTCTTTTTAAATCATAAAAACGTATTTCTCTTTTACCTACTTAATTTATATTAATCTTTGTATTTCCAGAATCGACACTGCCAGTAGTTCCTATTGTAGATTATAGCCCAAATATAGATATTAAAGAGAAAACAACTGACAAAGAAACTGAAAATCGTGAACCTGAGAAGCCTCTTCTTCCTGAAAATTTCTTATTATCTGCCAAAAAGAACCTGGCAGATATGAACAGGGAAGACTTAGAAGAGTTTTGTATATTAAAAATAGTGGAAAGTATAGTTGACAGAAGTAGCCTAAGTGATATTAAAGCTAAACTAAAAGCCATGGCACAAAGCATTGAAGAATACAGAAAGAAAGCAATGATGCTCACCAAGCAGAACAGGGATCTCCAAGTAGTTCTAAAATCGGTCCAAGAGGAACAAAAGAAAATGACTGATTTGCCTATAGCTCCCTTGAAAATCACAAGATCGGTGGGCATGCAGGTTCTAATGACAGACAAAATGACTGCGCGGAGAAAAGCTATGTTAGGACAGGTACCAGCAAACGCTGTTACCAATAACACTAATAGACATAATACTAGACCTGCCGGACCTAGTCCACGTATGCAAAAACCGACTGCGAGTAACCAAAGTATTCCGGTC
The DNA here is from genome assembly GCA_905404115.1 of Pheosia gnoma. Lineage (NCBI taxonomy): Eukaryota > Metazoa > Arthropoda > Insecta > Lepidoptera > Notodontidae > Pheosia > Pheosia gnoma. Next base: position 1,556,412 of record FR989905.1, read on the forward strand.
CCTCGACTGGTGCCCGCCAATATTCCAGCCATCAAATCCCCTAGTACCGTGCCTACAAGCATACAAGCGAACACTCCAGGAAAGACTGTTGCCAATCCTGTACCAAATGGAATTAAAAATCTTACTCCAGTACAAAAGTCGGCTGAGAAGAGACAGCACAATAGAATTCAGTCTGTCACTGTCGACTTGACCGACGACGAACCGCCGGCTAAAATAAACCCTCGGAATTCCCCAGCACCGCCTGTTAGACTGGTACCACCGCAAAATCTCATGGCACCACAGCGACCCTTTACCCCGGCAGCAGTCAACAGTCCTAGAAAAGTGTATATTCCCATAAGCGGACCACAGAATCAGTCTATTCGGCCTGGCCAGACCATCATGCTTAAACCAGTGACAGGTATGAAATATTTTTGGTTAAAATCACTTAAATTGGATTTAGCACAATATCTCCTAGTTATAATTGTCATTTTGATGTCTTTCCAGGAACAAGACCGAGATGTAATCCGCCTCAACCGCAAAAAGTACAAAATCCAGTCAGAAGAGTGACCAGCGGGCGACATCCTGCACCCCTGCCCGACGCAATGAAGCAGTACCAACCACCAAATTGGAAAGCGCTACCTCCAGCGCCAGACCTAAGACTATCCAAAGTTGAAAATGGGATAGTCATATCATGGAAAATAGAGGGATACCAAGAAGATAGTTACGAGGAAATAGCCAGCTATCAGCTATACGCTTATCAAGAGACAACATCACCACCAAGCACGCATCTGTGGAAGAAAATTGGGGATGTCAAAGCGTTGCCGCTGCCAATGGCTTGCACCCTGACGCAGTTCATGGCAGGCTTCAAATACTACTTTGCCGTGCGAGCGGTGGATGTCAAATCGCGACTTGGGCCGTTCAGTTTGCCTGGAAGTATCCTCCTTCTGAACAAATTGTAAGACTGATTTTTGAGTGAGCCACCATGTTATACATTGTGAGCTGGTTACGCGAGAGGAAAAAGTGATTGTTTTGTTGTTTCAAGTGTTTTTTGTTATTTATTTTAATTACGTTTTTATTTCAATTGAATTCTGCAAGATACTGGACAGAACTTTTAAAATAAGCAGTATATTGACAAAACCTTTCAAAATGGCTATTTCAAACCCAGCGACTAACTACCGTGCCTCCACATTTTGTTTGACATCCCAATGGATTGAACCAGTAATTGTAATACTAACTATTACTATTAGAAAAAACTATAAATACCTTGTATAGAATTCGTGCTGTCTTGCACATGATCTTTTGAACAACTGATACTTACCATGTAATTCAAAGTTACTAGTTAGAAAATAAATTTATGTTGTAAATAGATAAATTTTACTACTACTTATCGTTAATTATTAAAATTAGTAATTTTGCTTTAATGCTATAGCGAATAACGTACGTTTAGAAATTTATTGTAAATAGTAATAATAAAAAGCTGTATTTAATGTAAGTCTTTCTGCCCACTACACCATGCTGCATAGAATGTGGATCCTGAATGTATGTGAAGATTACAGATCTCAAATCTATAAAAATATGATGTTCTTTTACTCGTCTTTCGTCATTCATTTTTATTAGTTTTACAAGCGCAGACGTGATTGAAGGTATGACTTCTTGGTTCAGTTCGATAACGCGATTGGCTCATCACATTACGCGAAGTGGTCGACGCCCATGCGCAAACCAATCCCCGCTCGTCGTAGAATTTTCGCCGAGCGCTGAAGATAGATACGTGTCGGTCACAAGAACTATGAATCTCAAATACTTGCCTACTCCATCAACAATAATTTACAAACGTGTTGACGATTATTGATCTAGCCTATAACCGATTACAAAATGAGCTGTGAGAAGTGCTACCTGAGCGCCTGCAACCATAAAGACAGATTCTATGTATTATATACTCAAGTACAGGTATCATATGAATGAGAAAAGATGGCGCCTCTATGCATGAATTCGGCTGGCATGCGCTGAGTAGCCATCTTTGCTCATTTTGTTTGATGCGACCTCCACGAAGTTTACAATGTAGACAGACTGGTTATACAAAGCAAAGGAAGCAGACACCCTAGTGTTGTGTTGATTGACCACAGGTGAAATTCACCAACGTGCTATGGCAACTGTGTTATCAAATTCTACCATATTAGTAGAATATTGCCTGCCCCTACAGATAGGTATGCAAGACGGCCACAATTCACTATGACTAAGCAAATACCGATAATTGTCTTTTGTATGTTAATTACAGAGTAAATAGTATAAAAATAAGTCTTCAGCGGCGTCGTTCGTCTCTCTGTCTGGCTTTGTAATTACGCTTATCTCTTGACCTGCTGAATGGATTTGAATGCGGTTTCTAATGTGTAAATTTCTATCAATTGAAATGCTATTGCGACCTTGCCGGATTTTAAGTTTGAATTTTACCTGTTCGCTATTTTGTAAGTTTTCAATTTGATAGTTTTGACGGTAGTCATGCTATAAGCGCAAAAAAAAAACTCTTTAAAACATTCGTTATTGCGTGCGGATGCACGGGCTCGAAGTCTAGAAAGAGGAATGCGTACGGTCCTGGTTCTCACGAGTTATTATGGAAATCCTAAACAGAATCCGAGGCTAATCTTAATCCACGCGAGTGGGGCTGTCTCCTCAAAATGGTGAGTAATAAATTTGATTAATTCTGAGAGCAATATATTGATATATGGCCAGAGTTCGAGTAAATATCGTTGTTTTATCCTGTATGAAGTCTATTTAGAGGCCAGGCGAATAGTAAGTGATGAAATAAGTTTTAAGTGTAAAACATATACGGAGTACGTTCTTATTTTGCATTTGTTACTTATGCAGTTGTATAATTTCATTCTGCAGTTTATTTTTATTTATTCTGTTAACGTGTATGAGCCTCCAAGCCTGCCATAAAAGCATTTTTATTTTTATTTCTGTCAGGGACAGTATTTTCAGCTGCCTCTTTTTTCCTATAGCTTTGTCCTATTCTGCTGGGTTACCTAGGATTCGCAGCCGTGTCGACTTCATTCCTGTATGGTAGAATTTTAAAACATAATAATGTAATCTCCCGAACTGTCATCGTCAGCATTTTTATAAGCTAGCAACACATCCACACACAATGTCAGTCAGTTTTCTTCAATAGATTCGTGTAGTGGCAGTTCGCGCATTTATATCTCGCTCAAATTTTGAAGTAATTCAACGAAAAATTCGCAGATTACCTAATACATCTGATTTCATTTTCCTTTTATGCCGTAAATAACCATATCGTTCGGTATAAATAGCGTTATTCTTTAAAACATTGAGATAATCTGACGTAGGCAGTTGACATATTCATTTCGCAAGTATTTTCACTAAGGTGTTTTATTTGTGTCCCTACGTTTTGTGGAAAGATATCCACGGGGATTTTAGTGATATGTGTTAAGTGACGGTGGTGCGACATAAAGGCCATAAATTTATCAGTGTAATCTCTAATTAGTGCGTAATGTGAAGGTGGAATTAGTTATATCAACTACGGTTTGTTGGTGTTGTGTTGGGTGTTTGTTTGCGGTTTCTGCTACGTGAGAGCCATGCTGGCTGCTCGCTCGGGCTGCAGCGACCCTCGTGCACGGCTGGTATGAGCCACAGCTTTATATTCTATAAATAATCACAAACAAATTTCATGAACATGCTATGGTCATACTAACAATTTATCAACTACACAGTTTAAAGCTACATCTTAACGTCAATTGTTATTTTGCTTGCTCTTATCATGGCTCACGCATTGTTGTTTAATATATAGATTCATAAATATGCTACCATGACTGCAAACTTACTTGACAATTAAATAGCATTACCTATTTACAAAATTCTAATCATTAGTAATAGAAATTCAGTCTGTAATAAGTACATTTAAAAAAAGATATTATATGATTTGACACCAGGTTTTTTGATCATCCATGGATCATTTCAAAACCTACATAATGCAACTTGTTTTTTATAGTGTTATTATACTATAAACACACAGTATCCTAGTGTGAATGTACTTAACTAAATACCTGATAGCTATTGTCCTGACCAAATATACTTTTTATCTTAATTTTTTTCTTTCGCTGTATATAATTGGAAAAAAAATAGTTCAGCCATTCTCAAGTGATGCGCTTTCCAACAGCATTTATTTTTTATATAGGTATATAGATGATTATATAGGTATATTCCTATATAGATTTTTTATATAGGTTCATGGCATTGGTTCCATGCCATGAACAATTGGTATCTAATAAGTACATTAGGGCCAATTTTCAACATAAATGCTTAATATTATCAACAACATTACTCTTCACCTGCTTAAAAAATATAATTTCGTATGAACTAATTAACGCCAGGTAAAAATGACCTTTGAGGTGTCCAGGTACAATTGTCCGTTGCCAATAGTACATTTTTGACTAAGTATATGACCTCATTAATTTGTGGGAAGGTGATTGAACCGGCTCCATGACTTATTTATTATAATGCTAATTCACAACAACTTGTTTTTACCATTAATAATGCACCTCCCCATTATAACTGTAGTGTTGTTTTGTAAATGGAAACTCAAAGAACGGCCAGAACAATAGTTGTTATTAGTAGGTACGTACTTACCTACCCTAACTTTTGACAAACAAGTTATATTTACCTTTGAGTCTTAAAAACTTAATGTGAAATAACTGTGCCTACCTAAATAACTGTTGACTTTTATGACTACCCTGGGGCGAAGCATTGCCTGGGTTAAAATGAATTCTTGTTTCTTTACCAAAGTTAGATACGGAAACGTTGTATGTGATTGAAGGTTAGTCTTTTACCACAAACAGTTCCTATATATACTAGCTGCGCCCCGCGGTGTTACCCGCGATTAAAAAGTATATACATTTTACCGGGATAAAGAGTAGCCTATGTGCTATTCCAGACTATAATCTATCTCTGTGCCAAATTTCATCCAGATCCATTCAGCCATTCTGGCGTGATTGAGTAACAAACATCCAACCATCTATCCAAACTTTCACATTTATAATATTAGTGGGATTGGTACCTACTATAATGGGTGGTATAAAGTCACAAAGATATAAATAAATAATTAGTAAACAAAGTAGGTACCAAACAAGTACCATATAATCTTATATCAGTCATCCATCTAATATGCTGACCTCTGAACTTTTTGAGTGTGTTTATTTAGAGCAACGTCTCAGTGCAGGCTCAAGTTCACTTTTAGATTTGAGATCAGTTTTATTATAAAAGAATAAGATTATTTTATAATACAAGAATGAGGAGAGTAGAACGGCAAAACTTGTTGAGAGTGACAGACTAATGACATGCTGATCAACTAATCATTGAAATATATGTATAGGTAAATAGTTACTTTTTTTTAATGGGACTTACCCACCACACACTCCCACCTGCTATTTGTTGTAATTGCTACTCCCGTAAGCCAGGATCTACAGTGGTGTCCCATGATGACACCGAGGTTTGACCCTCGGCGTCATCGTCGGAATAGTGTACTTGCGAAGCCCTGTAAAATTTTGCAATAAAGGCCATATTAGCATCAGCAATAACTAAGAGAAACAATAACTGGCTTCAGCCCGCGGCTCCGCCCGCCGTAGCTTGATGAAACAGCCTATTTTTTTTTTTTATTTATTTATTATAAAATGCTTGTTGTGTTTACAGCAATGCCAAGACGCACAACAAGCTAATAAGGTACAGTGGCTTATATTTAGGTACTTAAAAATCGTATGCAGTAACTTATAAACATGTGTAATTTCATGTTAAATATATCAACGTCTGGTTATCCGTACCTATCCAAACAAACAAAATAACACAATTTCCCTCCTCATAATTTTAGTATGAATCATGGTTTAGCCCACGCAGTCCGACCTGAGATACAAATAACGATATTAATGCAAGCATTAAACACTAACCTAGCAGGACATGAACTCGTGGGGTGACTAAAGAAAGCAGTTCTTCCGCGGTCGGCTTTCGACACTTTCACTTGTATCGGATGGAGCGCTCGCGCAGCCGTCTCTGGCGCCCCCGACTACTTTCGCCGAGTGTTGCGTCTGATCACCCAACTCGAGTTACATTTAGTACGGAATTGTATAATGATCATAGTTGGATAACTGTCTAGCGATGTAAAGGCTTTTTAGACGATTTAGGGGTCGAGTCACCTTCGTCCGTAGGAGAATTAAGTACCCTCGAGATACCCTACACGTGACCCTGGGTGGTGCCAACCAGGTGACAACTCTACTGGTGGTAGGCTTCGGCCGTGGCTAGTCACCACCCACTGAACAAAGCCATGTCGCCAAGCGGCCTAGCCGTGTTCCGGCATGATGTTCGGTGCTGCCATTCATGGATGGCGGGTCAGATCAGTTGCGCTGCATGTGCCTAGTGAATGTAGCGTCTCTATCTACTGCCGCCTTCCTATCTAGGCAAGTATGCTCCATCGTAGATCTCATCGTCACTTACCATCAGGTGAGATCGAGATCAAATACTTGCCTATAATGTAATAAAAAAAAAAAACTAATTACCTTGAGCTAAAAGCTTCCAGAGGGAATTGAAACATACTTACGAAGCATGTAGGCAGAGCAGCACTGAAGTGCTTGGTCCTAATGGAAGGTCCATAGTCCACCACGCTGGCTCATTTCGGTTTGGTGAATTTTACACGCCTTTCGAAAGATGTGCAGGTTTCCTCACAATGTTTCACGATTGAGAGAATGAGATTCGCACATGTAATCCGAATACCTACCTAGCTTCCTACTTATCTCAGAGATGCGATTATAGCGATAAAAAGAAACACTGAAATCATACAAATTGCGATGGAAAATCTAGGGAGTGAAGCATACTGCTAGATGAAACCTACCTACCTAAGAACGTGCATGAATCAAACCCCCTGTATTTAACCCAAAATGCAGTTTTCACAGTCGCTGAAGCGTGGATACTCACAATGAAACTAATCAACAAATTCAAGGTTGGTCACTGGGCAAAATTCGGAACGAAATGATCCGACAGGGAATCAGAGTAAGCGACATAGCTCACAGTAAATATTAGTACCTACCTACGCAGATGATATAGATATAGGGCTCTTCTCGTAGATATGAGACACGTGACTTGAACCCTGCGTGCATGCAATACGAGGATGACGAGGCGTGTGACGCGTGGTGATCGAATCGCGTAATAGAAAAACGGACAGTCTATGGTACAAAAATATACTAAGCCAGGTATACTCTTCCGACGGCCTAAGACTTTACGATCAGTCGAGGCCATTGTTGTCTTCAATGGAATTAAAGCTTCCCATTGGTCGAAGATGGCCTAGCTATCACTGAAGAGAACAGTAGCATAGAGTGCGTTCAAGTATTACGTAACGCAATTTTTGGAGATTTTTGACCCCCCCCCCCTCCCCCCCTCCACCCTGTAACGCATCGTAACGTTTCAGAAGCCCTCCCCTCCCCCAAATTCGTTACGTAATACTTGAACGCTCCCATAGGTATTTTTATAGCATGTAAGTACTGCCAAACATACCCTTAAATTCTCACTCTAATACTGATGTTTGCACACAGCGTTCATGTTTTGTCACACGTACTGCCTTTATCCTAAGTTCACACAAACGATGTCGCTGGAAACATGTTTAGGTTGGTGGTTCACGGTTTAATAGAATTTTATTGAGCAGCGAGCAATACAGTCGGCTGGCGTTATGTTAACGGGAGATAGTACCGTTATTAAACCGTATTCGTTTAAATCGTTTATAACATCTTACGAGATATAAATAACTTTAACTTAGTCACAGACTCGTTTAGGAGTTCAGACGTAACGTTGCCACCGACAAAGTGATGTCACTTTTTCAATACGTTTGTAGTGGTAAACCATTTACTATGCAAAAAGTGTATGTGGTAACACATACAAAACCGTTTTGCCTAATACATGGTCTGGAACTGAGAAGAGAGATACACTGAGAAGTGCTGGACTTAGTTTTTTGGATGTGTGCGTGAGTGCATGTGTTTACATACCAGACCAGATTTTTTTGGCATCACTTGTAGCGCACGCCGTGTGTTGTCTGAGTATTCTAACAAGTCTGTAACTCTCCGTGGTGCCTTACACCTGGAATTAGTCCAGCTGTAAGAGTCTTACTTCTGTGGATATTTGTCTACCTGATCTTTTTGTCTCCCGCTTTGCAATGGAGGGAAGTGGATAATTTTCTTCCAACTCCTCCTATTTTTATCTTTCGATTAATTTCGTGCGGATTCCAAGACAATTAACTTTATCCCGGGACTCGCCGAGGGTCAAACCTCGGTGTCTTCATTGGACACCATTGTAGATCCTGGCTTACATGAGTAGCAGTGGTGGGAGTGTGTGGCGGGCCTAGTCCCATATAAAAAAGAAGTCTGTAACTTTAGTCGAAATTGTCTCGATAGAACGTAGCGACAACTGGTAACAGTAATATAGCCTAGAGTACCTACCTACGAATATTTTGTAGTGCTATAAATACCTAATGTGTATGCATAATTATACGTATTGATGAGGTAGATAACTAATAATAAATGTCGTTAAATGCTAAGCCACCGACAAAGGTTTAAGGTTACGATTTGAAAGTTCTGCCATCAGAAATACCTACCAATCGAAAATGTTGACTCCACCACTTCACCCTTCACAACATCACTATAACATGTGAAGACCACTGTAGATAGATCCTGGCTTACAGGAGTAGCAGCGGCATTATATGTCTTCAACTTGTTCCAGGAGGCGAGAGGAGACACGACTCATAGTTCTTCATAATGGTGAGCATCGATTAAGACTACATCACCCATCAAATAAAAATGATGAAATATGTCCTAATTTTACACCAGAAACGGGGCTTAAGCATAAATTAAAAAAAATATATCATGCCTAAGACAGTCAATTGTGTATTTTCAAAACATTACGACATATTAGGATCAGATATATATATAGCTAGGGTCTTGCTGATAAAGAGGCGTCATGCAAAATAAGAACTTCTTCAGTTCTTGCGTATGGGTTAGGTTTGATGATTACTAAGATGTTAATCTTAAATCGTAACCATATATCTGTCTATCCAACTAAGAATATACGTGTATATTTATAAACATGCCCTTCTATAACAAACAAAAGCAACAAAACAATTAAGTGTCGGTGAAAGTCAACACTGATGACACTTTCGATCTAACGCGTGACGTAATCCGTCATCACCACGTCATCATCACAGTTGCGCAACGTTGGACATCAAGGGTCACTAATGATCAATTTGACGTGTCAGTTTGATGACCAAATTAAGGTCAGTAGTGAATTGGTCTTTAGGACTATCTAGCGCATAATTGCATTCTGTTCTTAAGATGTGCTTGCATAACGTTGAAAGAAACACACATAATTAAATTCGTCACCATTAAGTAGACAGGGTGATTTAGATGTTAATATACCAGAGCCGATCACATTCACAGTAACAAAAATAAGGTATTCGTCCAACAGCTGGGGAAACGGCTGTTACTAAGCTTCACAAAACCAGATCCTGGGCTAATTTGTGGCCACATTTTCACCTGCAAAAGTGTTCAAACATACATAGATAACTGCTGGAATGTGGTTTGTTTTATAATGAGTTGTAGCGAAGCCGTATCTATACTATATTAAAAATATACGTTAGTTGTGGCCACGCATAATACAATGGCAGATATACTCGTAAGGCCTCTCAAGAAATATGTAATCAATCACTCTAGTTAACGACTTGTTTTAAAACCATAAACATTGTTAACGAAACGCAGTATTGTCGTCGTAAACAAATGCTTAACATGTTTTCCTAGTACGATCGATACGCGATAGCGTTACTTGGCATTCCGACTGTGTGTCACGCTCGGCTTGACTGAGCTCAGACGGTTCGAGGAGAATTGACGTCGGAATCAAACTGAAATTCCATGGGTTTCTATAATAGGGTTTCTATGTATTCTATAAATCTCAGGGATGGGTCTGCTAAGTATCAGCTGGAGGCTTTGGACTCCATAGACAGGCGAGTGTCATCCGTACACTGTGGACATTCCTTCGGTACGTACTAAGCGTTTTGCTTCTAATTTCATCGTGCGAACTGCCAAGGAATGGAACACGCTACTGGCGTCTTTGTTCCCCGTTGACTTCAATCTGGGTATTTTCAAGTCGAGAGTGAACAGGTACCTTCTAGGCACTTGTCTAGAAGGTACCTGTTCATAGCATAGTTATGCTCCATCGTAGATCTCATCGTCACTTACCATCAGGTGAGATCGAGATCGAATACTTGCCTATAATGTAATAAACAAATATAAAAAAATCTATATGTGGAAGTAAACCGTCGGAGGGTATTTAAAAGTCCAAGTTCTCAAAGCAGATTTAGGTAAACCCATAAAGTATCCTTATTATGTCAACGTAACTAACTCTATTTTTTTTCTTTCAACGCGATTTTGGTCATCATCGACTAGGCAGCAGGCACTCATAGAAGCGCAGTTCTTTAAATTGATAGTTAAGTTTATAAAGAAGTATAATTAATTCGTAATCGTTAACATTCATAATCACATTAACCACACCTTGAAGCATCACTGACAAGGAACCGTCAAACTATAAATATAATAAAACTTTCCCAACACATCAAACAGAGTTTATTTTAGCCCGGTGCACTACGCTAGGCTTCACGCCTGTTCTGTGGTTAGAGTCTAATTAGCTTCTATTTTAAGTTACCAGTAACGGCCACGTGAGACGTCGTAAAATCAAGGAAATCGTTCAACGCAAACGCACAAAATGTTTGTTATGCTTGCTCGTATATGTTAATGGGATTGTTAGTGCAGAGATTTTGATGACAAGACTTTAAATGGATACAAGCAGACATTCAGTGAAATGTAATATCACGACTTTGTCAGCAATGAAATCAAGTGAGTGAATATACAGATAGATGTCATCTATTATACAGCATCTGGTTTCTTATCATCCGGTCTTGTTCTTTGCCTGTTCTGCTATTTGTGGAACCCTGTATCCTCTATTACAGATGTAAATAAAGTAGAACTATTTTGTTAAAATGCCAGCATATCTAACAAGTCCGTTTGATTTACAAATCAGCAGTCACTGATCGGATAAGTAGAACCAGAACTTGACCGTCTGCCATCACTGCTGCGACCTTCATTGGAATATTCATGAAGCCCCTCGCAGTATTTACCAGATTAAAAGAAATAAATCCAAATGCGTCACACACACGCACGGTGCGTGGGCGCGTGTGTTATAACGCGAGTGTAGCCGACGCGAGAATCCGCGAAATGAGAGGTGGAGTTGCCATGGTTGTCATCAGCATTAATTCTTCTTTCTTTAAACATATGGCGTTACTTCAAGAAGATATTACCAGTATCAAGTATTAGGTATTTCAAATCTGAGATAATATTAAGTTTAACGCATACACGCCTAATCTGTGGACTAGGCCGTGTAATCACTTCCTTACTTTTACTGATTAACTACCGCAATTATTACAAACACTTGAAAATTCAAGTTTCACTATTTCATTTTAATTTCCCAGAAGTACGTTTATGATTACAATGGTTAATATTCCACCAAGTTTAAACATTGTCAATGAAAGATATATTATGCGCCAAGAAGCCTTGTAATAAATTAGAGGCGGATTTATAATTGTGTATGTATATTTATTTGGTGGAAGCACTATAGAGGACAGCTTTTATGTAAGCCCATTATTTTTTAGGGAATGTCGACTCTGGTGACGGAATCGCTCATCTACGAGTAGTAGCCTACACCTACATCTATCTACATTTCTGGAGTTTTTGTATCTCTATTCCCTAAGGAAATTATTTCCTCTTGTCAGTAAAGGTATAACACTGCATTCGGTGATTTGACACAGCCTTTACAAGGTGTCAGAAAAATGCAAACGCGTTTAGGAAATCGGTTAGACTTGAAGTGCAGAGTTGGAAATCGTGGCCCTGATCCTCCAGCTCTCCATAAAAAAAAATTTCAACTAGATTTCGCGAGAGGATTTGATGTTTTAAGATTTGAATATAAAGAAAAAAAAAAGTAATATTTATTTATCTGCAGACGACAGTAGACACGAGATTACATTATTCATGTTATTTATTTTAAGTATGCTTATGAAATGTGAGTATTTCATATTTTAATGTGATTTACCAACAGCAGCATAAATGACAAAGCTAGCGTTAAATAGTAATAAACCTACAATTCACTTAATTAAATCAATCTTAACCTTCATAATATTTTAATATTATAACTTGCGTACTCGAATATCAAATTTGACCATCAGAATTGTAAAATATGGAATAATTACCGACTGAAATGCCTCAAATTTGAAAGTTGCTTAATGTTAACTCTTTACACAAAAATGCGGGCTAATGTACGATAAAAGATAATGATAACCAAATCAGTTGAGTAGGACTTAAATATTTTAATGGCGTTTGAGCTTTTTGCTTTTGAGCGGAATATCACGCTTGTATATCTTCGCAGACCTAGACCTTACTAACTAGTACGCTGAGCTGATTTTTATGCTATGAATTTAACTAGGTTTCTATCTAAAGCAAAATGTCCAGTAACCATTCTTCATATATTGTGCGAAACACGAATGTAAATTTACCTGCTTTTTCATTTATATTTAGAACTATGATTATAATCTTCTTCTTCTTTCCTTATTTCTCGTTCCTTAACTCATGAGGATCGTGACCATATATGATTTGTCTCCATTTACTTCTGCCCTGCGCCAGTTCAATAGATCGTTGAAGAGTTTCTTCTGTTGCCACTACAATACTTTTACTCCATCCTGGTGGAGTTCGGCCCCTTGAGCGCTTCCCCTGCATCTATCGCACGATCAACTGCTTCTCCAACTCATGCATATGCGATGGCATTATATGTCCAAAAAAGCTTAGTTGACGTTCTCTGCATAGAGAGGTAAGTCGTTCTTTGATGTGGAGCTCTTGTAAAATCGATTCGTTTGTCCTCATGGCTGTCATTAGTCTCCAGCACCACATTTTGAAAGCGCTCATTTTGCTCCACTGCACAACATTTCGAAAGCAATCAATGCATAAAACATTAACAAAATTTGTCATGATCAAACATAGCGCGATATTCTATAACATTCTCCACGATATCGTTTCCATCTCTATCGGTCTGATGTGGTGCAAATATTTGCGCGTTGGCGAGAGGTCTGTTTGTTTACTTTGCTGTCAGTGCGGCGGTATCGGCCCACGCTTCGTTTATGTGCCCAGTATTGTGATTTAACGATCAGACAAATCCGAGGGCTTGGGCCGTGGGTCGTTGTGTGGTCCTAGAACGAATGTACTTGCTGTACTGTTCCTCCTTGGATTATTATTCCTACTTTGATATACACCCTGTACGATTGGATAATGATCCTATGTATAACCTGTTCTTGTAAACATTTTTCATCCATTATGTGCTAACAATATTGTCGAGATATAATTAGACGCATTGAATTATTTTTTTATCCTAATCCAATTTTAGAAAAGTTTTCATAATTTATTATTATGGTTAGTGCTTGCAGTAGCAGTAGCAGTAGTAGTAGAAGTAAGAATAGCCATAGTAGCTATTGCTTGAGCTTGGGTGACGTCGTACTTATTATTTTCATGATCAGTACTTCCTCAAAAAAAAAAATAGTATTGCCATTCGTCAGTTGTTTCCATCTTGAAATATAAATATACGTTTGAAGTCACAATAATTACTTGCCAACACCAAAAATGACAATCTTAATTTCGATAAAGGTCTCGTCTGTAATGCCTCTTACTTTCTTGACAACATTCATCCATTGTTTATGCAAATTTTCAAATGTTAATAAACGAGTTGGGCACGACGTCATATCTCTAGCGAATAAGTATCAATTAGCGTCTACCTACTGCTAGTTTGAAAACACCGTTTAATTAAGTTGATTCGAGTAAATTCGAACCAGACACGCTTCTCGTAGACACGATTAAATTGCTTGCTTCATCTACATTTAAAAGCAGAAGTGAACCAACAAACACAACATTATTACTTACTGATGTACCAATTTTTATTTAAAAAAGCAGGCTTTTTGTGCTCGTAAAAGTAACTAACATTTAAAGATAAATCTTCGAAGGCTTAGTCAGCATACCGTTAAATGTCTAATTAACAAACGCCAGTCAGTAGGACAAGTAGCTTCCAGACAATAGTCGACTCAAACGAGGACACTTTCTACTCTGCTTAACATTAGCTTCATTTCCCATAGCGAATTTTGGCATAAAACTCAATAAAGAGTTATTCTATATCCAGGTGTCTAGCAAGTATGATGAAACTGTGGAAGACTGTAGCAAATTAATTTCCTTGTATTATATCATCTGTGTGCTGGACAGAAAAACTGTCGCTGCGGTAGAGACTGGATAACAGTTCACACTATTTAGTCATATGCTATGGTATTCCAAAAAAATTAATGGCCTGCCATTTGCACTCAAAGGGCTCTAGGTTCAATGATTTGCAGAATTATCGCTTTTGAGGTGCAGATATTAAAGTAGATTCTCGTTGCTCACTGCTGGTCATATTCAAGTGATTAGCAAAGTTGATCCCGGGAGTGAATCTTAGGATGCAAACTTTTTATGAAGAGCACGAATGTTTGTGCCCGAGTCATGGATGTTTAATATCTCTATATATATAACATACTGGGTTCGCCGCCAGTCCATTGTGCGGTAGCCATAATACAAGCGTTGCTTTGTGTTGGACCGTATAGTTGGTGTGTTTGTCTGCCGATGTTATTGTTATTATATTATATCCGTCTCGTACTCCATCTCTATCATCCAATACCTAGCTTACACGATTTGTACCTTATACTTCTAACAAGGATCCGTTTTGTACTTATTGTAATTACAATGGCACCAAATACCGTTGGCGAAATGAGGCTAGAAGTGCACTGCAGCGCACCTGTCTACCTCTTTCGGGGTATCAAGGCGTAATGATGGAGTTTTATTCTGAAAATCTTAAAAAGGATCATCACGAACACCTTAAAATAAACCTTCTCATAACTGCTGGTGAACAAACAGAACAGAACAATATTGATTTCTTATATTTACGCGAATATTACACATTGAAATAAACCTATTTTTAAGGATTCTATCGCGTGCTGTAAAGCAGCCGAAACGTCGGGAACGTAAAAATAAAAAATAAACGCTATAGAATCCTTAAAAATAGTTTTATTTCAAGAACAGAACAATCTATGTAGATGTAAATTATTTTGCGAAACATTAGCCGTGAACTTTATCAAGATCTTTCATTGATTAACAACCGTTGCCACAGTTTTGCAAGATATGTGCTTATGAAGGCCTATTGTTTTATTGATGAAATCACTCGTCTAATAAATGCAAACGAAAGTTGCTTTATGTGTTTTTATGGGGTGTTCGTCGTTTCACACCACAAGCGGTTCGCACCATGGTGTGAAACGACGAAGTGTACTTTTTGAAGGCGCTGTTTCACACCATGGTGTGAATCAGCCAATGCTTTTTTAGACTTCGTCGTTTCGCACCGTGGTGTGAATCAACCCAGGACTCTTTTTGGCTTCGTCGTTTCGCACCAATATCAAAAGTTTGAAAATATAGTGTGGTTTTGTACAGACGGGTAGAAAACTGTTAATGGATAAAATTAATAGTGCAATAAAATACAAAATAGGTATATAACTCAGCTTTTTTGTTATTGGATAAAGTATTAATACGAATCAAAATAATATTTTTTTTTTTACTCTAAGAGCGTGTTCGTGAGTGCGTTCCGTTTGTAGATCCCGGAGCCCCTCCAACATGTGTCGAAGGCGGCCACCGGGGGGGTTTTAGTGGGTAAGAATCCCACATAACCCGGCCCTCTCCCACACAGAGGCCGCGTATCTATCGAAGATTTCCCACCCGTCAACAAAAAAAAAAGATAGGTTAAAGTAATCCCTTTCGTGAAAAGTCACTTGTCAAATAAACAATAAAATGACTCTGGTCTAGGAATACAGGCTTCTGTTTGGCAAATAACAATTATATTATTATTTTGCATGCTATTGGGTTATCTTTAAGGTTACTGTACGGAGTTTATATTCTGAGAGTGGTGGTTCACGTTGTGTTTTGTAAATTTGAGTGATTTGTATTAGGTAAGTACATCTCACAATATTTTTGTAACATCCTATATTTTGAGATTAGTTTGAATAGCTAACCACATTATTCGTTTATAATAAACTTTCATAAAAAAAAACATCATAGTAATTTGTTGTTAGATATGCATTCAATATAAATAATACAATATATCACCAGCCATAAACAAAAATCCAGAAGTAAAAATTGTTGGGTGCTATTTAGTCTTCAGCCGCATTTTGTGGCGAAAGCGAAAAAGTTGGGTCTTATCACATTTGCTACCGAAGTTATTATATGACGGCTGGCTATATGTGATGGAAAAAATCTCAAACACTACAGCTCAGCCTGTGATTTTCAATTATTACTTTAATTATGTAAGCATAATAGTAATGTAGTAAAAATCTACCTGTGATATTATCTAATTAGTTATAAGTGAAAGACACATCTGTAATTATTTATGGTTTACATTTTTCAGTAAAAAGTATGCAGTTATTTTGATTCGTATTAATACTTTATCCAATTACAAAAAAGATAGATAGATAGATAACACTTTATTGTTCCACCACATAAAATGAATACAAAATTACAAAAACTTAACATATGCAGAGAGTGTCACAATGGGCGGCTAAGTTATATACCTATTTTGTATTTTATTGCACTATTCATTTTATCCAATAACAGTTTTCTACCCGTCTGTACAAAACCACACTATATTTTCAAACTTTTGATATTGGTGCGAAACGACGAAGCCAAAAAGAGTCCTGGGTTGATTCACACCATGGTGCGAAACGACGAAGTCTAAAAAAGCATTGGCTGATTCACACCATGGTGTGAAACAGCGCCTTCAAAAAGTACACTTCGTCGTTTCACACCATGGTGCGAACCGCTTGTGGTGTGAAACGACGAACACCCCGTTTTTATATGCTTGTCAGTGATTGCAGGCTGATTTTTTTATTCTTCTGCTATCGAAGGTTTGATTGGTAGGTTCATACTTAGAAGTGAACGCACTTTCCTATTGATGAAAACTTCGACGAGGACATTGAAACACTTAACTCTTAATGTTATAACCAGTGCGACTAGACAAGTCTAGATAAATATCTGTAATTAGTCTTGGTGATCATTATATGGACTGAGATCACTACGTCGTATATTTTCCAAGAAACTCGAGCAATTTGTGAATGGAAATCTTGATTGAGACTAACTGTAGCTGTACCCACTACTTCGTAGGTGGGGTGATATGATGTATATTTGTTTAGTTATCTCGTTTATACCCGATAGCTGTCACCATTTTAAATGCTATTGAAATTCCACCAGCTTAGTCGATATTAGGATACAGTTTTTAAGCTACCCCGTGGGGGAAAATCAAAAATAGATAATTTTGACTTTTTTTTATCGAAAAATAATTACAACCGAATTTAGAACCTCCTTCTTTTTAAATTCGATAAAAAATAAAGGCTAAGAAAGATGATAAAAACATGTTACAGCCTTATAATGTCTAGATATGAGACCTGCAAATATTTTAAGAATGTTTTTATCGTTGTAGAAAGTTCTTGGTCCAGTTGTCGTGATGAATGACCTAATTGGATGGATTACAAAAGGGATGGCCTAAAATGGCGAATTACAGAGATATAAGGAAGGCTTTTGAAGATACAATAAACAGATTGAATTATAGGTTAGCATTTCGCTCTCAATTATCCTGTTATGACATTATAATAATAAATAACGTAACATTCAATCGTCAAGCGTTTATTTAATATCACAATTAAGTCGGATCATCATGATAAAACGTGGATTTTCCATTGAGACGTTGAAGTAGATTGTCGAGAGCCCATTATTTGTTTTCAAACAACAGTATTCTTATCTTTCCCCATATTTTTATTGAAAGTAACAACGTAATTGTTAATCAGCTGATGTAATGAGCTAAATATTTTTCTGTGTTTGTGTAAATGCAGTAGAAACCTTGTTATATGCGAATGTAATACTGACATTTCTGCCCTTAATAACATCACAGCCTCAAGATGAACTGAAAATCCGTATAGTGTAGGTCATAGATGAACTACTTTGTATGTAACGACATTGGCAGATTTAAACCGAATAATCAAGATCGCAAATTAGTACACGCATGTTTTTTTTTTTTTTTTATTACATTATAGGGAAGTATTTGATCTCGATCTCACCTGATGGTAAGTGACGATGAGATCTACGATGCAGCATACTTGCCTAGGTAGGAAGGCGGCAGTAGATAAGAGACGCTACATTCACTAGGCACATGCAGCGCAACTGATCTGACCCGCCATCCATGAATGGCAGCACCGAACATCATGCCGGAACACGGCTAGGCCGCTTGGCGACATGGCTTTATTCAGTGGGTGGTGACTAGCCACGGCCGAAGCCTACCACCAGTAGAGTTGTCACCTGGTTGGCACCACCCAGGGTCACGTGTAGGGTATCTCGAGGGTACTTAAATCTCCTACGGACGAAGGTGACTCGACCCCAAAAATGTATATTATAAGAAAGAAAGGAACAGATTAAACATATTTCGCCCCGTCACTTGTTAACTAGTATTAATGGAAATTCCTAGATATTGCTGTTCCGTGCTCGGCCACTCTGTGGTGCTGTCTACGGAGTTTATAATTCAGGCTACATGTGGACCATTTTTGGTGGTGGCTTTCAAGAGCCTTAGTCTGGGTGGATGCAACGAGCAAGATCTCACAAAACAAGACGTTCCAGTTGATAAAACAGATCCGTTCTCTCGTTGCAACACCGATTATTAAGGTATCATCTGTTATCAGTAATTACCTTGGTACATGACATACAGCACGTTCTGCTTATCAGTTGTGTAACAATAGTAAATGGTTATGTACTTGGCAATACATCTAATGATACCATTATGCGCTAGCATAGTTTTTTCATTATGAGTGATGAAGTTTTTTATGTTATATATACAGAGTGGAGTTTTTTAAGCCGCACTCGTTGGTTTACACTATGTTTTGTATTTTAGGTTGCACCTTGAGTATTATATGTGTGAGTGTTTGTGACTATTATGTTGTGTATGTGTGTAGTGGTGTGTACTTGGTTGCACGATATGACAGGTCTGATAGAGCAAACTCATAATTCATTACCACTGTGTCTCAACTAGGCACACTACCTACAGAAAAGTTATACTATCTTTGAGCAATTAGCAAGCAAAATTATAGTTCCTTGACTTGTGTCGTAAACAAAGGACACATTATTAAATAGATGAGACAGCTGTAATTAACATCCCATTATATAGCTTGTTGTACGACTATTATGTCGCATTCCATGACATTACACAGCATCATTTCAGTTCAGATAGATATATTATAGTTCTAATGTTCTCTGTCAGCAGTTTTCGTGTTTGTTACGTCACGATGTCCATCCTTTATTATAAGGAAATGTTGCTTTGTGGCGTGTGTTGTTTTAACTCAATCATAAACCCTATAGAGTATATATTGTCTCTCTTCCTCTTGTCCCATTTGTTGCAGTCCTTTGATTATGTTAGGAAGTTCTTTGTCTTAATGTTGAACTTCGTCTTCTTTTCGTGTCAGTGGTTCTACTATTTAAACCTCATTAAATTTGGTCACAGCAATCGCGTTGGGCGTGGCTGCAATTAAATCCTCCCCCGTGCAGTTTATTTTGGTGTGGCCCCTCCAATCGTAAACGATGTAGCGAACGAATTACTGAAGATTTTCACCCTTACTGCTGTTTGTCAAATCTCTGTAGCTATTGTGCGAATAGGTATAAAAAAGAGAAAGATGATGTTGCTAAATTAGTATCTATCACGAGTTTCAGGCTAAAGCCATTTATTTACTTTGATAACAGTGTGTGGCTCAACTTTCTCACCATTACGTTCCAAAAGACGTCGTCAAACAATATTGGGAATCTCTAACTACACTTGTATGTTTTTACGATATGATCTCAGCTACAATGCACATAATTGCATATTCTTTAGACCCTCGTGTGAATTGTTGCTTTCTTTATTTTTCTACATTGTTAACTAGCTTTCCTTTCTCGATAATACATATTAAACCTTTTGCACCTATCAAAAGAAATAGAAATGTTGATCGGTTTGTAGACAGAATATCAAATATCAACATTTTTGCAGTAGGATCGCCAAACGTATTATAGCAATACTAAATTAGACTACGAAACATTCAATTTGCCATTTATCTACAACTTATTTTATAAACATGCTTTTACATTTCATTGTGTAATAATCGATAATTACTTATTTACCACTTTGCTACTGATAATGAATTACCCCTAGCACCTATGTTATCACCAGTGATTCAAAATAATTTTCCATTTAAATCATAATTTTGCGCGTATCCATTTAAATTACATTTTCCTGTGGCAAAAAAGCATCGTTACCCTTGTCGTGTGTTTCGATAACCCAGACCTTTCAGATAGGTATATAAAAGTAATTTATGACGTTTTGTATACGATTTTGTAGATACGACGCCGTTATCTGTTTGTCTGTTTGCGTGTTGAACATAGCTCATGCCATTTGCACGAAGCGTGATACCAAGTACTTAGTGAGCTGTAAAGTATATTAGAGAAGTAAGCAACGTAATTGAATGATTATTATTGACGCTGTATCTGTGAGAGGTTTAGCGGAAGGATTTTATATTACACAGAACGAGTAAAACAAGTCTCGATCATGCGGTCCGTTTTAACAATGTTCAACCATTCGTGACCGGCTTTGTGGGCAGCTCTGCTGAACTCACGTGCGATAATTCACAATAATAATTCATTCTGCTCCAGTAAATCCGGCTCCAACTCTAACGTAGGTCATTGTTTGTTTCAGGCGAGTACAGACACGCCGCATTACAGTATCGCCGGTCAAGATGTTGCGACCGGAGTCGCCGCTCGCTGACCATCGCAGCCTTCTGCCGCGCCGGTTGCTGCCCGCCAAGGCGCAAATAGCACCGGCAGACAAGCGAAAGAACCGCAGATCTCTCGAACTTAACCCTCCGTCTAATGAACATGCCACCTACGACTATCCGAAACTTCTAATATCAAAAACGACGGACTCCTTGAACACAGAATGCCCACGCAAACTGATTAACAAACAAGACTCGACCGACAGTCTCAAACGCGCTCTGCTAACTAAAGATGATAAGAAAACGGTTGTCAAGGAGTCAGATAAGAAACAAATTGTTAAACAGGACTCGAGTGAGAGTTTGAAGAAGGCATTGCTATGTCGTCAAGATTCTAATGATAGTGTAAAAAGGAAAGAGGCCGAGCCCAAGAGGGTGCAAAAGCCGGATGAAGTGAAGAGAATCGCTGAGATCAAAAAAGGGAGTGACAAGAAGGGGTTACTAGAGACTGATATAGATGAGCCTGTAAAGAGACTTTACGAGAGGAGAACAGGATGTGCGCGGCCAACTTTACCACCTGTGGCAGAGAAGGGTGTCGGATCCCTGAACTCTCCGAATGGTAGTCCAAACACACCGAGCGTAGCCGCCGTAGCGGAAGGTCTCGCGAGATGGGGCAGCGGCCTACTATCACCACGGGAAGAGCCGAGGTTGAAGGCTGCGAGAAGCTGGTACGGATACGGAACGCTGCCTACAGACAACGAAAAGGTAAGAACCTATTTAAAATACCAATTACAACATTTACAATCTAGTTTACAAGGTAATTGTCGTCATTGTACCGGAACAAAACATGGACGTGTTTATAAAATCATCAAGTGCAAATACCGTTTCCATTTCAGGGACAGTGCAATTTAATTTAAATAAGATTGGCGATGGTTCAAGTGAGCGCGTACTGAATACCTATTTAATGTTAGTGATCGCAATTATTTCGTTGTTGTGGCGGTGGTGTTTTGTTACGCTATAATGTTTGTACCAAGTTCCATGATCTTGATTTACCTTCCCTATATGTAAAATGACAACGGATTTATCTAGAGTGTAGGCTGCTAGGTGCCCGGCACATGGAGGTTGCCGGTTCGATTCCCGTCTGACCGGACCGGACTATACATTAGAATGTATAAGTCTAGAGATATTTATTTATTTAAATTACTTTTTTGAAAATCAATATTTATTAGTCCTCTGCGTCGATGACTTCATTGAAGATTTATATTGGTTTTTAAGCGGTATGTTGCTATGTGCAGTCTGATTTACCTGCTCAGACGCCTTTTTGTTTCTACAGTTTCCTATATTGCTATTTTAATGGATTCTTTTTTTTTTTTTTTTTTTATTACATTATAGGCAAGTATTTGATCTCGATCTCACCTGATGGTAAGTGACGATGAGATCTACGATGGAGCATACTTGCCTAGGTAGGAAGGCGGCAGTAGATCGAGACGCTACATTCACTAGGCACATGCAGCGCAACTGATCTGACCCGCCATCCATGAATGGCAACACCGAACATCATGCCGGAACACGGCTAGGCCGCTTGGCGACATGGCTTTGTTCAGTGGGTGGTGACTAACCACGGCCGAAGCCTACCACCAGTAGAGTTGTCACCTAGTTGGCACCACCCAGGGTCACGTGTAGGGTATCTCGAGGGTATTTAATTCTCCTACGGACGAAGGTGACTCGACCCCAGTTATGTTGTGTCTGTCGTGAATACGTAAGCGTGTTTAAGTCATATTTCTCACGTCTGGTTTTACCCATAATCAATCAGGGTAACTCAGAGATATTAATAAATCTGGTATATTTTATACTTATCGCTTTTTGTTTTGTGCTGAACGATATTATCGGAATGCCTCTCAAGTAACTGTATGTTATTACGACAACGAAATTATTTTTACTCTTTTATCGGAACTATTCTTAACTGCTACATGTTAAACAGAGGGTATACTGGTGTTAAAGGGAACGACAATATATCTACTGTAAAAAATAACTACGGTTAAATGTAATGAATGATCCTTTTTATAATTTTCTACCAGGAAACATTGTGAAATGTATTGTTTTATGTTTTGATGTACCTAAGTCGCTTCAAAGAAATTAATTGAAAACCCTAGTCTGCAAACTTGCTGCATTGCTTGCATTTTATTCTTCTAATTCCCTACAATACACCCATTCATTATAAGTCACCACTTTCATCCAACTGAATATGTCTTTTTTCCTCCGTAACCACATCTCAAATGCGTCTATTTACCTGTGTTATTTCATTACAAATGACAAATATGTTTTTATAAAGTCAGTATTGATTACCACCGTGGCCCAAACAGCATTAAATAAATGGGCGTTCCATCTCCACAGCAATTGTGCAAACAATGAGTAACAGCTTATTTTTGAGCCATTATAATGCGAGTAACACATTGCAAATGATCTCCCAAATTCATAGTAGTTTTAATGTTTTGTTTAAAATAGGATAATAAAGCGTTTTCAGTAATAAATGCGTTGTAGTTAGACTTTCTATGAATTTGTGGGTTAATGTTTACCATTATACGTTTATATCATTGAAAGGTTATTTTTGTTTTTAACGTTATTAGAAATCCAGTTAGAATTTTATTCGTAAACTAGCTGTTACCCGCGACTTCGTCCGCGTGGTATTTAACAAAGACACAACAGTTGGCAACAGCCCGCTCGCGCGTTCTGAGCCCGCGGGACGCATTGCAAGTTGTTGCTATCAAACTTAATCAGGCGCTGCGCTGCAACATTGGTTTTAATTTTTTTCGTGAGATCCTATTTTTTCTAAAATAAAAGTAGCCTAAGTTACTCCTTGTTACATCAGCTATCTGTCAGTGAAAGTCCCGTCAAAATCGGTCCAGCCATTTCAGAGATTAGCCGGAACAGACAGACAGACACACAAAAATTGTAAGAATTGTTGTTTTGGTATATGTACCGTGTATACATCCAAATACACTTAGTAAAAAGCGGTTA
The DNA here is from genome assembly GCA_905404115.1 of Pheosia gnoma. NCBI lineage: Eukaryota > Metazoa > Arthropoda > Insecta > Lepidoptera > Notodontidae > Pheosia > Pheosia gnoma. The sequence goes on from FR989905.1 coordinate 1,580,365, forward strand.
TTTTAATATTACAAACAGACACTCCAATTTTATTTATTTGTATAGATTTCCAATGTAAATCATAAAGCATTTTTTTCGTAAAAAAGCTTACTATGTATGTAGTCCTTTTGTTTATGAAACAAATCTGTCTATAAATTTGAGATCAGGATTTAGATTCGCCATAAGCAACTTCGTAAATTCGCTCGTTAATTGTTTGATTATACAGACAGTTTTTTCTTTATGATTATACGTCTTAGATAGATACATAGTAAATGTATGAAGTCGTTCTTCCACTTTCTAATGGTGTATAGCAAAAACCATCGTCGGTATGCCTCGCTCCATCGCACGCATTTATCTCGGTGCAATCAGGCAACAACGCACCGCGGAACTCGGATACGCATCGTTCCGTTATAGATTACGCGCCAATTATTTTATTTTAAATTTATTCCCGCGCGTTTCGTTACGAAGCGCGGGAACGATGACATTTGACGGCCGGTCGTAGGCGCGTTCGGTCGACAAACGCAACTATATTTGAGGCGACGAATTTGTTGCGTGCATGATGCCGCAAAATAGATTCGGCCTATTTCGTGTCAAAACTAAAGTCTATTCAGTATCTATAGTGATATTTAACGTAACTTTAATAGTGTGTTAATGTGTTTTGAGTGCGGACCAAACGAGATAGTGTTGTGATAACGCGACCCCCGGATTATTTTCAATTTTATCTGACATCGATTGATTGTCGTATCAATTGTGATGCCGCGCGACGGACGTTCAAGGGTAAGGCGATAATTATATTATTAATATTGTTTGTCCTTGATCCTTGACTCTGAATCGGCAGCGGGCTCGAATCCAACCTACATACGGTACATGTACTATTAGTATGTTTTCTTTGATGCAGCCACAAAAACATAATAAATCCCACTGTATGGGGTGGTGTAGACAGGTAATTGCCGAATATGATTAGTCTTCTTGGGTAATTTTGCGTACCTATCAATTTATTTAGCACTAGCTGTTGCCCGCGACTTCGTCCGCGTGGTATTTAACAAAGACAACCGTTGACAACAGCCTGCTCGCCGATTCTGAGCCCGCGGGACGCATTGCAGGTTGTTGCTATCAAACTTAATCAGGCGCTGCGCTGCATCATTGGTTTTAATTTTTTTTCGTGAGATCCTATTTTTTTTTCTAAAATAAAAGTAGCCTAAGTTACTCCTTGTTACATCAGCTATCTGCCAGTGAAAGTCCCGTCAAAATCGGTCCAGCCATTTCAGAGATTAGCCGGAACAAACAAACAGACAGACAGACAGACAAAAATTGTAAAAAATGTTGTTTCGGTATAAGTAACGTGTATACATCCAAATGCACTTAGTAAAAAGCGGTTATTTTAATATTACAAACAGACACTCCAATTTTATTTATATGTATAGATTAAAAGAAAAATATTAATTCTTAATCCATTCCGCGGCCATTTAATTATCTAAACTGTCCATATGCCTATTTATCAATAATTCTAGTAGTAACCTTTTATTGTGGATCCTACGTTTTTACTGTCTTTACAAAATTAAAACAATATAATATGTGTATATCGACAAAACGTTCAGACCTACTGTTCCTGTCATTCTTGTGGTATTTTAACGACCGTACATTCCAGTTTCATTAATATGTTAAATGAGAATATCGATAACATGTAATGAACAGGTTAATTATAGATTATATTTTGTTGTTCAATTCAAAAACGGACATAGCTTTTGATTCGGAAGTGGCACAACTCGGTAAAAATCGGTCATAATAAAGAAAACTTACTTATTCGGTATTTTCTTAACATTACTGTGATTGTACTCGTATTTTATGGAAACCTTCGCAGTAACCGCTTTTTTAACGTTAGATGATCACTGAGAAAAATGCCTTCCATGATTACGAATAATTTATAAGGTATTCTGCAACTTTTATCCGTATTCCTGTTAAAAAAGGACCAAGAGTTGTTACGGACACTTTGTGCGTAAATAATAACAATTTAACAAGAATTGGCTTCAACAATAAACATCAGAATGAAATCCAATCATTACGTTCACGTTAACTAGTTGTTGTAAAACGTAAATCGAACCCGACGCAACGATATGTCAACATGTTCATGCTAGATTTTCGGTTGTCTAAATTAGATATCATTCTTCATGTTTATATTTTATGAAGCACGGAGTAATTTTTCTCAGTGATTTAGAAAATGTCTAGTTTGTTGAAGTACTTAAACAAATTTAGTTTGTAGAGTTGAATTAATTATGTAGTTGTAAAATTGATAGAACTAGTCAATACTTTGCGGAAATCCATTGTTAAACAGTCGGGCCAAAATACCTTCGGCTTGTCAACTTTCCCAATTATAAACCAATCATATACGTTGGTCGATAGTTCAAGAAGCCAACAAAACCGAACTCCTCTAAGAAGTAAGTTCGGAATCTGTGATGAGCGTCGGAAACTCACCGCTGAACGAAGCGAATCTAAAAAAGAATTCGACACGTCTTTGCCACTAAACTTTACAAGGCATCCTCAGAACGGCTGGGCTACGATTCGATTGAGCCAATATTTATATAGAATTTTACATATATCTTACAGAATCAACACCAATACCGTGTATTTTGTTTCCATCCATAATTCCGCCCGATCCATCGCTGATTCACCCCGTCATTCTTGCATCAGCATGTCAGGGGCCGGCAATGCATCACGCACGCAGTCCGCGGTTGTTTATCGGCCGTTATCGCGCCGTTATGACGCGAGGTTAAATTAACCAGGTCGGTGACTCAAGCCCTTGAGACGTTGATCACGTCGGCTTTTGGATTTCTTCCTGATTCGGAGAATGATTAAGAGTTTGTTTCCTACTTCTTATCGAGCTCAATTAGTCATGATGATGCTAAAGGTTAATGCTTTTCATGTTCAACGTTTCTCCATTACGTAAATAGGATTAGGGATAATACATACATCGTAATATCTTCCAACAGCGACCGTTTTGGTGATCACCTTGAGTTACTATCAAACCATCGACCTAGTATCGAAATGTTTTGTATTTTAATATAACCTATCGTTGTCGTAACCGACGGAATGGAACAAATATACCGTAAAAAACCATCCTAATTTCAATAGGGAAGATGGCTGGGTGCTACCACCGACTTGGGATCCAGTAATTAATATAATTTAAATCCAAAACCAACCGCACCATTGCTAGACCTCAAGACACCGTGAGCACGTTCCGCGTAGATCGGACCGCAAAGAACTACTAAATATGAGGGTACCCGAGTTCAAATTATGACACTAGGACGTCAAACACCTCACTCCTCCCGTGACTATGGTTGCTGTTAAGCAGCCGAAACGTCGGGAACGTAAAAACATAATATACACGCGATGAAATCTGTAAAATTAATTTTATTAACCGACTTCAAAAAGGCAGAGGTTCTCAATTCCATTGTATTTTTTTTACAATATGTAGTATTCGCGTATATATAAGAAATAAAGAATATACATAATAAAGAAAAGGTTGATTTTGGAAATTTACATCTGCGCTTGTGTGAAAATCCTGATGAAAGCTGTTTACGCTTCGACGTTTATCCAATTCTATTGTATGCAGAATTCTTAGGTCCACGTTATGGTTTGTTCACACGGCAGAATATTTACGGTAATGGTTCGAGTTTCTTGCACAATTTTTGCTGAAACCGTTGAAATTTTGAATTTCGCGCCCTGAACTAGCGCTTTCACCTTAAATTTATCTTTTTACGCCGCCGAGTTCTTTATTATTTTAAATTAACTTTTTTTTATTAATTAGTGTTAATATATTACACGTAACCAAATAACCTTCATATCGGCCGTACCAGCCACTGTCTATTAATAGCGAAGCCGCATGGCACAATCCAATCAGCTCTACCCGGCTCTATAAATAAACACAATAAAATCATTCTAGAACGCTGTGTTAGGCAATAAGTGTACTTATGCCTTTGGACTTATAGACAGAATAGAACTTAAAATAAAATCATGATCACTAAGTAATTTATTAATTTATACATCAATAAAAGAAACACGTTCACACTTTTGAGTTGCCGCCTAAATATAGAGCGGCGGAGTAGATAATTAAAAAAAAACATACTCGACGAAATGATATAACTTCCTCCTTTTTGAAGTGGATTAAAAAAAGTATAACCGCCATGTCTTACGCTATTGTATTAATGCGCGTAGAAACGAAGAGAAAAGTCAAATTCTCAAAACTAGTAATGTCTGAAAATCTACAGTGTGTGATTAAGAGTCTGTGATTAAGAGGGCCTTAGTTTCAGTCCTACGGTGAATGATTTTGTCGCTCCGACAAATAATTTAATTCATTGCTCTTTAGCAGCGGAATGTCTGACAAAGAATTGAATTCATTACTCTTTAGCAGCTAAATGTCTGACAAAGAATTTAATTAAACGGAATGTCTCCTATGAACTACACAATTAGCATGTTCGTCTTCTTTGTTAGTTATTTTAGAACTCCTATAGTTAAGACATTAATCTAAATATTTAGCATACCTCGTGCTGATCTGGAGATTACTGAAAATTTGTTAACGACGTGTTTATTTTCCGACGGCGTAGTGGATGGATGGAGCATTTGAGAATGAATTATAATTGTTTAATTTTAGCATTCCTCACTTTTCAAGGTCCGTTGAAGTTCAGAATTAGAATTTCATTATCATTGGTTTGCGGTCAAAGGAAACAATGGACCTTATTGCTGAGATCTCATGAGGTATGGTGATGGTGTGTGCGACTTAGTTCTGGCTGTGCACGTGGCTAATCATATAATAAATATGCGCCACAACTTCTTAGTTTATCACCTCATCTATACATATAAATAACATTGGAGTGTCTGTTTGTAATATTAAAATAACCTCTTTTTACTAAGTGCATTTAGATGTATACACGTTACCTATACCGAAACAACATTTTTTACAATTTTTGTCTGTCTGTCTGTCTGTCCGTCTGTCTGTCTGTCTGTCTGTTTGTTCCAGCTAATCTCTGAAATGGCTGGACCGATTTTGACGGGACTTTCACTGGCAGATACCTGATGTAACAAGGAGTAACTTAGGCTACTTTTATTTTAGAAAAAAAAAATAGGATCTCCCGAAAAAAAATTAAAACCAATGTTGCAGCGCAGCGCCTGATTAAGTTTGATAGCAACCTGCAATGCGTCCCGCAGGCTCAGAATGGGCGAGCAGGCTGTTGTCAACGGTTGTCTTTGTTAAATACCACGCGGACGAAGTCGCGGGCAACAGCTAGTAAAAAATAAGAATTTATGACAAACTATTTTCTACGACGTCCTTACTTGTAGGTACTAAATAGTGACTAACTTTGTTGCAGGATATTTTGAATTTGACCTTTAGCTTTATCCTGAATAAGTGTCAGGGTTGAATGTACGTCCGAACACCAAAATATCTTGTGCCAAAAGTACTGAGCGGTGCGAAAACCTTGTGCTTTGGCCCATCGCTTGGTTGTAGGCTTTGGTAATAAATAGAAGCCCTAAAAAAACACCCAACATGTGAGTGTTTTTTTTCTTTAACACCTCTCGCACTCAATGTGGTTTAGATCTTTCATTAAAAATATTTTTTTTATTCTACAGAAAACAACCAAGTTTCTAGTTAGTGTCCAAATGATAATTTTAAAAGTGAAGCCAAATGGAATCGTGTTATATGGATCGTTCGCCTCTGACAAGTTCATATATATGGTCATAGGTCTACTGGACTAAGATAGTAGACTTATCTGCCTCTACAACTTGTGAAAAGAGAATGTCAGGTTGGCATACCTACTCATTTTTGTTTCTCGGAGACGAAAGAGTTTCACAAGGCTCGCGATTGCTTATACCTACCTATATTGTTTTATTATGATGGACAGTTACCATAATATTATTGTGTACCTATATCTAAGGTACACACTAATACAAAACTTACAAAACTGTCTACAAAACAAAAGCCGTCATTCGTCCAAGGCTACGTCAAGGTTTGTCACACGGACACAATTATTAGTTGAAACACGTTTCAACCCTGTTTATAGAACGGTCTGTGATCATTCTATGTGCCTGCAATGTATGTATAGTATGTGCATTTAACAAGTTATGTGCTCAATGTTATACATATTCATGGCTCCTAAATGGTCTCTCTACTACGCACGGGACTTTTATCATCATATAGAGTTTTATCAGATAGGTCTTCTTTGAAAAACAGGCCTCCTTATGTTTGTGAGCAACTTGACGATCCCAGCTTATTGCTCAGTTGATCTAAGCCAGCTGTCTGTCTTCCTGTTTCTATCTCTCTCTTCCACCTATCTTCAACATGTCGGTGATCGATATGCCGTAAGTAATTAACGGCTTCGTATGGTGCACGGTTTTCGACACCAAGCCTACGCAGCCGCGTTTAATTATGGCAATATTCCAAACTGCCCTTTCGGGGTGCCTATATTTACTTTTATGTTACTTACTTTAATTAGATACAAGGATTCACCTTTGACCACCATTAAGATAACAAATATGTACAATTTACGGGTATATGTAGATAGCAAAAGGAAGTAAACCGAATAATTTATTCGTTGCTAACGCATATTGGGACTAAATAAAAAAAAAATACAACCGTATTGAGAACCTCCTCCTTTTTGAAGTCGGTTAAAAACACACAGGTAACACGAAATGCAAGTAAAAAAACAGCTACAATAATACCTATTTCTAAATCAGACCCAATGTTTGTGAAAAAAAACACTTTTTCATTACTCATAATGGTAGAATCCTATTAAGTAATTATCGTCTTCAAATCAAAATGGATGAAATTTATCGATTCTTGTGAAAGTCTATCTCAGGTACCTTTTCCGACGACCTTGGACTTCGATATGGTTGTTACTTCGGAACAGGTGATTAAGTCACGATCCAACCTTCTGTGGCATAGCGGTATCGGTAGCTAGTATTGTGAAAGGTATATTTGATAGTTGCGATCCACGGAGATCAAAGGTTTGCTTTTTGAATGAAAATTCCCGCATGATGGGTCCTGTAGATTCAAGTTCATTATAAGTAGACGAGGAAGTTGATGGACGAACGTTGTAGTATAATGACAGCTACTATTCGAGACACGTGCATGTTATGACGTTGATGGACAATTTAATGTTGAGATTGTTGAAGAGGAAAATGATAGCTACGTTTAAAATTAGCATACCGAGATGAAATAACTCAAAAATCAGCGATGAAATCACCATAACCAATAATTGATTAAATGCCAAAGTTGATTTGATTATTACAGAAGCCCACGCCTTTATCGCGTTTCCAAAAGTCGCCGAACGTGATAACTGGCTTAATAATAGTACATTATGATACAAGTGAGCTGAGTTGGTCATTACAGATGAGGCTGGGTTGCAGCGCAATGAAGCCGAGAGTGTAATTACCAAATGCCCACGCCTGTCCTGCGACGTTTTTCAACACACTTGAGAGGAAAATATTAATAAAATTCCATAAAAACACATACTATACTTAAACACATTTGTAACACATGGCCACAGAACAACTATGTTGAAGCAATCGATACCCAAGATATACTTATCAGTTAAGATTCACTCAGGGGCGGATACAGGATTTCGTTAAGGGGGATGCTCAGGGTCAGGGCGCGAAATTCAAAATGTCAATGGTTTTTATTTTTTTACGAAAAATTTGGACATATTTACGATGTAATTTAGTGTTTTGCGATATTAGCATTCTGCATTGGATGTCTCGATGTATTAAGTTTGCTTAAAAAAGAACCTAATCCGATACAATACCATTAGGTTTGTAAAAACCGCTACTTTTACTAACTTAATGGTGTTGTATCGCTTTAGGTATTTTTTTAAGCAAACTACTAAATTACATCGTAAAGATGTCCAAATTTTTCGTAAAAAAATAAAAACCATTGACATTTTGAATTTCGCGCCCTGACCCTGAGCTTCCACCTTAAGAGAACGTTCTAGATAGAAGTCTACAGTTAGCTTGAGGAACCACGAATGTAGCGAAGAGACAAAACATTTTATTTTTCGGATATATTACATCTGGATTCTCTCGATACCTCGGTCGTCGGTACCTCTCATTCCTTACAGACCAGCCCAGATGGAATATATCCGAAAAAAAAAATGTTTTATCTCTTCGCTACATGCGTGGTTCCTCAAGCTAACTGTAGACTTCTATCTATAACGTTACCTATTTCAAACAAGTTATCTATGTTTGTTCACATAGTTACTGATTGTAAACAGAATGTGTTATCTGTTGCTAACGTCCTTGCTATTGGAGGATATATATGCTCGTTTGTAATGTTCTTTGCCTCCTCTGATAACTTTGTTTGGGCTCGGGCAAATATATGTGGATACTCAATTTAGTATATTGCAAGTTCTTTACAGATCTCCTTACTCGTGTTTATTATAGAGCAAGTGTACTGTACTGTGTACTATTACTGTTCTGAAGCGTCCCAGAAGGATTATTTTCTTTTATCGTTCGCTCTTCTCTAGTTCGAGGCTATATGTAAGTAAGCTATTAATAACATCAATAGCGCCCCAAACACCGACAATCTTAGATCCGACTTGTACTAAGTGTGCAGAACCATGACAGGATAAAATAACACCGTCAAAGCCAGTAATCAAACGATAATCCTAAATTGTTTCCCCTATCATGGTGTGACGCCAGACCGACAAGAAAATCGTGCTGATCACTATACACGCTAAGGAACATTCCTGTCAGTTTGTATCATGACTACCATTTCTATTATCTTTATGGAAAATTTAATTTTGCGTAGGGCCTGTAAAACCTACCCCCACAACTTATGCGTCGGAATTGGTCTGGGCTATCTCTCAAATAGGTTTTACCTGCACATTGAGAAACAGGATTTTTAATGTTTTTGGACATATAAACTATCTGATTGATTGTCACTTCGTGTCTTTCGCAGCGGGGAACGTTTACCATCGTCTATCTTTCTTGCTCCTGCAAATCAGCTTGCGTTCTTTCCTTGACTATTATAATAGTACTTGTATTAATAGATGATCAAACTTGATATGGGCCGGATCAAATCTGTTCGTCTACGTAGATAGAAGTCCAATCGTCTGTTAATACATTCCGGCAGGAATCGACTTCAGTAGTGGATGGACTGCTATATCATCATCATCTTGACGATAAAATCAATGTTGTAGCAGTAACGACAAGGAAATATAGATACTAAGATGAAATAATTTCCTATCCTCGATTACAACACTAGTCGTGGTCAATCGTACCTATAAATGTATCTACATAGTTGTAAGTCTACTTAATTATATAATTCCGCCGGGCATTTAACCTTCATCATTGTCATGTTCTTTAATAGACGCTATAAAATCCTATTACTATTAGTCAAATATTCAAACGGAGTTGAAGAAAACGAAGTATTTATGTAATTGATAGGTACGTAGCCTGGTGCATTAAATATTTCAGAAGGATAACGCCGATGGAGCCATAGTAGAGTAGATAAAAAAAGATTAATATTTAGAAATTGCGCTATATTCCTAATAGCATGTAATCAAGAAAACAGAACGTAAAGAGATTACAATGGAGTAGACTTAGATAAAGATTGTGGATGAAGGGACAAGCTAACTGTAAACTAAAATAGAAATAGTGCACATCAGTCCTGTAGTGAAATATTATAACACGCCTGATATACAGCGTGACTCAGAAATTGTATATTAACCCTTAAACCTGCGATTCTTTAGCATTTCTAACATTACGTGAAGCCAGAATTGCGTTATGGATTTTTTTAAAAAGAATTGCTCTAAAAATATCACAATTATTGAGAAGAAAATTTATTTTTAATATTCGATATATCAAAATTCTGAAATCACACAATGATAACAAATGTGCTAAAGGAGCGCAGGTTTAATGTCTAGTATACCCTTTCTGAACCAAGCTGTTTATACAAAGTGACTGCTGTCTGCCCATGTATTTGAGGAATTCTTCAGGTTTCGGTCTATCATAATCATAGATAACAATGGGCCGTCTTTACGTGCACTCTCAAGCAAGTGTGGAGGAGGTCACCTTATGGTATCAAGGTCAATTATTAGGGCAGCCAGTCTAGAAATCTTTACTTATTATATATATACATACCTACATGAACCAGCTGACAGTGTTGCATAAATCAATCAATATTATTTACCCAACAAACTATTTGCGGATGTAGGTGAAGGTCAATCGGTTAGATGTGTGGCCGCAGTGCCAGCAATGGTGATGGAAAGTTTATGGTGAGACGGACGATCAGAACCTTCACAGATTTGCGAAGTGCTCAAAACAATTTACTGAGCTGGAACTAGCAACAACTTTGCATTAACAAATATTGTAGCCAATGGATAGACGACTCTTTGGAGCGAAATTAACTGTCGCGGAATATTTTCATGTCTCCACCACAGACGAAGAAATAATACACAGGGTATTTACACAAATTGACTTGACTTTTTGTACTTAAATAAGTATGTTGTTCGCGGCGCTCCGTCTGTATTAAATTCTTAGTCTAAGGCAGGGGTTCCCAAACTTATTTTGTCTACTGCCCACTTTGAGAACGAATTATTTTTTAGCGCCCCCATTTTTTCACCTACTTAAAAACCACTAAAACTTCAAATTAAATTAATTATTGTAAGCCTCTACACAACGCCCCCATTTTTTTCTGGATCTCTTACCGCCCCCCTTTAGGCCTGCAACGCCCACAAGGGGGCGTTATCGCCGACTTTGGGAAAGGCTGGTCTAAGGTTTCCACGTTAACTGTTGACAAATTCTTCATTATTTTATTAAAACGCTTATTGACGACATTATCAATAAACGATTTAATTTGTGGACATTTCCCAGAGATTTGTTGCGGACTGAGATATAAAATATCTTTTTTAGATAAATGTAATACCGGGAAGCTGTTTAAGATAAGAGGTAATTTTGTTAGGCTGTTGAGAAAAGGTTTATTCCCAAGGCCTTATACGTTACACGAGCCGGGCCTTGAAAAAAGCGAGCACCTAAAACAACTAGGTCACTATAATTTTCATCCTTTCGGGTTTTTGTGACCTTGAAAGCTACATAGTGATAGTTATAGGATATTTATTTTTGTACGCTTGTAGGATTTATTTTGAAGTCTTAACAAAAATGTTTGCTTAGTTTATTACGATTACCGTTTTTATAGTTCCGTACTCCTTAGGAAGATCGAAGATGATCTCTATAAGATCGTCCAGTCAGTCCCGTCGTCCCAGTATGTCAGCCTCTAAAGTGAGTTTAGGATATGGCGTTCGGCTATTGTCCGATCTACAAGTGATAGTCTTCTGTCTTTAGCATTTAAAGGCTTTGCCGATCACATTCTTGAATTATTGGTATCCACTATCCACATAGTCGTTGGGAGCTCTACTTTTTCTGTGTGATACTGCTGTCATCGTGGATTTAATTATACGTTCCCATGCCTGTTTATATACTGATCTTTTTTTCAGGGTTATATATAGATCGCACCGCTACCGCTGCGGCTGGTCTCACGGCCACGCCCTAATGTTTGCGGATATAATCCGACGTGACATTGCGTAACGTCCTCCCACACATTGTTTTATGTTTTTTGTATTTATTTTAGCTCAGAAATAATTTCGGAAAGTTTCGAAGCTTGGAGCACAATACTCGTATCATCAACCTATCGTACACGTAACGTATCGTAGTCATCAACTACATAATTAAATATATTTACCCGGCTGCTGAGCTCTCGTTGGATTGGTTGCAGATTCGATTTGCCTCTGAGCATGTTCCAGAATTGATCTTATCTCAATTTGGCCTGGGTTTGGGGGTTATTGGGATCGCTCTCTATTCATTGTACCCTCATAAAAGTATTGGTTAAAGTTTTGGACTATAAAATTTGTGTTTTCATCTGGCAATGTATGTGATATCTCAGGTGGTATACA